>CP083466.1:675273-1275273 GCA_020995425.1 Williopsis sargentensis | reverse complement strand
AACCCGGTGTTGATTTAGAAGAGTTGAGTGAATCTCTGAACGGTACAAGTATACGGCCAGGGGTTTCAGCAGTGAACTCAGCGTTGCTGAAGAGCGGAAATGCTTCTTTAACGAGAGATCAGATTGCAGATGCCATTTCAGAGCTCTGGAATAACGATATGGGTATCAAGCAATGTTTCGTCAGATCAAACGAGTTTCAATTAGAAGGAAGTGCCTCTTTTTACTTTGCAAACATTCACAAGTTCGCCGATGTGAGCCACGTCTGTACTAATGAGGATATTTTAAAAGGTCGTATCAAAACCACAGGTATCACTGAAACAACATTTAACATTGGTTCATCTAAGTTCAAAGTTCTCGACGCTGGTGGACAGCGTTCTGAAAGAAGAAAATGGATCCACGCTTTCCAAGGTATCACCACAGTTCTGTTTGTGCTCGCTGTCTCTGAATACGATCAGATGCTGTTCGAGGATGAACGTGTAAACCGTATGCACGAGGCCATCATGCTGTTCTCATCCCTGTGTAACAGCAAATGGTTCATCAACGTGCCCTTTATTCTCTTTCTTAACAAGATTGACCTCTTTGAGCAAAAGCTTCCAAGATCTCCAATCAAGAACTCGTTCCCAGACTATCAAGGGAAATCTGGTGATGTCAATGCTGGTCTCAAGTACTTTGAAGATATCTTCTTGAGCTTGAACAGGACCAATAAACCGATCTACGTGCACAGAACATGCGCGACAGATACACAGAGCATGAAGTTCGTGCTTACCGCTGTCACCGACATGATTGTGCAGCAGAACTTGAAGAAGAGTGGACTGCTCTAGTAATGGGTATAAGTTTGTTATTCGAGTATGTAAGCCTCCGTTCTAGCACTTCCTAATTGGGAAGTCAATGGACACTCCACTCAGTGACTTAGTCTCATTGTGTATACGGCTGAGTTATGGAGTTCTGATAACAGCCCAAGGCACACCTAGCGCCATATGGCCCTTGGACGTGTGATGTATCACCTGAACTCATCTAGCTAAACAGCGGCCAGCCCACATCACTTTGCGTTACACGTGCCATTAGTCGAAACTCTCGAGTCGAGATTCGAAGCTGAGAGACACATGTGCACCCCCCGGATTATCGCTGATTGAGCAGTTGCTTATCAGGCGGCCGACCGGAGTGCAGCGAACGTCGATTTTTGTGTAGTCACGCATTAAGAACACTGAATCATTTATTCATTTATTCAGTGCTCTCTCACACCAAGTGAGGAGCTTAAAGCTTTGAATCGGACAGTGGACTGCAGTATGGACCTTAGAGGTATTGCCACGTTTGGGTTTGGCGTATTGTTTTCCATGTCGCTCATCAAAGAACAACAAGTGAGGACCAATCCCCCGGTGATTGACAAACTCTCCGTGTTCTCGAGCATGCGTCATACCCCAGAGGACACAATAACTTCTGGGACGCCGATGAGTCTTGTCGTCCATGATGATGAGATTATTGAGGTCCTTGCCTCGACAAGTGGGTTCAATTCTCCGACGAACAACATGATCACACATTCAGGAAAAGTGGGCAGTCCACTGCGGCCAGTGAGTATACAAAGCCCGGTAATGGGCGCCAGGACTACTGCTGACAATGGTGCTGTTCTGTTATCTGATGCCTTGATAAGGAAAGTCGTGGAAAAGGCGGAAATGGGAAGGCTTATGATGGATATGGATGACCTTTTATCTTATGGGAGCGAGGGGACATAGAATCAGTATATTCCCTGATCTCTAAATTTTAAGTTCATAGGGTGTCAGCAAGGCACCTAGTTTACTTCCTGTTTAGTTAATGCCGCCTTTAAGCTCAACTCTTCCTACAATATTTTGAGGTTTATGTCAAAAGGCGTAAACTGGTTTACTCTGATATCTCTGATATGGAACACCGGACTGAACACAGGTGACAAACAAGATCAGCTCATTTGAGTCGAAAGTCCCTCTTAATTATTCACAAACGGAGTACATTGAACATACTCTCACTCTCGTTGCATCACTGGAACCCATCACACAGAGAGATGGTACTGCTCGCTTTTCTAGAATGTCATGTTGCAAGTACATATTGCCCTATTGAAGAAAATCTCTAATAAAAGTGTGTGCTCAGTACTTTGGGGCCCGGTCCATCTGCATTTCTACAGACGGGGGATACTGATATCACTCCTCGTGCATCTTCCAAGTGAGTCTAATGGGGTTTTCCTTGAGAGTCAGACTACGGCACCTCAAGCGATTTTGTGCCAGACATCAAGAATACTTCAGGCAATCTCTTCTGATCGCCTTGGATATCCTTCTTTTCATCTTCAGTCTATCAAAGCAACTGTTCAAGGGCTGTTTGATTTTGCATTTTGATCCACAATGTTGACGATATTTCTTTATAGACTATTGCTCCATGAACAATTTTATTTTTGATGACATTATAGTTTCTTTGCCAACGTTAGTCTTTACCATAGACTGCAGGTACCATGAAATTACTTCATTGAATGGGAGACAGGTATGAGGAGCAGAAGACCGTGTTAACGACGCTTCTGGATCAATTATAGTGGCAGCGTCCCTTTGACTCTTGCACTATAGTCTTTGGTCAATACTCAATAGGCTATAGCCAGATTCTAGAACCATTGGTGTACTGACGATGATCTGGATTTTAGGATACGCCACTTGCTACTTGAACTCATCAGAGGACTTGGCAGATTTCCCTCATGATTTATTTCAACCAACTGTATCCCGATACAGACTTCATTGACCCAAATCAACCGCACAGTCAATACATATACAAGATATCAAAAAGCCATGCAGAGTTCACTACACAATCGAGATTGAGAGTCATCACTATGCCATTAGTTTTCTATATACAGTTACTGAGCCTTCACAGGGCCCAATAGTTCCTCGAGATTCTGGGTCAGCTCAAACTCCGCATGTGCATCGTTCATTAGTTCATTGCTGCGCTCTCCTGTACTTGCTATCTCAACTACCTTAGCCAGTGCGATCTTCCAAAGGAGTTCGTGCTCCAAGTCCACCGGTTCAGCCCTTTTCGTCATTTCATCTATAATCCTCTCCTCCTCCATTGGATCCTTTTGTGAAGAGAATGGATCCAAGCTCCTCTTTGCGAGACTTTCAGCTTGGAGTTTCAACCTCGTCTCAGAGTACATGTCATTTCGCTTCAGCATTTCAGCCTTCTCTTTTCTCTCCCTGTACAGCTTTTCAACGAAATTCAAGCACTGTGGTGTTGGCGTGACTTTGTGGAGCAAGCCCATGTACTGCAGTACGCAAATCACCGCATTCCAATCTCTATTCAATGCAAAAGTCTTGATGATTGTGGTGTAATCATCTGGAGATGGTACAGCTCTATCATAGATCATCTTCATGAAGACCACTCTCAAATCCGGTAACTGAGCCACCAACTCACCAGATCTAGATGGTGAAGTCAAATGTCTCAAGCACTGCCAAATTGCAGAGTATAACTGTCTGAAGTCCTCATATTGTGGGTCTTGCTTATGGATATCGTTCAAGATTATTCCGTGGATGTACTGACATGCGACATCAAACACCTTATTGCGATCCAAACTGCTTAGGATCTGTGTGAGGATCACTGGGTTATGCTGTCCCAAGGTGGATGTGAATCTCTGAATGATCTCAAACATTTTGTCGACATCTGCGGAGCGGCCATAGTACCTGACGAACGGAATATAGTGGTGAGTGCCCACAGGTGGGATGACCAACTCTTCCAAGATTTCAGGGTTATTTAAAATTTCCCTATGTGATTCTTCCAAGTTGTTCAAGACTGTGAATGCGTCAACAATGGCACCATTTTTTACGAGTGTTGAGATGAGGGTATACATGTTCTTCTGTGTCAATCTCTGTTGAGTCTCTGTGAGTGTCTTGAATTCATCAACGATTTGTGCAAAACGACCTGTTCGGCTCAGTGATCGAAAGAAGCTTTCTAAGATATCTGCTTGTTTGGTTTGCACCTTATGTTGTTCTCTGTAATTGGTAAAGAAGTCGTTGAAGTGTGCTTCAGCTTTTGAATCAGACAGTTTTGAGAAAATTGGTCGAAGTTTAGTCTGGTATTCGAACTTGAAATCAATGAGCACTTCTTCTAAGTCCTCGATGGAAGCACCGCGCTGTACAAGATAGAAGTCCATGAGTTGAGATGTCGAGTCCAACAGAGCTTTCAGATTACTGAACTCGTTAATTCCGCAATATGAAGTAATGATGCCAAGGAAGCTCTCACGCGTTGGTGGGTCAATTCTGTTCAAATATCGAAGGGTCTCCTCTTCCGTTGCACCAAGACCTGGCTCCTGGCGCCCGGAGGTTGCGAATCCTCTTTTCTTGACAAAGTCTTTGAACCGCTGAGTCCAAAGTTGCACTCTTTCAAGATTAGAAGCCGTCATGTAACCATTGATGAATTGGATATAGATTCTCTCGTCCATTTCAGGTCCAAACTTGTTCTGAATATGCTTTGCAACGTTTTCGGCTTCGTTAAAGTTTCTCATATCGATGTAGTTGATGATCATAAACTCGTACCACCATCTCTGATCAACCTTTGAGGCATTCTTCATCAAGATCCTTTGAGCTTCATGTGATTCCCCATAGTACATTAGTGATTCAACAAACAATGATTCGTTGACAGCGTCAAATTCGACCTTTTTCAATCTGTAAATCAATGAACCGGACAAAAAGCGGGTTCTGAATTTCAACTCATCGTCCATCACATACTGAGCCAGTTCGAAACACTGGGCCATTTGGTCAACAGGAAGAACCAGAGCACCATCCTGTCTCTTGAATAAGTTTTCCAGGACAGTTAGCAGTACTTGTAATCTCTTATATCTTTCATTTGTAACGTTCCACTGGCTCAGCGTTGTCCGCTTGAGCTCAAACTCCAGGTCTCTTTCAAGATCTGACTGCTTGGTCTTTGAGTTCGTGGATTCAAACTCGTCTCTGTTTGGATAGTACATGATCTCACGCTTTGCCTCTTCTAGAAAGAACGCGAACAGTGATTGTGTCTTCTCCGTCTCAGATGTGAGCATCTTGATCAGGTTCTTCTGCTTCCTATATCGTTTATCTGTCTTTGTCCCCGGTCTGCTCATGTTCATGTGCTCTAGGAGCAACAACGCAGGGTCCACTTCCAGCTCAATCACCTCCTTCTCATTGAAGTCCTCCAGCGCCTCATCCAGATCCCTTGGAATGGTCGTTGTGCCATGGCCCACCTGCTGTGGTTCCGGTGTTGGCAAGGCGTGTCCATTCTTTCGCACTGCGGCTGCTGGGCGGGTCCGTGCGCCTCGAACAGCAGTAAAAATCGGTGATTTGGCACATCTGGTTGAGTGCTTTAACAGGGCTCGAACAGTGCCTCGGAGCATTGCCGTTTATGCAGTGCAACTGGCGTACTTTTGTCAGGCTCTTTCGAGTAGCTAGCTCATCGCACTTTCGAATTTTTTGCCAGGCTGTTAAGCTGTGCGGCGCGTACCGCATCTCGCAATTAACTATGTACGGGTGTAGGTTGTAATAAAGGGCGTAGTTAGTTCATATATTTATGTTCTGAGAAGGGAATGTGAAGTGTTGATGGACCTACATGTAACATGTGAATCGTGACATGTGAGATCATGGTATATCTCACAACTTTGTCAATGCGGCATCACCGACAGATGAACCGCCGTCAATTGGGATCACCGCACCGTTGATGTAGTCGGACTCTTTGGCACAGAAGAAGAGCACAACGCTTTCAATGTCCTCCTGCTTTCCCAGTCTCTTCTTCGGGTTGCGGCTGATGAATGAGTCACCAAACGTCTCCAGGAGCCCGCTGGACATCTTTGTTGGGAAGAAACCTGGCGCAAGCAAGTTCACGTTGATGTTCTGTGGGCCCAACTCAAGGGCAAGGCCCTTACCCATGTGCATGACACCAGCCTTGGATGCGGTGTATCCATACGTTCCGCCTTCCATCGCACTTGCCTGGATACCAGCCACAGACCCCATGATCAAAACCCTAGAAGAATAATCCTCGGTACCAGCCTTCTTCAACAATGGGTAGAAAGCTTGCACCGTGAGGAACACACCCTTGACGTTGAGATCCATCACCTTGTCAAAGGCAGATTCAGGGTGTTTCATCAATGGCGCACCCCAGGAAGCACCAGCGTTAGCAATCAAGATGTCAACCTTGTCCTCCTGGGCATAAATCTGTTTGGCAAAGCTCTTGACGCCGTCGGCATTGGACACGTCTGAGGCAATGCCCACAATCTTACATCCGCTGTTCTTGTACTGCTTGGCGATGTTCTTCAAGTATGTCACTGCCTCATCCACTGCACTTTGCTTTCTCGAGGTGATGTACACCGCTTTCGCGCCGTTCTTGACTAGTGCCTCCGCGCAGTTGAGTCCAAGACCCCTGGAGCCTCCTGTGATAACTGCGACCTTTCCGTTGACGTTGAGTTTCATGGTGTGATAGAGAGCTGGTTACGGGTTCCTAATGACGACGAGCAGCTCACGGAGTGGGAAAGCGCCACGTTAAATACTCAGCGTTGTTGTGGCCGAGGCAAAGAGAAAGCTGGAGATTTGGACCCGCGGCTGGAAATTTCGGAGAGGAAAGTGACACTTTCTCCACAAAATTGCGAGCGTTTCCGCATGCGGACGGCGGGGGACTGCACGATCCGTCAAGTGGCGCAAAGTGGCGCACTTTTGTGCCAGCGCGGCCCGCCCCTTGACTATTGTCCGAAAGCGGAAACGCCGCCAAGTTGCGCGATCTCGGTGTCTATGAACACCCGGACATTTCTTTGATGAGAACACTACATAAAGGTAGCCTTATCTCCTAAGCATAAGTACTTGTCGCTGTTATATAGGGTCTTAATAGCAAACACCACTGCTGTAATACGACTATGTCACTTGTGATGTATGTTTAGAGTTATGCATGATTCATGTGCCTTGCACTGGAGATGTGGGATGGTGCTGTTCAAAAGTTGGGTTTGTTTACCGAAGAAAGGCGGGCACACACCATTTAAAGAACCCCCCCTCTGAAGTGGAGCTCCCCCCTCAGTGGCGTTATCTTGTGGCGCGTGCCACAAGGTGGAGCCTCATTCCAGCAAGCACAGCTGCTGATATGCAACAACTCAGCCAATCAACCATGGCGTGCAATCAATTAGATACCGGGTCTCAGCCACGATTAAATATCGGCTTTCCAATCCAAAGGATCCCAATGAGAATTTGTTGAGTACCTGTACCTCACGGGCTCCTGTGCATAAGTAACACTCACGGACATCCCTGCGTCAAGACATTTTTCCTCCACCTCCAGTACAACGTCAGGTGTCAGCGAGTGATCATCAATTCGTTCATCATAGTCAAATGTCACTATCATCCGATGAGAAAACCAAAGGGCGACGATGCACCAAGAACTATCTTTTCGAGTCTCGAGAACTGGCATTTGGTCAAGATGTTTGGGTTGTATCGACCTTGGAGGCGAGCCTGGTCGACAACATTGAGAAAGGAGTAATCATCCTGCTCCAGCACAGATTGTGGATAAAGGGTGCTGATGTTTCCCAACACAGTGAGAGACAACTTAGGAGCTAAGATGCTGAAGATTGGTGGGAAATTCCCACGAAAGTAGACAGCCATAGAAAGCATATTCGGTGCTCTCACTCCTCTCAGCAGTATAGACATAGGTTCAGCATCTTCATGAGCAAGCCGTGAATGTCCCACGATGAGATCAATTCCAAGAAACAGACAAGCTTCAAAGGATTTTAAGTCATACAGATAGCAGATGAGCGTGTTTATCTTCTTTGATCTGAGAATGAGATCCTTTTGCCCGAATTACCGGTGTTCGCAGCGTCCACAGCTCGTTCACGTTCAAATTATCAACAAATGATTGGGAACAGTCTTCCAAGATCAATCGTCCTGTGCGGGGCCTCCTAAAGCGAACGCACAAGAAAAGTCACACTTCTTGAAGCGCAGGCACTCTGAATATAGACCTGCGCTCTTCACAGCCATGTCATTGAAATCAAGTTCACTCACCTTGCCGGAAACATGGATCTTGGTTTTCTGTCCAATGGTGTCATCTGTGAGAAACCTTGTAAGCCAGTGCAAGGAATGCGAAGTCTGATCATCTCCCTGCATAAACACAAAGTTCAGTGGGAATTCACACTGTTTCACAAGAGCATCATAGTGGCTATCCAATCTGAATGAAGGAGTGATAAAGATCACGTAGATGGGCTTAAGTGAACGCCTCCTGAGATTGCTAGGCCGCTCAAAGATACCAACAGCATTGCAGAATTGGCTTGATGGAGCATACGCTTGGAGGATTCTCACCAGGCGGATCAGGTCATCTGGTGATAACATTGACACGATCTGAAGGTGCAGTTCCTGTGGGAGGCTGATGAACTTATCCATTACAGCGCTGCAATGGACAGCATTGGTCACATCGTTCACAGGTCTCTTTGAGCAAAGTTGTCTATGATTCCAATTGTTCCACGGGTACAGCATGTGGCCAGTTGGTCGTACTCCTAAGTTCCCTCGTTCTTGTATTAACTGAATGGGATCTTGGCCCCATGACAGGAAAGAAGATCTCAGGATGACGTGGTGTTTGGATGTGTCATACAAGGTGAACGGTCTAACGGCTCAGCGCTGTGTATATATTACAATAACGCAAGTTGTTGAGCTGAGTGGTTGCTCCGGAGATCTGGTTCTTGGGTTGATGTACAATCTTAATTCTAATATTAGAATCTGGATTGCATTTAAGCTGTGATGTGCGCATGTCTTAGTAGTCCAACTGGTCTTTCATGTTGTCCTGCATGTGATGATTGTTTAGGTCTTTGTGCCTTATCTGCATCACCAAGCAACCAGACAACCAGAAAACCAGCTAATCAAGCAGTGAGCACTCACCCATGATTCACCTGGGGCGGGCTACCGTCACCGGCAATAGTAACGTACACACTGACCTTACAGAAACTACAGACTTGTGCGCCAGACAGTGCCAGTGTGCTCTCCACCAGAACAAATTGGCGCACTTTCTTCCGCAAACGGCGAATCGCGCATAATTGCGGAGCTGTTTACGGGGACCGCCATTTACGCCCGAAACGGGCCAACCGTTGGGTAAACACACAAAGCGGTGCTGAGTCCTGCCTGACACCGAGCAGAGCCCCCAACAAAGAACGTTCAGCACACAACACACAGCGCACAACACTACCTAGCAGAAGGAGCCTGCCCGACACATGAACTCCATCTCGTACATCGCACACAGGGTGGACGACGCCATCAGCCCTGTGGATCACACAGGAGAACCGCACGAGGATGAGCACTTGCCCGCAGAAGAGCACCCACAACAACACCAACACCAACACCAGCAGCGACAGAAACCCAAGGTCGAGTTCACAACGCTGCACCACATGATCAACATAGTGCTCTTTGTCCCGAACTTCCTTCTTGTGAGGCCCCTGCTGTCCATGTGGTTCATTATGACCTTCCCTCTAAGTCTCCTGGAACGTAAGAAGACCAAAGAGGACAATAATGACGAGCACACACACAAGGAGAAGCCCTCGTCCACAACATCAAAGAGTGCAGCAATTAGACGCTTCAGCAACACTACAATTCTCGAACTGGATGAGGATTCTGAAAGATTGGAACCAGAGACCTCTGACGACATTGATCTCAAGTCACCAACATCGCCACTGTCGTCCAAAATCACCCTCTCACGTCACCTGGCATTTCCAAAGACCGTTTTCCCACAAATGCTCGTCAACTCCGACCTGAGGAAGACGCTCATACTTGACCTGGATGAGACACTAGTCCATTCCCTTTCCCGTGGTGCGAGAATGTCCAATGGCCATATGATTGAGATAAAACTCGCAGACCAGGTCGCCACGCTATATTCAGTGCATAAACGGCCCTATTGTGATCATTTCTTGAAACAGGTGTCCGCATGGTTCAACTTGGTGATATTCACTGCAAGTGTTAAAGAATATGCGGACCCGGTCATTGACTGGTTGGAATCAGAGAGAAAATATTTTGCAAAGAGGTATTACAGAAACCATTGTACACTCCGTGAGGGCCAAGGATATATCAAGGATCTTTCCTCCGTGGATAAAAACCTCAGCCATATGATCATCATTGATAATTCCCCCATCAGTTATGCCTGGCATGAAAGCAATGCAATCACGGTGGAAGGTTGGATTAATGATGCAAGTGACACCGACTTGTTGAACTTGATTCCCTTGTTGAAGTCGCTGAGGTATACCACGGACGTGAGAACCATATTGGCTCTAAAAAACGGTGAAGCTGCTTTTGAGAAGTGATTGATAGTCTTCAATTCTGTGTGCAAAGCATGAATTAATGAATTAATGTAACGAATTCCAATCTACTGTAGTACTGTTGTCGTCAAATTAGAATAGCTTACATTCCTAATTAATGGTATAACTTACCTTGCAGTGTCATCATGCCGTAATCTCATGGCTCGTGATTAGTCGTCTCACGTTATGTGTCTTCCTGAACAGACATTGGCTGAACCACATTTAAATTCAGGCCATGCTTCATTGAACCACTCGTTAACGATCCCGCACCCGTGCTAGTCCTCCTACGGCCTTTCCCCTCATCAGTATCTCTCCCGATCAAATGATCAGAGGAAATACACTTGTGATCGTCAACACCAGCTCCGTTTTTGTGCTCAAGAGATACATCAAAATGACCGCCAGGATCAGGATCAGCACTGGGGGGACTCGAAAGTTTCTTGACTGACAAGAGACGATCACGAAGTGAGAAAAAGTTGTATTCAAACGACTTGGACTCCTTTTGAACACGGCCTCTTGAGTCTTCCAGCAATTTTTCAAGGGTATGGATACGTTCCGAACGAGTCTGCGCAATTGATCTTAATCCCTTGACTTCTTGTGAGAGTTGATGATTACGGTCCTCCAACTCGTTGACCTGCAGAGTTAGTTGTTCAAAAGTACGCTCCATGGCAAATTCACGATCTTCATGAGCACTTGAGCCTCTTGAGTTTCTCGAACGTGAATCCAATTGTGTCTGAAGATCAATAAGCAATAGACATTTGTTCTCCAAATCGGACAAAAGAGCAGCATTCATCGCTTGAGAATCTTGTAGTTGTAGAACCAGCGGAACTTCCTCCGGTGTTGGATTGGCAAATGATGGAGAAACACTCAATATCTGGGTGAGTTCCCTGACACGATTCTCCAAATACTCAGCTTTCCGAGTACCAGAGACTGTGGATTCCACAACGGTATCTTCATCTTCAGATGACTCTTGATCCCTTAATGCGGATGGTATAATAATTTCCACTTTGTTGATTCCCTTCTTCCAAAGGTCGAGTTCAAGACCCATTTCTTTAATCCGTAATTCATGATCTTCGTTCAATCTCTTGAGATGCTCAATCTGTCTAACAAGATCCAATTGACTTGGTTCGGCATTGACATATGCCTTGTTCTTGATTGCTTTTGCACGAGAGCCAAATCTTAGAGTGGAAAGTGTCTCAGCTTCATTGAAACCTAATGGTGAACAATTGATGATTAAACTGGTACGTGAGTTGCCACCAAGAGATTCCTGAAGGATTCTGGTCAATTTGGAATCTCTGTATGGGATATGTGGTGACTTGGAATCTGTGAGGGCACTGATAACATTTCCCAAGGATGAAAGAGAACTGTTGATCTTCTTTGCCTCTTCCAAAGTCTGACCCATCGCACCAGTTTTGCTCACTTTCTCACTTCCAGCAAGATCCACGAGGAAAAGTTTCGATCTTTTGATCCCATCTCTGAGATTCTCCTGCGTCAAGTCTATCTGAAGAATGGCATGAGATCTGGAACTCTCCAAGTTCATATCTGTGCTGGCAACAGCTCTCAACTCTGAACCGCGCTCAAGTAACTTGTATACGTCACCACTGGACCCCAAGTAAGTCCTTGTAAGGTTCCGCACGTGGACACCATTCAAACCATCTTCATGGATCGACAACTGCTTCTCTCTATTCGTAGTGAGCAAGTCACGGATCTGCTCCAAGTAGATCTCCATATATGATGCTGTCACTGTACACTCTGTCTCATCATCACACTCTGTAATCCTTTGGAATATCAGCTCAGCGATTCTCGGAGTGACACCTTTCAGCTCAGTGTTGTCCAAGTCTCCCATCATAGTGTATGTCTTACCAGATCCTGTCTGACCGTACGCCAACACCGTGCCGTTGTAGCCATTGAACAAATCATCCACTGTCTGCGACACTGAGAACTCAAACACCTCTTTCTGTGTGGAGGTGGCATCAAACGTCCTATCAAAGACAAACGATTCACCAGAGATCCGTACAGTTGAGGCATCGAGCACCGCACATGGACCGCCCTGCTTTACTCTCTCCGTATCACTCTCAGGTCTGAACCTGGCGATGACTTTGATGTTGTCCCTATTCTTCGATGGACTCTGCGGCGGTTTCCGCGGTGAACTGGCGGGCGGCGAAGACAGCGGGCTGTGTGGCAGCAGCTGGCTCTTCCGCTTGGAGTCCCTCCTAGCACTGAGGGGCCGTATGGGCGACGATACGGTGCTCTGGCGTTTAGGGGTCGCCGTGGCTATAGCTGGTGACAGCGGTGGCTGTCTCCTCGGGCGTGCGAGCGGTGTGGTGGAACGGTTAGGTGTCTGTGGCATTGCCCTGTATTCTGTGAGTGTGGTGGTAGTGATCTCCTTGCTGTAGCGTTCACTGTGCAGTAGCCGCCGTGTGTGTGTGTATGTTTTGCGTGCTGTTTTAGTGCGCTCAAACGCACTGTTGGAGGAATGTGCCAAAAAAGGGTCGAAAACTGAGAAATCTCAGATCTGGTTGTAGCGATCTTCAATAGAGGAAAAGAAAGAGGGCGATATGCTATGCTATGCCGTGCTGTGATGTGATTTGAAAACAACCTCAGCTACAAGTTGAACGGTTTCTGTCTAAAACAACAGCTTCTATATCAAAGACCAACTCGACCCCCCGACTACTTGATCTCAACGCCATACACAACAAATGGCTCGTACTCGGTGTCCACGAGCGATGAGTACTCGTGTAGCGAGCTGTCCTTCTGCACTTTGCCCTTCTTGTCCATGCTGAAGGCAGCGCCGCCGAGGTAGCCAAACTCATGCACAAGCTCCTTCTTGGCCTGCGCGGTGCTCTTTGCCGTTGGCACTCTGATCACGGTGGTGACAAAGTCCGGTGGGAGCCCATATCTCAAGACAGACTCGACAAAGATCCTGATGGCCTTGAGGTGGAACCAGTTGGAGGTGATATCCGAGTACGCGGCTCTAGCGAATCTGAGGAGCTGTCCTCTCAGATCGTTCTCAGCCTTTGCGGCAACTTCATGTTCTTGTCTCATCTGGGTCAGCAGCTCTTCAGAGTAGACGAAATCTCTTGGGATGAACTTGTTCTCACGCAACTTGTTGTTGAAATCAGGAAGGAACTTCTTGAACACGATGGTGCTGTAAAGAATGTATTCGGAGTCGTCTTTGATCTCATGGGCGCTTCTTGGAACAACAAAGTCCACCAAAGACTCGTAGCTGTTCAAGAAATCAGCCTTCAAGCTCTTTGGTACGGCGACAAGAACGGTCTGCAAATGCTCAGAGTCCAGCACAAAGTCAGATGGAGACACAATGTCATGCAATGATCTCACAGAGAGGTCGCCTGTTTGCTTTCTCTCAGCAGCTGCCAAGTTGGATTTGGCAGTGGTGTAGCTGGAGTAGGCATTTCGAACATCGGCATCGGATTGGAAAGCCTGTTGCGAAAGCATGGTGATCAGCTCCTTGAGGGACTTCTCCAGTCTAAACTTACCCCTGTTCCACTGGAAGGTCTCGATGTAGTCGGTGACCCACTTGTCGTTGACCTTCTTCGCAGCGTTCACCAATGGCTGGTTGCCATCGTACAGCGAGCCCAGCACCTCGAGCACCTTCACCACGGCAGTGCCCAATTGCTCGTCGATCTTCTGCAACTCCTCACTCTGCAAGACGAGCGAGTCCAGGGTCCCAATCTTGAAGTCTGGCACCTCCATCTTCTTTATCACCGCCTTTCCGCCAATGAGACTCTGCTCGAGCCATTCCTCAACGTGCTGCGCAGGAGCGCTCTCCGGCGCAGCGGCCTTAGGCAGCGAGAGCAGCAGGTAGTGTGCAACGGCGTCGGACATCTTCTTGTTATGCTTGCAGCTGTGTGAATAGCAAATACCAAGGGCCTTGATTTATCCCCAAGCCAACTCTCCCCCATTCCCACTGGACCCCTGTGTGGCAGCCAATTTGGGATTAAGACACAGCGGCCGGGTAACATGATTCCACGCTTATTCGCCCGTGCGTTTCTGCCAGCGCCAAATCCGCGAACTCGTTTTGTGTGCTGCGCGTACCCGATGGCCTTTGCGCAGAATTTTTTTTTCTCTCTATGATCAGCAAGAAGCTTTCCCAGTGTTGATTATGTTGTTTTGATATAGCGACGTGAATTGAGAGCCATGAGTTTGTCCCTGGAAGTGAGTTGGTCCTTTTTTACTGTGGAGTGTGTGTGTGTGTGTGTATGTGCATATGTACTAACATTTCCCCCCTGCAGGAGCGTCTTAAGAATAACTCGTCCGCATTCGACGGGCTTCTGTCGTTGATACCGGCAAAGTACTACTACGATGACGATACCCAGGAGCAGTGGAAGGCCAAGAAACAAACTAAGGAGGAGGCCAACCAGAACAAGAGAGCCAAACTTGACCCAACACAGTCAAAGGAGAGCGAGAAGGCCGGCACCGCTGCAGACGTTTTGAAGAAGAGATCCAAGACCGCAAAACCTGTCGTGATACCTGGACAGAAGAAACAACCAGCTCCTGTGGTCGAAAGCGAGACTGCCGATGAGACAGAGGCATCTGAAGAAAACGGTGCTACTGAGCAAGAACATGTAGTTGCTGCTAAGGCACAGCCAAAACAGAACAACAAGGCCAAGGCCAGATACACCCTAGAAGCTGACGAATCAGAAGAGGAGATAAATCTCATATTTGATGACGAAGGTAACGAAGTCCAGCATGAATCAACCCCAGCATCTGAATCCACCACAGCACCATCCAAGTCGCTTGGTAAGAAGAAGGCCAAGAACCTCAGCGAGGAGGAAAAGAAGAAAAAGGAGGAGTCTGTCAAGGCACTGAAGGAAAAACTTGCATCTAAAATTAACATCATGAAGGAGAAGCGTAAAGCTCCAGGCTCAAAGGCTGCTGGTGCACCATCTTCACGTGAAGCCATCTTGGAGGAGCGCCGTAAAAAGGCTGAAGTCCGTGCTGAGAAGAAGAGAAAGTTGAAAGACATGCAAGATGGTGGCAGTGATTCCAGTGATGATGACGAGGAGGAGGATGAAGATAGTGATGACGATGCAGATGAGACAAAGGATGATGGTGTCATCTACCAAAACATTGTGTTTGATGACAAGACCCGTGCCACTTCAGACTTGCAAAACGTGAGAACGGACAGAAACAAAGGTCCTGCAAAGAAGGATTTCAGGGCACATCTTAAGGTCATTGAACAAAAGAAGCAAAAATTGGAGAACATGGATGAGAATAAGAAGAAGCAAGTTGCAGAAAATGAGAAATGGAATAGAACGTTTGCTGCTGCAGAGGGTCAAAAGCTTAGAGATGATGAAAAAATGTTGAAGAAAGCCCTTAAGCGTAAGGAGACACAAAAGAGAAAATCTGAAGTTGAATGGAGAGATCGTAAGGACCACGTGGAGAAGATGATTAGTGGAAAGGCCAAGAGAAGAGAGGAGAACTTGGCTATCAGAAAGGCTAACAAGGGTGTGAAGCGTAAACAACAAACAAAGCAGATGAGAAAGTTCAAGTCTTCAATCTCACCAAAGAGAGCCGGCTTTGAGGGAAGAAGATCATCAAAGAAACCTTCGACATGATGTGTCACTCTGTTGAATATGTGTCAACCAACATATGTTATGGTTCACCTTTATAAATACTGCTCCAAATCAAGGTTGTGTTTTATATGGGAATCATAAGATGTGTAGATTAGATTCAACTCCTCAATCCCTCACAAGATACTTGAGCCACACTACTCACTACAGCGCATGCATTATATGATTCGACCAGGGCTGGTTCCCCTTTGGCAGTATGGGCGGACCACTTTTGAAAAGTGGTAAACCTACAACTTAAACTTCTGTAGTCTGGAGGGTACTTGTATATTATAACCCATTAATCATAAGATCATCATCACTCATTGCATCATCATTGTCATATGCATCATCTATCAACTGTGCTACTCGTGTGTTCTTCAGAAAGTCCTTCACCGCATTGGTGATGGTAGTTCTCGAAGGCAACCTTGAAGTCTCTGTATCTTCATCCACAGCTGAATCACTCAACATCTCCAATCGCTTACGCTGTTCCTTTAGCGTCTTGTTGACTCGTAGAAAATCGTTGTGATCATCATCGTCCTCCTCTTCGGACGAATCTCCCATGTTGTTGATATAATTGTCAAAGTTGCTCAACAATTGCTGAGGAATGGTAAGAACTCTGCTTTCATCTTCTGTTTCTTCTTGATCACTGATGATGTTCTCAATGGCAAAGTTCGTTCCAAGTGAGTGACTGCTCACTGGCAAGTTTCTCAAGTTTCTCAGTTGTCTGATTTGCCCTGGTACAAGATTTGTCGTGGAAGCATCTGTCTCACAATCACTCTCTTCCGGTTTCAACAGCTTTACCTGGACAGTGTTGTAACTTTTACAATTGTCACACTTCAGGCCCAGAACGTGATAAGGACTCCGGCTCTTAGCGTTGCAATCATTACAACTCAACACACAAGTCCAATTACAATATGGTTCTGGTAATGGCTGTAGTGAGATCTCCATATCCAAGACTCTGAATTGAGCCTCCATTGTCAAGACGGTTTTTTGACAAGTTGGACATTTGTATGAGTGTTTAGAGTGCTCATCAAAGCAACCCTGATGAATAGCATGACCACATGACATGAATACCACTGGTCTAGTTGAAGTAAACATGTACTCTCCACAAATTGGACAGTCGGATTGTGTGGCACGTTCGATACACTTGTGGTCATCTTGCAATTCAATGGATAAACAGGCATTACAACCTTTACAATGGAAGAAATCTTGTCCCAACCCAAGACCAAGTCGACAAATACCACAATCATCGCAGTGATAAATGTCCTTCAACTCATCGTCGTCGTACAGTTTGCACTTGTCGCAGAAGTAATGGGCAAACTGAACATCACAAGAGTCGCAGAACTGAGTTGGATGTTGCACGTTGAAGCAATGCATACACATGACATGACGAGTCTTTTCTCTCTTGAACTTATGCTCTGTGATTTGCTCATCGTGACATTTGGGACAACCAAACCATTTCTTGCATTGGGGGCATTCCATCTTACAATGGCGTTGATAATGAGGACATCCATACGTCTCTTCATGGTCATCGTGGAACATTGGCTGCTTGTCCAAGTCGTCGACGATCACCAAATCATCATCTTCATGGTCTGAGACCTCGGACTCCTGTTCTTTCAGCTTGTCGCTCTTTGTTGTGATGTGGAACACCTCATCGCCGTTATCATCGACAAACTTGACCTTATCGTAGTGGGCGCCCATCATCAGTTTCTGCACGAGTCTGCTCTTGACCTCATCGGTAGCGTCGAGCTGTCTGATCATCATGATGCGCTCACGGAGCAAAGACTGGTCGTTCTTCTCCTCAGCCTTCAGCTTTGTCAGGTGGGCGCCCTTCAGAGTGTGTTTCCGCTTGCGTCTTCTCGGTTCCTTATCCTGTGGGATGATCACCTGGTCCAATAGCGGCACATCTTTCGGTTCAGTGGCAGCTGTGATGACGTGTGGCTCGGCATCATCATCATCCTCGTTCGCCTCATCGTCTGTGGTGTCCACGTTGTTGTCGATGGCTTCATCAATCTGGCTCTCCAGCAACGTTCTGATCGTTTGGAACCTATCGAGCGCGCTCTGCAGCGAGAACCCGCTCTTCAGGTCCTCGATCAGGTTGGTCACCTGCTCACGTCTCGAAAGGCGCTCCATGTCCAAGCCCACGCCCACACCCAGGGTCTTGGGTAGCGACCAGCTGAAGGTGGGCATGCGCAGCGATGGGAATGCACCGATGACGCTGAGCTGTTGATCCAGGGAGTTCTCAGAGTCGGACTCTGAACCCGACCGCTGCGACAAGTCGTCCTCTGGGGAGCTCATGCGGATGTGAAGAGTTTGAGCGAGCCGTGTGAGCGAGTCGTGTGGTAGACAGACAGACTTAGCCGCCACTGACAGCACCAACAGAGCAGAACGGTTGGGAACTTCGGAGGGGGTCTGGGCGTGCGTCAACCAGTTAATTGAACACTGTTATTTCCGGGGAGAACTGAGCCAACGTGTCACGTGTGTCTTAAACGGTCGGAAGTAAATTAGGCTCTCGTACATTTGTTTGTTTTGCTTTATATGGCTCCTCTTCTTTAAGGCTATCGTGGCAACGGCAAAGGACAACGCAATGGCTCTCAAAATCACGAGTTTCATCAACTTCCAGGGTATCAAGGAGGACTTTGCCTCCAAGAACTTCAGGTGCGTCTTGCTTTCTCCTGTTTCTTTGTTTCTGAGGATGGTATATACTAACACGGTGGCAGTGTCTACGGACAATGGTGGGTCTCTTTGGCGTTGTCTATGGTAAAAATGCTAACAACTGCAACAGGAACGGTCTTCTCTGTGTGATCCTATGTATCGCATTGGGTATTGCTAACCTATTCCACGTCAGCGCTGTGATTGCGTTTGGTATCATTGCCATGTGAGTCCTATTGCTCAAAAATATGTCACGTTTTATTCATATACTAACACACATATATTTAGCGTCCAAGGTGCGCTTCTCCTCTTTGTCGAGATCCCATTCCTTCTCAAGATTTGTCCAATGTCCGATAATTTCAACTCCTTCATCAAGAGATTCAACCAGAACTGGCCAAGAGCTGCATTCTATCTTGTCATGTCTGTCATCCAATGGCTTTCACTCATCGTGATGGCAACTTCCTTGATCGTCCCTGCCATCTTCCTGTTGGCTAGCGCAGCCTTCTACGCGCTCGCAGCGTTCAAACACCAACAGTTCCAAAACTCAACGGGTAATGTCATGCACACCGCTGAAACGTTCCCAACTGATGCAGCCATCAGAGAAATCTTGTGATCAATAGCGACTCTTCTTCTTCTTATTTCTTTTAATTTTCTACAAGCCACCAATGAATGAGACCTTATATATGTAGCAATGATGTGTATATAGTGTAACTTGATAAAAGAGATGGGCTGTGTGCAAAATGATTGACGTGGTTGTCATAATATGGTTGTGATGTGCAGTTGTTGAAGAATGATGATATGATTACTATCAACAACGCATCAGCTATGCAAAATTGAATGAATGAATTCTCAAACTTAAGGGTCCATTCCATGGATCTTCCTCTGGTGTGCCTTCATGTTATCGGCTCTGTTGAACTTCTTCCCACATGCTTCACATTCAAATGGTTTTTCACTCGAATGAGATCTCATATGTCTCTTCAAATGCTCTGGTCTATGGAAAATACCTCCACATAAGGGACACGGATGAATCTTCTTTGGCTTCTTGCCGTCATCCGTACGAGCTGGAAGGTTGGCAATGTCTGTTGCCGATTGGGATTTCGATAACCGTTTCCTTGGAACAAGAATGTCATACTTGGTGATCTCTGGTGGTGTAATGTGTGAATGCAGATCCAGCACTGATTGTGATCTTGAAAGGTGTGAAGCGAGTGGTTGCGATATCCTTGGAAAGTTATGCTGTAGTTGGCTTGAGGAACCTGGATTGGAGTTATGACGTGTTGATTCAGGTTTATGTTGTGGTTCAGGGGGTGTTGCATCGTCCTCATTTTCAAGCTTCACGGTAAAATGCTGTTGTGGTTCATGCCTCAGCTCATGATGAAAATGACCTTCTTGTGGCCCAGGGAAATGGGGGATGGTCTGTGGAATAGCAGACTCCGATAACGAAGGATCAGACAAGAAGAATGGTGAGGCATCCAAATGGGAAGTCTGCTGCTCGGCAATCTTGAATGTCATGTTGGCAGCAGCAGCATAGTCAGCAGGGTGCAACATCATGGGATAGACGTTATTGGTCTCATCCAAATCAACGTACATACTTGACTTCATCAGCGGTGTTGACTCTGGTGACGTGATATGAGGAGAGTGTTTTTGGGATGGAGTATAGAACGGGTTTCTACCTGGTGATTTCGTATCGATCTCAGTGACGATCGACGCAGCACCGGACACATCCAACGACAACCGTGAGCGGGTTCTTCTATGTGATTTGACAATACGCGAAGGTGTTTGTCTCGAAGGTGTTTGACCCCGTGGCATTGGTGATGCTAGCGACGCCTGCGAGAAAGACGTTGATAATCGACGGTTACGCATTGGTGTGGCCAACGATGAGGTTGCAAATGAGTTCATCGAGGAAGAGGCAGCAATAGAGTTCTCAGATTGGGACGATGGCATGAAGTTGTGTGGCACAGACTGGAGGGAGCTCACCGACGGTGACGGTGACTGTGTGAATGTGTGCATCATTGGATACAAATGTGGCTGTTGGTCCTGCAACGTTGGCATTTCATAATGACTCTGTGAATGCTGCAATGATCTCTGTGGGTAGTCCAAGGCACTTCGCACAGTCCCCATCGGTACCGTGTGTTCCGGAACAAAGTCATCGGACTGAAGCTGTCGCAGTTGTTGTTGTTGTTGCTGTTGTTGTTCCTGTTTCACCAGCGAGTGTGTCTTTCCCATGATCTGCTGCTCATCATCCAAGTTCATGCTCTGGTCCATCTCTCGAGACACATCAAATGCCAAATCGTCAAAGATCGCCTGCTTTACGGGCGAAGACCCGAATAGAGGGAACTGTGCCAGCGAGGGTAGCGGTGGAGAACTCATCCTTGCAGCTGTGATGGTGATGATGGTGGTGGTGGTGGTGTGTTATTGGTCCCCGTGAGGATGAGAGAGGAAGGGGGAGGAGGAAATGGCGACAGGCACGGCAACACGGCGCAAGTACAGATCCTGTGCTCTGTCTTTCTATCACAAGTCGAACTGCGCACCGTAACCGTGGACGTAGGGGCTTCGATAGAAGCGGTTCAAGGTGAAAAAGTTTTTGAGCCATAAGGGGAGAAACGCGCGTGCTGTTCAACTTATGGAGCAGATCATAGACGCCCGATGGACGGGGGGAACATCCAATTTAGTTTCCAAATTTACGTGTTCTAGACGTGTTTTGCCGCATTGTGTTGGGAATACCATAAGGTCTACAGTGATGTGTGGCGTTTGGCCATTCAACCCAAGTTTGCATGTCCAGTGTCGGAAGTGGATGGGGAGATAATACACACGGGATTGTCAGACAGGCAGCCAAGCAGGCGGAGGCGGAGAGCACCAGAGAAGTAAAATATGCGCTATCGCTTTACCCCCTTGTTTGCCTGGGCTCTGGCCGCTCCTGGCCGCTGGCTCGGTGGTTTGGAAGGGTGCATGACTGCAGACAGGCACAGTAATATATATATGTACCGGGTCATATCCGTGGTAAACGCGTGAGATTCACCGAGCATTCTTCCCGTAGAGGCCATAATTAGCACACACAGCCTCCCTTGACCGTGTACTGAGTGGCAGCGCGTGCGGTAAGTGGAAATAAACACCGCCAATGGGGTGGGCAGTGAGCATTGGAGCACATGGGGAACACTGCCACAACCGGTGAGTGGTGTGAGTGCTATGAATAGCTGGCGGCGAGTGGCCGGGGGGAAACAACGCGGTAGGAGCAGGCAACGCGAAAAGGAAAGCTCACGAGATCACAGAGATTTCCACAATGAGACACGGACTTTTGGCGCGATAGCGATTTCGGGAAAATCCTGGCGGGATGGGTCTTTGTGTCATTGCCGCATTGGGAACCATTTGCGCAAAAGGTTAAACCCGTCAACTTCGAGATCTCTTTCTCTTTCTCTCTCTCTCTCTCTTTGAACCGCAGTTTCTTATCCCTCTGTCACTTCTTCACAACTCCAAAAGTAGCGTGTGCGATGTACAAGTCGCCAAGGTGCTTCATGCCACCGGAAACAGAAGCGGAGAAAGACATCACTATCATCTCCCATGGCCTCAACAACTTGTCGTTGGGCAAGCGAGTATCAGCCACAAAGCCAACGTCTTCGCCAGTGCTCAATCCAACGTACGCTTACGACACGTCAAACACTCTTCGGTTCTTCCCCTCCGGTGACTCGCTCGCCTCCTCCATGGATCGTACCAAGAGACGCCATTGGTTCCAAAGGTTCAAACTCCCACTTTTCAAGGAGGGAAAGGAAGATGGGCCCCTCCATGAGTTGGAGACGTCCATTTTGAGTCCACAGACTATTTCCGAGTATCCGTGCTACAGGAAGTTTCGTACAGAGGTCGAAGGAATGTTTGAACAACTTGAAGTGGATCGAACGCCTGTGTTGGAAGAGTTGCAGAACGTTGAAATCCCACTCTTTGCACCATTACACGAGGTGGATCTGGATATGTTAGAGCTGTTGAGAAATCACGTCTTTGGATTACCAGTATTGGCAAGCTCCAGTGAATCCCTTATCTTCATCGAAGAGCTGTACCTAGCACAGCCTGTCAGCTTTGCTGACGGGATTGCTCATCTTGAAGGGGAAGTCCCTGAGATACATGAACACTTCATCGTTCCTACACAGAAGACAAAACCATCACAACTGAGGAGTACTATCCTGAGTACTGTTACACCACGTCTTGGAGATGTTTCATCAATCCATAGCAACAAGCTTGAGTTGGAAAGTGAAACATATACACCTGGTATCAACGCCCTATATTCATCTATTCAAAGTTCAAGGGATTTGATTTTAGATCTCAAGATTTCCCCCACATCCACATCGGAATCCATATCTGCATCCGCGTTAGCCATCTTAAGCCAGCCAATGCAAGGATCATCAGAGTATAATCCATTAGGTTATACCGGATTTGAGGAACAAAGCATTATGGACTTGGACAACTGTGTGTCGTCTGCTCAAGAACTGTCTGATGCCTTGCCCTCTGCAATTACGAGCTCCGGCCGTTCTCCCAATCAGCTTGAACTACTCACTTCATGTTTTTCGGGAAATCATCACTTGCAAGACGGTACTACAAACACGACGTCGACCAAACGTCAACGTCTGCAGAATTGCCCAACTAATTCACATAAGCCGAAGGATGACATCGACTTTCTGCAGAGATTGGATAGCTTGGTACGTAAGCTCAAAGCATACCATATCACGAGTGGAAAGTACAAGCTGGACTCGCAAGAATAATAAATATGTGTATCCAAAAGAAAAGAGCACACCAAGGAATATAAACAGACTCAAGTATATATATATATAGATAAGGAAGGAAAAGGTTCCATTTTTGGTGAGAGCGCCGCTGATATCAAATCAACAACGTCCACATCGGTCTATCTGTTCATAAAAACCCCTTCCCAAAGACCACAAGAAAAAGCAACAGCTCACAACACTAGCACTCCATCACCAACTTTCTCTCGCTCTCTATTTCTCCTTTTAGTTATAGAAATGGGAATGAGACAATCACTTGGCCTCGGTGACAAAAGCAGAACCCTTGGCGATGTTGCTCTTCAATGTGTCCTTAGCGATGGCGATCATCTCCTCCTCGTAG
Source organism: Williopsis sargentensis (assembly GCA_020995425.1). Lineage (NCBI taxonomy): Eukaryota > Fungi > Ascomycota > Saccharomycetes > Phaffomycetales > Wickerhamomycetaceae > Williopsis > Williopsis sargentensis. The sequence continues at coordinate 1,251,678 of CP083466.1, read as the reverse complement.
TCAGCCAAGCTACCCAAGCCGTGGATCTTCTCAACACCCTTTGGACCCAAGGTGACAGATGTGGCAAAGAAGTCGATACCTTCCTCCTTGTAGATTGGGTTCTCAACAAAAGTTGGCTCAATGACATCCTTTTCACCGTCGAAACCCTTCATGACGGAACCGGCAAAGCGGGCACCAGCCTGGGCCATGGACAAGGTGGCGGAACCAGCACCGTTCTTGGCCTGGACAACCTCGTCACCACCGAATTGGATTCTGTGGATGAGGGCATCACGGGTCTCCTGGTTGAGGGCGTCCTTGTGCTTGGTCTGCGAGAGCAATGGGACAATGGTCAGACCGGAGTGGCCACCAACGACGGTGACTGGCTCGGTGGTTGGGTCAGTGCCGACAACCTCTGACAAGAAGCGGGAGGCTCTCAACACGTCCAAGGTGGTGACACCAAAGAGCTTGTCCTTGTTGTAGACGTTCTTGGACTTCAAAACCTCACGCACGATTGGCACGGTGGAGTTGACAGGGTTGGAGATGACACAGACGGCTGCGTTTGGTGCGTAGTCACCAATGGCGGAGGCCAAGTCTCTGACGATGCCGGCGTTGATGTTGAACAGGTCATCACGGGTCATACCTGGCTTTCTTGGGACACCAGCTGGGATCAAGACAACGTCAGCACCAGTCAAGGCCTGCTCCAAGCCATTCTCCTCCTCTGGGGAGAAGCCCTTCACGACGGAGTTTGTTGGGACGTGGGAGATGTCAGCGGCAACACCCTTGGCACCCTTGATGTCGAACAAGTTCAAGGAGGTGACTCTGTGGTTGAGCTTCAACAAGAGGGACAATGGCTGACCAATACCACCAGCGGCACCGAGGACGGTGACCTTGTAGGCGTTGGCAGCGGTGGAGGAGAAGGATCTCTTGGAGATGTAGTTTCTGAGCATTTTACAATTGTGCGTTGAGCGTTGTCGGTTGTGGAGGGGGAAGGAGCTGGCCAGGAATTGGCCGATTAAAAGGTGCGGGTTGCAAGGACTCTTTTATACTGTCATGGACACACAAAGTGCATGACCTCCTTAACAGAGTGCCACATTACGTCAGCCTCCACACAATGCTGACGTTAATTGCCGAGCTAGCGGGCCAATCAGCGCGAATTCTCGCGGCATGTGAGTTCCATCACGGGGCCGGGCCCGTTCATTTTTAGCTGGAGAAGAAAAAAAGTTGGGAGCCTTGGGAGCCTTGGAAGCCTTAGGAGCCTTGGAAGCTTTGGTGTGGGCACTTGGGGCAGAAGCACTGGGGTGTAAAAGTGGTGTCCAGGTGTATTTGTGTGTCCCCCTGCCTAATGCTTAGGTAATAAATAAATATGTTATGTCATCATAGCACACGTGACACGTCACGCCACTAAACTCATCATATGGTTTTGTTTGCTTTTCATTGGCGATCGTAACTTACGGGAGTTTCGGATCTCATTGTATATGCAGACCCAGGACCCCATTTTGTCCACAACGTTACTTACTATTCACCGTACTGATGGGAATAACCCTCGTCGTACAATCCTGCCTAATGATCCGTCACAGAACTTGGTGGTTTGGCTCAACGTTCATCGTGGGGTACCATTTGTGAATTGATTGGATTCATAACAAGATCTCTCAGTCACAATGATACCATAAACATGTCTTTTTGTACATCGCACAGGCCACCTGTTTGGTGTTTGCTCCGGTGTTCTACGTGGCTGGTATCTACTACTTAATGGCACAGTTTATCTGTGTCTATGGTCGTCGTTACTCATTCATCAGTGCCAAGCTGTGTTCATGGATATTTATCGTTACCGATGTCTTTGCATTGTTCTTACAAGGTGGTGGTGGGTGGTTTGATGGCCTCTGCTGGTAATGGTAGCGGGTATAACGTTGGTCGTGGATCGACCATCATAAAAAAAACGGTTTAGCGTTGCAAGTGGCCACGATGACTGCTTTTATTTACTTGCTGGTGCTTGCTGTGCAAGTTGCACTATCTCCGTGATCAAACAGGAATGATATTTTGTCCCACAGTATTACAACACACTGTTCAAGTACTACCCGTTGGTGATCATTGTCGCTGTGGCGCTTATCTAAGTGCGTTCCTTTTTCAGAGATGACCCACTTACAGAGCAAGGAGATCAACTTCTTGATCTTGGATGCCCTGATGGTCACCTTGTCGGTTCTTTTTGTTGACCTTGCTCCATCCTGGAAGAATCATTCATTGGTCCTGTAAAGATCATGAACGACAAGAACATAGAGAAGCACTTATACGAGCTGCAGTTCGACGAGCGCAGCGACAAGAACCCCTTCGACGGCCAACTCTTGACTCTTGAGCAAGGGTCCCCGGTCTACTACAGTACTACTGTCCGGTGTGACTTCTGACGTGTCTACATTCACATTATATTCGTAGCGTTTAACATAGCTGTAACTAATATGCATACGAGACAGCTGTAGTAGTTGACCATCGAGGTTGTTTTGAAATGCGCAAGCTCAGTGCCCCCACCGCAGATCGATAAAACCGTCACTGCTTCCAGCCCCGTATTCTCGTATTTTGTGTGGGCCCCCTCCACAAAAATATATATATCTACTCGATCACAGTCGAAGGAGTGAGATAAGTGAGACAGAGAGCAACAGTCTGGATATAACAGTTAACTTACAGATTTGACCAAGATATGGCACTCTCAGGTACCAACGGGTACCATTTCTACGATTACAACCCTTCGCTGGCATGGAACGTGCTTTTTGCCGTGCTCATGGGCCTCTCGCTCATTGTGCATGCAGCTCAGATGGTGTATTATAAGGCCTGGTGGTTTGGCTCGATGTTCGTGGTGGGCACGATATGTGAGCTCATTGGATACATTGCTCGTTGTCTGAGTCATGACGACGTGACAAGCATGTCCAAGTTCATCGCACAGGCCACCTGTTTGGTGTTTGCTCCTGTTTTCCTCATGGCTGGTACGTATTATCTTTTGTCCCAGTTGATTTGTATCTATGGTCGTCGTTACTCCTGGATCTCCGCCAGATTATGCTCCTGGATTTTTATCGTATGTGACGTGATCTCGTTGTTGTTACAAGGTGGTGGTGGTGGATTAATGGCAAACCATAATGGAGCAAGTTATAATACTGGTCGTGGGTTGATCATCACTGGATTGGTGTTCCAATTGCTAACGATGGTCGCATTCATGATCATGTTTGTCTCATTTTTGTGGAAAATACACTACCTTCGTGATCAAAGCGGGTTGTTATTTGCGTCTAGGTATTACGAAGTGAGACAACAGCCTCAGTTCAGGTATTACCCTTTGATCATCATCACATCTTCGTTGCTGATCTTTGTCCGTTCAGTATTCAGATTAGCAGAGTTTATCCAACCACGAAATGGACAATTACAAGGAAGGGAAGTTTACTTTTTAACTTTGGATGCATTGATGGTGACACTGGCTATTGCTCTGTTGAATGTGTTCCATCCAGGCCGACTGATGGGTGTTGTGCATATGAAGCACGAGAAAAAGAACCTTGACGAGAGCGAGCTTGAAGATGTGGATATAACGCATAGTGAGAAATGGTGATTCAATCCAGCCGTGAGCTGTCTCCTGAGGAGTTTTTGCATTCGTCACAGTGTTTCTAAGAACACAGCTGCGTACAAGTGACCATATTGAACAAGAAATCGTAATACCTGTAAGTTATAATTAGATTCAAATATTTTTTCCAGATCCCACTTGCAAGCTGTAACTTGTGCTGATGCCATATCTTGAAACGGTCAGGACTCAGTCATCGTGTTGTGTTGCTCTATAATTCCGGTCCTAAGTATGTCGTGTCATGACATCCTCATTCCTCATGGTGTGAATGTGATCTGAGATCTCACCATTGCGGTCGCCTGATGCGTGACTCACTGATACTGTAGTATGACCTCTACAGTGTCAGTGGACCACGCATGCCAGCTCAGGGTCGGATGTCCTACATGATACACTCCTTGACCTTGATCTCAAAGTTGTGAACTTGGGTGTCTTTGTCTTTACTGGTAATGTAGTCTATCTATTCCTCATCGCAATCTTCTCCAGAAAGAAAAGCCCTAAATTGTGTTTTTGTGTGGCTCCCCCACGTAAATAACAATACACGTGCGCACAGTTCTTACGGCCGAACAGACGACGCGGTGTAATGAAGACGTAAACAAGCGCTATCATATCACTGATCAGCGTTGAGACAGGTGCATGTCAAAGCTGACAAGGAGTGAAACGGCGGCCGACGCAGAACAAGCCCTTTAGATGGTTTAGATAAAGAGATGAACTCGGAAATATATATATGTGGTACGATGTAGCACGTATATCGAACAATGTGGTGATTCACAGTTCAGCAATCAAGATGGATCTCAATTCTCAGACACACTTGCATCAGGCTGAGGCTCGGGGGTCGACTGCAGTATTGAGAAAGAAGACAAGTCACTAAAAACAGTGGGTGTCCAATACTGTACACAACCGTTAAGCACAGCCTAGGAAGCTCTGCTCAGCCCCTGACAGTGGACACACTGGGTGCACCCTTTTTATGTTAGCTAATTACTATTAACTACTCTTCGTGAAGGGCAAAAAAAAAAGCTCCGGAGATATGCAGCTGATTAAAGTGCTTTTCGGCGTTCTTTGCGGGACTATGCGGGACTATGCGGGACTAACGACACTCAACAACGGCACACCAGCTAGGGGGAGTTTAACACTGAATCAGTGTTCGGATAACAGTGATAACAACATGAATGGGGTCTCCTAACACGGGGCTACATAACAGTGCTATAACCGAGCCCGTCCGATGACTGCATCACCTCTAAATTCTGCATCGGCCGTAGGTGCAGTGGAATCTGCAGGGCTCAAGGTTAAATGAACGGGCCGACAAGAGCTTCCGTGGCCCCAAATACAGAGAGATATATAAACTCGTGCATCAGTCGATTATTGTAGCAATGTTGAGCATGCAATCCCTAATACAGAGCTTGTAACTGATCCTGAGACTACAAACTGGTACCCAGTTACACATACATCCACACACACATTCCACATACATATACACAATGTCCACAACAACGACGAACTTGCTCCCGATGATCACATCGCTGGAGTCAATGCTCGTGAGTGGCACTTCCAAACTTGCAACCATGACGGAAAGAGTACCAATCATTGCACAATCGCGTTCCGTGGACTACATCACCGCTTCGCTGGCGCTTCTTATCAACGAGGAGCTCGCTGCAACTGCAACTGCATCACAGGTGGTGGAGTCCGCAAGTGCCGCTGCCAGCGCCGCTAGTGAAGTGCTGAGCTCTTTCTACCTGGCTGATAACCTTTATGGAATGACACCTTCAAATGGTGGTAACATGGCCATGGCAATCGTGATGGGTGTTTTGATGGGGGTGCACCTTGCTCTTGGTGCCTGGTATAGAACTTGGTGGTTCGGTGTCTCTTACGTCATTGGTTGTGTGTTGGAGATGCTGGGATACATTGGCCGTACTTTGTCCAGTACAGATCCACAAGAGTTGAACCCTTTCCTCATCCAAATCATCTGTTTGACCATTGCCCCATGTTTCATCATGGCTGGTATTTACTACTTATTGGGCCAGTTGATCCAGATATATGGCACACAGTACGCGCTTATGAAGCCGATGTGGTATTCTTACATCTTCATTGCCTGTGATGTGATCTCCTTGGCTATTCAGGCCGCTGGAGGTGGTACTGCCGCTGGAGCTTTGACGGTGTATGAATCTGCAGATAACGGTACACATATCATGGTTGGTGGTTTGGCATTTCAAGTGTTTACCATGTCCATCTTCATGTGCCTCTTCTTGGATTTTCTCTGGAAAATCAAGTATATGAGAAAGGGTCATGACGATATGGAATTCAACCCTAAATATGCCCACTTGAGAGAACGTAAGATGTTCAAGTGGTTCCCAGTGGTCATCTTCATCGGTGTGATCTTAGTCTATATTCGTTCCATCTATAGAGTGATCGAATTGGCTGAAGGTTGGACCGGATACTTGATTGTCCATGAGGTTTTCTTTATGATCTTGGATGCCTTAATGATGGCACTTTGTATAGTGCTATTCGTTCCATTCCATCCAGGTGTCGTGTTGGGAAGAGGTACCATTGCTATTGAAGGTTCAAAGGCATATGCGCAGGAGAGGGAGCGAGGCATTGAATTAGAAAAGATCGAGCCTTGTTCTGCGAGTGCTGATGTGGGCTCTTACGCATGAACAACCAAGTGCGCAGTAATACATTCACTTAAACCTTATACCATTACATTACATGAATAAACAGTTTTTTCATGTCATGAATTTTTAAAAAGAACTATGTTATGTACAGAGAGGGAAGGAGATAGCAGTTGGACTCTAACGACCCAAGTTCAGCAAGAGAGAGTTTTGACTGTTCTTTGCATCAGCACCACCGGTAGACCCGGACGGCAAGTAGGTGATGTTGCTAGAGTTTGCTAATGTCTGGGCAATCTCCTTCGAAGCCTCGATTCTTCTAATCAAGAGTAATCCGTCACCAGCCTTGTCCAACGCCTTGGAAATGTACTCAGCAGCTTCAGCTTCACCTTCGGCTCTAATAACACTTGCCTGTCTCTCCTGCTCGGCCTTTTCAACGACAAACTTTGCTCTCTCCGCATCCTGTTGGGCAATCTGTTTCTGTTCAACGGCCTTGGTGAATTCCTTACCGAAAGTCATGTGGGTGATGGAGACATCCTCCAGTTTGATGTTGAACTCTTTGGCTCTTTCACTCAACTCCTGTCTAATTCTGGCGCTGACAACTTCTCTCTGTGTGATCAATTCTGCAGCGTCGAACTGTGCCACGATGGACTTCAACACCTCGTTACCAATTGATGGGAGCACTCTTTCATCGTAATCCTGGCCCAAGTTCTGGTAAATGAGCGGCAACTTTGGCACGTCCGGTCTATGCAACACTCTGAGGGTTAGGGATACCATCTGCAAGTCCTTGGTACCGGTGTTCGACGAGATGTTTCTTGGTCTAGTACGGACGTCAAATACAACGGCCTTCTGCAACCATGGCACGAGGAAATGTGTGCCTTCGCCGACAACCTGTTGCTGGACACCAGAGATTCTGTCAAAGATCACCGCACGGGAACCACCTTTGACGTCGTACATGGCATACTGCGCCGCGGAGATGGCTACACCCGCCGGGATTGCGACCTTGGAAATGAACTCTGCTGTTCTGGACATCGTTTGTTGGTGAGAATTGGTTGTTGTCTTAGAGTGTTGCTCCTTTGAGGAGTGGCAAAAAGCTTCCATTTCAATTCCCGGCACTTTTTTCTGCCATATAACTTCGCGTGTCAATACATAGAAATCTGCCATTTTACGAGTCGGGTGAGTAGGGCAGCCGAACACAAAATAACGAACGCGTCTTATCTCAAAAGACATAGGCAGAGGAACAAGAGAACAAGAGAACAAAGGAATAAGGGAACAATGGCCACGAAACGGCTGATGAAGGAGTACACCACCATCCAGAAGGAGCTCAAGCACAGCGCTGAGTATGCGAATATCGTCTCGCTGGAGCCTACGGGTGACCTGTTCACGTGGCGGGGAGTGATACAAGGGCCTCAAAACTCACCATTCCAGAGCGGACAGTGGTCCATCAAGGTCGAAGTGCCACAGAACTACCCGCTTGCCCCTCCAAAGATGACGTTTGAGAACAAGGTGTGCCATCCGAACGTGAACTTTGCCACCGGTGAGATCTGTCTGGACATTCTGCAGAGTCAATGGACCCCAGCGTGGACCTTATTGAGTACAATGACCGCCATCTTGCTGCTGCTGCAGGATCCGGAGCCAAACAGCCCTCTGAACATCGATGTGTCTAACCTACTCAAGAATGGTGATGTCAAGGCGTACAATGGGCTCATCAGATACTATACACACAAGTATGCCACCGTATGACCTCGGGATTAATGTTGTTGTCCTCCACCTTACATTCTATTTTTAATAGTCATGAATACTTTACTTATGTACCGTACTAGTTTAAGCAAACCCATTGATCCATGGCTTATCACACCCATCAGATAAACCAGACATGAAGTCCACCACGGCGTTTTGAATCCTTGGACGTCCCTTGTATGTTGCAACATCCTCTGGCATTCCCTCAAGAGCCCTTATCAGTCTTTCACCAGCACCCTCGCCTTTAACAACGCTCAACGGCGTGGTGTACGTCCTCGTCGTGAATACCACAGCTCCACTATGCGGTAGTCTCGTTAAGCATTGTCTCTCCGATCTTAGAAACACCTCTCTGTTGAAATCCAGCTGTGATGCTTCCAACACCTGCGATCTTCCATCTTTCTCTTCATTCTTCCCCGATCCAAAATATGTCAACTTGTTATGTGGTTGAACGTTCCAGTTGAATCGATTCACAAACATACCAACCTTCACCCTGTCAAAGAACCTTGCCATCGGTTTCTGCAATTTCGTTCTATACCGTGGAACAGCTCCGTGGATCTGATCCAAGGTGTTGTTAAACATCGAAGAAGGTGCAAAGCCAGCAGCAAACCCCATAACTCCAGCACGCAGCTTATATTCGCCAGCTGCATTGGGTAATAGCAGAAGTACATCCTCTTCCACAACTCTTGCAAGGTATTCACATAACAACTCAGGATCCTTCACCATGGTACTTCTCAAGGGGATGCGCTCATCACGGATCTTATTATGGATCGTATCACCCTTTGGTACAAAACACATGGGATACCGCGTGCACATGAAGTGTGTGATTGTATCATAGCACTCCTTCAATGCTTCCACGCCTTCAGGAGAGCACAACACCATGTGTTTTCTCATCTCTGGGTTGGCTAGATATGCCAGCTTGTGGTCAGTTCTCTGTTGGTAAGAACTCTCCACCAACAGCCATTCCTCGGCTGCAATATTCGACAGGCCCATGTGGATCTGGTACTCTGCATCCTGGAAGGGTCTATATGCCCTTGGCGGTGTGTTGGACCACTGGAAGTCTGATGAGACCGATGGAACATTAAACGGTGACGGCTCCTTTGGTGCTTCGGCCTGACGCCGTCTAGTGAGAGCGTAGAGAATGAGACAAAGAAGAGGCAGCGTTGCCCACTTGGACAAGAGAGCCTCCATCGTCTGTTAACATCGTGTTCCCAGTGCCAAACAAGAGACAGCAGAGAGAACGCTGCATACTTTATACTGGGGCGCGTCGTTATCGCGGGATCGCGATCCCGCCCTCGCTGGGAAGGGAAAGTGTCAGCAGCAGCAGCAGCAGCGCGGGCATTCCACACAATCAAACAATGGGATTGGGAAACATTGCGAACTGTCTCTCGGTCTACGGATCTACAGTATCTGTCCACTTAAAAAAATCAGTCATCATTCACCGCTCAGGGCTCAGGATGAACTCGCAGAAGTACTTCACCGCAGAGTAGATCTCCTTCCCCACAGGCGAGATGAATTCGGACGGTAGGAGGAATCCACGTGATCCTGTGTCTCTCAGCTTCATTTGGAACGCCCAGTGAGCTCTGTTGTGGTACATGTAATCCAAAGTGGAGCCTGCTCCCAATCCAGGAATCAAATCGACTCCACGGTCCTTACACGCCGCCAGCACCTCGTAATGCTTGCCCGTTTTCAGTCTGATCGACTTGGAAATACCATATGCCAACTCCAGCAGGTTTTCGATATCTCTTGGCTGTTCATCACACGAGTAGGCATAAGGACAGAGGATCTTCTGTGTGTATGAGTGAAGATCCAAGAACCCATGTATCTGATGGTCGTTCTTCGTAATGTTGATATACGTGTTCAGGTTCTCAGCTTCAATGGCCTCAAATGCAGCCTCGCCAGAGTACGACTCTCCACATGGGTAATCCTCCGACTTGGTCCAGTGATAGCCAAAGGAATGGTCAATGTCAATACCAAAGCAACGTGGCATATAAGTCTCCTGTCTATTCTTACGCCAGAGACGGTCCTGGGACCATGTGTATGCATACCCATCTGGATTGAAAACAGGCACAATGAGGAAGTCCAACTGGTTCAAATAGGCAGTCTCCTTCTTGCTGACTCCGTACTCGGTCAGCAACTTGTAAATGGTAAATAATGCAGTTGAAGTACTGATCCACTCTCTTGCATGCACACCCGCGGTCAGCACAATGGTCTTCTTATCTGGGTTCATGCCTTTATTGGCACTCAGATGCAGGGCCTTCATGTCACGTCCTTCAAAAGTCTGTCCCAGCCATTCAATCTCAACCAGGTCTGGGAATGTCTCCTTCATGAAGTCTAACCAGGCGTATATCGTGTTCAAAGGTCTGTAGTCCTTGAAGAATAAATCGCTCATCACGTTAACGTCGTTGTGATCTTTAACGTTAAAGGCACCCCCCTGTTTCTGAACGTCAGGATATGTCTCATACACCATCTGTGCCAAATCGTCAATGATCAGTTCATAAGGAATATAGTCTTCCAAAAGTTCCAGATCTTCAATTGGCACCCTAAAGTCAACAAACTCGCTGTTTCCCTCCCACACATCGTACACCTTCCTCATCTCTGTAATCAGAGAGACGGTATCAGCGGTCATAGGAACACGAATCACTTTATCGCGCTCGTACTTTGTGAAGTCTAGCGCCCACAGCTTAGAATCTACGTCTTTGTAGCTCTCCCTCGCTAGTGGTTGGTCGTCGGTTATGTCCTCCATGTTGTCCATGTCCTGGTGCATCCCCTTAAGAGCCTGTGACAAGTCTCCAAACAACGGCAGCTGCAGCGACGCAGAGCCCACGAGCACCAGCGATGCCACCGCACACAGTCTCAAGATTCTCATGTCCGGGTGGTTGCGTGTGTTAGTGCGTGTTGGGGCGTACTTCACAGTACTCGTTATACAGCAGATTTTGCTGCTTTTCTCCAAGGGGAAATAAATAAATGAATAAATGGGGCTTGGTAAATTCCCCAAGAAGGAAGTCTGCTGCTTTTGGTGAAGTGTCACAAGACCAGAGGTTGTACGCACTGCTGGAGGATTGCAAGCTGGTGGAGGTGGTGGAGATGTGCTCAGACTGAGACATCCGAGCCTGTCATCTATAACTCTGGTGTTCTCTGCATTGTGCCCCATTCTATGTAACTTTTTGTTGAGTAGTTAGTGATTTTGCCATAACAGAACATTATGTACAATGAGGCTGAACTACCGTTACACCTCACTCACTAACCACTGATTAAGTCACACATCCAATTCCCCCAGAGGACTCTCCAGCTTCGGTTGCATTACATCTGATATCGCTCCCCCCCCCCTGTACAATTGCGGATATGCCTCAACATGCCATGCTCGGTACGCCTGCCTATAACTCGCGGATCCAGAATATCTAATGGGATCCTCATATTCAAACACTTCCAGCACCCTCACTTTCTCCTCCTCAGCACTGTAATTGAACCCAGAAACTATAGAATTTGAACTTACTGGTGTGTCCGGTTGGTCTGCTGAACTGAGAACATACTGATCAAACACCGTGTGGCATAGTCTAACATCGACAATGTCGCATACTTGAAGAACCTTACAGTCCTGTGCACAACAATTACAACAAAAACAGTACTTCCCTAGTTCTTTTACACTTTGGTGTTCTCTCCCTGTCAATCTGGAAGGGTTCTTTCCTTGGTGTTACTTGAAGCATAAGGCAGGTGACACTGCTGGTTGGACTCATGCTCGCATTGTTCGCATTGTTCCTGACCAGAGAGTGCATTTCTCTTGCAGTTCATTCCTGTGCATCGATGAGGTAATTTGTCATAAATACAATTCCCACATGCGAATAACAGGTTGGCGCTTGTTGATTTGCTGATTAAAATGGTCTTGGTGATCATTGTCAGATAGTCTAATCTTTGAATGAGGAAAAGCTGGGTTCAGTGATTAAGCGGAATATCCTCTTGGTGTACTGTTGTAAAACTCCCACTGCCAAGTAAACGGTAGATGAATTACAAGAACACAAAATGTCAGTCGCCTTATACATTAACTGCAGGATAGGCGAAGCGTTCTTTTAAAACCCAATGCACTGATGATTGGCGTTACAATTCCTCTCAGGTTTGGAATTACACTATTGCGCTCAATACCTAGAATGCCGATGGACCATAGTCAAAGAGGGTTAACAAATAACCCAGAACCATTGACAATTCACAATCGTGAGCGGAGTACAGTGATGACCGTGATCTACGAATTCAGAATTTCACAATACTCAGCTGTCACGTTGTAAAATTATGCTTAATGCTTCCGATAGTTGAGTTCAAAATCAAGCGTGGCATGGTCAAACTTTCCCAACGGGCCATAAGTACATCCAGCACCACAGTACTGATTATATACTACAACTTGCAGAAGCAGGGAATAACTTGTACTTTCTCAAAATAAACGATTGAAATATCACTTTGTCGTAATTTATTTTGAATTGGACAAGATGGGTGAATCTAAATATTTTGCCGAATTTGGGTTATCTTTAAGCTAACTAATACAATAGGCCCGAGTGAATAGGAATGAAGCTATAACTTTTCAGATCCCGTGCCCCAAGGACCCAACTTTGGGTTTTATTTGGATAGGCATTTATTTTTGCAGTGCCTTTCCTTCCTTGCTGGTACGTTGCCCCCGAAAAGCTCCATCAAGAGTACCTTCAAAGCAAGGCGCGCGTGGTAATCTACAAAGATAATAGGTGTGCTATTACCCTGGCGCGTACCAGTCACACAACTCAAGTCTCATGCACTAATAACTATGTCCACTGTCTACCACAGGCATTAACCTTCAAGGACCCGCTTTATCAAAGCTGATCGACTGACTACAATGAAATTGATGAAATGTTGATGTATAAGGAATATACAACCGGTAGACAGACGGACCCCGTACCACTGTGCACAGTGGGTGGACCGTGGTCACAGTGCACGATTCAGACGCCGTAGTCCTTGGCAATTTTTTACTTTAGCGGCTAGCCATTTTGTCGACCGTCATCACGATTCACGTTCTATGACTAGTCCTAGAATCAACAAAGGTAGAATAAAGGATACCTGAAGATACGTTGGATTAGCAACTTACCCAATGTGAACATGATACATCGCTCAACTCCAGAGACCGAAATACTGAAATTGTTCCTCAACAACTGAGAATCGAGCATAATCTGCGGACGAGAAGTTAACAGCTCTGATGTGGTTATCAATTGAAAAAATCTGCCAACAAAAGTTACTTTTAAATGAACTACTGATTGGTTGGAGATGCAATCGACTCTCGAGATTCATCGTTCGATCTGACAGATTGTGTATTTGCTTGTTACTACCAACCCAATTGATTGATCAGCTTCTCACCAATGGTTCCCACTCTTTGGGCAGCTTCTTCGACAATCTCTTCAATGACGCTGTCGGCGTCTTCGCTAACAACTCTTCCCTTATCGTTGATCTCCAAAGGACCCTTCTTCACCATGTTGGTGATCACCTCGTATGCAATCTGCGCAGCAGCGAGTGTCGTGGTCTCAGCATGGTCGAATGATGGGTTCACTTCAACTATGTCACAACCAATGAGGTTCAGATCCTCCAGTTTCCTGATCATCTGGATCAGTTCCCTTGTGAGGAACCCGCCAACTTCTGGTGTTCCTGTTCCTGGTGCAAGACCTGGATCAATGACATCGATATCAATGGACAGATACACAGGCTCATCCTTTGGAACTCTTGCCTTGATCTTCTCCACGATACCGTCAATGCCCATCGTCATGACGTCATCCGCATGGATTCTAGCAAACCCTTGAGCAGCGTCATCCTCATAGTCCTCAGCTCCACTCAATCTAGTTCTCAGCCCTGCGTGGATGTTGGTGTTTTCCGTTAATAGTCCCTCCTCGTATGCCATCCAAAGCATCGACCCATGTGTGAATTGAGATTGATCTGAATGCCAATGAGATGGATACTTCTCAGGTAACCAAGTATCCAGATGCGCATCGAAATGGATCAAAGTCACCCTTCCATACTTCTCATAGGCTGCTCTCAAAGCTGGTAGAATAATTGAGTGATCTCCACCAAGCGAAACTAATCTTGGAATGTGCTTCTTATCGGTGGTGTTACGGCTCATCAGCTCTCTGTACCCCATTGTCATCTGCTTCAGCGCCAAGTTGTTGTCCATTGGGGTGATTGGCATGTCACCACAATCAATGACCTTTGCCCAGTCCTTGTATGGATTCATTCCAGCTCTAACGTTGTAGCCTCTCAATGACGTCTGGCGTTGTGAAGCAGCTCTGATTCCCCGGGGACCAAAACGAGCACCTGCTCTATACGACACTGCAGTGTCGAAAGGCATACCAATGACACCAATGTCAAAGTCCTCATCAGGGTGTGTCAAGCACTTGGTGTGAGGTAGATGTGCAAACGTGTTGATGCCCGCAAAAGGCCAGTCTTCGCCCCACAGATCCTCCAGCGTTGGTTCACCATCAAACTCGATGGAAGGATCCAAGATGTACTTTTCCTGCTCAAAGGCGTTGACGAGGGAGGCAGCGATGGCCAGAAGAACTGTAGTTGAGAATCTCATTGTCCCGAATCTGTTTGTGTAGCAGATATGGTTCACAAAAGATGAAGAGAAGGATGAATTGGATCTAATCGCTTGAATTTAAAGAGAACCATCGAGTATATCCCCGCGCAAATCATTTCTGTTTTGGGATGTGCGGAATTCTTCAGTAATTGGGAAAACTGGAAACGGATTCCGCGTGTGTAAGTAAGGAATTTCAATCATACAGAAGCGCAATTTTCTTGTCGTAACATTCGTTATTTAGTTCTAGTGCATCACTCCACCAACGCCTCCTCGGCCAGAAGGTGCTCGAAGTACTCGTCGAACTCCAAAGGCTTCATCTCGCCCGCAATATAGACTGGCTTTCCCTCATCGAATCCTTGAGGAATCTGATTGTCAGATACAATGGATGCGTCGCCCTTTGTAGCTCCATTTGAAGTGGAGCCATCGATCAACTCAAAGAATGGACGGAACAACAACGCGCCATTGTCTAACTTTTTGATCACGTTGCTCAAGGATTCTTTCAACTCTGGTAGGAATTTTCGATGTCTCATTGTTGGTTGAGACATCTGTTGAGTTTGAATTTGATGACGAATTGGGTTCTGAACCTGATTCTTCGGTGCTGGCCCAATTGAAGCATCTTCAGGTTCCAACATCGAACGCATGACATTGTTAGTCGGCAACTCATTATGGTTATTCAGCTTGAAGAACAACTCCTTCGCCTCATGGATAATACCAATCCAGTTAATCAACAAGCTGGTAATCTCAATCCGGTACTCCTCAAGATCTATGGACTCATTCTCATCTAGTCTGTTGACCATCAGACAGATCAATTTCACTATCTTTATACATCTCTCCAACTCAGTGACATTTCCCGCATTTGCAGAGTTCCCACCTTGTGATGCTTTATACTTATCAGTGGTCTTTGAGAGGTAAATCAGACAATTGCTGAAGAATTCATGCAAAAGCATAGATTTCTCAACTTCTGAGAGAACCAGTGGACCTTGTCTGGAGAATTTAAACTTCTTGTTGATTCTAGTTTCACCTCGCAGACCATTTACCAGTTCAAAGATATAATTCATCAATGAGAATGACAGGGCAAGATGTGTAATGAACCAAATCAGCACCCTTCTGTAACCATTAGCCATGAACATTTCATCGAGCATTGAATAACAAGATTCCGGATTCAACCCGATCATTGCTTCAAATGTGAATCCTGCGCTCCAGTATTCATAAATCTTATCAGTTGTTATTAATTCATCATCAGAATCATCCCTTGTGTCATCATCTGCCACAGTCTTGTTGATCTCTTCCTCCAATTCCAGTTTGACAGTACGTGCAATGGTTTTGATACCGAGTTTTGCCAGATCATCTGGAATACCCACAATCTCCATTTCTTTAAAGATGTTGCACAATTCAGACCACTTGCTGCACACTCCAGTATCATCAAATGGAAATTCAGTGTTAAAGAAGATATTACCACCACGAGTGACATCTCTCCAATCCCTACCAATTTCATCGAATTCAATTGCCTGGTCTGAACGGGCAGCATGTGGAATAGTATCAAATGCATCTTCATCATTGATGAATTCATCTCCTTCGTCCTCATCATCGCTATCAAAGAATTGACAGGTACATCTCTGTCTGACAGCTCTGTGGAAGTTTCCCTCCTGATCCACGTACATGATTGTTGTGGTATCGGTATGATTCTCTGGGAACATTGATTCATGATGGAAATCCTCGTATTCGTACGCAAAGATATACTTCACATCTTCATCGTATCGGTCATTTGGTTCAAGATCCACGAGTGTTTCCACAACTTCATTCAACTCAGATCCAAGTGCAAGCATTGCACCAACATACCAGCGTACATCAGCATACAGTGCACCTGAACCACAACGTCTTCCATAAGCCGAGAGGAAGAATTGGATGTTCAAATGGTTGAAATCATGCATTCTGTTCTCAACATCATCGTTTAATATCGACGCAAGGACATATCTCACTGCACTTGAGCCACGAATCACTTGTTTGACAACGTTGGGGCATTCAACATTTCTGATCGTTTCCACTCTTCGGTCAACTTCAAGACCTAAAAGGACGATATTTGTAAAGACTTTCCACAAGGTGAGAAAAAACTCCAAGAATGGATTCAGACAAAGATCTTTATCATGGAAGGCGTATAGCTTGTAGATTGTGTACATGCAAACGCAATCGATCATGTATATCAAGCGGAGATCTTGGTTGTTGATGCCCTGTGGTGTCCATTCCGGCAGTTTCAGCCTCCAGTCAACACGAAGATCTGAATTGTTGAAAGATCGAAGCTTGACGATATCGTCACAATTGAGCAGTTTAAGAGTTGACTGCACGATGATGAATAAGTTCATTGCGAGATCGAATTCTGGAGTAAGAGATTTTGTGTTGTACTGGAATGCAATGATCAGTTGCGAGAGTAGTTCAAGACTGATCATATGTTTATCAGTTTCATTTGGTTGAGACATTGGATCTGTGAGAGCCGAGACCAAGAGGAACAGCTTGGATACTTCTTCATTCTTGCTCAGCTTTAACAAATTGAGGATAACTTTGTGTCTTCTCTGTGTATGTGGGTTGCGTTGCACCTCTGGCAATTCAAACGACTGTTCAAAAACCTGTTCCTCTTCGAGATCTTCCCCATCCATAAGTTGCTTATGCAATTCCTGGTCACCCTCGATATCAGCACTACAGAATCCTGGGTGATCTGTGTCTCTGTGGAACAGGGTCAAGTGCATCTTGTGGAAGATATCTGCAACGTCGTCTGCGTTGAACTGTGGGTCCTGGCACGATTCTTCACCTCTATGGTACGTCATGTAATGCTGGCAGTTCGTGAGTCTCGGGTCCCAATCTCCGAACACCCTGTCCGATAATACAGACTGTTGTTCAGACGTGAGACTGTGCTGTGACTGTTGTGACGAGCCACTGGTCTTCCTCGAGCCCTTGGAGCCCTTCTTTTTGCCCTTTTTCGGTGGCATTGCGTCTTTTCCCCGAGGTTGTTTCTCTTGTGGTTGGCGCTAGCAGTTACTAGCAGAGTGAATACCCGAGACAAACCACAACCGCTCTGCGTAGTAAGCGTTCTATGAGCAGTGGAATGAAGTGCCCTTCCAGTGTCTCTCTCTACAATGACGGTCTTTTGTCTCATTAGCCGCTGAGATGGGAATTTTCGAGCACAGCAGGGCCACACCCCCGTATTTTAGCACGACATCACGTTCTTAGGAAACGAACCGAGGGTGGGATCACAACGAAAAAACGCCGGGTGACAGTCTAGCCCGTTTATCGAAAAGATCTATGATGCATTTCACGTTACCCGGACGTCTTATCCCGATTTCCCCGGGGTGTGTTTTCCGATTGTGGGTGGAATCATAAGACAATTGTGTAATATGAGATCCTGAGATAGAAAGATAAAAGGGGTGTTTTGTATACGTTTTTTGAAACTTGCACCGCTCAGGTACATCACAAACAACATACACATGCACACAGCCATGATCAGAACCACAGCAGCACTCACAAGAGCCACGGGCAGAAGATGGCACTCGTCATCCTCGTGGCCCCCGGCCAAGGAGAACAGCAACCAGGGGGAGATTGAGAAGGACCAGGAGACCAAGATGGAGATGCTGGAGCTGCAGAGAAGCAGCCCTTTGAAGAAGCGCATAGACGTGAGGGCACAGGCACTGGACGTGTCGCTGATAAGACGCCAGCCACTGCCCTCGGTGCCATCCACACAGTACCTCGACGTGAACACGGTCAAGAGGGACATGTTCCTCACAGGGTTCAGACCTATTCTCACGCCCGTCAAGCGCCCAGTGACCAAGGTGAAACGAGCACCTACGAAACCACTCAGCTGGAATGACTCTGCGTGCCAGCTGGAATCCTTTGATGACTTTTCTCATGTGCCGCAGTTTGTTGCTGATAAGCTGGTGCCATTTAGGGAGCCACAGGCTCCAGGAAACGAGATCAGAGTGGGTTACGAGAGCCGGAAGGACCAGAAGGACCGTGAGCGTCTCTCACAGGAGCTCTACGACTTCCTCAAGCATTTCAGAAAGTGACGCGCTTCCTCTGTAGCTATTTATTCATTTTATACCATTTGACGAATGTTGTTGTGTAGTGGCGCTCTTTGTATGAGCGGTCATAAAAAGGCGCGTGCTTAATTGCCACTCCAGTACAACTTTCCCACACACGACTAGAAAAAGAACAAGAACAGGAACAAGAACAAGAACATGAGACTGAACGCCCTCTTCACGCTGCTCGCCCTCGTGGGCTTGGCCGTGGCCAGTGAGTCCACACACCCTTGTATACATCATCTGGCAACGAGTACTAACTCTATAGACTCGTACATCGTCATCTTTGAACAGGGACAAGTGACACCAAACAAGTAAGTTATATACACCACAGTGGCTCTCTTGAGGAGAATGTTACTAACACCTCTAGATACGTCAACAGTGTTAAGAAGAAGGTGGTCTCCCTCGGTGGAAAGATCACCCACGAGTACAACACCTTACTCACTGGGTTTGCCTTCTCGGTGCCAGACGTCAGTGTAATGGAGTCCATAAAGCTCCTCAGTGACCCAAAGTACCCATTCTTCATTGAGAAGGACCAGGAAGTGCACGGGTGGTGAAGATTTCATGCCACCAGAACTCTGGGGAATGATAAACTGCCGCGCTCTAGTGGGGGACCCAAATGCTCTCATTTGGTTTTATATACATGATGATACGATATTATGGAGACGCTTATGACTAATATAACTGGCTATGCCACGATGTAGACACAAATCTACATATGTAGAGCTATGCAGGGTATAGACTACACCGGTCTCTCTACCACACTGACATACAAATTGGCCCGACCTAACGCTCCAGGTTGATGTTGTTACCGAACTTTGTATATAACGCCGTCTTCAACTCATCCAATCTCACATCAATCTTCTCAATCGCCGACTCAAGTTTCTCAATAACACCATCAACAGACTCGGTATCCTTCTCCAATCGTGCAACGCAATCCTCTTGTTTAAGTTTCACAAACACATTCGAGATTTTGTAGTTAACCAACTCGTCCTCGTCAATGAGCTCAATCTCCATGGACACATCGTCCAGGTATTCCTTCTCCTGCTTCTGTTTCTCCAAATCAGCATTCAGTGTGTCCTTCTTATGGATCAATTTGGAGAACTCGTTGATCCGCTGTTGATCGGAGAAGAGAACTTCCACCTGATTCTGCTGACCTTCTGGGAGCTATGGTTAGGTCTGTTAGTAATAAAGACCCTCATTACCCTTTCACATCGTGATACTCACCAATTCCATCGTTATCTTGCTATTAACTGCGTCAATCCAAACGATTCAATGCTCTCTCAGTTCCACTTATTCAAGTGTCAACATATTTTTCGTTACACGCCACACTACAGCTACAACTAATGGGCAGTAGATCAAAAACGTCCTTTATAAAGCCTCAGCGGGCCACAGTTACAGGCCCCACTTCATTGTACACTCTCAGCACATTATCACATTCCCTCTGCAGTTTCTTATACTCCAGTACAACCTCGTTATACTTGAACCTCATCTCATCATTGAGGATTAGCTTCTGGGTATGGTTCAAGTCCAATGGGTCATCATGGAGTTGTTGTGTGTTGGAGGCAGAGAACTGGAAAAAGAACCACGTCTTTCTCAGCCTTTCCACCTGTGACACGTTCAGATCGGTCTTGTTCAAGTCGATTATACGCACAAGATAGTTATCGAACCAGTCCATGAGAAATCTCAACGAATGATGGAAAGTCTCAAAGTATGTTCTGATGGTTGAATTTTTGAAATCAACAACGTTCAACTGTGCAGTCATATGTGGTGTAATTTGCAACTTGTTTCTCAGTGCATGGATCAGTTCTTTATTAGGCTCGAGATAGTTAATCAGCTCTGTTAGCAGCTCTTTAAAAATCTCTTCGACCTTATCGTGGAACATCGTCAACACTTTGAATACAACAGGCATAAACTCCTCACGGAATTGTAGAGATGTGTTCAGATTGAATAGCAACCCATTGAAGAAGAGTTTGAATTGAACAAAGATATCAAATAGTTTGACATTAGTTGTCTGATGCTCACCAATCAACATCTCCACTTTGGTTTCAGGTTCAAATAAGCTCAGTGCTTCAATCACCTCCACATCATCGTGATAGTAATCCAGCACTTTTTCCTCCAACAAGGGAAGGAATTCACGCTGCATCACCTCGTGGAAGAATTTATGTGGTCTGTCTGCACTCTCTGGTGGCAACAACAGCGATGATCCTTGGATGAACAATAACAATGGTTCAAGGATATACCTCATGTTTGAGACATCTGCTGGGATGATCTTGGATTGCTTCAAGAACTTGTTATCCTCAATGTATGGAGAATCAATCTTTGTCATATCATTAGAGTTGATGAAACCTGGAAACAAATCTTGGAGGACAACTTTCAACTGTGTGGTTTGTGCCTTGTCATATTGAACATTGTAGAAATGGAACAAATTTTTGGACGCCTTGTTGAAGGAGGAAGTAACGGTCAATTTGCTCAACATTGGGTTCAAACGAGAATCATTCGAGATGTATGACAAGATCAAGTGTTGTGCTTCTTTTTGAACGATGGTCCAGAATCTTCCCAATACGTCCGGTTGTGTATCATTCACCGTGCTGAAATGATCAATCATCTCGAATTTGAGATGTATCTCAGTCATCACTTTAACGCTTTGCAGCAAGAATAATGACTTCTTGAAGAAATTCCAAAAGAGATCTTGTAACACCACTGCAGAATAATTATCTTGGGCTATTTTAGGTCCAACTTCAAGGGAGTTCAGCACCTTCACCAGTTTGGTATGTTGCAATTTGGTATCCTCAACGACTCTGTTCACCAACTGGACCAATTCAGATGAGAACCTTTGCAACACTATATCAATCATAGTCGTCAGTTTACCCAGCTTGTTAACGATGACCATGAGCTGTTGAATTTGGTTAAACGGGTTTGATTCATCCAACGTGGTTAGTTCCTCGTTGTCGTTATCATCATGCTCCGGATGTGAAGGATCCAAAGTGAGATCATTGATGAAGGATTCAACCATCGAGTGGTTTACTGAAGCTGCTTGTGAAATATCCGTATCGATGGCATTGACGAGGAACCTTTCAATGTGGGAATATCCTGCATTCTGTGAGGATGATTTCAACAGATCATTCACCGTGTTGTACTGGGCAAATGATCTCTTTGAAAAGATGGTGTTATGGATCTCCTCCACTAGAATACCAAACAGTTGGTCCTCCTGAGCTTGGAAGTACTCTTTCAAGTTATGCAAAGCCGGTAATTCCCATAATGAATATTCTTCAGCATCATCGTACACCTGCTGGAGGATCTGCTGAGCTCTTCCATAACTCTTCTCACCGAGAGCCTGTTCCAGCTCACCAGGAGCCTTCTTTATCTTCTCAATGATCACTAGGATCTCCACCATCTCATTGTAGACTTTGTAGTTCTCGTTCAACGAGCCTATTCTACCGATATCTTCGTGCTCGTGCTTCTCGATCTCGCCAATGCGGTTCTGGATCCCAGAGAGAACGTTTCTCGAGTTGGCAACCGCATGGACAACGTCCCTATACGAGCCCACGCTCTCGTTGAACGCCTCGTAGTGCTCATTCACAGCCACACGGAGCGCCTGCTCGATGTTGTGCTTGAGTCGGTTGAACTCGCCCTGGCGGTGAGCAAGCCCCACCGAGGTGTTGTCCAGTAGCGGGAGCGCTATGTCCAGCGGGTTGGCCGTGGGACCCATTGTCTGGCGCCAGTCCATCTCCACCTCATGGAGGAGCGACTGGAGCGTGTCAAGCGACTTTTCCATCATGGCGGTGTATTGTACTCTATTGTATCGCTTTCCCAATGCTGGGTTGGATGGATGTATGTTTTTGTTCTAGTTTCCCAGACAAGCGTCAACAACTTTTGAACAGTGGCTGTAACTACAAAACTACATAGGGCGGCACAAGTGGTAAACCACCCTGGTATCTCGGTTGTATAAGACGTAAGACATTGTGACCTGTCACATAAGACATCAGGCATTGTGTGTCACTCTTTCGAACAGAAACGAGCACGGACCCGCGTAGCTCGCTTCACGAGTTGTGGCCATGGCGATGGAGCGCCACAACCAGCACATGGTGCCCGACGCGGCAGCAGCTCTGTGTTCGAGTGCTCTTCAGCGGCACAGGAAAGATGGCTCACGCTGTCACAGCGAGCACACAGCGCCAGCAGCGGGAAGCTGTCGTCGTTGGCGTAGTCCACGCTCCCTGTGCACATGGCGCACTGGAGCTGGCCAAACGTCAGCACGCTGCCGTACTTGTCGAGCATTGCACAGTCCTCCGACTGGTACGCGGCCTTGAACGCTGCCAAATGCGCCGCATTCACCTCCTCGTCTCTCCTGGTCTCTTGCACAGAGTCCACGAGCACAGAATCGCCCACGGCGATGCCAAATCTGTTGTCGCACCAGGCCTTGTACGTGTCCTTAGTGAAGCAGTGCACCTTCAGGTGCATCCGTGAGAAGAACTGCGACTGGAGCAGCAGCCTGGCATTACCCAGCTTGTGAGGTAGGGACCTTCCACCGGTCTTGGTGTTCACTATGCGCTGCTCCTTCTTGATGTGTCTCGTGGAATAGCTGTGCTGCCAGGCGTGCTCAAACATCAGTGCGGTGACCTTGGAGGGAAAGCCATGTATCAGCACACACATCTCCCATGGCCGTGTGCCCTCTCTTTTCGTGCGGTATGCGCCTGCTGTGAGTTCTCCGTTGTGTTGCCGTAGTCTCTTGTTGCTAGTGTTAGTAACACATATCTGAGGGAAGGTATGCTCTCTACTCACCCGCACAGGGTCGGGCGTGGAGCCGATGTAGAAGCTTCCCGGCTTGGGTATTGAACGTAGGAGGTAACACCCGTAGAACTGCGGTGTTTCTATGGGCTGTGTGGCCATATTAACGTGTGATATATGTATTTGCTGATGTGACATCGTTCTTGATTACAGGAATTTTAGACCAAATTTCCAATTTCTATTACAACAACTTAACAAGATTCATCTATATCACAATTTACTGTCAACACTCTCATGCGATCTCTTCACTCTCTCCACCACCTCTTCTACGGGTAACTGCTCCAATGGGATGCCAGTCCACAATACTTGTTGTGCCAGGCCCTGGTGGATCATCGCCTCGACACCGCTCACAACCATCCATTGTGCCTCGGTGAACTCGTTAAACAGTCTTGTCTCAACCACTGGATGGTAGCACATCTCCAACACGACACCTGGGTGTTGTTTGAAGATGTCCAATGTGCGCTTGGCGAGCTTCTCGTCTTCAGAGGTCGGTTCAAAGTCTGGCACTGTGAGCACGGCGATGGATGGGGGGTCCAGCGCAGCAGCCTGTTCTGGGGTCTTGACATGGATGATCTCACCGGAGAATCCATTCGCAGCCATGTCGGCCATAACAGCATCGACCTCGTTGTCGACTCTGTTGATGATGTACACCTTGGAGACGCCGAGAAGCTTGTACAGGGCATAAACAGCAGAGCGACATGCACCTCCAGCACCGTAAACGAGGCCTGGTTTGCCCCTAGCAGCAGCGACGGCCTGAGGATGGCAGTGTGCAAGGGACTGACTGATGCCCACGGTGTCTGTGTTTGTGCCAATGGTGACAGCTCCACCAGTGTCACTGCGGTGTCTCACGTACACCGTGTTGATGGAACCACAACCAGCGCCGATGCTGTCGAGCTCGTCCACACAGCTGGTGGCGCCCACCTTGTTGGGCATCGTCACCGCACAGCCAGCAAACTGTGGGTCAAAGATGTGCCTACGAATCTCCTCCAGGTCAGCGGTCTCGTGCACTCTGTAGTTCCAAGGCAGTCGTAGCAGCTCGAATAGCGTGTTATGGAGCGAGGGCGCACGCGAGTGCTTTAGACGTTCACCAAACAGGCGGAACGTGTGTGGTTCTGCATGGAGCTGTGCGTACTTTGGCTGCTTGTACTGTCCATTCATCCTCATTCGTTGTGTTTTCCATCACAGTTT
The DNA here is from genome assembly GCA_020995425.1 of Williopsis sargentensis. NCBI lineage: Eukaryota > Fungi > Ascomycota > Saccharomycetes > Phaffomycetales > Wickerhamomycetaceae > Williopsis > Williopsis sargentensis. The sequence goes on along the minus strand of CP083466.1, from coordinate 1,227,153 downwards.
AGTACCTGGCAAAGGCTCCAAAGTGTGATGCGAAAAAAAAAAAAAAAGAGATCTGATTTCTGATTTCTGATTTTCGCTGGGGGAGAATGAATGAACCTGGGGAAGGAAGAGAGCTCTTCACAACGCGTACAACACAGCCATACAACACGGAACACACCAATGCTTCGACAAGTGTTCACTGCGGCAAGGCGCTATGCGTCCACCAGCAAGCCACATCCGTCTAGCACTACACGCTGGCGCCTGGGCGCCCTCGCGGGCTTCGTAGCGGGCGGGTGCACAGGCTTCTACTGGGCGCTCAACTCCACGCTGGCAGACCCACCAGAGTTCCTGTTCCCACACTCGTCCGCCACGCGGCTCCGCGACGTTCCCTCGCCCACGTACGGCTCCCAATGGGACTTCGACCTGGCGCTGGAGCGCTTGAAGACGGTGCTCCCGCAGGAGGCCATCTCGCTCTCACGGAACGACATCGAACTCCACACGACGAACAACTACACGCTCCACGCGCCACACGAGCACCAGAGACCGCGCGTTGTCGTGTACCCGACCTCCACAGAACAAGTTGTCCTGGTGATGAAGGCAGCTCATGAGTTCCGCATCCCCGTTGTTCCCTACGGCGGCGGCACGTCCATCGAGGGCCAGTACATCGCTACCCGCCGTGGCATAACGCTCGATCTGTCCAGGATGAACAAGATCGTCAGCTACAACAAGGCGGACCTCGATATCACCGTCGAGGCCGGCGTCGGTTGGATGGAGATCAACGAGCTGGTGAAACCCGACGGATTGATGCTTGGCCCGGACCCTGGGCCTGGAGCCTCGTGTGCTGGTATGGTTGCATGCTCGTGCTCAGGAACGAACGCATATCAGTACGGAACGATGAAGGAGAATGTGGTGAACTTGACAGTGGTGCTAGCGGACGGAAAGGTCATCAAGACCAAACGAAGACCAAAGAAATCTTCCAATGGGTATAACCTAACGGGCTTGTTCATCGGCTCCGAGGGAACGCTTGGTGTTGTCACCGAGGCCACTGTCAAACTCCACGTCAAACCGAAGCATGAGACCATTGCCGTTGTCCCTTTCAACAACATCAGTGATGCCACACAGGCTGTCACAAAGCTAATCCAACAAGGCATAACTCTCAACGCTGTGGAGTTGTTAGATGAGAGAATGATGAAGGCAATCAACTTCTCAGGTCAAACTTCAAAGAAATGGCCAGAATTACCAACGTTGTTCTTCAAATTAGCGTCTGGTAACCAAAAGATCCTGAATGAAATCATCAAGGATGTGAAGAATGTCACGCACGAGCATGGTTCGAGGGGATTCCAAGTTGCAAGAAACGCACAAGAATGTGACGAGTTATGGAGTGCAAGAAAATCCATCTTTTGGTCTTCAATTGACTATGGCAGAGCAACAATTTCACCAGACATCAAGGTTTGGTCTACGGATGTTGCAGTGCCAATATCCAATCTATCCAAGATGATCGATGAAACCGTTTCTGACTGTGACCGTTCAGGTCTGTACACCACAATCGTTGGCCACGTTGGAGATGGTAACTTCCATTGTCTGTTGATGTACAATGAGAAGGATGAACGTGCTGCAACTGCATTGGGTGATCGAATGGTTGATAGAGCATTGAAATACGATGGTACTTGTTCGGGTGAACATGGGATAGGAAACTCCAAGAGACATCATTTGGTTAAGGAACTTGGTGAAGAAACCATCGACGTTATGAGAAAGATCAAGATGAGTATGGATCCGCTTAGAATCATGAATCCAGACAAGATCTTCAAGATTGATCCAAATGACAGGGCTAAATAGAAAGCTTATATACAGTCCTCTTGCATAGTTTTTTGACTTTGATATCATCGATACTTCATTAAAATTATAGAATGTACAGGGCTTTAAAGGGATATAAGGGTGGTGGTGTCGTCCCTTATTTGGAAGAACCACCAACCTGTTCTTCAACCACCGGACTTTCACTGGTCTTACTGATCTCACTGATCTGCTCAATACCACCGTTGTTGTTGAATCTCACCTCATTCTTAACCTGCTTGAACAACTCCTCCTTCTCCTCCTCGGTAAGCTCCTTTTTGTTCTTGCCCTTGATCCAGTACATTGGGTTCAACTGTCTAAGCTGGACATTCTTCACGAATGGCAAGTGGCCGTGCTTCTCTTCAAACAACATCAAGAGGATAACAATGGTCAACGTCAACCAGTACAAGTTGTAAGCAAGCACAGAGCCGATGTAACCGGTGTTTTGCCATCCCAAAAGGGCATTAAACACATCCCAACCGTTGTCAAGCTCTGGGTTACAACAGTTAACGTGGTAAACGGTCTTTGTGATGTCGTAAGAACCGTTACCATCTCCACTCTCAGATGCATCACCACCGGATGCCTTGTTGAAAGTGTTGCTCTCAAAGAACCAAACACCTCTGGAGAACAAACCAGCAGCGATCAAGTAAAGAATACAAGTGGAGATGACCAAAAAGATCTGCATGGATGCATAAGAGACACCGTAGTAGAGCAAGGTACCAGTGAGAATACCACAAATCAGACCGATAATGACTGGCAATGGGTAAGCCCTGGCAGTGGAACCCCTGGTGGTGATACCAGCACCTGCGACGAAGACAACGGCCTCAAGACCTTCTCTCAAGACGGTGATGAATGGAAGCAAAAACATGGCGTATTTCTTAGTCAAGTAGCCAATTCTGAATTTATCTCTCTTTCTCTTTGGGGCAGCGAGCAGGGATCTTGCAATCTTGACTCTCCACTTGGCTTGCATCTTGTTGATTCTCAACATGGCAATACCCATGAAGGAGATCATAACGGTAGCAATCATACAAAATATACCTTCCCAAAGATCTTCAGAGTCTCCAAAGATATCCTTCTGCAGACGGTAGTAAGCTCCGATGAAACCACCACCGATGGCAAAACAGAAGATCAGACCCACAAAGGCACCGAGCCAGACCTGGAGGACCAATTTCTTGTAAAGCTTCTTATCCTGGTCACCAATGGCCTGCTTCAAGAAGGAAAGCAGCACCGAGATGACGATGACGGCCTCAAGGGACTCTCTGAGCACCACGAAGAACACGGAGACGTTGAACACTGCTGATCCTGCCGCCATTGTTCGTTGATTGAATGTCTGCAGGAGAGGAGGAACTGGGAGTGCGCAAGGGTGTCAAGCAGCAGTAAACGGGCGTGAGCACACGCTTTATATATGGGGCGGGCCCCACCAACACCCGAACGATCAGATAAAAAAAAATGCATGAGTCCCGCATGCACAGAGGGACTAATTAAGCTCGCGGGCGGCGCTTTGATTGGCTGGTGCGCGCAGCCGCTCAGGCTCGGACACCCAGTTTTTTGGTTCAGCCAGCGGTGCGCTCGCGCTGACGGCGGTTGACACAACGGGCATTGGCCGTTGTGTATGGTGTTGTTGTTGTAAAGGTATTGTTGTGTATTGTGGTGGTGTCGCTGTTGTTGTTGTGGTACTGTAATGTTGATTTAACAGTTCTCAGCTGTCCGCCGTGAACAGTGGTGGACCCCCTGGGCCCTGGCCAAGTTGTCTTCGTGCGGACTTGGCAACAACGCCACGAAAGCTTGAGTGTACAGTGTGTGCACTCGCAGAACACAACAAGAGTGGCTGTTAAGTTCTGAATCCACTCCACAGTCTACACTTGCCAACACGATGGCCCTTGGCTTCTGGCTGGACGGGCAAGACCCTCTCGAGTGACGAGTCCCAGTTGGGAATCGATGATCCAAAAGCGCCTGTTAGACCATGCACGCACGCGTAAGGTGAAAATTAAGGTTATCTCGTGAGATCTGTGACTCTGACAAGCGGACCAGAAGCAGCTTGTAAAGACGGTTGTTACTGGGCCCACTGTGGCACAAGTGGCACGCTTAGATAGGTACTGCCTTTCTCCATAGGTATGCTAGGCTTGGCTCTATTCAAGACTTGTCACCCTATCCACTGCCCGGACTTCCCATCCAGCTGATGTTCAAGATAATTTTGACTGTCCAACACCCTGCGCGAATCTTTTACTGGGGAATCGGCGCAGAACAGGCCCCAGGGGACTGGTCGGGACTTGGAACTGACGCGGGAGTTCGGTAGTCTCCCAGAGTCCCAGGGTTGTTCGCCTGGCCCGTCAATACGGTACAGATTGATCTGATAAACCCGATCAGTGAATCAGACCACGGTATAGTGTCGTTGTCTATTCCATGTTGCTGCTACGCCCAGTTGTATGTGTGTCCATCTTGATATCAGCTGTGCACTACAACCCATGTATGAACCATGGCTCATCTCACGATTTTCCACACCCATGAAATGCCGTCCATAATTCATTCACCCAAACCGTCCATCACGCTTAGCTCCTGACTTGCAATTAAAATTTAAGCTTAACAGTTGGTGCAACTCCCAGTGACGCGGTTAGGATGAATGGTTTAGCTCTCTTCCCATGCGGTGCTGCAATGGACCATTCATTGTACGTTCTGCGCTCAAGAAAAAATTGTTTCTGGGTGTCAGGGGACTCTGGAGTCTCACTCAAGGACTTTTGGTTGGAGACTGGGTCCAGGAACGGCGGGACATTGATCTAGCGAATAGCCGACTGGTGTTTTCTCTCTAGGGAATACCGACATAGTGAAAGGCTGGCCGTACATACTGCTCCAGTGTTGAAAACTTGAATGACGTCCTATGTACATTAGAGCCTAATAGCTGTTACGGTTTACCCGTATCAACTTTACTAAGGCTGGTCCCCCCCACCCCGGAATCAGAAGGTTGAATGGACCATGGATGCCCTATGTAGCACAAGTTCTGGACGGGTACCAACATGAGAGTCCCTCGCTTAGTTGAAGTTCGAATGATTTTTCTGATGGAACAAACGCAACAAAATCTCTGATCTTAACTACAGATTCCACAACCGATAGTTGTCCAGCATATATGCGCTTCGTTATTCATTAAGTACTTATCTAGCATTTTAATCATGGCTTATGCTGTTCAAGCCTTGTCTTGAGCCAATGCAAAAGCATCTTCAAGGTCTGGGCACTATCAGCATTGACACGGTTCTCATCGAAAGTTTCGTAGAAGCCTTCAAGCGATATAGCCAATCGATGTACAATATCCTCGTTTCTCACCAATAGAGAATATGCGTCGAATTCACTTCTTTGTGCTTCTTGGATTCTTTCGTGGCATTCTCTCATCGTTTGAAACTTGTGTTTGTCATTAACTTCCTTCTTATTTCTTATCTGCGTCATCATGTTGGTGATCGCATCCTCGTATTCGCTATTGATCTTCACTGCCTCCTCGTTATAGAGCTTCTTTGATCCTAGAAGTTGCTTCAGTTGAGAGTTTTGTTGTCTCAAAGTTTCGATCTGCGTCGTTCCTGAACACTCTGAGTCATCCCCACGATGTTCAAGCAGGAAGTTGTTCACCTGCAGGATCATGTCTGTGTGGTCACACTCCTTGCTCTCACCATTGAGCTTCCGTATGATACTGTCCACGGTGTTAAGAATCCTGTTCTTCGCCTCAGTGCTCTCCTGCGAGGCCAGGCGCAGCTCCTCAATCACCTCTGAGAGGTAGCCCAGATTCTCTGCCTGTGGGATGTAGTTCTCCGAGATGCCCATCCCAGCGCCATTAAACCAGTATATCCTACTCCACATGAACACTTCCCTAATTATACTGAAGGCCGAGAGTAAACATTGAGAGAGTGGGGGGTCGGTGTGGAGCCTACCACTTTTCGCTCTTATTTCCTCTTTCGATTTCAGTGTTGCCCAACCCGTTTGACTCTGTGCTCGGGGTTTGAAATTTCCATGCTATAGCCTTTCTCCTAAGCAATGAGAATGATGAACGCAATCAGTTCTGAGGAAGCCATTGATTTGACCGCCCTTTCCCGCTGCTTACTCAAGGTCGCCATCTCCAGGAGGATTTGTTTTGTACCCGCAAAGTCTTAACGGGATCCCTCACACGCCCACGTCAGCATCACCAGCTGCTGCCAAACAACATTGAACCAGAACGAGGATGAGCACATCACAGGTGGCTCCACCACCGGAGCAGAAGGCGAACGCTAAACACATCTCCCGTGCATGTCTCGAGTGCCGCCACAGACACTTGAAGTGCGACGGTGGAGCTCCAAAGTGTGGCCGTTGTACGAAACACGACAAGGACTGCTCGTATGTGAAGAGTCACAGGGGTGGCTCCAGGAAGAAGGGTGTGAAGAAAGTCAGAATTAACAGACCTGTCGATGACTCTACTCTCCTAAAAGACGCCGACGAGCTCCTACAACTTCCCTGTATTGGCAGAGATGGTGAGATCGGTACATGTCCTAATGGCCATGACGAGACCACTTGTGAGCTTCTTGCGACTGACGACGTGTCAAACCTGTCAAATATGAGACTGCCTTGTCATAAGAAGAATGGGATTGCGAGAACTGAGGTGACGATGGAATCCATGCAGAGGCAAGCTTCGAATGGCTACTATCTGAAACAGACATTTGATACCGATGCCATCATCAGCAACTATTACAACAACTTCCACAGGGCACATCCTCTTTTGCCGCCATTAACACAGATCAACCGTTTCCTCACTCTAGCGCAATACCCACTGGAGCTCATCGGTATAATGAAGCTCCTAGGTGATGGGTATACCTCTTCCAAGTATGCAAAGGACATTAACGCCATTTTCGACATCACTGTGGAGGTTTTAAATTCGATCAACTCCAAGACCAAAGATGTCATATCATTACAGACCTTGATCTTGTTATCACTAGTGTGTCATATCTCTGCGCTTCATGATTTGAGTACATCCATCAGAAAACAAGCTATCGAACTCTCATCGACCCTGGATATCAACAACTTGGATATTGATAACTTTGTCGGAGAGGACATCAATGGTAATTATCTCAAGGGGCTAACCTCGAACAAGAACTTAGATGGCTTGACGCCTTCAAGCTCATTGACCGATGAGCTGAACGTGAATTTTTTCAACACCACAAGAGTCCGTGATTTGGATGAATCCACAGTGAAGGACTGTGCAAGACGGTGCTTTTGGGAGTTGTTCTTCCTCGATATCATCATTGGTTGTTCAGATGGCAAGACTTTATCTGCATTGGCACAGATGAAGTGCTTTGTGAATTTTCCAACGATACCTTCAAAAAATGAGTTTGATTATGAAACTAGGGCACATTGTTCCAAATTAGTTGATGAATCTGTGCGGTTGAACAAAATCATCTTTTCAAACATGTCTATTGGTCAACAATACACTAAGCTCACGGCGTCACTATCGAACTGGGAGTTGAAGTTTTCCAATCCGGATTTCTACAAGTTGCCATACTTGATTGATGAATCCGGTTCTGTTAATGAAGGTATCCATCAAGGTATAATAATGTTGAACTATGCCAAAATATTCACGCATAGACCATTATCATTCCTTTGGAGATCTGACATTCCAAGGAATATGAAATGTGTCGAATTTTTGAGTGATCAGTTGAAAAATGATGATGATAATTGTCAAGATTTGCCTAGTCAAAAGGATTTGATCAATTCAAGAAAGATCATTGAAACGAGAAAGACAATCGATGCTGCCAATCTGATTGCGAAGACCTTGATTGACACGAATCCAACTGATGTTCTCAAAAGAACTCCGTTGAGTGCCTGTTCTTTGGCATTTGCTGGATTAGTTCACCTTTCAGCTTATCTTTGGTCTTCACAAATTTCACAGACAAAGGACCAAGTGAATATGAATCCATCAGATCTGAACATCTATGAGGAATATTTGAAATTAGAGCTGTCTGGTATCTACCAAATCTCCCAGCACTTCTATCTAAGTTCTAAGATTGCCAATTATCTAATGGAGAACGTTTCACGATTATTACCTTCGCTATCCTCCAAGATACAACGTCACTTCAAGCACTTAATCCCAGCTAAGGATTCACAATTACCAAGCAGCATTGCACAATCACCACACTCATTAGTACCGTCAACATTAGAAACACAGTCGTCACCATCGATTGCATCTACAAACATGACACCACAACAGATGCAGTCCTCAGTGTCGTATAACTTGATGTTGGATCAGCAAGCAAATGCCACTGATAATAGTGGGATGGGTGTGTTGACTAACTCATCTGCGGATGAGCCAATGAGTCCGCAGAGTGATACTGGTTGTGATTGGATTGATAAGAATCAGATGGATTTCGACTTTACGAATATGGAATTCAACGGGTTTGACCTTGATACGTTGAATACTATGGATGACTTGTTCAAGGCCAACGGTACCTCTTTATGATTGTGATGATTTAACATGATATTTATATATTCTAGAGGCTGATGTTGCAGTACCATCCCTAATAGGAGAAGTTGACATATGAAAATCAACTGCCATTTTGACGCCGTCGAAGTTCCGTAGAGTTCAAAGAAATAAACTATAAACGCTAATACTTGTGTTCTTGGGGCTGTTGTGAAGTATCAATACTTGTATAATGGTCCCGACTAGTGAGATAAGCTCTATATAATGTATAATAATCTCGTGAATAATCTATAAATTAACGACGTACTCGTTATATTATAATATTCTGCTCGATCTAGCTTATAATAATAGGAAACATAATATTTATATATTATCAGATCACGTGCAGCGCGGTAGGTAAAGGAGTGAAAAAAAAATTAACGACAACTGCAGGATTCGAACCTGCGCGGGTAAACCCAAAAGATTTCTAATCTTTCGCCTTAACCACTCGGCCAAGTTGCCTATTTTGAAGTTTAGAATTACTGGTGATTTCCACAAGTTGCCCGTCAAAAAAGTATCAAAACAGCTGGATTGGGGAATTTGCCTCATAATAAATAATTTGTTCGGGAAGCATCTTATACCCCAGATGTTATAAATGGATGTGTTGCATGTATTGTGTTTGGCCCACGAAGCTGAAATTTGGCATAGTGATGGTTTCCATGTCTACCAATACGTGAGTCTTCCTTACACCTCTGTATTTCCCCAGAGATGGCCACATTCCACTGCTTTCCCCCCCCCGTGAAAAATCTTTTGTGTCATCTTTTTGAGTCACCTTCAAGGGAAAAAAAAAGGAACTACGCAAGGTGAAAACTTCTTCTCTCGAGCATTTACCAACGACAGAACTGATACTCAGGTATTTGAATACTCCAGAACACACACACTACGCACGTACACAACATACACACAATGACCCTCGATATGCCAAAGAAGATCCTGCTCATCCATGGACCAAACCTGAACCTCCTTGGTACCCGTGAGCCAGCGAAATACGGCACCACAACGTTGCACCAATTGGAGGACAATGCGGAGAAGCAAGTTCTTTCACAACATCCACAGAACAAGTTCTTTGCGTACCAGTCGAATAGTGAAGGCTCGTTGATCGACCGTATCCACGAGGCCAAGGCACAGGGCGTTGACTTTATCGTGATCAATGCCGGCGCGTACACGCACACGAGTATTGCACTGAGGGATGCGCTACTCGGAGTGGACATCCCGTTTGTGGAGCTCCACATCACCAACGTGCACGCGAGGGAGTCCTTCAGACACCTGTCATACCTGAGCGACGTTGCCGTCGGTGTGATTTGTGGGTTGGGCCCGATCTACGGCTACAAGGCTGCTGTGGACTTTGCGTTGCACTACGAGAAGTGAGAACATAATAATGTCATATACACACGAATTCAGATTCAATTGCTTGTTGTAGTACTGTGAACACCAACAACAAGACCCTCAACAATAAGACCCACAGCGTTAGCAGCACCGAAAACAGCAGAACACACCAAAATCTCAGGCTTAGTCCCACGGTGCGCTGGCTAAAATTATATTTCGCCCCGAAAACTGAAAAACAAGGACTTTGAGTCCCCCCCTGTAAGGCAGAACAACAACAAAGACAAAACACAACGAAATGGATCCGTACAACATGCTGCAGGAGCAGCTTGCGAACGTGTCGAACGCGCTGCAGGGCACGTTGGCGAAGCTGGCGGAGGACGTGGCACAGGTGGCGCGGCGTGTGGAGCAGCTGGAGCAGCACGCTCGAGGCCCATTGGACGGGAAGCTGGCAGAGGTCCTCACGAGACTGGAGATGTTGCCCAAGGTGTACCACACGCAGTTGGCGTCGTTGGAAACGCTTGCCGTGGGGCAGCAGTACCAATTCAGCAGGCTGACACGGATTGTGGGGCGTGACCGTGAGCAGAACTCGTTTGTGGACGAGTTTGGCGTTGCCCGAGGTGTCGATGATGTGACGGACGATGGCAGCATCACAGCACCGAACCATGTGCTGAGCCGTGTGGGCAGCACCAACGGTAATGGCGCACCACAGGGAGGTGCTCTGCCTTCCGTCCAGCAGCAGCAACAACAACAACAACAGCAGCAACAGCAGCAGCAGCAGCAGCAGCAGCAACCACAGGGACCTCCTCCTCAGCAACTGGCCTCACAACAGTCACATGCCTTGGGCAGGATTGCCCAGCAGAACAGGGTCAACTCGAGTCCGGCACTAAGCCTTAGCATGATTGCGCCGCAGCAGACAACCAACGCACGCAACTCCGTGTCTCGCGAGTTCAACATCCTGTCCTCCCTGGACAGTGACCAGATGATGTCCCATCTCCATCCACAACAGCCGGTGCAGGTGCAAGTGCCGGTGTCACAGGTGTCTGGGCAATCCGGCCAGCAGCCTTCAGCCACAGATCACTCCACCAACACCTTGAACGAGGTCATGGACGATGGGTCACGTCGCATGTGGGATGACGTCCCCTTCAGAAGGCTGAACCCACATCCCAAGGACGTGCGTGAGGTTCTTGACGAGTACTATTACGGGCATGAGGGCCAGCCTCCATTGAAGTATCTGGAGAAGTTTAGAAAGGACTGGCGCAAGGGCAACAAGAACCTGTCCAAGACCTTCTGCAGACGCTACAGGATCGTCGTGGCTGTGGAGACGGGAGTTAGACAGTGCATGCGTGAGTTTGGCGTCAGTGACGACGTTGCCCGTGATAGAACCATCAATGAGCTCGAGAACGTCAGAACAAAGGAAAACGGCAAGAAGGAGACCATGTACTGGCTCTTCCACCACCTGCCACAGCACCTGAAGAGGCGCTGATTGATACTTGTTTAATATTCTCAATGGCTTTTTTTTGTTGTGTAATTTTTTTTAGCGTCCCATCTGTTGATCTTATCATGAAGTGGCCCTTCGTACAATCACTTGTCCGTCTCAATTACAACGTCATAGAAGGGAAGGAAGAGAAGGGCAAAACACCAATTGAGTACATGATCACTGAACAAGTGGGTAGCTACAGCCTATGAGCACAGACACACTTCAGTAGTAACTAAAAACCGCAGTTCCAACCAAAGGAGTTCACCTTCACCGGCTCTCCAGACCCACAAAGAGTCCAAGGAGTCAACGACACACCACAGCCCTCTCCTTCCAAGACAATCATCGACCCCTACGCAAAGGACCGCACGCCAGTGGACAACTACAGACTCCTGGTGTCGTCCATCGTGCCACGTCCCATTGCACTCGTGTCCACACTGTCCCCCTCTGGTGAGAAGAACCTTGCCCCGTTCTCATACTTCCAACTCGTCAACTCCGATCCTCCAATATTCGTCATTGGCATCTCCCAAGGGAAAGGTGTTGCTAAGGACACTGTGACGAACTTGCTGCATACTGAAGAATGTACCGTGAATATCATGAGTGAATGGTTCGTCGAGGCTGCCAATCAAACGTGCATCGATGCCCCTGCAGGACGCTCAGAATGGGAGATTGCAGGCTTGACAGAGGAGAAGTCCACACATGTCAAACCATCCATCGTACAGGAGAGTGCCTTCAGCATCGAATGTAAGCTCGTTCATCATCACGACTGGTTCTCCAAGAGTGTGGAAGGTAGGAAGACAGGCACGTTATGCATCTTGGAAGGTGTCCTGTTCCACGCAAGAACTGAAGTGTTGAATGATGACAAGAACTCCCTCGATATCGGCAAGCTCAAGCCTGTCTCCAGATTGGGTGGAAACACTTATGGAAGAGTCACCGAGGGATTCGATATTCCAAGGGCCGTTTGGGAACAGTGAATGAACTTCACGAAATCAATTCAATATATGCTGCTTAATTGGTGTATACAATGTTGGTCATTGAACGAGCTATAGCCTCCTGTGAAACTCTTCATCCACAACTGAGTAAGGGTTTACGTGAATGCTACCGTGAATGCAACCGTTGTGTGACTTCGCATGTTGATTGTTAGTTGAAGATGGGTTATGATTGTCATAAGTCTAAATGTTTCTAAACTGGACACATTGTAGGCGTCCAGTGTAGTCATACCAAAGAACAAGACCCCCGAGTCCATCTGATAGCTCGCCAATGGAATATAACTGCTTAACTGTGGTTGACAGACAGCCGGTGTCCCATGAAACCTACGCACCTGAGCTAATCAAATTGATGGCTTCAACGTCTCGCACATCTGGTGGATCAGGTATGAGCTCAGATACAGAATTCAGAGATCAAAAGATCAATTATATATAATTTTGGGATAAATACAAGAAGAGATGTCTCTTTACAATGATCTTCTGGTCTTCACTGAAGCAGCCAAGTCTCTCAACACTTGCTCAGTTGAGGAGAAGTCAATACAGGCATCAGTGATAGAACAACCGTAGATCAGGTCCTTCTTGCCACCAGCAGGCAAATCTTGTCTTCCCTCAACCAGGTTGGATTCAATCATCAGTCCACAAATGGACTTGGAACCCTTTGCAATCTGGGCAGCAACCACGGCCGCAACCTTTGGCTGGTTTCTATGGTCCTTGTTAGAATTACCATGGGAACAATCAACCATGATTCTTGGCTTCTCAGTGACACCCTTTGCTTCCAACTCCTTTTGTGACCTTATGACGGACTCCTCGTCAAAGTTGGTGCCTGATTTACCTCCTCTCAAGATGACAAAAGTGTCCTCGTTACCTTCAGTGGCCACGATAGCGACAATACCTGGCTTTGTGACAGACAAAAAGTGGTGGGAATGTTGGGCAGCTCTCATGGCGTCGATGGCAACACCGAGAGAACCATCAGTACCATTCTTGAAACCAACTGGGAAGGATAACCCGGATGCCAACTCTCTGTGAAGTTGGGACTCCGTAGTTCTTGCACCAATGGCACCGAGGGAGAACAAGTCGGAGAGGAACTGTGGTGAGATGGTATCCAACATCTCGCCTGCAATCGGCATCTTCTGCGTCAACTTGACAAACATGTCTCTTGAGAGACGCAGACCCTTGTTGATCTGGAAGGAGTTGTCGATATCAGGATCGTTGATCAGACCTTTCCAACCGACAGTGGTTCTTGGCTTCTCCAAGTATGCTCTCATGATGATCAGCAACTCGCCCTTGAGCTCCTGTGCCAAGACGGTCAGCTTGTCACAGTACTCGTACGCAGCCTTTGGGTCGTGGATGGAGCAAGGGCCACACACGATGATCAGCCTGTCGTCCTTGCCCTGGAGGATCTGGGTGGCTTCGTTTCTAGCGGTAAGGATGACCTTCCTGTTGAGCTCTGTCAACGGGAACTCGTGCTGCAGCAGTTCAGGAGATGTCAAAGGGGAGTATCCCTTGATTCTGTAGTCCTCCATACGACTGCGGTCTCCAACGTGTTCGTTCTGCAAGTAAAGTGACATCTCTGTGGTTTTATAGAAGTGGTGAGGTCGGTTCAGCAGTCCTTCTGGCAGCTTCGAAACAGCGGGGGGGAGAAGTGTTGTCGCAACTTTTTATGGCCTGTCGACACTCTCGAGACAGCGGAATCGTCGCTGAGTCACTCACTCGGGGTTTTAAAACCGAAAACGCCGGTTCTTAGCGCCGGTTAGCGCCGGTCGGTAACAACTAAATTACTTTTCTCAACATTCTACTTGCTGGCTTTGTTGAATGGTCTGTGTAGCTATTTCACGGATTGGATGTGCTTATAGTCTCTCCCACACGTAGATGTACCCGTTCTTCTCCATCTCCTCGCGGCTTTTCTTGTCACCAGAGACGTCCACAACCTTCTCGTCGTTGAACAGCACCCACCGGTCGTGCTTCTTGATGAACACAACATAGTGGCCACTGGTCACTTGGGTTCCCTTGTGACAGATGACAGCCTTCAGTTGGTACTTCCCTGGTGTCTTCTGGCTCAGGAGCTCTTCGATGCTGTCATCCTGCGCGGCAGCGGTAGTTGGAAGCTCCCCATCGTCATCAGGGTTGGAGAACAACCACTCAACGGCCTGGTTCGCATCCTTATTGTTCAGAAGCAGTGCCTTTGTGGCCAATTTCTCACTGAATCCCATATCCATCAGGTTACCAACCTGTGCTGGATCAACCTCTGGTTGTTTGCTAATAACCAATGGTGCATCAATGTCCACATCTTCCATGTGTTGGAATAACCACTCCATGGCCATCTCACCGGAGTTGTTACCAGTGTTGTACAAAGCCTTCAGGCATCTATTCTCAGGGAACCCCATTTGAAGTAATTCATTCAATGCATCCATGTTTGGTTCGAACGAAGGTGCTTCATTGTCTTCCTTGATTGATTCTCCCGGGGATAACAGTTCTGAGGGTTGTAACGCTTCCAAGTCAAACGTTTCTGGGAGGTCGAGTTGAACATCTGTCTTCACTGGAATCCATTGCGCAGTGTCAATCTGGATCCTCTGGATAGCGGTAACGAGATACTTCGGATATGATTTGATAAAAGTGGTCTTGATAGCTTTATCCTTCTTCCAATCAATCTCTTCTGGTGAAAGGTAAGATGTCAATGAATCCATAAACTTCTGTGGCTTGTAATGTCTCACTCCCTTGTCATCTATATGATCCAATTCGATAACCATAGGTAAGGTCAGGCTCTCAGTCAATTGCTTCTTAACCATAACTTCAGAGCTCTCAGCAATCTTGAATTTATCAATGGTGACGAATCTGAAAACATCGTTGAGGTGCTTATCAAGGTCGTCCACTTTGGTCAATAAGTAGTTCCAGAATTCAAAAGCATCCTGTTGTTTCATCGAACTGAACTCCTCGTGGTCCTTGCCGATGAGCGTCTTGAAAGAAGTGGGTGCAATTCCCACTTGTGAACCGTCCTCTAGAGGTTTACCAAACTCACCTGACAATAGCCCATGTGCCAACTTCACCAATTGGAAATTGAGCCCATCTTTCTCATCAAATTGCTGTAGAGGAACTTGACCAAACTGCTTGTACTCCTCTAGGGCAAACAAGGTTTGGACAACGCTGGATAAGTAACACGAATTACCCAAGTTCTTCAACCCAACCAATTCTTTCCCATTTACAAATGGGAGTTGTTCACCAGCCTCATTCAACATGTTAAACTCCCATTCCAAGTTCTGTTCGATTTGTAATTCCACGAGGTTCTTCTCCGTCTTGGTGAAGTTTTCCAAATCGATGCCAAAGGTCTTCAAACTGTGAGCCAAATTTGGGAACGTGATGTCCTCGTCACAGGAATAGCAATAGACATCCGCAACGTCTTTACTCAGCGAACCCAACTTCACAGCAATTGGGTGACCTGAGTCCTTCGAATGCGCCAATGCGTGTGTGTTTCCCGGAACACCACCAAATTGGGCCCTTCCACAACCAAGAGCGCCACACGTCAGACAACACCACAGATTCTGGTCCAGTTCACACAGAGCACAGTGCAGTAGTTGCAGGTCCGAGATCGGGTGCTGCTGGAAGTCGATAGTGTGTTCACACGGTGCGTATTCCTGGGTCCAGGACTTCATTTCCTGTCTGCGTGCACTCGAATCGCTGTTCACGACCTTATCCATGACAGCGGCTTCCTCTGCGCTTGGCTCAGCCTTGAGGCCGCCCTTGTAGAGGTCGATCTCAAGGTCATAGAGCTCCGCATCGGGCTGCTGTTTGATCTCCAGTCTCATCATCTTCTGCTTCGGCTCCTGTGCCTTGTGGTGCTTCTTCAGGTAGACGTACTCGCCATCCTGTCTCAGGCCCTCGTGAGTGCCCAGGTGCGCGGGGCAGAAGGCCTTGTGGAACAATGGCGAGATGAACAGCCCGTCGAACTGTGTGCGGAAGCAGTAGAAGCACTGGTCCTTGTCAATTGGAGCGTTGTCGTAGATCATTGCTGGTTTGTGTGCGTGCCTCATTGCGATGTTCTGTTTGTAGTACAAATTGTTTTCTTAACTATGTGGACGGGGAGCAAAACTCGTCAGGGAACAGGAGGACAAGACAACGATGTTCTCTGGCCAGTTTGAGGTGAAGGGACGCCATGTCGTGATCACCGGAGGGTCCCAGGGCCTCGGTGCTGAGTTGGGCCGCCAGGTCATCATCAGGGGCGCATCTTCCGTCGTGCTGATTGCAAGAACAAGCACTAAGCTCCAGGCCACGGTCAACGGCATCGAGCCGTTTGCCTCAGAGTCGCAGAGCGTGCGGTACACTGCTGCAGACGTGTCCAGCTACGAGGAGTGTGCCAATGCGGTGGCCTCGCTTGCGCAGGAACCGGACATTGTGTTCATGTGTGCTGGATCCTCGCTGCCAAAGCTGTTCATGGACCTGGGCCCTGGGGAGTTGAAGCAGGGTGTTGACGTTAACTACAACACTTCCCTGTACTTCTCGCATGCTGTGCTGAAGAGGATGAACACGAGGAGCGAGCACAGGCGTCATTTGGTGTTCTGCTCCTCCGTGTTGGGGGTGTTCCCCTTCATTGGGTATGCACAGTATGCACCCAGTAAGGCAGCCGTCAGATCGCTGTCCGATGTCTTGAGACAGGAGTGTGCACACTTGAACATTGGTGTTGAGTGTGTGTATCCGGGCAACTTTGCCAGCGAGGGCTACACTGAGGAGGAGAAGACCAAGCCGTCAATCACGAGGGAGATTGAAGGTGCCAGCGCTGCCATTTCTGTGGAGCAGTGCGCCAACATTGTGCTCTGGTGGCTGGACAGAGGGTATGAGTCCGTCTATACGGATGCAATTGGATGGTTCCTCGGGTGTGGTGCCCTGTCGATGGGTCCAAGGGTTGGATACCTGTTGCAAGTTGTCGTTGCCCTTCTTCTTAGTGTCATCAGCCCGGTGTATATGGCGTTAGTGAGACGTGACATTTCTAGGTTCTACAAGAAGGAGCATAAGGAATAGAATGTTTGTATGTATGGATGTACGAATGTATGAATGGTTATCTCACTTGGACAGGTCCGAAATCTTCTGGAGAAGCGAGCTGATGCTCTTTTCAGTGTCGATGGCATACACCCATTGGATCCCACTGAGCACGCTGTCGTCCCAGAGGTCTGCAATGGTCTCGCGCATCGAGGGCCTGTGCGTGAACACCATCTCTCTTGGGGACGAGCCTGTGGAGTGCTCGAGTCCGTCGATGATGTCCTGTGTTCTCTTGATCGTCCGTGAGATGTGCTCCTGGTTGTCCTTGAACTCCTTCGACGTGAAGTACGTGACCGTTGTGGTGACGAGCAGGGCGCCGAGGAAGCCATGTACTTTGCCCATAGTTGTCCGCGTGTGTGTGTGTGTGTGTGTGTACCTGTTGTACCTGTTGTACCTGTTGTACCTGGCTTGTGAGTTGTGCACTGGCTGTTGATTATGATGTGAAAGTGGTGGAAATTGATCAAAGGTGTCCGGGTGGGAGCCTCACAAAAAATTTCACCTTCGACAAAGAGAGCGTACTTAAATATCTAATATCTATCTAGGGTGGTCATATATATATATAACAGACAGAACAAGCACCCAAGGCACAATGACCACGACGAGACACCTCGGCAGGGACGCCAAACACAAGCGCGCGCTGCTGCGCAACCTGGTGACGGCGCTGTTCGAGCACGAGTCCATCACCACCACACACGCCAAAGCCAAGGAGACGCAACGCATTGCGGACAGGCTGATCTCGCTGACGAAGAAGGGGGACGTGGCACGCGCCACGTCACTGGCGTCGGCACAGGTGTTCAAGCACGGCGAGGTGCTGCCGAAGCTGTTCACGGAGTTGAAGGAGCGTTACGCTGGGCGTGAGGGCGGCTTCACCAGGGTGTTGCGCTTGGAGCCCCGTCTGGGAGACAATGCTGAGCAGTCGATCCTCGAACTCGTTGATGGTGGCAGGGAGATGAGACTATGGCTGACCGCGCGTGTGGTGGCCCGTTTGCAGAAGCAGGGTCTCGAGATTGACCCGCTCACGCAGCATAACGTGGACAAGCTCACCAAGTTCAGACCACGCGAGGAGTTTGACGAGCTCGTGGAGAGAATGAAGACCGAGTTCTACACAACGGAGCAGAGCATCGAGAGCATGCCATCGAATGCGCTCAAGAGCCCAGTGGAACCCGTGGTCAGGGAGAACATCAAGATAGTACCACGCTCCTGAAGACGCATGCTTCATTACATTTGTACATAGCCACAAACACTGTTCTATTTAGAAGTAAGGTTTTTGTCGTACGTAGTCATTAGCATATATAGCCGCTTGTCAATTGCATTTGATTTCTGGTCATTTCCCCTTAAGTTGCTCATTCTCCAACCTCAGCTTCTCGTTCTCCATCCTCAGGAGGTTCGTGTCAATGTCCATCTGCTTCATCTTACCAAAGCTCAATTGCTTCATCAGCTCATCGTTCTCATGTGTGAGCTGCTCCAACTTGGTCAGGATCTTGTGGCTAATCTCCAATTCGTCGTATCTCCCGCCGTTGGTCATCCCATTCGATGGATTCATGGCAATCGCAGTGATGATGGATTCCAACCGGAGTTTTGTCTCATCCAGCTCCTTCAACGTGGCAGAATACTTGTAGCTGAGTTCAACAAACATCTCATTTGTGGACTGCGGTAGTGTGGTGCTGGAAGCCTTGTTCAACTTCATCGACTCGTTCATCTTGTTGATCTCGCCCTCCAGTGACTCGATCTGCGACTCTTTGATCTTCAACTGCAGTTTCAACTTATCGATCTCGTTGGCATTACCATTACCATTACCATTACCACCGTTTCCACCATTGCCAAACCCAAGAGCGCTGTTCATCATACTAGTGCCACCCATCTGGTTTGTGCTGGTGTTCATCGTGTTTACAGAGCCATTGCCCATTGACCCAGTGCCCATTGCCCCAGTGCCCATTGACGAGCCGGTGAAATGCGAGTTTCCACTCGTGCCAGGCTTTCTCCAGAACTGTGACGAGTAACTTGACTGCCCTACATCTTGTCCTTGCGACTGTCCTTGTAACTGCCCTTGGCCTTGGCCCTGCCCTTGGCCCTGACCTTGGCACTGGGCCTGCGTGTAGTAGTTGGATGTGGAGGGAGCGCTCATCTCCATCTTGTTGTACTGGTAGTTCATGTTCACTGTTCACTGTTCACTGTTCACTGTTCACTGTTCACCGTTCACAGCCTACAGCCCACAGTCCACAGCTCACAGAAACAAACACATCGCCATCGCCATCGCCTCTGCTTTAATATTCAGAGCAAAGTGAGCCGTCACAACGGAGCTCAAGACCTAAAACACGGTTCGGGGACCGGAGAAATCGCCATGACAATCGGTTCATGTTTACATGCGGGTGTGCGGGTGTTGTGAGTGTCAGATACCTGGTTCATACTAAACACAAGTAGTCTGTATGTGCATATATACAATACCCCGCGGTGCTGCTTCTGTGCTGATTGTTCAGAACTGAGAACTGAGAATATCATGATCAGCTAATTATTATAAAGCTGAATACTGAATATTACGCGCTCAATATAAATGTACAAAATATATAATATTTAATATTTTTTATATATATAATTATATATATGCAGTGCAGCCGATATTAATGTTTGATCACGTGACTAAGTTAGTACGTGTCAGAAAGAAGAAAAAAAGAATGCTCCGCGACGGGGAATCGAACCCCGGTCTACCGCGCGACAAGCGGTAATTCTAGCCACTAAACTATCACGGATGAACAGCTGTAGGTGCCTGGGCATCGAATGTGAGAATTACACCTTTGCAGCCTGCCACTGTGATACTACTGGACCTCGGTCCACTGCCAAACACACTTCCTCACACCACACGCGCCATGCACATTCATGCGTGTACCATGGACCGATGCGCATGGCTGATCTGATATGCAAGATCTCCTATTCTCTGCTATGAGAAGCTTTCTCCCGGGGGTTGGTTGCGTCGCGTGTGTTGTAGCCGTCTGTGTGGGGTTCCGTGTGGGCATGGTGTACACGGTACTGGTGGCTGAGACATCACTGCCCAGCACCCTCTCCCGCATGTGGCATACGTGACACTGACTGTTGGGCTGGCCCCATATGTGCAGACCATGTCGCCATATGTTCTTCCGTAGCTGTGGACGCAGGGACTTAGATGTGCTCTTATCTCCCTCTGTCAAATCAAAGAAAAGCTGAAATTCTCGTCCGGGGGGGGGGGGGGCTCTTCAGTTCTAACTCCTTACTTACTCCTGCTCACAGGCAACCAGACTGCAGTTGCGCACACAGTGCAGCACAAGAGCGGGCCCAATGAAGGTCAACTTCAACAAGAGACCACACAGGCACGCCCTGATCATCCTTCTGATAACGATCGCAACATGGACGCTATACACCTTCACCACATATAGCCTCACTCCGGACATTACCGTCCTTGATCATCTAAACAAGCTGGGCACAATCAAGTTCAAGGTGTTCAGTAACGGGTATAAACAGGAACTACTCGATTTTGACAGAAGCAATCTCAAAGTCATCTATCCCCAGGTCATCGATGAGCTATACAACCGCACTCCCCTTCACAGCGTGGACTGGTCAAAATTGGCATATGTGTTCTATGCCACATCCAAAACTCATGTGTGCAACGTCATGATCAAGTGCACAGAGTTGCGAAAGTTCGGTACACGTGCCACGCTCGTCGTCCTCGTTGGTAATGAGTTCTTCGATGGAGAGACATACCCGGACGAGTACAAGATCTTGAGCAAATTTGCACAGAGCCACAAGGTCGTCTTGAAGCCCGTAGAACCAATTCATATACAGGGAATTTCCCCCTTGAAACATTCAAGGGGTTTCACCAAATTGTTGGCTTTCAACCAATGTGAATTTGATAGAGTCATCTACATGGATTCCGACTCACTGATATACCGTGGCCATTTGGATGAATTGTTCTTCATCCCACCTTGCAAATTGGCCGTGGTTAACGGATATTCTTCCTCAGAGGAGCAATTCAAAAGACTGAACACACAATTGGGAATGAAGTTTGATTCGGACAGTTATGACTACACTGTCTTGACAACGGATGAAAGACAACGGAAAATCAGCACGCTCATTGAAGAAACAATCACACCATTTCTCAAACACTCCAAATTGTCGTTCAGATCGTCGATCAACAACAAAAACTTTTACACGAATTTATACAACTCCCTTCCTAATGACATTGCATTGGACGAGTTCAGAATGTCAAACATGATCATGGTGATCCAACCGACGGATGACCTGTTCCAGCACGTTCTTCGATCCTTCCAATTCAGAACAGTGGATGAATTCGACTTGGAACTTCTCCAAAACAAGATCTTCCCCACGAGACAGACTTTACAGACACAGGAATTCAATTCCGAGGAGCTGAGCCACAGATCATCCTTCACGGACCGTCTGTCGGAGATCCCAGAGCTATTGGTACTACCACACCAGCGGTATGGTGTCTTGACATCTGAACTCAACACAGCGGAGGATCACATATCATTCATGGCAGATACACAGGATACACCATTCGCATTACAAACAATCCCACACATAGAGGGACATGTGCCCTATTACGATATTCATGATAAGCCTGCAGGTGATATTATCTTTGGCGGCGCTAAGTATATCCATTTCAGCGACTCACAATTCCCTAAACCTTGGTATAAAACCTCACAGGGTGATGCGTTCATGAGTGAGAGGCTCCGGTGTGATCAACACCCAGATTGGACCGCTGATGATGGGAGGGTAAAACCAAAGGGGAAATCTGAGGAATGTACCGCAGGTGACCATTGGGAATGGATCTATAAGAGGTTTGCAGAGTTGAGGTCCGAGGTTTGTGGAATGCCGTTGCTTGACGTTGACGAGGATCCGTATGAGTGAGCCACTGAACAATATTCATGTAGAATACCATTAAATGCCATTAATCAGACGTCATACCTGTTAAACTCTCGAGCAAGCATCAAATGCAAGCTTGCGCAAGAGCCGCATGGACTTCGAGCTCGAGATCGGCGGTTGCGATTTAGGAAACCTTGGAAGCTGGGGGGAACACACTTGAAGCACTTAGAACACTTCACACACTTAGAACACATCCGGCTATCCCCCACTTTGGCTGACACACTCATAACTTCCCAGTACACGCGTCGCCAGTGATGCTCATGATACGGCTAAGACTCCAGAGGCCGCGATCGGTTCTCATGGTCCTCGCAATAGGCTTTGTTACACTTTCGATGCTCAGTATGACGAACTTCACGTCGTACACTCCTCAGGAGTTCTCAATACCAGTTCGACAAGAGATCAACGTGCTCGATCACCTTGAACAACAGGGCAATGTCACTAGCTATTCCTTCAATGTCTCAGGGACCGATCTACATGCACATGACAGAATTCTGGATTTCGACAGGCAGAATCTGAAAGTGTTGTACCCGGAGATCATCAATGAATTGTACCACCGTACAGACTTGGCTACAGTCGACTGGTCCAAGCTGGCGTATGTGCTGTATGCTACATCTACAACCCATGTTTGCAACGTTATGATAAAAATAACTGAATTGAGGAGGTTTGGATCGCCGGCAACGATGGTCCTGTTGCTGAACAAGGATTTTCTTAATGAAACTTCAAATCCCCATGAGTATGCCCAGCTGATAGAGTTCTCAAATACACACAACGTTGTGTTGAAACCGATTGATGTCATATCCATGGAGGGCCACCCAGTACTGACTTGGGCAAAGAGCTTCACTAAGTTGTTGGTGTTCAACGAGACAGATTATGACAGAGTCATCTACATGGATTCAGATTCGCTATTGCCCAATGGTCATCTCGATGAATTGTTCTTCATCCCTCCTTGTAAGTTGGCAGTTCCCAATGGGTATTGGTTATCAAGAGCTTGGTTAGAAATGACTATGAAACCCCATGTTGAACTACCTAAATATGAACCAATAGCTTACAACTTCACTCCATTGACAACACAGCAGAGAAAGGATAAGATTCAGACATTGATTCAGACTGAGATATCACCATTCATTGATCCTGAGAGCCACAAGCTCCGGTTCAGCACGTCAGTGAACAGGAAGAATTTTTATACCAATCTGTACAATAACTTACCGAATGACCCAGCAGTGGATGAGTTCAAATTGACAAACATCGTCATGGTGATCCAACCAACGCGAGAGATATTTCAACGAGTGGAAACTGCATTTAATGAGAGAACAATCAATGAGTTTGACATGGACCTTGTTCAAGCCAGGGTCTTCCCCGCCAGAGGAGGCTTGGATAGACAGCTGCTTAGTTCATTCGACATCAAGCAAGGTACTTTGGCACCTGAATTATTAGATGAAGTACCAGAGCTGTTGGTGCTGCCACACCAGATCTATGCCGTGTTGACGTCAGAACTGAACTATAATGATGATCATCGTTCGTTCATTTCGGATACCCATGATGAACCATTTGCAATGCAAGATACCGACAGTGAAACTTCTGATGCATACTACCAAATTGACAACAAGGGCATGCCAATTGGGGATATCATCTTCCATCAGGCCAAGTATGTCCATTTCACTGATCCGCCATGGCCCAAGCCATGGTATCACACAAAGCTCACAGATGAGTGTCAACGTGATAGATTACGGTGTGGAGAACATCCTGATTGGATTGCGATGGATGAGAGGGTGAAACCAAAGGGCAAGGTGGATGATTGCACCGCTGGAAAACACTGGGAGTGGATCTATAAGAGGTTTAAGGAGTTGCGGCTCGATGTTTGTCATTCTGATCTGATTGAAGTGGATGTTGATCCATACGAGTAATCAAGTAATCATTCTTGACTATTGAATACACCAAGGTTGATCTGTGGTCTCATTCTATCTAAATAGAGGCAGTAGCCACAACTGTGTACTGTGTATTGGAATTCCGCTAACTCTTTTATTGCTCCTTCGTGATTTATCCGCGACCATCATTAGTCAGTTTATTTATCCGGATTATCCCTCTTATTACTAATGAAAAAGCTCCCAACGAACATTTAACGCAATGAATTCACTCGTTTGCACTCCTGAATGCTCTCGAGATTGGCAGTAACAGTGTCGCGTACAGTAAGAGCAATGTCTACATTTACAATTCCAACCACACAAAAGGCAATTCGTATCCATGAGAACTCTGAATCTCTGGATGTTCTCAAGTATGACGATATTCCAGTTCCAGAGATCTCCGATGACGAGGTGTTGATTAAGAACAAGTACGCAGGTGTGAACTTCATCGAGAGCTACTTCAGAAGTGGTCTCTACCCTTCTGTGAAGCCATATATTTTGGGTCGCGAGGCCACTGGTGTTATCGCTAAGGTTGGTAAGAACGTCACCAACTACTCAGTGGGCGATTACGTTACTTATGGTTCACCTTCTACGTTTGCTCAGTATACGAAGTTCGAACCAACTAGTAAGATATTCAAGTTATCTAAGGATGTCACTGATGGTCAATTGCAAACGTATGCTGCTTCTTTCGTCCAGGGCCTGACTGCATTGACATTTATCGAGGAGGCTTATAAAGTGCAAAGTGGTGATTATATTCTCGTTCATGCCGCAGCTGGTGGTGTTGGTCTGATCTTGACCCAGTTGATCAAGTTGAGAGGCGCTCATGTCATTGCGACCGCCTCCACTGATGCGAAGTTGCAGTTGGCTAAGGATGCTGGCGCAGAATACTTGATCAACTCTACGACCGATGATATCGTCAAGAGAGTATTGGAGATCACCAACGGCGCAGGTGTTGCTGCTTCTTTCGACAGTGTTGGTAAGGATACCGCGCAGATTTCCTTGGACTCGTTGGCTAGAAAGGGTACATTTGTGTCGTTTGGTAACGCTTCTGGGCCGGTCCCACCGTTGACCATTTCCACCTTGACTGCCAAGAACTTGAAGGTTCTGAGACCAACTGTATTCAACTACCTGGTCACCCCTGAGGAGTGGGAGCACTATTCTTCCCAATTGAAAGAGTTAATTGAGTCTAATAAGCTGAACTTGGCCATCTACAAGGTGTACCCATTGGAGGACTACAAGCAGGCCGCTGCTGACCTGGAGGGTAGAAAGACCTCTGGAAAGTTGCTGCTGTCCATTCCAGAGTAACCACCGCCGAGTAATCCATAAGAAGAACTGACTTTCATTGTTATCTGTGTTGTACAGCGCGTCATGGTGCTCGCGAACGCATTGTTTCCCGAGCACTGTTTTTATTACGTAAACAATCTGATGACACGAAATCCTTTTAATTGAAGAGAACCTCCGCACCCGCCACTCGAGGGGAACAAGGCCATAGAAACAGCAAGAACCTCGTCAAGCAACTCCCAATTGAGCACCTCGACCAATAAACGCAATCATTATCCACTATGTCCACTGAAGAACAAGTCTCCGCACCAACTGAATCCGCTACTGAGTTGCACAAGCTGTACCTGGGCAATTTGGACTATTCAACTACAAAGACTGATTTACAGGAGTTGTTCAAGGACTACGAAGTGTAAGTACTGTGAATGCCCCTCAATGCATAGGCTGATACTAACATGTATGAAGTAAATCCATTCTTCTCCCACAGAGACCTTTCAGATTGAAAAATGGTAAGGTGACATACAGACCAAAGGGATTTGGATTCGTCACTTTCGAGGACACCGAGCAAGACTTGGCCGGTGCTATTCTCAAGCTGAACGACTTTGAGTTCAAAGGTCGTCCAATTCAAGTGTCTTACTCTAATGTCAAGAGTGTGAAGCCAGCTGAAGAAAAGAAAACAGAGGAGGACAGTCCAGAGCAGGTGAATGAGGGGGTTAAGGATGAGAAGAAGAAGAAACCAACAAAGAAGGCGCCAAAGGAGAGATTACCTTTTGATCAAGGTATCAAGTCCATTGACACACTACACATGAAGAACTTGGACTTCAGTGTCACTTCCACTGATATTGGTGACTTCTTCACCAGCCAAGGGGAGACTGTAACATGGATCTCAGTGCCATTCCGTGGCATTCCAAAGAAGGTTGCCAAGAAGATGGAAGAGGAAGGTAAGGAGATTGTCAAGAGAAACAAGGGCTATGCGTTTGTCAAGTTGTCGCTTGAGGATGGCTCGACTTTGGAGGAGAAAGTTGCAAAGTTCACCGGTCAGTCGTTGAAGGACAGAGAGGTCATTCTGAGTGTTGCTGTTGATGTCAGACCAAAGGTTGAGGCTACCGACGCTCCAAAGGCTTCAGAAGCTCCTGAGGCCGACGCTGCCACTGAGACCGAAACCACCAGCGAACCTGCCCCTGTCAGTAACTAGATTGGTGTGATGGTGCCCTTTTACTTTTGAGCGTGGCTATTTAACTACGGTGTACAACTACAACATAATCAAAAGCGTAGTACTATCTCATCCTCCTTATTCCCCGAAAGAAAAACGCACACTAACTCCGATAAGGCACGACCAAGCACCGGTAATTCCGATAAGGAAGCCCTCTGGGAACCACGGCATCCCGGATTTCCGACCACCTGCAAGTTGCAACACCACTGGCTGCTGCAGTATGACTCTGAGCTCTGAGGAGAGGATGAAGAGTGGGTGAAGCATGTCCCCTGTGCTGTGCTTGTTGTCGTCAATCTATCCTGGGAACTTGGGATACTATGTGGCACACCATAAAGCCCGTCTTCGCGACCATAAATCCGGGCGTGTCAATTGACCACAATTGTGCCATATGGCCAACGCACACAACAAGAGACAATGTTACATACAACTCGACGGTGAAACCCCCCGCCACAACAACCGACGGCCCCTCTCTCGGCAAATGGGCATTGGGTCGGACACCACTGCAAGCGATGAGATAACCGCTATCAGTGCCATGTCATCGCAAAGTGAAAAAATAAAAAGCACCGCTGCGGTTTCCTTGAGAGGAGGAGGATGCTTTGCTTTTTTAGCGCTTTGCAATTCAATTCTCCTCCTAACACCCACATGGTGGCGAATATACTAAGCGCTACACCAGAACGACGATGTCACAACTGCAAGAGCAATGTTCCCCGTTCTGGGACTTCGACGACCTGTCGCCGTGCGCGCGGGAGGTTCTTCTGGAAACCCAGTGGCCCACGGTCGTCTTGACAGCATCAGTCGCCACCGTTGCTGCGAGGACCGCCTACAACTATTACAGAAGAACCAGGTATATCGTCCTGGACGACAAGGAGAACGAACCGCTTCTTGCCGCTAACGCTGCACAGCTCAACTACACCGGTGATGCCTCAGCTGAGCTCACCGAGGAAATCAAGAAAAGACACTTTGACACTGCATCCCTCCCACCTGTGAAGCTCAATGGTGAGCCGCACGGCCGCCAGGAGCTCTACAAGAGATCAGCTTTCGAAAAGACACGCGTTGTCTTTGAGGAGCTTTTGATCCTGATACAGATTGGCCTGCAGGGATACAGATTTTTGTCCGGTGAGACTGATACCCTTGTCAACTTACTGTTGTGGATCTGGCTCTTGATACCAACCACTTTCAGAGTCGCTAACTTGAACGACCAGCACATCACCGTGCAATCCATCATCCCAAATGTCTGGGTCAACAACTTGGCCGTGTACCTCTTGCTCTGGTTCCCAAACATTTTGGTCTTCAGATCTGCCATCTTGGACCGTACCGAAGACAAGAGCTATTACATGGTCAACTTTGCCATCATCTCTATCCAGGTATTCAACCTTATCACATCTACTGTCGGTTACAGATGCAGATACACCTACATCTCTGATGAGAAACGTGTTGCTGCTCCTGAACCTACCATTTCTTTGACCAACTTTATCACTTTCTCTTGGATTACACCAATGATGTGGAAGGGTTACAAAGATTCCATCAAGGAGGAAGAAGTTTGGGATCTGACAATGGATGATTTCTCCTACTATGTGCTGAAGAAATTCAGAGCCTATTCTGAAAAGTCCAAGTACTCTTTTTCGAGAAAGTTGATCACCTTCTTCCTTCCATTCTTGCTTTTGCAGGCCATGTGGGCATGTATCGAGTCTTTCATCCTGTTTGCTCCAACCATCTTGCTGAAGAGAATTCTGGAGTTTGTTGAAGATAAAGAAACTGGTACAATGGCACTTGCTTGGTTCTATGTCACTTTGATGTTCTGTTCAAAGTTCTTCTCAAATATTTCCTCTGGTCAGGCCTTGTTCTTTGGTAGAAGAGTTTGTATCCGTCTGAAATCCGTTGTCATTGGTGAAATCTATGCAAAGGCATTAAGAAGAAAGGTCTCTACAAAGTCCAACACTAAGGATAAAACCGATGCAGGTTTGCAAGAGGGTAACCCAACCCCAGAGATCCCAACTGATGTTGAAGACAAGAAGGATGAAGACGAGAAGAAGGAAGGAGACAACTCTTCAGCAAACTTAGGTGCTATTATTAATTTGATGGCCGTTGATGCTTTTAAGATCTCCGAAGTCTGTGCATACTTGCACGCCTTCTTTGGTGCTGCTTGTATGATTGTCATTTCCATCACGTTGCTTTGGAACCTAATGGGTTGGAGTGCTCTCGTTGGTGCTCTTTCCATTATCGCACTTTCACCACTAAATTACAAAATTTCAAACAAGTTGGGTGATGCTCAGGAGAAGATGTTGGGTGTCACCGACAGACGTATCCAGAAGTTGAACGAAACTTTCCAGAGCATTAGAATCATCAAGTTCTTTGCATGGGAGAAGAAGTTTGAAGACCAAATACATAGCATCAGAGAGGAAGAATTGACTTTGTTGAAAAGCAGAGCTATAATCTGGTCATTCCTTGTCATCTTATGGTCTTTTATTCCAACTATTGTCACTGTGATTTCATTTGGGTGTTTCATCTTCATCGATGGTAAACAATTGACCACTCCATTGGCCTTCACTGCGTTGTCTCTTTTCAACTTGTTGAGAAACCCATTGGATCAGATCTCTGATATGTTGTCCTTCGTTGTTCAGTCCAAGGTTTCTTTGAACCGTGTTAGTGACTTCTTGGACGAAGAGGAGACTACTAAGTACGAACAATTGACCCATGTTAAGAACAATGGTAAAATTGGCTTCTCTGATGCTTCGTTCTCTTGGGATTCCACTTCTGAGACAGATTTCAAGCTGAGAAACTTGAACATTGACTTCAAGGTTGGTAAATTGAATGTGATCATTGGCCCAACTGGTGCTGGTAAGACCTCTTTGCTCATGGCCCTCTTGGGTGAAATGGAGTTGTTGAAGGGTGAAGTTTTCCTCCCTGGCTTCTTACCAAGAGAGGACCTGGAAGTTGGTCCAGATGGTTACACTGAATCTGTTGCATACTGTTCTCAAGCCGCTTGGTTGCTGAACGACACCATCAGAAACAACATTATCTTTGGTGAACGTTTCAACAGAGCTCGTTATGACAAAGTTGTTGCCGCTTGTGGTCTTGCTCGTGATTTTGAGATCTTGAAGGCTGGTGATATGACTGAGATTGGTGAGAAGGGTATTGCTCTTTCCGGTGGTCAGAAGCAAAGGGTTTCTCTTGCTAGGGCCTTGTACTCTAACGCCAGACACATCTTATTGGATGACTGTTTGAGTGCTGTTGATTCCCACACTGCTTTGCACATCTATGAGAACTGTATTGCAGGCCCATTGATGAAGAAGAGAACTGTTATTCTGGTTTCCCATAACGTTGCCTTGACTATCAAATCCGCTGACTTCATTGTCGTGATGGACAATGGTAAGATTGCACACTCAGGTACACCGGAGCAACTTTTGAAGGACGGTGCATTGGGCGAGGATGAGTTAATCAAGTCATCTATTCAATCCAGAAACGCATCTGCTGTTGATCTGGCTCAACAGGGCAAGGATGCCATCCCAGACAAGGTCAAGTCTATCATTGCTGGTTCTTCAATCGAGAAACCAGAAGATGAAGAGTTAGAAAACCTTAAGAAGGGCAAGCTGATTGAAGCTGAAGAGAAATCCGATGGTGTTGTTTCACTTGCTGTATATAAATGGTACTTTGGTCTTCTTGGAGGCTGGGTGATTATTGGTTTAATGTTGTGCCTTTTCTTCAGTACGAACTCTATCAACTTTTCTCAATCTTGGTGGGTTCGTCGTTGGGCACAAGCTGTTGGCGATGAGATCCACTTGGCTGTCCTTGGTACAGCAGCTGAATCCCAATATGGTGGTCTGACATCTCAGTTTGTTGTCAAGCCATTGACTATGTTTGTCATGAAGTACCACCACGTCCAGAATCAAATGACCATTATGAAGGAGCACAACCCATCGCTGTTCTACATCATTGTATATGGTGCTCTTGGTGTCTTGTATTCATGTGTTCTTGGTTTCAGACTTTACTTCACCCTCTTGATTGGTATTAGAGCTTCCAGAAAGCTGTTTAACCAAGTTTTGGGGAGAGTTCTTCGTGCAAAATTGAGATTCTTTGACTCTACACCAATTGGTAGAATCATGAACAGATTCTCTAAGGATGTTGAAGCGGTTGATCAAGATCTTGTTGCTATGGCCGACGGTGCTCTTTCATGTGCAATTACCGTTTTGTTCATTCTGACCATGATTATGTTCATTACTCCAGGTTTCATCTTGTTTGCCATTTTGCTTGTCGCAATGTATTATGTCGTTGCTGCTTTCTACTTGGCTTCTTCCCGTGAATTGAAGAGATTTGAGTCCATTACCAAATCTCCAATCCATCAACACTTCTCTGAGACTTTGGTTGGTTGCAGCACAATCCGTGCTTATGGTATTGAGCGGAGATTCTTGCAGGAGAACTTGAACAAGATTGACGAGAACAACAGACCTTTCTACTACATGTGGGTTTCTAACAGATGGTTGAGTTTCAGAAACGACATGATTGGTGCATCTGTGATCTTCCTCTCTGGTGCCTTCATCTTGTGGTCTATTGACTCAATTGATGCTGGTATGGCTGGTATTTCCTTGTCATATGCCATTACGTTCAACGATACTGCCTTGTGGATTGTTAGACTATATGCACAAGTTGAGATGGCGATGAACTCTGTTGAGAGATTAAAGGAGTATCTCGAAGTTGATGTTGAGCCTGCTGAGTTTATTCCAGAGACTGAGCCACCTGAGTCATGGCCAGAAGCAGGTATGCTGGAAGTCAAGGACCTCACCTTGCGTTACGCTCCAAATTTGCCAACTGTTATCAAGAATGTCTCATTTGACGTTTCTCCAAATAGCAAGATTGGTATTGTTGGTAGAACCGGTGCTGGTAAATCCACCATCATCACTGCATTGTTCAGATTCTTGGATCCAGAGACTGGTTTCATCAAGATTGACGGTGTTGATATCACCACTATTGGATTGACCACATTGAGAAGGGCCATTACAATCATTCCACAGGACCCAACCTTGTTCACTGGTACGATCAAGTCCAACTTGGATCCATTCAGTCAATACACCGACGAACAGATGTTTGAAGCCTTGAAGAGAGTCAACTTGCTCAATGATGATGACTTGCTCAAACAAGCGTCTTCCGCTACAACTGTTTCATCAGATGAGGAGAATGCCAACAAGTTTTTGAATTTGAACAATGATGTCTCTGAGGGTGGTTCCAATTTATCTCAGGGTCAACGTCAATTGATGTGTCTTGCACGTTCCCTTTTGAGAGCGCCAAAGATCATGCTTCTTGATGAAGCCACTGCGTCTATTGATTATGACTCGGACGCCAAAATCCAGCAAACCATCAGACAAGAATTTTCCAACTCTACGATTCTGACAATTGCTCATAGATTGAGATCGATCATCGATTATGACAAGATTTTGGTTATGGATGCTGGTGAAGTCGTTGAATTTGATCATCCATACAAGCTGATCACTGATAAGACATCATCGTTCTATAGCATGTGTGCTGACAGTGGTGAGTTGGACGTGTTGACGCAGCTGTCCAAGGATTCGTTTGATATTAAGCCTTGAGACGGTGAACTTTTGTTATTCAGCTTTAGAGATTTTATCCAATTCGTTTGATAGTTGTTACGTAGTTGCCCTACAATATCGGGTCGTATGGATCTAGCATTAAAAGTGTACAAAACTCATTGAACGTTGTCCTGTTTTTGCAAGGCGGTTGCCAAGATCTGATTAGCCTTGAACGAAAGACCCTTTGTCTTTTCAATCACCTGTTGGTAAACAGAGTTATGTGGGTGGTTCAAGATGACGGAGCCTTCCGCTTCGTTGATCTTTGCGTCCATTTTAGTCTCCTTGATCAAATTTGCAATCCATTTCTCACCTTCTTCTCTGGATAAGTTTAGAGATTTTGAGAAATCGTTGAGGTCAATCTTCTGGTGGACACGGCAGTAGACTTCAGCAATCAAGTGTCTCGAGTTCTTGATAAAAGTCTCAGAAATGTTTGACAAGAAGAAGTCGGTCTTCAAGATGACAAGAGCCTCATCCAACTTGTTCTTTGCGTGTTCAAAGTCAAAGTCAGTGTACAAGGCCTTGATGAAGTCTGTCAATGGATCGTTGTACTCGTATTGCTCCTGGTCGACGACTCTGATCAAGTCTTTGAGTCTCTTCTGGAAGTTTGGATTGGACAGATTGTTCTTTGTGGAGGATTCCGAAGAAACAACGGCGGCAACCAAGTATCTCAGGACCCAAGGACAAGCTGCCTGGATGGTGGACATGTAGGAGGAGGAGAAGAACAGGTCCAAGAGCTGTTCGAGACCGTTCTCGGTGTTGTAGAATGGGAACAAGGACCAGTGGATAATCCAAGTTCTGTGGTGTAGTTGGACCAATGGCTCACCAAAAGATCTAGAGTCGACAATCTCTCTCAGCTTGGTCAGCTCCTTAAGAGCAGAGTCCCAGTGGGCGCCGATGATCTCTGACGCAAGCTTACCCCATGTAGCATTGAGCAACTTGTCGTTGTCGGTAGAGAGTGCTCTGAAGTTGGACAGCAAGTCGGAGGCCATCACATAGTCACCAGAGTTGTATTGGAATTGACCGTATTCGTAGAGTTGCTGCACGTCCTTGTTCTCGATGGCGAAGCTAGCCTTGAGGTACTCTCTGTTCATCTGCTTGTCCTGACCCAGGCGCTGCTGGACCTCCTCCTTGCTGAGGACATCGAGGATCTTCTTGGTCTCTGCGGCCAGCCTGGTGGCCTCCTTCTCGTTCTCCTGCTTTCTGACCACGATCTCCTGGGGCAATGCGCCACCGTCCAGGGCCTTCCACTGTGTCTCAAGGAAGTTGGTCATGTTGGTGTCCTTGAACAGCTCGAACGTGAGCTTTGTGATGGTGGTGTCGTCGTACAAGTCGCCCTGGGCCTCAATGATCGGGTAGACGAGGTGACGGTCAAAGAAGGGCACCATCTTCTGCACGAGGTCGTACTGGCGCGCGGTGGCGAGTTCTGTGGCTGTGAGTTCGCTCATTGTGCTGCTGCTGTCGCTGGAATCCACTGCTTTCAACTGCTTTCCACTGCTTTCAACTGCGTCGGCCTCTTTGAGTTCGCCAGAGAATTTTTTCAGACTTCGGGGAAAACACACCCGCACACCACTCACCCACCTAAAAAAAAAAAAAAAAAAAATGATGAATCGCGAATTTAGCGCGTTTTGATCTTTGTCTTTTGGCGTTGTCTTTTGATACCTTTTTACATTAAATCCCCCACTGCCATTGTCTCTGTTGTTCTTCCCGTTGCTGCCCATGAGCCTACTCGACAGAAGCAGCAAGCTTCTCACACGGCGTCTCCTGAAAGATGCCAAACCTGTATGTCTCATGTCCTTTACCAGCCCCTCAAGCTTGTAACTAACCCGTACAACCAGTACACGTACAAGCTGCTGTCCCGAGAGCTCGACGTCCATGTGGAGGACGCAAAGGCACTGCTGTACTCGTTCTACTTGAAGCACAAGGACCAGGTGGACGCGACGTACGTCATAATTGGCACGCTTCGAGGAGCCCCAGGCACAAGTATCAAAGTGACAAGGAACCTCGAGGACAAGTCGGAATTCGATGCCGTTCAATCCACTGCAGTGTACGCGTTGGGTGCTAAGAACTTGTCTATTGATGAGATTGTTCACTGCTCGAGATCTGAGATGGCAAAATACCCAGTCACAGCCGAGAAGCTGGCCAGATGGGGAATCATAAAGGGACCAGAGTTTGTGGACTTGAAGAGCACCGAGTCTGTCCCATCCGTTAACAACCCTATCTCACCAGTCAAGAAATCTACAGAGGCCACCAAGAACGTTGTCAAGGACGTTGCCAAGGACAGTAACGAAAGTAAGCCCTTCCCAGATATGGGTCTTGCGTCTGCCAGAATCCTAGAGAAGTACAAGCAGGAACAGCCAAAGAAGAACCAGCCGACAATTGGACGCTCACTCACTACATCGCCCACCGCCTCCAGATCCAACGGCACGAGAAGATCAAATACTGGACCTTTTAAACAGGAGATCATTGAGGATGTGGACATGACCGACGAGGAATACATCAAGAAGGCCAAACAGTTAAAGGAACAGAAGGACAAACAACAGAAGGCACTTGAGTCAATGTTTGATGATGATGACGGCTTTGACATAATCGATGATCCTGGGTGTGATGTGGTAAATAAAGAAGAACCACGTTCCAGGCACGCTGATTTAGAGGGTGTCTTTGATAGCAGCTTTGACCAATCACAATCACTATCACAGTCACATCCACAGCCCCAATCACAATCACAATCACAATCACAATCACAATCACAATCACAATCACAATCACAATGTCAATTCCAGTCACAACAGCAATCACCGGACAACCAGAAGAGTGAGGATACAAAAGAGACCGTCAAGAGTTACTACGACGCTGACGGTTATTTAGTAACAGAGGTTGATAAACCAAGGCCAAAGCCAAAGCCAAAGACCAGGGCTGCACCGGAATCAACCACCAAAGAACAACAAGCTAAAAGAGCCAAAGCTGGGCCGAAGCAACAGAGTTCTCTAATGAGCTTCTTTGGCAAGAAGAAGTAGCATGGCAACCATAGAATATCGACGATCCACCATTTCAACGATGTAGCTGCGCGAATATGCCACCCAAGTTTGATCCCCAATGAGCAATCCCACCCCAAAGACACACACGCAACGCAAAGAAAGCACAGGGAACATGCGCTCAATTGCGGTGCTTCTCGGTATATTTGCACTGCTCCACACTACACTTGCGGTGAAGAGCGAATTGTTCAAGACATGTGCACAGTCGGGATTCTGTCATCGAAACAGGCACTATGCCCAGGCCATCAACAAGAGTGGGAAGTCATACTACTCCATCGATGAGACCTCGGTACAATTCGGGTACTCCTCAGTGACAGGTGATGTGGTCAAGTTCATCAATGCGACACATCTTGTCAAGTTGCCCTTCCAATTAGATGTCCTTGAGAGCAACAACATTAGGTTGAGGATTGATGAAGATCGTGGTTCTATTCAGTGGGATAATGAATTGGTTCGGAAAGAGAGATACTCCGGTGCTCATGCCTGGGCGTTCCAGAGTGAACCAAAGTTGACCAAGAACTATGAGTTGGATTACTCCAATGTTGGGTTTATCGTCAAGTATGGCCCACAATTACAATATTCTGTTGAAGTCACTACCAAGAACTTTGAAATCAGGGTCAAATATCACGATGAAGTTCAAATGGTGCTCAACGAGAGAAAGCTGCTCAATGTGGAACATTTCAGAACTGAGGATCAAAACTCATGGAATATACATCCTGAAGAGTCATCTTTTGACAGTTTCGAGGACTCTTTCAAAGACTCCAAGGACGATACGCTACCATTCGGACCGGAATCTGTGGCTTTGGACGTCACTTTCAACGGATTCTCCCATGTTTATGGACTTCCTGAACATGCAGACACTCTCGTTCTGAAGGATACAACAGACGGTGAACCATACAGGTTGTACAATGTTGATATATTTGAATACGAGACGGATTCAAGATTGTCAATGTATGGAGCAATTCCATTACTCATGGCACATAAACAGGGACTATCCACAGGTATTTTCTGGATCAATGGTGCAGATACGTATGTTGACATTGAAAGAACCTCGGATTCGTCCCTCTCATCCAGTGAATCCACCAGAACGCATTGGATGTCTGAGAATGGAATCATTGATCTCGTCGTCCTCATTGGTGAATCACCCGAACATATCACAAAGAATTATGCAACTCTGACTGGAAACACTCCATTGCCACAATTGTTCTCCCTCGGGTACCATCAATGTCGTTGGAATTATAATGATGAGGAGGATGTCCTCTCCGTCCATGCAAACATGGACAAGTTTGAGATCCCATATGATACCATCTGGTTGGATATCGAGTATACAGATGCAAAGAAATACTTCACATGGAAGCACGAGACCTTCCCTGATCCAGTTGGGATGATGAAGCAGTTGGCAGTCACTGGTCGAAACCTCGTTACTATCATTGATCCGCATATCAAAACCGGCTATGAAGTTTCATCGCACCTGGAATCACATGAGCTAGCACTGTTGAATACACAAGGTGATGCATATCATGGACACTGTTGGCCAGGTGAGTCTATCTGGATCGATTCGTTTGAGCCAGAAGCTGTGGATTATTGGTCCACGCTTTTCGCAAATGGCACTTCATTCTCTGGTGATGCTACCAATTTGCACATCTGGAACGATATGAATGAGCCTTCTGTTTTCAGTGGTCCTGAGACGACATGTCCAAGGGATATCATCACCCACGAATCTGTGGAAATTAGATCAACACATAACATATACGGTTTATCGTACCACCAGGCTACGTTTGAAGCTATGAAGAACAGATACCGGAACAAGCGACCATTCATCCTGACTAGATCATACTTTGCAGGCTCTCAGAGAACATCGGCGATGTGGACTGGTGATAACATGTCCAAATGGGAATATCTCAAGATCAGTATCCCAATGATTCTCACGCAGAATATGGTGTCGATGCCCTTCTCCGGAGCAGATGTTGGTGGATTCTTTGGCGATCCCACTAAGGAACTATTGACAAGATGGTACCAAGCCGGTATTTGGTATCCGTTCTTCAGGGCGCATGCTCATATTGATTCCCGTAGAAGGGAACCGTGGCTGAGCGGTGAGCCTTATACCTCTATGATGAGAGATGCTATTAAGATGAGATATTCATTATTACCATTGTGGTACACCAAGTTCTACGAATCGAGTCTTGATGGTTCCAGTGTTGTCACTCCAATGTTTTATAAATTCCCAGAGAATGAGGACACGTTCAACATTGAGGATGCTCTCTTCATTGGCGGATTGTTAGTGAAACCTGTCACTGAAGAAGGTGCAACGACGCAAGCTGTTTACCTTCCTGACGACTCCACATACTACGATTACTTGACTTTTGAACCACTCCAAGGTATTGGTGAACATACCGTCTCTGCACCGTTGGACAAGATCCCAGTGTTTATCAAGGCTGGTTCAATCACACCCCGGAAGGACCGTTATAGAAGATCCTCCAAGCTGATGAGATACGACCCATATACACTTATCATTGCGTTGGATTCTCAAGGTGAAGCGCAGGGAACGTTGTACATCGATGACGGAGAGACTTATGATTATCAGAGAGGCGAGTTTGTCTACTTGGATCTTAGTATCAAGGATGGTGTTTTGTCGTCCATGGTTTTGGATGGTGTGATGGATGTGAAGAATAAGCTGGAGAAGGTTATTATCATTGGTGGTGAGGTGCACAGCGGTGTTGTATCACAAGGTGGTGACACGTGGAATACGAGGGTCGTGGTGGATGGTACACATACGGAGTTATTGAATCCTGGTGTTGTGATGGGTAAGCCATGGTCTATAACGCTTTAGAGAATAATCGAAGGTCTTTGTTCTATTTAGGAGCAGTCAACTAGTAATGATACTCGTCAGTGGCCTCTCCTGAAGTGTTTGGGAACCCAACAGCAGCCAAAACATTCAATGGGCCATCCTCGATGATCAGATCGTGCAGCTCTTTGTTCTTTGCCAAAATCAATCCTGTGAATCCTGCAGCATTGATGCCCAATTTCTCCTTGTAGTAAGGCGTAGATCTTGGTACCACCATCAACCATTTTGTAGTGAAGACCACGTTATAAGCAATAGGTTTCTCTGTGTCTCTCAAGATTGTAAGTGTTCTTTGTAACAGCGATGCAAAGGCCAATGCAAGGTAG
Source organism: Williopsis sargentensis (assembly GCA_020995425.1). Taxonomy (NCBI): domain Eukaryota; kingdom Fungi; phylum Ascomycota; class Saccharomycetes; order Phaffomycetales; family Wickerhamomycetaceae; genus Williopsis; species Williopsis sargentensis. Next base: position 1,188,985 of record CP083466.1, on the reverse strand, counting down.
TCTTCGTCAAAGAGAGTTTCTTCGTCTCTTGGCAATGGCAAGATGAAATGAGCAAATGGTAGTCTTGCATCCTGTAGAGGCTCCTTGTTGGTATTAGCGATGAATGCGCCTTCACTTGCAGCGATTGTTGATGGGAATGGCAAGAAGTTGTCCGGGTACTTCATGAATTGTAGATGCTTATGAGGTTGAGAAGCGCCCGAGTTGTCACCACAGTTGTAGAAACCAACGAATTGGTCGCCCTTGGCGCCAGCCTGGAGGGATTTCAGGATGTGCAAGGACGCGATGAGGTCATTTGGTGTCAATGGGGCCGACTGTGCCTTGAATTGCTTTGTGGTGAGCAACAAATGGTTTGGAGTGATTGGGAACTTGTTCAGGAGGATGTTGTACTGGTCGGCGTAGTCTGCAATGACTGTGAGTTCAGGCTCGGGGTTCAAGAAGGGGTTGAAGTCCTTTGAACGCTGGATCTGCTCCGGGTCATTCTGCTGGGTGGGTTTCTTTGCGAGGGATGGCGCATAGGTGACGATGAAGTCGAAGTTGCTGTCCTCGACGCACTCGTTGGTAGAGTCGGCGAAGACGACATCGCCGGCCGCATGTGCCTTCTGGAACTTTGCTCTGACGGTGTCCACGAAGTCCTTTGGCAGTTCAAATGACATTGTTCTGTGTTGCTTGTGCTGCTTTTGTCCTTACTGCCTTACTCTGAGCACAAGAAAGAGAGATTCATAATAGGTGAGAGAATGGGAGGTCCCCATATGACGGTCGGACACGATAAAACAAACATGTGGTGTCTGGGTGTTGTTTCTGATCTTTGTGGTGTCTGGATGTAGAAAAAACTGAGTGGCTCATAACGTTCCCTTATTAGGGTAGTTACCGTATATGGATATTTTCGGTGGGGATGCCGGCGTTTACGTCATCTTTATCTTCCCTTTTGCCCAGGCAGACAGCTGGGCAGAGCGCTAGGCAGACAGCTGGGCAGACAGCTGGGCAAAGGTCTGCCTACAACTAGCGGGACCTCTCTCTGCCCCACAACCCAACGGAAAAATTTACTAGCCGACGAGATGTGACCGAAAGGGAACGACACAATGGACGGCCACTTGGAAATCGGTTCGAAGTCATTTTGTCGGCTGGCCGTTGCTTGTTGGCTATTCAATGGCTGTGGGAGTTTAAGCACTGGTTGTTCCTTATTCATTTGCACTACTTCCTCTGCACTCACACTCGCTGCCACTGGCACTGCCTCTCTGCCTCTGCCTCTGCCTCACAACCATGACGTCCTCTCTCGATGCGATGGAGCGCATCCAGCACCCAGGCTCAATCCTCATCAAAACCACAGGCGCATTCATCGTCGACGACCTCCTGTACGCGGACTCCAACTCCATCCCAGAAACAAGCGACATTGCACTTCCCTTCCAGACCCACGAGATCTCCCACATTGCGGTGGACATTGGTGGGTCGTTGGCCAAGATCGTCTACTTCACCTCAAACGAGTCCGTCAACAACAGCCAAGAGGACCTCGGACCACAGATCAACAAAAAGCTGAGCATAAGCTCATCCTGCTCAGAGTGCGACAGCGATGATGAACACAGTACGATCTCGTCTTTGGGAGGCGGACGACTCAACTTTTACAAGATTGAGACCGAGCGAATCGACGAGTTCATAGAATTCATCGCAAAACTAATCAAGTTCTACCAGAAGAAGATCCACATAATGGCAACCGGTGGTGGAAGCGTCAAATTCTACGACAGATTGAAATCCGAACTCGACGTCGAAGTCACAAAGGAGGATGAGATGGAATGCCTTATTGTGGGGCTCGACTTCTTCATCACCGAGATCCCGAACGAGGTGTTCCTATACACCGAACAGAACCCGATGGAATTCGTCAACGACAGACCAGAGATATATCCATACCTCCTAGTGAACATTGGTTCAGGTGTATCCATGGTGAAAGTCACCGGCCCATCAACGTTTACCCGTGTGGGTGGCTCATCGCTCGGCGGCGGAACTCTCTGGGGTTTGCTTTCGCTTCTGACAGATGCATCCTCATACGACGAAATGCTGGATAACGCAGCACAGGGTGATAATACCAACGTGGACATGCTCGTGGGTGACATTTATGGGACAGATTATAACAAGATTGGCCTCAAGTCATCCACAATCGCATCGTCCTTCGGGAAAGTGTTCAACAAGAAGTTTGGCAATGATAAAGAAACGAGAAGATCCAACTTCAAATCACAGGACATTTCAAGATCTTTGCTATATGCAATCTCCAATAACATTGGACAAATTGCTTATCTTCAGGCAAAAATCCATGATTTGAAACACATCTACTTTGGTGGCTCATACATCAGAGGACATCCACAGACAATGCACACTTTATCATATGCCATAAATTTCTGGTCTCAAGGTGATAAAAGAGCTTATTTCCTGAGACACGAAGGTTATTTGGGTGCCGTTGGCGCCTTCCTCAAAAGACAACCAAGTGGTTGGGGTAGAAGATCTTCAACAACGTTGGATGAAATTGCTAGACAAGACATCTTGGTGGATGGTCAAGTATATGAATCATGATTTATATGATCTATTTATTGTATTGCTATGTTTAATGGGACGCTAGGGGAGTAAAAAAATTATCATTTCATTCAGAGTAGTTCGTAAAGTCTTGTGGACGCCAGGTTCAATGGCGTTGCCGATTCATTTGCACTCTTCACAATTTGCTCCAGTTTTACATCACTGACACCATCACAAGACAATCCAGTGATAACACCACCTCCTGTTGTGATAGCAATCACTTGATCGCTTTTATCAAATTTGAACCGTATGGTATCACCGTCAACTTTGAAATCAGAAACCTCGTACAAATCACACCAGATCTCGGTCAATATCGACAACTTGTCTTCTTGTGCCAACAACTCACGTTGCTCTCCGTCCAGCTGGTTATCCACTCTTTTCATGTCCTCGATCAACTGGTTCAATCTCTTATCTTCCTCGAGCAGTCTCTTAGACCTTTGCTCATTCTTCAGGGCAACATCCTTCATCTTGGTGATTTGCTGTGAAATCTCTTCAACTCTCCGCTGACATTCCAAACGACGCAGTTTCACAAGCTTAAGCGTGTGCTCCACGTTGGCCAAAGTGGACAATTCACTTCCTGGAGGTAAATGCTGACTCACTTGTGACAACCCGTCCATAGTGGGATCATCCTTCTCATGGCTCTTAACAAACGCTGTCAATTCCGCCAATTCCGCCCTATTCTTCTCCAACTTGGCCTCCGTAGCGGTGATACAATCGTATGCAACGTTGCTCTTATCGTAAAGGTCATGGAACGTGCGTGCCAACTGTTGGATCTTCTCGGTAGTCAGCTTCAGCTGTGAGGCTTTGCCATCCAGTACGGACTTCTGCTCTTTGGCCTCAGCCATCACTCGCATGATCGCCTGTGCATCCACAAGAGAATCATTCTGCTCAAGCACTAACCGGAAGAACTGCTCCTTGGCCTCTTGTTCCAAGAAGAGGAACTGCAAACGGTCGAATCGCTCTGTGTAGTTGTTGATCACGTCGTCAAGGGCATTTGGATCCACAGATTCTGGCGCAGAAGGATTCACGGAACGTAACAACGATGCAAGAGACTCTGCAGAGTGCGCGCCTGCCGTAGCTTCAACACGGTCTCTGATCTCCGAGGCGGTGGTCATTCCGGTCGTTCTTTTGATTTTCTAGTTTATGTCTGATGGTTTGTTTACTTTTCCGTATTCTTTGTTTACTTTTAAAACTCCTTAAAGGTCTTCGGAAAGACCAAATACGATCGATGAGCAAAAAGCAGAAAGCACTGCTTTGCTGTTCCTTTGAATGTTCAGTAGTTGTCAGTGCCAAGTTCCAACGATTAAGCTGATGTGACGGTTGACCCCCTGGGCCCTGGGCCCTGCTTACAACAATTGATCGATTAGACACTCTATAACTATATAGGTCATCACTCCTCATAGCGTGGTAACTGCTCCGGTGTTTCTTCCTCGTCCTCATCGTCAATGTTCCCCACCACAACGTCCTGCATAACACGTAGAGCTTCGCCATTGGACCACCAGCTCTGGCTCTTTGCGCTCACATGCACAGTGGCACGCACTTTGTACCCAACTTCCATGTTACAGGTTGTAAAGCTCTGTGGTACCACCTTATCCCAATTGATCCCACGTATCAATTGGCTCAGATCCATCATCTGCGTGAACTCACCATTGGGCTCTTTATATGGAGTGAACTCGACAGCTCTTGGTTCGGACAGCTTCAACACAGGTATCACACTCTCGCTGTAGTCCGAGTACTTGTACGTGGCCAGCTTGATCATTTGAATGAGCGAGATTTCAACTGATCGCACAAATAACGGATGTTTTATCGATGTGTGCAGCTCCATCTCAAACGGTGAAACGTTGGCCACAATGTATGCCTTTAATACAAGCTGTAGTCTCATGGCAACATAGGACCCATTGTGTGTGAACAGCGACTTCAGTCTACTCTTCTTGGGATCTGTCGTGGGATCCTCAGTCTTCATTTTCTTCTTCTTAACTGGGGATAACCCGGTCTGTGCATGTATCAAGTTGTACTTATCCGTAGTCATCCCCAACGGCCTGATATTCAACGGATGGAGAAGTTGGATATCGGTACTCAAGAACCCACATTTATGGATCACCACACGCAGATTATATGCAATATCTCCTTTGCAGTTCATAGTAGTGATCTCGAATGCTGGTGGTAACTTCCCCTTAATGTGGCGATTCTTCCGGTTATTCAATTCCCTTGCAGCGTCGACGGACTCATACGGCGACACAAACGCGTTAGACTGCATTCTCGTCTCCTCATCGCCACAATGTGACCACTTAGGCACTGGGAACGAGAAGTCGTAGTCGTGGATGTTTGGGGTCAGCGTGAACTTTCTGTTATCAGTGACCTCTTTGACGTTTGTTGGTGGGAACACGGTCACAACGTCATACAGCAAATCATGAACCATTTTATCCGTGTCATTGCGAAACTGGCCGGGCATGAACTCGTGTTCGATCATCTTGGTGATCTGTGTCCAGGACTTTCCCATGATGGACACCTGGATGTCCTTAACAGTTATGTCCTTCAACACCTGCAACCTGACACTGCCACTGATAACGTCTCCCTGTGTGAAGAAGTCACGGCTGTCGTTTTTGGTGCTCCCATTTCTCACAGGTGGTGGATTCACAACAATCTCCAGCTTGTAGTCTGACGTTGATTCCGAAACGGCCATTTGGTGCTGGTTGTAGATCCCCAAGTTCCAACCTCCGATCGTACTTAAGGATCAATTACAGTGGAGCTTAATAAACCGTTCGGTCTTCGCCTTCGGGCAACACCAACAAAACACAAGGAAATTGATAGTGGTCTATTCGATCGATGGGGAGGGCTAGCACGCTAGCCATTAACTAGTAACTACGATAGAGCTGTAACAGGGGTCCTATCTAAACTGAACTATTACTATATCTGTGACAATTTCACATTTTGTTCAAGGTTGTTTTCGTCGTGATAGGACTTCTGCATGTAAGCCCAGATGAAATCACCAATGGTGGTGGCCATGGCCAAGGAGTAAACCAGCGTGATTGCATAAAAGAAGTTGGAGTTGCCCGATCCTAAGTCAATCCACAAGTGGTAGAAGATTGGAGCTAGGATGATGGAGTGGAGGAACAGAAGTGCATAGATCAAATCATTGACTAGATATTTGAAGTACGGTTGTAACAATAGCAACAATGACAAGTACACAGGTAGATCCGTCAACTCCGGGTATGGTTTACCAAAATTCAGCCAGCCAATGCACATGATGAAGGCATAGACTCCTTCCAACTTGATGGTGATTGGGATGATGAAGGAAATGTTGTACAATGAGAACACCGCAGTGTAGAATGGGATGAAGAATTCAAACATCTCAGTGAAGAAATACCACCAAAGACCCATGTTTGGAGCAATTTTCCCAAACGTGATAATTGTTCCATATGTAGCATGCAAGAATTTCCAATCACCAGTCAAAAGATAACTTGATCCAAGTAGTACCCCAATAGAGAGGATGAACACGGTCAAGAAACTCAGGATGTTGCCCTTTTTACTCACAACCTTTGTCAGTGGGACGATGAGAAAGAGTGGCGTATAGTTCAGATAACTAGCAATTGCGATCCAAATGGCACTCAGTACGACCGATCCTTCTGTTGCACACAACAAGGAATCCAGTATGGAGGCATTGGCAAAGATAATGCCTGACTTTGCCTGATTTGAGAGAACCGCGATTGGGTTGAATGCGTAACTGGCGCCGACGATCCACGGTGATATGCTCAGCTTCAATACTTTGGCCAGTCTAATCAGTGTGAATGTGATCATCACATCGATTAGTGGATAGATGAGACCAAAGTATGGCTGCAGTGAAGCCATCAAGGCCACAAACAACGGCGATTGATGGACCAGCCCACCATCATAAACGTCCAGCGAGTGTTCCTGGAGGAATATTCCCTCCAATAGCGAACGATGTGATGTTATGAGTGTGGATAGTTGGACTGATGTCTCCAGTGACTTGGAGAGTGTTGGCAGGAGGGATGAGATGCCCAATCGGAGGAGAAGGCACCCGAGGAGCACCAGCTGTTCTTTGGAGTTCATCTGTATATGGGCTGGGAATGTTGTGTGTGGGTGTAGAAGGCAGTTCCGAGAGGTGTTCTGAGGTCTTGTCAACTTCGCTGTTCAGTGCTCATTTTGAATTACGTAATAAACTGAAGAATGAATGGCGAGATGAATGCTGAACGATGTGAAAAGAGGTGTTAGACTGATGAGTGTTTATGCCACAGTTCATCACCTAGTCACACTTTTGGCATGTATATAATATACTCGCTTTACAATGAGAGAATGAGACAGTACGCTCCATGGGATCTGTTACCAAGTTCATAAATCATGCATGACATAACTGGTCAGACCTCAGACACATGATTAAGCAATTTGACTTATACAGTAACCGTTGCATAGAAGAGCTCTAGAATATTCCAGCCGCCGGCCTCCAGTTCCTAATACAATGCCCAGCTTTGTCTGCATATGGGAACTTTGATCCATATTTTGATATTCACCCAAACACTGGACGTGGTACGTCATTGAGCAGGGCGTCCTTCTTTATTATCACAGCATAATTTACTAGAGGGCCGTATAATTATAGCAACCACTCGATCGTGAGAGGACTGTAGTTTATGACTGTGTACTTTATATTCTGATCAGTGGGTTTAGTCTAATCTAATGAATTCATTCTTGGTTTTATTCTGATTTTTTGATGTTTTCCTCATAAAGGGTTAGTCCTTAAAGAATCACCACTTTTGATTACAGACCAATATGTATCAAAAGATTACCTTAATTATAATTATATCGCTACCTAAGCATATTGATAATTTTGTCATGATTAAGCAAATGAGCTACTTATCACCCCCACCTTTCCCCCAGGTTCGTCCTTTGAGGCCCTCATAAAATCTCATTGAACGGTCGGCAAATTTGTCGTTCGGTAGATCAAACCTCATCATGAAGTCGGTGAACCTTAGCTAGTTATTAACCAACAGAGATGGCCACCAGAGCTTAACAGGCCATGCCTCTAACCCAGGCTAGCCTTTGCTTCTATTCCTCAAAAAACGTCTAGTGCGGTAAGCTCAACCACATATTATTACATATCTGCACACCAATGCACTAAAAGTTTAGTGAAATATTCGATCAAAGATGACAAGTCATTGTAGTGAGTTGTGATAGATTCATGATACATTTACAGTGTTATGACTTATTCTTCAACAGCATGATGCAGTGATCCATACACCAAAGCGAACACGGTACTGTTCACAGTTTATTTCAAGATCCGTCATCCATCATGCCCAATTTTGTTCAGTCGCGTTATTTTTAGTGCAAGGTTATTTATAAATGTTTAGGGCCCCATGCTCCACGTCTGAGCATGTTGCGTTGCTTATATTTTTAGACCAGTAATACTATTGCCACAGTACCTGCATGATGAAGAAGATAGAGCTCAGCCCTAGAAATATTGATAAGGTTGTGCGACCAGGGTTTACAGCTCTGAGCGTACGCAGAAACTTACCGACACAGGATAAAAGGTACTCAGACACACGCAGACCACTAGCAAACTAGCACACACGTGAAAGACCACGAGACCAGCCGCCCACGTGCAAGAACAGCCAATTCGGTGAAATTTCTTGTCCAACAGACCAATAAAATAAAACTTGGCACCTTTTCTGCAGGTTCTGCGTCTTTCCGCCTAGTGCCGGGTGTCCGGATGTGAATTTCCGTTATTTTCTCATTTTTTTGGCTGGGTGTTCAGATGTATCATATATTTAAGTGCTTAATTTAGTCTGTCATCTTTGAAAGGGTCCTTGTTAATACGATCTATGGTTGTTCTAGCGAAGGTCCGACTTTATTAGTTGACATATATGATATCTGTCACCTGTGAGGCTGTACATTGTCGAGTAGAGGTTCACCGTAACGAGACGAGATAATGATTCACGAATCACCATCCTGAATGTCATTGCTGCCCTCAACTCTCAAATGGATCCTTCGGGTTGCCGTACGAGACCATCTCCATGTCCACGTCCTCAGCAAACTCAGAGGCCTCTTCTTCTCCACGGTTCTGTTTAATGCGCACGTTGCCCACCACACGACCTGGATGGAACACATTCAACAGAATAATAGCCATTGTCACCATCAATGCGTCCAGGACCAAAAAGTAATACTCTTTGTCTTGCAAGTCACCATCACGAGCTTGGGTAAACTCTGCTAATCTGAATGCTGAACGTATAAAGATCAGCAAAGAAGCTGCAATGATGATCAATGGGTAATACTTGAATTGAGTCTTTTGTCTCAAATCGGAATACTTAGACACAAACGCTAGCCCCGTCTTATCGCGCATGTAGTGTATTTTCCACAGGAATGAAACAATCATGACCATGAACACGATCATTGTCACCAATTGGAACACCAACCCGGCGGTTGTCAACCTGCGGCCAAGTTGGTAACCCCCATCATCGCCAGTAGCCATCAATCCGCCACCACCGCCTTGTAACAGCAATGAGATCAGATCACACACGGCAAACAACCAAGAGCATAATTTGGCGGAGATCCAGGAGTAACGACGACCATAGATACAAATCAACAGGGACAAGAGATAGTACGTACCAGCCATGAGGAAAACAGGAGCAAACACCAAACAGATGGCTTGTGCAATGTAAGTTGACTTGTCTGTTACATCTCTATGGCTCAGACAACGAGCAACGTACCCAATTAGTTCACACAATGTACCTATCGCAAACATTGAACCAAACCACCAGGACCTATAGAGAACCATCTGACCAGTGTGCCCAACGAGGCATATACCCATAATCACGGCAAATATAATGTTCCATGTCAGTGAAGGGTTGTAAGGGTAGAAATGGTAATCTCCGAGATCTGCAACAGTCATCTTGTTGAAATAGTCAAATATGATTGATATATGTATGAGACTCAAAACTTCAAAGCATTGAGCAAGCGACTAGTCTGCACTGATATGAGATATCTGCTCGCATTTATATAAGCACCGACAGGGTCGAGTAACCACCCAAAAATAGGAAAAGAGAGATGCGTCAAGATCCTGCAGTGGTCAAACCGTCTTTCTGCCTGCGGTCCCTGCGGTCCAACCCACATGCTTTTTTTGATAGCGAAATCTGGTGTCGATCCATCGGTGCGCGCACACTTAAATTATGTGGCACGAACCGTCGTTCATTTTTCTTTGCCGTTCAAATATAAAAGGCGGTGACTCCGCCCCCCATCGGAATCTGCACAGCTCTGCAACCACAGCCTTCTGACATCTCAAACACTTAGCTCGAGCACCGTCATTGTGGTATGCCCCAAGATGATACACTGAACAAGGGAAGCGCCTCAGCGGTATCCAAACAAGAGAGCCGCTCGTCCTCAGACGAGTGCGCCTCTGGACTCCACGAGTACGAGCACTACAGAATGACACTCAAGCAGGTTGAGAATCTGTACCATACAAACGTGATGGAGGGCCTCTCTGCTCAGCGTGCGGAGCAGCTCCTGAAGGAGCACGGCGAAAACACTCTGGGCGATGACCAGAAGATCTCCCTCTCCTCAATCGTGATCCATCAGACGTTCAACGCCATGATTTTGGTTCTTGTCATCTCCATGGCCATCTGCTTTGGTGTTAAGGATTGGATCTCTGGAGGTGTCATCTCCTTCGTCGTGTTTATCAACGTCGCCATCGGCTCCTACCAGGAGTTCAAGGCCTCCAAGACGATGAACTCATTGAAGTCCCTTTCGTCCCCTACCGCTAGAGCTTACAGAAACGGTGACCTCACAACCATCCCAACCAAACTTGTCGTCCCAGGCGATATAGTCCAGGTTAAGGTTGGTGACACTGTCCCAGCTGACTTTAGAATCATTGATTGTTTGAATTTTGAAACTGACGAGGCCTTGCTTACCGGAGAGTCCCTCCCTGTCGTCAAGGACCACACCGTTGTTTACGACTCTGTCGTTGGTGTTGGTGATCGTCTGAACATGGCCTTTTGCTCCTCGGTCGTTACAAAGGGACGTGCTACTGGTATCATTGTCAAGACCGGCTTGCACACTGAAATTGGTGAGATTGCACAATCTTTGAAGTCTACCAAGAAGTCCTTTAAGGGCGATGAGAACACCTCTACTTTGAAAAACTTGTGGAACTTGACCGCCGAAGCCATTGGTGCGTTCCTCGGTACTTCGGTCGGTACCCCATTGCACAGAAAATTATCCAAACTTGCCATCATCCTATTTGGTATCGCTGTTATCTTTGCAATTATCGTTATGGCTTCTCAAAAGTTTGTTGTTACTTCGGAAGTTGCCATTTATGCCATCTGTGTTGCTGTCTCCATGATCCCTTCCTCTCTTGTGGTTGTCCTGACCATCACAATGTCCGTCGGTGCTAAGGTCATGTCAAACAAAAATGTCATTGTTAGAAAGTTGGATTCCTTGGAAGCGTTGGGTTCAATTAATGACATTTGTTCTGACAAAACTGGTACTCTAACTCAAGGTAAGATGATAGTCAAGTCCTGTTGGATCCCTTCGGTTGGTACTTATCAAGTCATTGATTCAAATGAACCATTCAACCCAACACTGGGTCATGTCAAGTATCAGCCAATATCTCCTTATGATCTGGCTCAGTCTCAGGATGAAAAAGACTCACAGCTCCAAGAAGTCTTACAGAACCCACTGTTTGAAAAATGGTTGGAAACTGCCACGTTGGCCAACATTGCCGCTGTCTTCCAAGATGAGCACGGTGATTGGAAAGCCCACGGTGATCCAACAGAAATTGCCATCCAAGTGTTTGCCCATAGAAACCAATATGCTCGTGAACAGTTCACCGAGGGAGAAGGTGCCCCATATGTGCACATGGCTGAATTTCCATTCGATTCTTCTGTTAAGAAGATGAGTGCCATCTACTCCAAGAAGTCTGAACCACAATCCAAGTTCATCTACACAAAGGGTGCTGTGGAACGTGTTTTGCAAACCTGTACCAACTGGTACTCCAATGGTGAATTAGTCCCAATGACTCCAAAGGATATTGAGTTCATTGAAGAAAACATGAACATCATGTCATCTGAAGGTCTCCGTGTCTTGTCATTTGCCTACAGAGTCGTTCCAATGGAATTCGACATCACAAACAGAGACGACGTTGAGTCTGAACTGACGTTTGCCGGTCTTGTTGGTATTTATGATCCCCCAAGAATTGAATCCCGTGGTGCTGTCAAGAAGTGTCACCGTGCTGGTATCAACGTCCACATGTTGACTGGTGATCATCCTGGCACTGCTAAGGCCATTGCCCAAGAGGTTGGAATCTTGCCACATAACGTTTACAACTACTCCGATGACGTTGTTCAGTCAATGGTTATGACTGCTCAACAGTTTGATGATTTGACCGATGAGCAGATTGACCAATTGCCTCTTTTGCCATTGGTCATTGCTCGTTGTGCTCCGAAGACTAAAGTTCGTATGATTGAAGCTTTGCATCGTCGCTCAAAGTTCTGTGCCATGACTGGTGATGGTGTCAATGACTCCCCATCACTAAAGAAGGCGGATGTTGGTATTGCGATGGGTATTTCCGGTTCCGATGTTGCCAAGGATGCATCTGATATTGTCTTGAGTGATGATAACTTTGCTTCTATCATCAACGCCATTGAAGAAGGTAGAAGAATGAATGACAACATCCAGAAGTTTGTCTTGCAACTGCTGGCTGAGAATGTTTGTCAAGCTTTGTTCTTGATGATAGGTTTGTGTTTCAAGGATCAGAATGATTCTTCGGTTTTCCCAATGTCTCCTGTGGAGGTTCTGTGGATCATTGTCGTTACCTCATGTTTCCCAGCTATGGGATTGGGTGTCGAAGCTGCTCAACCTGATGTCATGGAGAAGGATCCAAAGCCATCCAAGGAATCTGTTTTCTCTTACGAGATGCTCATTGATCTGTTCATCTATGGTGTATTGATGACTATTGCGTGCCTGGCATCATTCGTCACTGTGATTTTTGGCTGGGGTGATGGTGAATTGGGTTACAGATGTAACGAAATGGATGCGCCAGATATTTGTCATTGGGTTTTCAGAGCACGTTCCACAGGGTTTGCCACAATGACGTGGGGTGCCTTGATTTTGGCATGGGAAGTTATCGATATGAGACGTTCTTTGTTTGCCATGAAGCCTGAGACAGAGACTCCATACACTCAGGTGTTTAGAGACTTGTGGGCCAATCAGTTCTTGTTCTGGTCCGTTGTCGGTGCTTCTCTTTCATGTTTCCCTGTTGTGTACATTCCAGTCATCAACAAGAAGGTGTTCCTACACGGTCCTATTGGTAAAGAGTGGGGTGTTGCCATTGGCTACTCTGTTTGTTTCTTGTTGGGCTGTGAATTGTACAAGTTCTTCAAGAGAATGTACTACAAGAAGGAGCGGACTCACAACCCAGAGTTCGATTTGGAGAGAAAGAACCCATTCGACAAGTACGTTTCATTCTCTAGATCCAACACTGGTATGGGCAATGATATCCCAGTCGAGAGGTAGATACTCAGGTTTTTTTTATTACATTTAGACGTTATTCATTCGTTCGTTCATTCATATTGTACGGAATCTACATTTAAGTAGTTCTATCCAATGAGGCCAAAAACTCTAACTCTTCTCTTTCCTCATCTAGCTTCATTTGCCTGCGTTCCTGCTCTAAGGTTCTATGTTTCCTCTTTGTCTTCTTATCCTTATTCCTTGCGCTATCCATCTTCCTCTGTTCCAAGGCAGTGGTTCTGCTGTTCTGAGGGTCATGCAAATGCTGGACTTTCATCGCTAGAATTTCCCGGGCTTTCTTTCTATTCTGCTCTCTTGAGCGTGTTGCTTGGCACTCTACGACTATGCCCGTGGGTATGTGCTTCAATTGGACTTTGGAGTTGGTCTTGTTGATCTTTTGTCCGCCGGGGCCAGTTCCGCCTTTGAGGAAGACCTCTGTGATTTCACTCTCAATGACCTTGGGCCGCGCGGGCATCTTGTTCGCCTTGAGCAGCATGTGTGCCGATGTATGGATGCATCGTAGTGTTCTTAACATTTGGGTCTGGGGTCCTTGGTCTCACTTGTTCAGTTCTTCTTAGTTCACCAGCCATAAGTAATTAAGAACTCCCCGCACACACAAAACGTGTTCGCGGATTTGTTGGGGGGGGGGGATGAGCTTCTCGAGGCGGGGTGTTAATATTGACATTTGCGCTCTCTTTCAGTGAACTGGCTTTAAGAACCAAGACCACTGGGATACCTGCAATGCACTTACTCCCACCAAACATTGTGGGGAGGATCATATCCTTCCTTCCACAGGAAGACGTTCTTTCGTTGTCTCTGACATGCAAGGCGCTCCACCTGCTCTCGATGCAAAAGCTATACCGGAGCATTTACCTCAGGCGGAATCCATCTCTGCGAGACAACATGTGGTGGCTGCGCTCCTCGTCCACAGAGATTGCTGGAATTCATTCTATTTCCAAGAGAAGCGACCAGAATGACTATGTGATTTACTTGAGGATGATGGTTTTGATGGAGAGCTTGTTAAAGTACGGGTCTATGGTGAAAAAGTTAACGATATTTGAAGGTGTGTTCACTGAAGAGTCGGGTCCCGAATATCTGAATGAGCTTATTCAACGTGTACGGGAGTGCTGTGAGAATTTGGAGAGATTGGAAGTTTATGAAGATGGCGTTGAGACATTCAACCAACCTAGTTTGAAGAACTTCATAACGGATGAAATTGGACAATTGAGCAATGTGCAACCGCTGGAGTCGTTAACACTCAAGCTTCACAAGCATCCTGATGAAATGGGACTACCACCGCTGGAAATATTTACCAATTTGAAAGAGCTGATCATTGAGGATGAGGAATATGCATCTCTGAGGTTCTTCAAGAAGCTATCAGAGGCTGGTATTTCGAAGTTACGTCTGAAGCGACTCGTATTCAACCATGTTCATGGGATGACCGATTACAATTCGGTGCTGCGAGAGCTAACATCTGAATTCATCCTGAGCTGTGTTGATCTGTCAAAGTTACAAGAATTGGAGATGAGTATTGGATGTCAAGAACAACAGGATTGTCACTGTGTTGGTGAGTTTTTGGATGAAATTAGTAAAAAGCTAGAGAATCTGAACAAGGTGGCGATGATTGAAAAGACATTCCAGAGAGATCACTATCTGACTGAACAATGGGACGTTGACGTTGGTCGTTTTCTGATTAACGTACCGTCCAAGATCAAGTTTTTGTCAATCCGTCACAACCCACCAATGGATGGCAAGTTGCTGAATGGTCTTGAGGGGAATTCGTTCAGAAGAAGACGATTGTATCAGAAGATTATTCCACAGTTGTCTCATTTGGAGACGTTTATTTCCCCAACTTTCCTCAAGAGTTGTGCTTGTTATGAGGTGATACCGTCTGATATTCTTTGGAACGGATGCGAGTGCGAGTTCTGCGGGAAGTTTCTCCCCTTGTACGATAAGTACCTGATGGACCATGCATATTTTGATGTGGATGATACGGATTTCAAGGATATGATTTCACCGAGGTTTTTTGGTCTATGTGGGCATGAATTGGAGAAACGACTGCAGAACAAACGTGATTTGGATGCCTTATCGCTGGCTCCAAGTGAAACCTATTGGGGGTTCCACGGGTACCAGTACATCTCGTGCTTCAACGACGTGGATGATTGCGATTTCACGGAGGTACTGTTCAAGCCGCTTGTTGTGTGCGTCTCTCACTTCATGCGTGATCTTATTAAGGTGATGGTGCGTGGGATGCCACATCTGACGACGGTGGTGCTCAGTGGGGTTTTCTTTGCCGTGGATGGGGAAGAGGTGACGTGTGTCTACGATGATGAGGCCCAGATCGTGTGATTTGTTTGCTGCAAATATCAGGGGTGCAGAGGGTGCGCATTGATATTAATCCTACTTATTGTATTGTATGGTGATGTCTTGTAGACCTGTGCCAAATTCCAATGGAGCAATGAAAACACTCAGTGCTCACACGTGCACCACAGAAAGAGCCATGACCCATGGCCTACACAGACAGCAACTGAGGCAGACTTTAAACGCCACCGAAGACGTCAAACGCACCGAAACGCGCGCGAACGCGTCGGATTTTAAAAATTCGGACGCGTTGTTTTGATTTCTTTGTCAGCGCTTTAGGGAAAAACGACGCGTTTCAACTTTTAGCTACTTTTTGAGCGCCAAATTTGCACACAGCGGCTACAACGTTCGAGCAAAGAGAACGAAAACAGTTGCCAAAGGCAGAAAACACACAGAGCCCTTCACACGAGAGGCACACAGCACACACACAGCTCAACACACAGCGATCACCAGCGCTTACACGGTGTTTTTAGCGCGTGATCTCCCCGTACCGCTCCAGCGCAAGAGGCCTACACACCCGCCAGAGGAAACAGCCGCTAGGGAGAGACGATGCCGGCGAGCGAGGACCTCAACACCAACCTGATCAAGTCGCTCACCTCAGTACACCTGCCACCACCCCCAGCGAGCCACCAGCTACCGCTGCCCCTTGAGCTTGAGATCCAGGAGATTCAGCAGAAGCAGATCCAGGAGATCCAGAAGCTGAACCAGCAGCACGCGCCGCTCCAGCGGGCGCTTACGAACAAGACAGCACCTAAATCCACATCCGCCATAGAGCCAATGCCACTGACAAAGTCCAAGCACCTCAGTGCCACCACGGAGGAGATCTCCTTGCCGCTCACCACACCACCACACACAGTCACCAGAGGTGAATCCACAGTGCGTTCAGAGAGCACAAAGGCCATGCAGGAGACTCCTACCGTTCCACAGGGAAGAGCAAAGAGGTCATCTAAGGACCCATTGTCGCCACAGTACTCATCCCCATCATTAGGACAGGCAGCAGAGAGAGCAAGTGCAGTGAAGAAGGACCTGAAACCACCACAACCCTCGTTTGTCACACCCAAGACTTCAAAGAAACAGCAGCAGCGTGGAAAGCAACTGAAAGAGCAACAGGAGCGCGAGTCGTTTGAACTCCCCTCCCCTAGAAGGATGCCCAAGGTTATCTATAATTCCTCACAGAAACCGCCGTATTCGTACGCAATCTTGATCGGTATGGCCATTCTAAGAGGTGATGGTCGCAAGCTGACCCTTTCACAGATCTATAACTGGATATCTTCAACGTTCAGATATTACAGAATGGAGGATGTGGGTTGGCAGAATTCCATCAGACATAATCTCTCTTTGAACAAGGCCTTTATCAAGACTGAGAAGTCTTCAGATGGTAAGGGCCATTACTGGGAAGTTGCGAAGGGCCATGAACTTCAATTCATTAAGAATAAGAATAGGAAGAAGGCGTTTGGAATCCAATTGGAGCATCCGAAGAAAGATGAACTGAGATTGGTTGAACCTGCTCCATTATCATCTGATATCTCGAAGAAGAAGAAGAGATCACATAGTGGTTCTTCCACTTCTGAAGAATCACCATCATCATCATCATCTTCAGAAGATAATGATTATGAGTATAAGCCACAGACACAAACGCCAAAGGCTCAAATTAGATCCACAGAGACAAGAATGGTCTCAAGAGTACCATTGAAGAAGTCTAACTCTGCGATTGGTCTGCAGCGCTATTTCCTTCCAAGTGTGACTTACAGTGGCGCAACTGATGATGAATTGGAGGAAGAAGAAGAAGAAGAAGGTACAAAGATCCCAAGGAAGAAACAACAACTTAGGACAGTTTCCACTGGAAATGGACAGCTGAAGAACATTCCTTCATTAGAGGCTCCAGAGACGAATTGGGCAGCTTCCGCATTGGGGGAACGTATAATCTTTGGCCAAGTGAAGTCAGATTCACCGAGGGAAAGACTTGTCAACTTGCCCTTGACCTCATCGTTCAGTTGTAACACCAATTTTGAACTCTCACCCTTGAAACGTCAAGAAACTGGACCATTATTGGAGCCATTGACGCCAAGCTCAAGGTTGTCCACATTCTCCACAAACTTCACCATTCCAACTTCTCAGACATCATCAATGAGAACTCCATTACGCCATACCACAGCTGGAACTCCAAAATCGTTGCTGAACACAGCGCAGAACGCACATGTTTTGCAATTCTTACGTACACCAAC
Source organism: Williopsis sargentensis (assembly GCA_020995425.1). Classification (NCBI taxonomy): domain Eukaryota; kingdom Fungi; phylum Ascomycota; class Saccharomycetes; order Phaffomycetales; family Wickerhamomycetaceae; genus Williopsis; species Williopsis sargentensis. Next base: position 1,171,331 of record CP083466.1, on the reverse strand, counting down.
GACAAAGATCCGTACACCATCGGGTGCTTCCAATAGCATCTTGAGGAAGTTTTGGCATTCACCTTCCGTTATGGATGATTTCTACACGTCACCATCCATTCCAAGAAACAGTGATGATTCCTACCACGAATCTCTTTTCTGGGGCTCACCGGAGAGACAACCAAGAAGACAGTTATTCCAGGAGACATCCGGGACATATGACTTATTTGGAATTGATATTTGTTCCGTGGTGAAGCGTGCTGTGGAAGATAGAGATTCCAACGGTGTCTGTGCCGCTGGTTCACGGTTGGATTCAGTGATGGAGAGAGAAGGATCAACCACTGACGAGGATGTCGAACAGTGAGATCTGGGATTTGATGTTGGTTAGTATAAGTTTGGGTAATGGTTTTGGGACGTTTTCTGGCAAAGACACTTTGTTGTTTGGTATTGTTTGGTATTGTTTTGGCATTTTTTGGGATAGTATTTGTTGTTTACTTCTATTACTTGTGACTGTGGAAAGATCTTGTGTGGTCATGAGTACCAGTATGAGTATACATCGTGTGAAACGGTGTTTTCTGTTTTGTTTGAATGAACTATTGTATAACTTTAATCGTGGTAGGCTTCACTCATGAATCTGACACATGTTATGCAATATGAGATTTACGTTACTGCTTGTAATAGCAATCACAAGGGTATAATTACTAGATCCCGACCCCGGTGATGAGGGTGACGGAGACCAGTATTGAACTCAAAACGAGTCACCGGCCCTGCACGTCAAGGGTAAATTCTTCGCGTACCAGATTGGTACTTTGATATTTGAATCGCAATATTTACTCCACCATAGGGGGGTACTCAGGTGGTCAAAAAATGGTTACACAAGTGAAACAGAAGATTTTCTATCGAAATACTCTAGTAATATCATAATAACGGGGCAGAATGAGACAAAATTGTGCCTTCTTTTTTTTTTTTGTCTTCTCTTCTAAGGTTATAGCGCACAGGACTCGCCACTTGTGTTGAAAGACAGTATGGCCGAGTGGTTAAGGCGGGAGACTCGAATTTCTTACAAGTCATCTACTGGGCTTTGCCCGCGCAGGTTCGAATCCTGCTGCTGTCGTTATTTTTTTCTTTCTTGTTTGTTAATCACGTGACTAATACTTGAATTATTTCATGATCATTATGATCATGGTCGTAGCGGGTTTGAGGGTGTGTGTGTGTCTTTATCTGTGGCTATGATACTGCCAAATTTCCCTTGTGCAGGTGGCCGCACACGTATTTGGTTCCAATCCGACCACGAACAGTCGACGTAATAGACTTTCAATATCTCACTCATCTCATGCAGGAATTTTTTTGTGCCACTGCGGAAAAACTTCTCGACCCAATCAGAGCCTTTTTGCGCCATCGATTCAAACTTCGAAGACTTAAAAGTCCTGTCAATTGGTACACAGGAGATCACCACCCACTCACCGTCGCCACAACGAGTATATACTACCCACACACATACATCAAAAAAACAAACATGGCCAAGAGGATTGCACGAAACAAAAAGGCCCCAGAGGGATTTGACAACATCAAGCCAACGTTGGATGCCTTCGAGGACAAGTTGAAAGATGCACAGACGACTGCGTTGAACAAGACGGGCAAGGCGAGCGAGCTGCTGTGGGAGATCTTCCACATCACGCACCAGAAGTCTCGCTACATCTTTGAGCTGTACTACAAGAAGAAGGCCATCTCTAAGGAGCTGTACGACTGGCTCTTGAAGCAGCGCTATGCGGACGCCAACCTCATTGCCAAATGGAAGAAGCAAGGGTACGAGAACCTGTGCTGTATCAAGTGTATCCAAGGAACAGAGAACAACAACGGAGGGACGTGTATCTGCCGTGTGCCGAAGGCGACGCTGGAGAAGAACGAGAACATCAAGTTCAAGGAGTGTGTCAACTGTGGTTGCAGAGGCTGTGCCAGCAGCGACTGATTGATTGATAGAGCTACTACTACAACACCATTACAACCAATTGAACAACCAATTGAACAACATCCAGACACACGGGGACTGAACATGATTTCCTCTTTTGGACATGTTCTCGGCGGCTAATTTGGTTTATAAAGCTGGGTGTTCGCCGCTCTTTCTTTGCCACCGCTTCTGAAAGAAAGAGAAGAACACGTTAGAACGATGAGCGGAACAGCGGGCAAAGACTCACTGGATACGGCGTTCCGAACACTGGCTGCGAACTTCTACACGGCAAATCCGCACGCGGACCTCAGCAGACTGCTGCCCTGCTTGGAGACTGAGGTACAGAGCCGCGTGATCCTGATGAACATCGACAACGACTCCATTCTCAAGCTGTGTCATCTGCCGCTCAGGATCAACGCGAACAACGCCGTGTACAGAGACAATATCCGCCTGCTGACGGTACAGTCTTGATACCTCCAGCTTTGCTCTTCCACCTTTTTTTTTGCGCTGAACGCGTCGTACTGACACTCATCCCTAATATAGAGATTCACCAACCAGGTTGCAATGCTTGTACTCATGCTGAGAGGTGCTCCCACAAAGAGCGGTAGGATCGATGAGGTGCTGGCAGATGCAGAGATGTACAACCTCTGCCGCTATGTCATTGAGATGTTCCCCTGGGTTTTCAGCCTGGAGGACAGAGACAATCACGCGAAGCCTCTAGCCAACTCTTTCCTCGTTGCACTGTTCACACTGCAGAGGAGCTGTAATGAAATCATGGACAGGGTGAATAAGAGGACATTGCTTGACGTTGGTGATGAAACTCCAAGAACAACGTGGTTTGACGATTTGGTCGAACTGATCAGATGGCCGTTCTACTGTCCACAGACCGATGTCACGATGGAAGTGTGGAGAAAGGGAAGATTGTTAACCCTACACGATGGTCAGAACACTGGAATGTACCTCTCAGTATACCCAAAGACTGAAAGTTATAGAGGCTACTTGATGATACACTCACTAAACGATGTGATTGAAGCATCTCCGGAGTTCAAACTAAAGTTCACCAAGAGTGCCATAAGTAGAGAAGTGGCCAATTCTCTAGGTATCACGAAATTACCATTTGCTCTTGACCATAGCTCTGCCCTGATCCAAAGCCCAGGAGTGGAAAATGGTGAATTGAAACCAGATAATTGGAAACTTGGTGCTAAACAGAGAGACATCATCTTCAATACTACCGTCACCAAGATGCAAAGCGAGTTGAATAGAAGAAGGGAAAAAGATCATGATGTCGTCGTCATTGCCAGCTCCCCAACGCTGTCAAACTCTAGCATCATCTCAGATACTTCAACCATCAAGACCACAATCATATCATCGACTACTATATAATGCTCAGTTAGAATGAATGACAAAACATAATAATAACACATCATCGATTACTATATAATGCTCAGTTAGAGGAATGAGAAAACATAATAATAACAGCAGAATAGTCCAAATTAAAAATAATATGAATCAATCAACCTTAGAAATTACAGCTTGGACACGAGCATTGCTTGGATCCAGTTCTTTCAACTTATTCAAGTGATGAACTGTCTTTGCAATGGTCTGAATCAACAAATTTGGTTTCAATGGCTTGGAGATGTATTCGTCCATCTGGTGCTGGAGACACCTCTCACGATCACCCAACATTGCATGAGCAGTCAATGCGATGATTGGTACACGATTAATGATTGGATTGGTTGGATTCATTTCCTTTTCCCATTTACGAATCTTCTCCGTGGCTTCAAATCCACCCATGATTGGCATCTGGACATCCATGAGAACAACGTCATACTTCCGTTTCTGAACTTCCTCGTTGGCCTCTTCACCGTTCTGGACAACCACCACTTCATGTCCATATTTCTCAAGGATACGGACAGCCAACTTCTGATTCACCAAGTTATCCTCAGCCAAAAGAATCGTGTAGTTCTGTGGTGTTGCGTCTTCAGAGGGAACGATACGCGACTCCAATGCAGGGTTCAAATAACCGGCAAGATCCATCAGTGAACATGGTGTATTACCATGGGATTGAATACCTAAGTCAAGACACTCCTTCATGTTCAGCTCTGGAATCGTATGGTTGAGTAACACGAATGGGATATACTTGATCTCTGATAACTCACGGAGATACTTACCCGTTTCAAGGGAGTCAATGATGATGACATCAAACTTGCTCTGTTCCGATGGGCTGACTTCTTTGATGTCATGAACAACTGTTGGTCTCAAGTTGAGCTCTAACAAATCTTTACGAATTTGCTCAGTCTCCTCCTCCGTATACTTTGTTGAGATGAATAAGATCTGATGCAAGTTGAAAGTCAACAGTCTTTCGTCTCTCTTTGCCGGTTCTTCCTTTGCAAGCGTGACACAGATGGTGAAATAGAACTTGGAGCCTTCCCTATACTTCGACGTGACCCAGATCTCACCACCCATGAGATGGATCAACTTCTTTGAGATCGATAATCCAAGACCAGTACCACCAAACTTTCTCGTGGTGGATCCATCCGCCTGTGTAAATGTCTCAAAGATCAGGTCCAACTTATCTTGAGCAATACCAATACCGGTATCACTGACACAGAACTCAAGCATTAATGGGTCAGCCTTCTCACGGGGATTGATGTTGATGTCTGCTGGACCAATCACATAGTTTGAATCTTTCACAGTTGTGGAGATGGTTTCATCCAGATTACTTGTAGCCTTCCTCACCATAAGTTTGACATGTCCCTTGGATGTGAATTTGATCGCATTACCAACCAAGTTCAAGATAACCTGTCTCAATCTGAAAGAGTCACCAACGAGGGCATCTGGGAAGGAGTTATCAACTTGATATATCAACTCCAACGGTCTTTCGATAGATTTCACAGCTAAAGTTTTCAATGCACCAAAAACAGTGCCTCTCAACGAGAAGTCCGCCTCCTCAATGGTCATTCTATTGGCCTCAATCTTGGAGATATCCAAGATATCATCAATGATGGTCAATAAGGAATTGGCCAAGTTATGAACTGTACTCAACATCTCACGTTGATATTGTGTTAATTCTGTGTCCAATGTCAATTGTGTATAATTCAAGATACCATTGAATGGTGTTCTCAACTCATGGGAAAAGATACCCAAGAACTCAGATTTGGCGCTGTTTGCCAATTCTGCAGCTTCTCTTGCAGCGGTATTTCTCTTGATGGAATCTCTCAAATTGAACACCATTTGGTTGATCTTTGTCTTCAAAGTGTCCATTTCACCTGAAGCCTCCACGGTGATAAACTTTGTGAAGTCACCATCTGTGGCTGCGGCGGTAATCTGAGCAAATGCACGCACTTGGGAGGTCAAATTGGCAGCCATGACATTGACATTGGTGATAATTTCCTTCCACAAACCATCAACATCAGAAACTTGTGCCTGAACTCCCAATTTACCCTCCACACCGACTTCTTTAGCAACTCTTGCAACTTCACTGACAAACACCTGTAGAGAATCAACCATCTTGTTAATGGTGTTCTTCAACTCCAATATTTCACCTTGAGCGACAACATGGATTTTTTGAGAAAGATCACCATGAGCCACTGCCGTTGTGACTGTTGCGATAGATCTGACCTGATTTGTCAAATTTGTGGCCATTGCATTGACATTGTCCGTAAGGTCCTTCCATGCACCTTCAACGCCATTTACAACAGCTTGTCCACCAAGTATACCCTTTATACCAACATCGGTTGCCAATGAGGTGACCTCCATGGCAAAGGTTTGCAAGGAGTCCACCATTTGATTGATGGTGATCTTTAACTCCAAGATCTCACCTTTACAATCCGCGGTGACCTTTTTCGATAGGTCACCCTTGGCGACAGCGGTGGTCACATTAGCAATGTTTCTGACTTGGTTGGTCAAATTTGTGGCCATTGCATTGACGTTATCGGTAAGCTCTTTCCAGATTCCTTCAGCACCAACGACAACGGCCTGACCACCAAGGCGTCCTTCGACACCTGTTTCTCTCGAGACTCTTGTGACTTCAAATGCAAAAGTTTTCAACTGTTCCACCATGGTGTTGATGATGTTCTGTAATTCCAAGATTTCACCTTGTGCATGGACGTTGATTGTTTGGCTCAAGTCACCTCCAGCGACACCTCTAACAACTTCCACAATCTCTCTAACTTGATTTGTCAAGTTCAGGGCCATCGTGTTCAAAGTATCTGAGAGTACTTTCCATTCACCCTTTGTACCCGTGTATTCAGCTTGTCCACCCAATTCTCCATGTGCCACCTCTGTGGCGATCTTTGTCACCTGTGAGGTGTAACTCTTGATCTCACACATCATCAGGTTGAAAGCCTTTTGCAATTCAATGATCATTGGGTCGACAAGGTCATCTAATGTTTCCACGTCGAGGGCTTCTGGGAAGTCACCATCAGCGACGCGGCTCAAGTTATCGACGAGTGCGCCTAGAGATGTTCTGTTCCGAGCCGCTATGGTCTCCATCGTGGAGATGGTGTGCTGGTGCTGGGTGAAGCACTTGAGTGCTAGGAGGCGGAACGCCTCCAGTGCCACAGGGTCATTCGCCGTGGCAGCGAAGCGCTCAGGCGACTGGAGTATCTCAAGGACCTGTGTGCTCATGGCGTTAGGTGTTTGTAGCGTTGTGCTGGGTAAACAAGTCGACAGCGCGGTTAGCTTGAGGCGGATAGCAAGACGTGTGTGCGTGTGTGTGTGTGACAACGAGCGTGAACTGTCGGTGTGCGTGTGAGCCAGAGAGTGTGTGTACACTGTAGAGCCACTCTTGGGAGACCGTAGACCCCTTGATGTCTTCTGCTTGTGTGGTGGAGAGGAAGAAAGTTTGATTCGGCAGCGGAAGAAAGGCGATGATGTAAGTGTGCCCCCCGTTAATTCAGTCAGATCTTCAGGTACACACGCTTGCGTATTATCAGAGCGCTGGGCGCGTGACAGGCAGAGTATACCATGTCAGTGTGTCACTGTGTTGTCTTCTGATATACTACAGTGTGGCTGTGGCGGTGCAGGGATGTACATTATATATATACATATATTATACAACACAACAAACCACAAACAACAAAATAACAAACAATGGAACACCATGACGTCAAATAACGGCACAGAATTTAATATAAAACGAGTTCGCGGGGTCCCGACAAATTGCGCTCATTATACAGTGATGATCATTGTATGTCGCAGACAAGCAGATTCTTCAGACCAATGAGCCAACAAACACTCAAGCTGGTGCTGGTGCCCGTGGCCACCATTGGGTGTGGAAAGACAACCACGGCACTCATCCTCAAACACCTCTTTCCGAACCAGGTTGGCGTCGTCAGTAATGACGATGTGCCCAATGGGAAGAAAGGCCCCAAGGTGTTTGTTCAGATGTGCCATGATTTGCTATTGCAAAACAGCATTGTCATTATGGACCGTAACAACCACATGTTTAGAGAACGGGAACAGATCTTTAACGATTTCAAGCAGTTGTTGGATGCCACGGGGGATGTTAACGTCAGGTTCATCTGTTTGAACTATTTGCCGCAGCAGGACTCAAGATCTGGAGATCTTTGGGATATAACCACCGGTAGAGTCGTTGCTCGTGGTGATAACCATCAATCCATCAAGGCAATCACGGATGGTGACCAAGTTGTCAGGAAGATCATGGGAGGGTTTGTGTCTAGGTTCCAGAGGGTGAATACAGAACGACACCCTGATTCATTGTTTGACTTGTGCATTGATCTTAAAGTCACCAACAAGCAGGATTCTTCCTTGGAGAATGCCCAGGTGGTGTATGATACCTTGGCTGAGCAGTATCCAACATTGCTTGAACAGGTCCCCAAACCAACAGAATCACAATGGTCTGACGCTTTTACAGAGTCTTTGGGGTTCACTCCGACATATCACAAGACGTTTGGCAAAACCTCGTCACAGAAGGTTGAAACAACAGGGCAACAACAGGATATTGTGCATATGCTGAAGCAAGCCAAATCACAATCATGACCCCATGTTGTTTCATTATTTACGGATACTGGTACAATGCGTACTTCAAAAACACCAGACTTCATGTTCGGAGAGCCGAGCCATTGCCCTGGACCTCAATTTCATGGGACCCACCCACCCCCATTGTAATATCCAAATCAGGAAGTGGCAGATGATACACAACGACGGGTCCAGAAAGTTCAAGTAAATTGCCAGGCCTGGTCGGACAATGGGTACATAACACAAATGACAACGAATCGCCGCATGCCTCAACTCACACATGAGTATGTAAGGCACCCCATTGAATCCCTGATTGTTGGATGATTGAAAGTCAGAAAGGCATCGGCCAAAGAAAGAAAACGATGCAACCAACCACCATCTCCTCTGCTGCTCCAGAGGACAACGCCGCGAACACCGACAACATCATCCTGTGTGGGGCGGTTCTTGGATCACTCGTTCTATAGCTTAATGCACTTACAACTACGCAATACAATGTCGCTTTTGACTTTTCTCTCTGATCAAATGATACAATATGACCGACCACGTATATATAATATATGTGCAATAAAATGCTTTATATAGTTGGGAACCGATGTATATGTACAATACGATACTTGTATATATGTATTACTTAGTTGTGTATTAAAAATGGAACACCTGATGATTTGCCAAGTCCTGGAGGAAGTACTCCCTTGCCTGGATCAATTTCAAGTCGTTAATCTTGAAGGTTGTTGGCATTGATTCACCCCTTTCTCTGTATTGTTGCGCCTCATAGTCATAAGTCACTTGAAGGACCTTTTCGACGATGGATATCACCTCGTTGAGTGCATGTGCCAGAGGGAGGTCGTCGATGGCAGTGGATTCATCCACGAGCGATCCATACTGCTGGTCATATTTGGACGTTGTGCAGGTGAGTAATGCACTGAATAAATCACCGGAACCGGAGAATGCAGCTGGTATCGAAGGGACTTTGAAGTAGAATGATCTGTATAGCGAGGAGGAGACCCGAGAGGAACCGGCACTGTAAAGATGTTGTGCATCTCCCTGGAGCACAACACTTGTGACGATGAGGTTATCGATGCTGTACATCATGTTGAAAGTGTCGATAGCACGTTTGAGCGAGTCAAGATCAGTGACTTGTACTCCGGTGAGGACCTCCAGTTCCAGCTGGTTTGGCGTGACGAGGGAGACGAGCCCAGACTTGAGGATTTGCTTATAAAGGGCAACGTTGCCCTCACTGACGTATAATCTACCGTTATCACCGAGCACAGGGTCAAGAACCCATTTGATGCCCCGATGGACGAGCTGTGCACAAATGTCAAACACCACAGCCAGGGCCTCATCACTGGGGACGTATCCCGTGAGCACGGCGTCGTAATCAGCATGCAACTCTGTGAGGCCCTGTGCAATCTCTCGAAGAACATCAGCGGACAGTCTGTGTCCGGTGAAGTGGCCGTATGCTGGATGATTGGAGAACTGCACCGTGTTGAAGCTGTCAACGTCCCACCCACGCAGCTGCAGCGGGAACGTGGCAGCTCTGTTGCCCACGTAGCCGTGCACGACGTGAGACTGTATTGATAGTAGTCTGTGGCCCGTGGCCCGTGGTTTTGTCATTGTCAGACACTTTATAACTGTGCATTTTGAAGTTGACAAGTTGTCAAGCTGAACTGGTTATCGGAGAGCAGTGGCGCCGGGAAGCCGCCCGCGAAATTACAATGAGCTCACTGCAAGGCATCGAACAACGCACTCACCACGGGCAACGCACAGAACTCAGCTGGAACGCCCACCTCGTTGATAAACACTTCACGTGGGACGTCTCTGCGTGCAAAGTGGCACACGACGGCCTCAACATTGTCTGAGAGCGCCTCTGCCTGCTGGACCTGGTGCTCAAGCACCTCTCTCACACCGCGCACACGCTCAACGTCAAACACGTCGCCCAGCTGACCGGCCAGCTGGTGCTTCCGCAGTTGCAGCGACTCCACCAGCGCTGCACGCTCACAGCCGTCGCCACGTAAACGTCTCGCCTGCTCACATGCCAGCTCACTCCTCAGCTGTGCAACCTTTGCCTCGCGCTCGCTCAGCCTTTGTTCTCTGCTGGACAGCACCGCGCGCTCCATCTTGGCCCTGTCGTGTGCAAAGCGCCAGTAGACAACGCTGGCGCCGCACTTCTCAGCGCTCACCAGCCCGTCGTCCACGAGCGACTGCAACAGCTCCTTGATCTGCATCGCGTGCACGCCCGTGTGTTTGGCGCCGCTCGCCTCGACCTCTTTGATGCTGTAGAACGCGTGTTCCCTGGTGAAGAACCCGAGCAGGCGCTCGCGTTTCTCCTCCAGTGACATTCCTTTCTTGGGCGGCTGGTGTCTGTTGTTAGTGGCTGTGTGTGTGCGTGCCTGCCATCGTCGTTTTCAGGTGTCTTTTACCATTGTTTCTTCGTCTTCTTTATCTCGTTATGGTGTATTACAAGCAGATTGACGTATTTTCATAATAGATTGATCCGAAAATCAGAAAAGAACTCTGTCTCCCCCCAAGAATAACAACCACGAGGTCAACGAACATAGCACACACACAGCACAAGGATGAGCAAACGCAACCAGAAGCGTATCGAGCACGAGCTCATGGACCTCATCAACGACAGGGGAAACAGCAACCGGTGTGGCGAGTGCGATGCCTCCTATCCAACGTGGGCGTCCGTCAACCTCGGGGTCTTCCTCTGTGGCCGTTGTGCCAGCGTCCACAGGAAACTCGGTGAAGAGGTCTCCATCGTCAAAAGTCTCACCTTGGACAAGTGGGACGAGGATGACATTGCCAGCATCGCTGCTATGGGCAATAAGCGTGCAAATCAACTATGGAACCCGAAACGGGTTCCCTTCCCATACGACGACGATGATAAGGATGAAATCTTCATGTACATGCGTAACAAATACGTCCAGGGGAAGTTCAGGTACAGTGCACCGGATAAGGACGACTACAACCTCAACAATGGCCACCACTCTAGAGCCTCTTCTTCACGCGAGCACTCCTCCTCACGTCCTCACTCCAGAGGGTCGGTGCCAACCTTGTCCCATAGGGATATCCGTGAGATGACAAGACTAAAGTACCACAAGTTGGAACCGAAGCTCGTCGATATGGGATATCGCAACACAGATGATAACTACGAAGCACTGGTCCTAGCTAAGGGTGATATCCAATTGGCAAAGGAAATCTTGCAAAAGTCTGATGACCCCAATGAGGTGAAACCGCCTTTGCCGACGAGACCTGGCTCAAGACCCCAAGAGGCTGCTACTGTTCAACAGCCGCAGGCCCAACAGCCACAACAGCCACAAGCCACTGCAAACTGGTGGACTGGCAATGGCAATTCATCTGCACCGACCACTGCCAACTCATCAGTCTTACTGACCGAGCCTCCGCAACAATACTTGGATCCGGCCACTGGAATCATCTACGTGGACCCGGTTCAGCAGCAACAATGGGAATTACAACAGCAGCAATTGTTACAACAACAGCAGCTTGCAATGGAACAACAACAAACTGGTGTCAATAAATCGCAATTGATGAACATGTACAACCAGCCAACTGGAATGCAAGGACAACCAGCACAACAACAACAACCGCAACAGAACATGTTTACACAACAAACATTCCAGCAGACACAACCACAACATACTGGGTTCCAACAACCTCAACAGTTCCAACAAACTGGGTTCCCACAACAACAACAACAGTTTTATGGACAGCAGACGCAGCAGAGATTTCAAGGATTTGGATACCAATGAATGTGTATATACAGGCCTACTCTAAAATCATGTATCTTAGTTATGTAATTATGTATCCATCATCTCATGCGCTTGACTTCTTCAACACTCCTCTAACTCTTGCCAAAAAGTCAATATCATCACCCACATCTAAATACCTCATCCATGAATCCTTATTCTTCGCGTTTAACGTTTTCAAAGCATCGTACCCAATGACATCCATAACCTCTTGAGCATCTCCATAGAGCTTATACGCAACTTTATCAAAGATGGTGAGAACACACCTCCACAAGAATGAGTCTCCTTCAAAGATGTAGACATCCATTATGACACTACAGATGTCCATGGATGACATGTTGGAGAACATCGTTGCTAGCATCGGTGAAAGGTATTCCCGTGGCGAGAGCCCTAATGCCTGGAAATGTGATGATAATGAAGGGTCAAGCTTCTGGAAAGTTCGTAAGAATGAACCACATTCATCATCAAAGTCAATGTTGCCATTCGGCGCGGTATACACGCTTTTCAATAGATGTCTCTGAAGAAGACCACATAGAGAGTTATACGCTTCATCAACAGTTCGTATTGTGTTCAACAGAATTGCAACGAGGGGACAAAGCCCACTGGTTATCTGTCCCGTTGAATGGTAATACATCAGCATGATCAATAACAGTTGATCATGGAGTTCATCTTGAAATATTGAAAGGTCGGGGAAAGTCTTGGTGATCTGTTCTTCAAGTTGTTCAACCAATGATGTATTTTCCTTAATCGATTTCAATGCTCTTTGCTTCAAGATTGCGATGTCTTGCTGTGGATGCGATAATGAACTTATCCAGATGCTTCTTCTAAATTTCTGTGGGATACCACATTTCCACCAAAGTTCTCTCGTTGAGGACAATTTAACCATCTCATCAAACTTTGGAATGATTTCGTGCTGCCACGTGTTCAAACAATCGGATCTAAGTTCATCTTTTAGCTTTATATTTTTCAATCTCTTCTGTTCAAGTTGCAATTCCAGCTTCAGAGCTTGTCGTTTCAATTTCCCCACTTCTTTTGAATGTCTCAGTGCCTCATCTGAGGCTTTCGGTGGGAGATATGAAGGCCTTGTACCACATAGTGACTTCATCTTCTCTGCACTCATTGGTATAGAATCATCGATTCCTTGAGAAGACAACGGTGTCAATTGCATCTTCTGTGTGATGTATATTCTGCGTGTTTCGTACTCTTGAGACGCCAACACTGATTCACTTTGTGAAAACTCATATTCCAGTTTCTTTGCATTGTCGTTCATCGTGGTATTCATCTCCACTTCGTAATCAGATTCAAAGTCAGAACGCACACCGGAACTCATTATGCTTGAATTATTCGTACTCTGCGAGTTCAAACTCGTCAGTTTCAGATTCTTGCTTCCCTGTAGCATTCGCTGATGAGTGGTCAGTTGCACCAATGATTGTGAAAGGGGAACGTCATAAATGATCACGGAATCGTCCAATTCGTCATCATGATCATCATTATCCACGTTCCCGATATGATCCAACTCTGAGCTTCTGAGCTCCCTGTTCCTCTTCAGCTTCTTCGAGGGGGAATATTGTGGCTTCAGTGGTGGCTTGGAGGTACCACTTACACCCGCGTTGACATTGTCATACGAATTGTTGGTCATTAGCAACGTGGAAGACCTCGTGATACCGTGTCTCTTGTGTTTGTACATGTAACCGAGCGATCCATGGCCTTGGGAGCCATGGGAATGCGGTAGTGACCCCAGGGAGTCAATATCCACGTCGTCGAAGTTCTCAACATCCATGTTACTCTCCCTCCCGATAGTTGTACCGGTTGCTCAGCGTACCTGTAGGTTGATGAAGGAAACATCACAACTTTGATTTTGTATTAATAGATCTGTATGCAGCGCGGCTCAAAAGGGGAAAACAACAACAATGGAAGTTTCAGCTGGATTCGATGGGGTTTCATTTGGCAACAAGCGGGTAGACTAAAGCAACTGAAGATGACGCGCTCTGGACATAAGTGACGCGGCAATCACACGGAACCACTCCATATGGCCACCAGGCCCCCCATAATCAGGGCACCAGAGCGTATATAGCACTACTCCCCCAGGACACAACGGCGCGGTACGCGTATCGCGCAGCAGCCGACGCGTTCTCCACGGTGTGAAAACGCGGAAGGAGCGTGTTTTCTGGAGATCCAAGCACACTGTGGCTGCCCAAGGGTCAGCGTCAGCGACCAGCGACCATGTGCCACGGACCACGAGACCCCCCCCTCCCCTATAGATGCCAGCACACTAATTGTAGAACACTGCTATTGGTAAGCAAGTAACAAGCAACATACACACTTGGTTATGCGGCACGGGTGCTACGTGCGCCTACCATGCTCATTAGTGAGAGATGCTGTTCGAGGCTTTTCTCTGGTAACGTATAAAAGAGGTGCAAGTATCACTTGTCAGCCAAAAGGACGGAGTTGTAGCCTTTTAGACCATGGAAGCATGAGCATACAGTCAGCACACATCGGTAAGATCACATATCTCCCGCTGGACCAGATCAGGAGACCCATTGCGCCTGTCCTGGACACTTCCAAGATTGACGCAATGGTATCAACTCTCAGCGGTAAACCGACCTCCTCCACAACATGTACATTGGAGGAGGCAACAGAGCTACAGGGAGAGCTTCCTCCAATAGATGTATTAGCCATCAGGGAGAAGTGTCAGACGTACTATTTTGCATTCGGAGGGTGCCACCGATTCCAGGCCTATGAGCGCACAGGGGGAGACGTCAAGTGCAAAGTGTTGCCAGCGACTAAGAATCAGCTGAAGTTATACTTGGGATGTTCCCTCGATGCGTTCTTTCCCGAGAGTGCCGAGGTTTAGCCAATAGTTTAATGGGTATGACGTATCTACGAATCAACAATCACACGAGGCCAAACACTCAAACGACTCTTGTATGAATGCCACCATTTATGATGTAGAAATGCTTGGGCATGGCGGACTTGATGGGCCGCCCATCCACGTTTTCACGTCAAGAAGCAAGACCACATCGGCATGGCTCCACGGCCCACGACCCACGGCCCATGGGTTAGCACTGTGCCCACTGTGGCATGCCAGCAGCCAGCGCCCAGGTATTGTTCATGCATGGCTGTTGGTTGCTGACACCGTACACGCCGCGCACCACATTGTGCCCCACGCACATGGCTCATTGACCTATGTGACACATCCAATGTCCATGATCAGAGCTGCGCCTTGATGGAACCTGCGTGCCCCGAGTGACAATTTGACAATTTGACACACGTGGGCCTTGCTGCCTCTGTTGTAACTTGTAAGATAAGATTGGGCAGCGGAGGGCTATGTGGCTTGTGACAGCAGTGTGTCATAGAGAGAGAGAGAGAGAGAGAGAGAGAGAGATGGCACGATGTTACACTCTTGAACCATCACAGTCTAAGCATACTGTTATCTCTAGTTAGCCACGGTTCACCGATTCAGTCTACCGTCTTCACTGTACAGCGTAACACCATCGACAGATTGTTGCACCGGTTAAGCGCAAAAACGTGGCCCATTGGCATTCAGCTGCCCTCAATCTCTGGGCCTTGCGCTCTTCCAGAAAAAAAAATAAATGTAAGCAAGCTTTAGCGGTTTGTGGACCCTTGCGTTTGTGCTCTCAAGACGATCTTTTTGGCGTCACTACAATCCTCTCTCTCAGAATATCACCGTAGTTCACATGGAACACACCATAGAAGACTCATAGGAACACAACCGGCCACGAAACACCAACGCTGCTGTGGAGATCCACCTCAAATTGGACACACATGTGTTGCCAAGCTGGCCAAGCTCCTTTGCCAATCCTTTTTTTCCTCCCAAGCGCACCGCACAGAAAAATATAGGAACAGACTAACATCGAAGTGCACGCATACTGAGAGCACCAGAGGCTCATTGGCGGGCCCACATGGGCTGGTGTGCAAGAATCTGCTGCATTTCCCGCCATTCTGTATAAAAGGCTCACCATCCCCAGGCTTTTCTGTAGCTCAATTGTAGTAGTTTTTATAGGTAATACCACACGCATCAAGACATAGCAGATCATGGTTCTCCATCAATTTGACTACATCTTTGCCATTGCGGTCATCTTCGCCTTCTTGGATGCCTGGAACATTGGTGCCAACGATGTTGCAAACTCGTTTGCCTCATCCATCTCCTCCCGTTCCCTGAAGTACTGGCAAGCAATGGTCCTCGCGGCCATCATGGAGTTCCTGGGTGCTGTGCTGGCCGGCTCTCGTGTCTCTGACACCATCAGATCCAAAATCATTGACATCAACGTTTTCCAGAACGACCCAGCCACGCTCATGCTCACCATGGCTTGTGCTCTTGTCGGCTCTTCTCTTTGGTTGACTATGGCTACCAAGATGGGTATGCCGGTCTCCACTACACACTCCATCGTCGGTGGTGTCATTGGTTCCGGTATCGCTGCCGTTGGCGCTGAAAACATCCACTGGGGCTGGAACGGTTTCTCCCAGATTGTTGCCTCTTGGTTCATTGCCCCAGCAATTGCAGGTGCCTTTGCTTCTATTATCTTCCTCATCTCCAAATATGGTGTTTTGGAGAGAAAGCACGACATTAGAAACGGTTTCATCCTCATGCCAGTTTTGATCTACATTACTTTCTCCATCTTGACCATGTTAATCACCTGGAAGGGTGCTCCAAACTTGAAGTTGAACAACCTGTCCACCGGTGCAGTTATTGGTTCAATCTTTGGAGTTGGTGCTGTTGCTATGATCATTTATCTCTTGTTCATGTTCCCATACTTCAGAAGAAGGCTTGTGCATGAGGACTGGAGATTGAAGTGGTACCACATCGCCATTGGCCCAATCTTCTTCTTCAAGTCTACTGATGATATCCCACCAATTCCAGCTGGCCATCAATTGGTCCCAGATTACTACGAGGGTAAGCGTTTCGGGGAATACGACAACACTCGTAACGTTGCTGATGAGGAATCCCACACCGACGAGGATAAGCCAGCTGACTTTGAGAGAGACGTTGAAGACTTGGAGCAGAAGTACCAAGACACCGCTGTCATTGCCCCAGCTCAGACCGTGGAAGTCGTTCCATTGGAGAAGAAACAAACCACCGCAGAGTTGTGGTTATCTATGGTTAAGAAGCCTTCTCAGTGGGGACGTTTGATTTGGTTGGTTATTATCCATGGTTGGACTCAAGATGTCATCTCCAACCAGGTTTCCGCTGGCGGTGTCTTGTCCAACGACATCAAGGACATGCACTCTCGTTCCAAGTATTACGACAACAAGATCGAATACTTGTTCTCCTTGTTGCAGGCCATTACCGCTTGTACCATGTCCTTTGCCCACGGTTCTAACGATATCTCTAACGCTGCTGGTCCTTTGTCAACTGTCTACAACATCTGGAAGACTAACCAAGTCTCCAAGAAGTCTGAAGTTCCAATCTGGGTTTTGTGTTTCACCGCTGGTTCTCTTGTGATTGGTGTTTGGACTTATGGTTACAACATCATGAGAAACTTGGGTAACAGATTGACTTTGCAATCCCCATCCCGTGGTTTCTGCATTGAATTGGGTGCTGCTGTCACTGTCGTCATGGCCACTCAATTGGCCATTCCAATTTCCACCACCCAGTGTGCCGTTGGTGCCACCGTTGCTGTTGGTTTGTGTAACAACGATTTGAAGTCTGTTAACTGGAGAATTGTTGCCTTCTGTTACTTGGGATGGTTGGTTACTTTGCCATGTGCTGGTCTCGTTGCTGGTATCTTGAACGGTATCATTTTGAACGCTCCAAGACCAGGTATTGCGTATTCCATGTCCGGTTAACTGAAATGATCAAAGCGTCCTATTATTCTTGTTGCATTCACTCTATAATTATTTAACTGATTTTATTTGTATAGATCATACTTGTAGAACTGTCGCTGATCTATTCAATGACTACTCAATCCTACATTACTGTTTCTCAACAGTCTCTTCAAAGAGCACAATGACGTATAGTCAGCTGACTTGATGCCATGCCACGTGCTATTTTCAAATGAACTACAGGATTATGAGATCGAGGGCCAAGTCTTATCAGGTTCCATCATCGTCAGAATACACACAGCACCAGAAGGTTCAAGAACATAAGTCATATGCTGAAACCAAGTGGTTAAAATCACGTGACCAAACAGACTTCTCAACGCCTAGCCGGTCGAAAAGCTGTCAAAGGCGCGGTTCGAGCACAGATCTGATACCCTTCCGGTTATCGATCACAGGTGGAAGCATGTATGTGTCGTTGTGTGGTTGTAAAACCTAGCAACTTTTAGTCAACTGGAGGGCTGAAGTAGTAAACAGAGTCAAGGTAAACTACAGAGATAACACAGCACCAATGCTCACACCACAAGTTCCCTACGAGCTTTTTGGCGCGTTGCTCGAGAAGATTCCAGACATTCACACGGTACAGCCACATCCAGAGAGAGATGTGCTATGTTTGCACGCAGTGCCACGAAGCATCAGCACTGCCTCGGTTGAGCTCAATGAGCTCGCAATGCTGCTGAACATGCCTCCCATCACTGGTAATGGCGCACCAGATGGCCCATACTACAAGGGTAATTGGATCTCACTGGTCTGCTTCATCAAGCGTGTGCTGCTTACCACAATTGCAACGCGGCCTTCTTTCGACCTACAGCACGTCTTACTTGACGAGATGTTCCAGTGCAATGGTCGCAACACGGGCGAACTGAATAGGGTCATTGACTTTGTTGTATTAAGGTATCCTCATTTCTTCATGTGGATAGCCAACGGGGGATTTGCCTTGGCTAAGCCAAACGCCAGAGCTGTGGTGTACATTTTGATGGTTGACCAATTCACAAGAATAATCGTTTCGCTGAGAGACGTATACCTATTTCTGAACAAGACGAGCCCACTGCTCATCCAAGTCAGCGATGAGAGCGTGTTACATGCAAAAACAACTGCTGCAATATCGCTCTTGCGTTACTGTCCGCTCTTGAGTAACACAGGCACAAACGGGAATGAGATGTGCATACCAGGCGAGATGGCACACGAAATCACGTGGTTTCACCTCAGTTCAAGTGACTGTGACGCATGCTATATGAGTATACAACAGCGTGGCAACCGCATTTATAGTACACATTTGGGCGACTTCAAGTCTCTGCATCATATGTTTGCAATGGATGTCATGAGGGCCTTTGGCACATCCGTGACTGACAGCTATGTGAATCTGCTGAGGAAGATATACCGGGATGACGAGCTAGGTTGTGCGGAAAGTCATCCTTACCAGATGGGATACGACTTGCTGAAGGTGTTCCCCATACACGTCTCCGAGGCTGTGTGGCTATCGCGCAGCTGTCATGTGTCTGAGAGAGCACTGTTCACGAGTGCTGTGTCGTGCAGATCAGGGAGCCTCACCTGGAGTGATGTGGATTCTGAAGTGACGCCATCGGAGCCGAAGACACCTGTGCTGGGTCATATACAGCCCAGCGTCACTGTGAATTATATCCCAGAGCTGAAAGAGCTCCCGGAGGGAAAGATGCTGAAAGTTCCAATCCAGGACAGGATTCCACGCCAGAACCCAAGACCGGTGTTTGACGGGCAGATATTGCTGTTTTATTAGATTACGTATACAAGAGGGACAACAAACCAACTTTGAAGTGAATATACCACCAGGAAGGCGGCAAAGTGGTGCTGAATAACGAACAATGCAACCATCAATGATTGTAGTCATCGAAGAGTAACCACTGACACCTGTCAAAAGTGTCAGTTTATCCGGTTCCTGCACGACTTCGCCCTCTTATCCCCCGCGTTCCAGATCTCACCCTCATCGGGCTCCCTGGGTCGTCACACAGCTGCTGGCAGACGCAAAGACAGAAGATCCCAAGAGCATGTCCAGCGGCTATGACATTGACACCGGCATCGACTGGAATGGATCGGACCAACGCCCCGTATTTCAGCCACCAGAGGGGCTTCTTGAGGCTCTCACACTGAGAATCCCCCCACACCGACAGCTTCGACCGAAGAGCAAAGGGGATCAAACTCGCCATCCATCAGACAACACCACGACTCTCACTGAACCAACTCGTACTTGACGAGCTTTCAATGCTGCTGAACATGCCACCGATCTTTGCACTAGACGCACTAACCCAAACTTATTATCGAAAAAACTGGATCTCCCTCTTGAATGTCACCAAGCGAGTGATGTTGGCTGCAGTGGCAAGCAGGGCCGATACCCCATTCAATCTACAGTGTGAATACGTCGGCAACTTCTTCGTAGGTGACACTTCTTCGTTGGATAAGCTGTGCTACCTTATGGATTTCATCATCATGACATACCCAGAGTTCTTCAATTGGCTGGACAATGACGGCAAGTTAACCATCCGTAAACCGAATGGCAGACTTGTGGTGTTTCTAATGATGTCATACCTATTTCCAAGAGTTATTAAGAGATTTCAGAGACATGTATCTTGGTCATAAGAAGGGCCAGAACAACTTCGTTCCTTGGTTTGGTAGGAAAGCTCAACTGACAAAGGTGGCGGGTGTGATTTTATTGACAGAGCACTGTCCTGTCTTTGTTGATGATAACGTTAAAGTGATACCAGAATTCAAAGAAGATAACAAGAGTTGTGGAGTGATATGGCCCATCTCAAGGAAATGAGGAAAACCCAGATCCCTTGTTATGTGAGTCTTACCCAAGAAGGTAATCCACTGTATGATGACATGCTACCAGCGTTTGACCAACCTCATTATGAAGTTTCCCTTGATGTGATGGACTACATGTGTATACGAATTGATGATGACTATATTAAGCTGATCATGAAGAAATACAGATCAGTTAGCGTTTCGGCTCTTGCCCAAACGTCGAAACCAAGATTTGGGCATATGTTGGCAACGTTCACACTTAACATTGTTGAAAGTCAATGGTTCAATGGACACTCTAGATCGGCAAGAGCTATCAAGTTGGGAACACCACTTGGCACATCTGACGTCTCCGATTCTGAACATTCAGAAGTGTCCAGTGATAAGGATCCAAGCAGTAAGCTCTTCGATTGAATCCAACTACAAGATGATTCTATAATGATGCTAAATATTGGCGACTATATAATGCTAAAGAGGAAATCACAGGTGTGCTTCAGAATTTGACTAAGAACTTTGGACCAATTCTGATTGTTCTTGCGGCAAAGTAGAAAACACCTGACGCCATAATCGTCAATGCTGAGTGGATGATCATGTTTCTATATCCTGCTAATGAACCATCGCCAATGATTGCACCAGAGATTGGAACCGATACCAGTGTACCAAATGCGGCAATGAAGTACATCGTTCCATAGCGTCTACCAAAGTCCTCAGTTCTGGAGATTTGAGCACAGCACACTGGCAACAGCGGAAAAACCGACCCAGTTGTGAATCCCCAAAGCACTGAAAACACGTACAATGCTGGTAGCTTGGAGCCAAACCCAACAAGAGTGGCCAATGCCACGATACCGGAAGAAATAGTCGTGACGATGATGATGTTGAAACGACCAATAGAGTCACTCAAGTATCCACTGATCCAACGGCCTGGGATTCCACCTATATGAGTCACGGAGATGA
The DNA here is from genome assembly GCA_020995425.1 of Williopsis sargentensis. Lineage (NCBI taxonomy): Eukaryota > Fungi > Ascomycota > Saccharomycetes > Phaffomycetales > Wickerhamomycetaceae > Williopsis > Williopsis sargentensis. The sequence goes on along the minus strand of CP083466.1, from coordinate 1,150,085 downwards.
GAAAGTAAGCCGTACTCAACGAGTACCCATGGGCACGTGCAAATGAGGCCTGATAAGTGGCCATTATCAAGACACCACATTCCGCAAAAGAACAACCCAAGCATACAAGAAGGAAGTCGAGTTGCTTGAGGCCCTTGAGGTCGAAAGCGGTGCAGTATGACCACATTTTCTGCCATCCGTTTTCCTTCGTGGTCTTGTGTGGTAATCTCTCCCTCATAAGGGAAATAGCCACAATGTAACAAGCAGCAAGAACAAAGGCAAATACCCTAACAGCCCATTTGTAGCCCACTTCTTCAAATAGTTTGCGCATCATCATTGGGAACACGATACCACCAATACTTCCACCTGCACTGGCAATGGAGCACATTAGACCACGACGTCTGTTGAAATAATGGGCAACGACACCGATGCAAGGTGGACCTGTGAACCCGTTACCGATACCTGTGAGGATAGAGAAAGCCAGAACAAAGTGCCATACCTCTGAACAGTTTGCAAGAGCAAACATTCCAGTGAATGTACACAGACCACCAAAGATCACAGGTCTTCTAACGCCATTTCTGTCGAAGTACGTACCAGAGATGATCGAAGTGAGGAACGTCATAAACAGGAAGATGGAGAATACCCAAGCGACCGTTGCAGACGGTACATCTTTCAACTGGTTCTCAGTCACATAAGTCTGGATAACACCATACGTGTTCAACAGCCCAAAACCCGAGATGAGGCCCATGAAGGAGCCAAAGACAACAAGGTAGGCCTTCAGGCCACCCTCAGGGAACTCCAGGTCACTATCCATGCCCAGCATCGCTTTCCGCGAGTCCTCGACATCGTTTCCAATTGTGGAGTTGGACGAGACCGAGTTCAGGTCCAGATCATGCTCATTCTCGTCACTGTCGTTCTTCTTTACCAACTGTGAGTGCCTTGAAATCGGCCTTTCGACAATCTCGTCAAAGTATGTTCTGTGTGCATCGTCACACACCGTGCGCGAGGTGTCTAATGGTTCTGATGCATCCATCTGTTGTGTGTAATGATGCTTATGGCCGTGACTCTCTTCCTCAGACAGGAGGAAGAATGTCAAGCGCTTTTGTAGTTCTCTGTATAATGGGCCAAGCAGAATATTTTTTCTAAGGCGCTCGGCGATCGTCTTCCGCAACTCGATGACACATTTCTGTATATTTATGTAGGTGCTAATATTAGTGGCATTGTAAGTTGCTATAGGCAACGGCCACAACGGGAAGCGGAAGCGCGTGGTGTACTACGTGATTCCAGATTTCAGATTTCAAAAGACAGTACTTCTGGTATGCGGAACTAAACGAAAAAAATCAAATGCAAAGGAGGGGAGATCACCATGGTTATAGCGTGGCCTTCATGATACCGTAGCCCACGGTGATGATGACAGTGTAAGCGAGGAAGGAGGCCGGTACACCTCTCGTGATGAAGTTGGACACTGAGAGGTATCTCTGGCCCACCTCATCAGTCATGCTGATGGCCGTGACGTTAGGGAAACCACTCGACGCAAGACCCATACCACATGATGACAGCAAGGCTGTACCAAAGATCAGCATTGGCGCAGCAGACGAGGCATTTGGCAAGGCATCACCAATCTCCTGCACCAATGGAATGATGATGATCGCGGAGACGGTATGCGACACGAAGGTACCGATGACAAGAACGAGGATACCAAAGATGATCAGGATAACCCACATGTCGTAGTCAATGATCTTCTTCTGCAATGCGCTTGCAACGGTAGCAAGTAAACCGGAGGATGACACGGCCTTACCAAGCGAAAGAGAACCCATGGCCAAAATGACAATCGACCAAGGGAAGTTGTTCACGTCAGCAGTGCTCAACAGACCAGTACCAAAGAACAAAACCATTGGGATCACCGCGATCAAACCTGCAGAACCGAACTCATGCTCGATCTGGGTCTCAACACACCAAAGGATAATGGTACCGATGAATATGACGATGACGTACCATTGTTTGATAGTGAGTTTCTCCTTGATTGGCTTGTACTTCATCACTTTAGCGGTGTTCACCTTAAAAGTCAAGATCAGCAACAGCCAAATCAAAAGCATCGAGATGATACTCACAGGCAGGGCAATGGCCAACCATTGGCCCCATCCAACACCGTATGGAGTCAAGTACTCCATAGCAACAATATTCTGAGGAGATGCGATTGGAGATGGCATACCACCAACGTTCGAGGACAATGCAACACCAAGAATCAAAGCCTTAGCAAAAGGAGAGTCAGTCTCCAAGGTACGCAACACACCCTGGATCAAGGAATAACAGAGAACAGGGGTGGCAACGTTGGAGATCCACATGGACAAGAACAATGCGACGGACATGATGGAGAGCAAGATGTTTCTTGGCTTGGAACCAGCGATGGAAAGAATCCAAGATGCTGCAATTTTGGCAATGTTGTATTTGGACAAGGCAGCAGCCAATGTGAAACCACCAAGCAACACCATGATAGTCGAGGACCACATCTGACTGAGGATATAACTCGAAGCAGCAGCAGCTTTCATCACAGTACCATCGTCAGTCTTGGACACTCTAAACAAGACAACCAACAATGGACATAACAAAGAGGTTACAAACAATGGGATGGCCTCTGTGGCCCACAGGAGGGCAACACAAGCCAACAAGGCCATACATCTATGTTCAGCCTGGTCATTGAAAGTTTTCACACCGAGCAAGATAGCGGTGATGGTAATGATGATGGCCAACTTGTAAGCTCTTGCAGAGTTGATAAACTTTGGAACTTTGAAGTTTTCCCATTTGGTGAAGTACAAGTTCACAGGGCGTGGTAATGGCCATGAGTAGTACTCCAACAGGAACAACTCATTGGCATGTGTAGCATCCGTCGTTGTTCCCCTGATGGTACTAGAACGATTCTCCATGCCAATCATCTCTTTCCAAACGGTGGTACGCTCCCAAACGATATGTTCACGCAAGTACGATCTCAATTCAACCTTACAACCTTCAAGATCATCCAATTGACCTGTCAATGAGGCGTATGCCTCGATCAAGTTGTTCAACTTGTTATCCAAATGGGTCAGAGTTGTCATCCGGAAAGTGTAGGAGTCCTTGAAGAACTCATTGGACTCAAAGAGACGTTCTCTGGTATCAGTATTCAAGGACTTGTCAAACTTCTTTGCAATCTTGGAGAACCCAATTCTATTCAATTCGATGAACGACTTCAACTGGGACATGTCAACGAATAACTGAGTTGTCTTCTTCTTGAGGGTGATCTTCTTCTGGGACTTGACATTCAAATCGGCATCACTCAACAGGGCAGAGTTGTCAGAGTGGGAACGGTCATCGTCATCATCATCATCGTAATCATGGCCCTGCATTGTGCGGGAGTCATCTCCAGTAGCGATTCTCTCAATGTCCAAGTTGAAAGATTTTGCAGTGTGGATAATGTCAGCTGTAACTGAGGATTTATGGCTCAAAATAGACTTGTTATCGTTCATCAAGTTGTCACGATCAGCGAGGTAGATACGAGAGTACTCCATCTCCTCAATGAGCTTTTCGTATTGACCATAAAGTTCAGCTTCTTCAGCCTTGTAGAAGTCCTCGATCTTGGCCAATTCTTCAACCAGCTTGCCGATAAACTCCTGCTCAGGATCCAGGACCATTGAGTCCAACTCATATGTCGTGGTGGTTGTCTTGTCCTTCTTGAACCATCCCTTTGGATGGTACTTGTTCAAGGTCTTGTCCTCAGACAGGGAGCCACTGGATGAAGTCTTGTTCACGCCCGTGGAGCTTGAGTTCTCAGCCAACTGTTGCGCCTGCAGGGTGTAAATCAACTTCTTGAGGTGGGCGTAGTCGAGATACTTGTCCTGCCATTCGGGCACAGCGTTATACTTCAGCGAGAGAGAGAACTTCATTGGATGAAGAAAGTGCTATATGACTATGACTATGGCTATGAGTAGGCAGAGAGAGAGAGAGAGAGACGTGGATCCTCGAGGTGCGGCATAGTGGGTTTTATACGCAACTGGCTGAAAATTTCTCGAGCGACACGAAAGCCGCCCGCCGTAGGAGGAAAGCAGCAGCCCACTGACGATCATGCTGCTCGGTCGGCAAGTTCCTCTCGGGTGACACAAAGCAGCAACACAAACACAGGAGCATGACAACGGCTATTTGACGTCCCAGGGGCTAAGGAACCTTAAGAACCCTTCCGTCCGCATTGGGAAACAGTGCACACGACCGTTGCCAACTCTCTTGACACAAAAGGCTTAGCACTCAACGGTCCACGTGTTTGCGGTAACTGCTCACACGACCACTTGCTGGGCGGTTGAGGGGTCTGGGCGCCAAATGCACGCTGCTGATTCGCTCGAATTCGCGCCCACGTGGGCTGCTCGTTACTGGGGGGGGGGGAGAAAGTTGACGAACCACAAAAAGAAACCATGCACAGCTGTGCAAAAGAAACCAAACGCGGTGTCCGGGTGGTTCAGGGCACCTAACTCTGGGTCGCACTTCCCGTTCGACAGAACGTTCCATGGGTGACTGAACCTACGGCTACAACAACACTAGGGGAAGTTGCCAATGCATTTATTTTTCCATCATATACTCTCTAAGCCAGTTTGTGGACCATGTAGAAAAGGAGGTACGCCTTCAGCTGCAGCACCTGCTCTGCAGCCATCAGCGTCACCATGCTGTCGTCGAACTTGAACCACTGGCCCTCGTTGTTCTTCACAACGACAACGTAGTGACCAGTGTTGACGGATCCAATGTGACACACAACGGCAAATAACTCGTACGTCAACTGGGGGTCGAATTTCCCACTTGTACGGAACTCGGAGGAGTACTCGGACATGTTCATGTACATTGGGAAGGAAATGTATTTCTCCAGCTTCACGCTCTGAGAATTATGCTCGAACCTCTTCAACTGGATGGCTAGAGTATTAGGGAACTTCTTTATCGAGAGTTGCTTCGTCGCATTGGTCCTTTGCTGACACTTGGAGCAGTTGTACTTGATATCCAACGTCTCCGTCTTTGTGAAGTTCTTGAAGCATTGCATCAAATCATCACTCTGTGAGATCCCCAAAGAGATATCGATACATGGATCCACAGTGCTTGTGACGTTATCACACTGCGTGCACTTGATCGTACTGAGTAGATCTGATGAGAAAGTTTGATGAAGGATGCAGGAACATGATGAATGAGGGTCATGGTTGTGTGGCGATAAACTCTGGTGTAATTGCTCAATGATAAATTGCCAAAACTCATGCGCATCCTGTTCGGAATAACCAGCCAATGATTTGTTCGTTCTCCAAGCGGCATTCAACAATGAAACAGGACCGAATCCTGAGGTTTTCGATGATGTGTAAAACTCTGTGAAGATTTCATCCAGACAACACGCTATGCATTCATCCTTTCCCTTTGTGCAATACATGTGTCCCTCCGTCATGAAATAGTCCCTGATGATCGGATTATGCACAAACGTTTGCATGACGGTGCTCATAAAACAAGTTGAGCCCATGTTAACAAATCCGCGGAGTCCAGTCATTGGTTTGAAGTTGATCGGTTTAGAGTACTTGGCAATCAGATCTTCATCGTCATCGTCGTGTGAGGTCTCATTCCGGATGTCTTTTGCATCCTGTTAGTAAATGTGTTCTATGGCATACGGAGATGGTATGAGAAACATACTTGGTTTGAAGGACATCTTCAAACGCATTGACTCTAGTTCAAGATGACTTGTGTAATTACCACATTTGAAGCAGAAGAGATACCCAAGTTGACCATCGATGCCTTTTTTCCCAATTTACGTTAGTACAATAGGTCGCGTATGGGGCCGATAATAGAACATACCAAAGATATGGCCCTGTTGTTTTGCATGGTCGAGGAAGTGACGATTATGCCAACATCCCACGTGCGGACACTGTAGGCACATGAACGTCCCTCGAATTCCCTCGGAGCAGTCTTTACACTTGAGGGCCTTTGACTTCAACTTCATGATCCGCGCCTTGTCCAACTTGGACTTATCGTTCTTCTTGTTCCTTAGGCGTGGTATGTTGAATGAGCTCAGCTGGTTGAAATTTGCAACCTTGACTGCCAACCCATAGTTTCGCAGCACCGTCTCTCTTGCGTTGGAGTTGAGAACCTGTGCCAGGTGTGAGCACGGTTTGAGCGAAGAATATGACGCCTCTGACATTGACGTTGGGGGCGTTGATGATGCGGAAGTGTTGGGTGTGCCCGGTGACGGATGGGACGACATTGACATTGGACCTTCTTCTGGCGACGTCTGTGTTTGTGTATGTGTATGTGTATGTGTGCGTGTGTATGTTTATACCCGTGGATCTGTAGTCTGTGCACAACAGTGTTTATGTGCTTGCTGAACCAAAAAGTGTGATGTGGATCAAAAGTCTTTTGACAGCTCTAATGTAGCTGGGAAAATGGTCTCCCGATCTTAAAAGCAAGCTTCAGTGCTTTCTTACCCTGCTTCGAGGCTGAAGGCGTGAGTGAGAGGCCTGTACCTGCCAGCGAGTTAACAGACTGCGGGTTCGAGAATGGGAACACTCTGACTCGTCAGCACAGACTTTGGTCAGCTCAATTGGATCACAGAACATTGTAATCCCAAATTTTTGAGCCAAAAGGCCAAAAACGGCCGCATTATGTGGCGCGGAACCAATTGTTGGCCTAATGGGGACATTACCGCATCAGGGGCATTTACCACGTTCTCCGGTATTTTTAATGCAGAGTTGTTAATCAATTGCTAAGTCATTCTTGCATCTCCGCAAAGAACCGGTGTGTTGAAGACAGTTCAGCATGTTCAAGAAGCGAGGTCTGAAGGGCACTGCCAGGGTCAAAGTCGTACGAAGAGCCTCAGAGTCTAGTGGGAGTGATAGTGATGGAGAGGGAGAAACTGTCGTGAAGAAGAAGGCCAAAGTGGTGGAGAAGAGCATTGATAATGTGGCTACAGACGAAGTACACACCCTCACGAGGAACGAGGAGGCCACGAAAGTGGATACGTTGCATCAGGAGCTCATAGAAAAGGAGAGAAAGGCGAAGATGCATACTCCAGAGGAGGTGGCGGTGGATGGCGAATACAAAGGACAAAAGGCTTACGCCAACTTCATGCCAACGAAGTCAAAGTCTACAATGGATAAGATCGGACCAAAGAAGACATCCTCCAATATTAGATCCACCACGGTGTTCGACTTCGCTCGTGACGAGTGTAAGGACTACAAACAAACCGGCTTCTGTGGCTATGGTGATAGTTGTAAGTTTGTACATCACAGAGATGATTTCAAAGCCGGTTGGAAACTGAACACGGATTGGGATCTCGCCAAACAAGATGACAAGGCGAAGGAGCTGGAAGGGATCCCATTCAAATGTGTGATCTGTAAAGATGACTACACATCACCCATCAAGACCAAATGTGGCCATTATTTCTGCGAGAACTGTTTCCTTCAACGGTGTAAGACGGCAACCAGCTGTATCATCTGTGGTAAAGATACCGAAAGAGTTGCTCTTCCGGCAAAGAACTTGAAGCAACTAATACACACTTTACGAGCTCCATGAAATACATATATATAATTATCAGTCATTAATGCATTATACACTCTGCCTCACTTTGGCAAACCTCTCATCTTTGTTCAACAACTCCAAATCGTCCCTGACAGATGTGTCGCTATTTTTCAAATACCTCACCATAACATTATCATAAGTCTCCAAGAAGGACAAATTGTTAACGAACCCTTGTAACTCATAATCAGTCTCAACGTTGTGCTTCTTCGTAGGCTTCAACCTATCAATCCAAATACTATCATAATGGTTAAACTCCTGATAGTAGCGATCAATGACTTTGACCCATGTTTTGAGATCCTTATCGAAGAGATAAACGTCATTAGTTGACAAATACACAACGATGTTCCCGTTAATGAGTTCAGCATCAAGTAGTTTCTTCTCAATTTTAAACCTTTTACCTATGAATGTGTCTTCATAGTGTAGGATAGGTGCCAATGACACCTTCTTGTGTACTTTTCTCCGTTGGATAACGTTATAGCAATGAATCATGAAATCATCTGTAAGCACCAACAATAATTCATCTTTGGATGCCAAATAGGAAATACTTGTGCCCAATTCCAACCGTGGTAGTAATAATCTCCCCGATGGTGAATATGCCAAAATTGATCCATTGTCCGTGGCCAATGCCCAAAATATACCAAATGTTCCGGTTATACCAATGATTCTATCCTGTATGAACTGTTCGAATTGTAATTCACCATTATGATGACTCACAATACTCGTCGGATCATCAGTGTTGCCTTTCCCTTCTTCATGGTTCAGTACCTGCATCATAGCTCGTTCATCACCATCACGGGATAGTCTCTTGATGACGATATTACAATCCTCCGGCATTGAAGGTCTCAGCCTCAGGATCGTTTTATGCTGTTTAACACGACGTCGTTTCGTCACTGCCTCCTCCTCCTGTGCCTCTTCATAGTCATCAATTTCATCACCTTCGTCCTCATCCTCATCCTCTTCCATAGAGGTCTTCTTGATATAATATGGGTTGACGGTGGTTTGTACACCAAATTTTGGTAGATCGTAGCAAGTCCTTGATAGTTTCGAAGATATTTTAACGTCAATGACCTTCTTCGATGATACGATTGTTGCACTTTGGAATTTTGAATCCTGCGTCGTTGTATGTGAAGAAGTGGAGATCAACGTTGGAGCAACACGCTTCTTACCATTACTCATGACTACTCTGTTGAGTTTGGTCTTCTCCTGTACTTTTTGTGCAGCTGAAACCGTTGTTATTGATGTAACTATTGCAGGTGTTGGTTTTGGTTCCAGCACTTTGGGGGCAGGTGATGAAGGTTTCTCCAATCTGAGTAGACGATCCATGTGCTTTTCACTCAAGGTTTTTGTGAATTCAGCAGCTTTATCCTCCAAGATCAATTGACTGGTACTTTCAGGGAAAACCATTGAGTCCTTATCAACACCATACTTATCCAACAACTCATTGTTCTTCTCCGATGACACAACTTGTCCCAATTCACCAGGTTCAAACTTTATGGCAGAGATCGTTCCGTCCAAAGAACTGATGTATAGTGCTAGTCCATCTGGACTCCAACAGAGATCTGTAACTGTCTTCAATGAAATGTCTTCAAACACTGCAATTGCTCTTGAATAAGCATTATTCCAAATGACCAAGTTCTTATCCTGTCCTGATGTGGCCACGATCGAGGTGATTTTCTTCTCCGTCCTATTGCTTGGATTAGGGACCTCATATAGCACAGGTGAGAATGATGCAACTTCACAAGGCGAGTCATGGCCAATGAGCGAGGTATCACACTCCCAACTTCCTCTTGAGATCACAGCCACAGAAGTGACGGGACCATTTGTTGCGTTTGGAGCAGCGATGAACTGTCCATCTGGGGACCAAGATAATCTTCTGTAGTATGTGGTGAGGGGTGATTTCTTGAACGGTTTGAGCACTGTTCTTTCAATGGAGAATGATATCTCTGAGCCCTTATGATATCTGAAGATTCTCACAGAACGATCATCAGAGGACGTAGCAAAGTACTTATTGGCTGGATCAAACACAACACCTTTCACATGAGACTGGTGTACATCGAATCTCTTGATTTTTTCAAAAGTGTTACCGTTCCAAATGATGATTGATCTATCCAGTCCCACGGAGACCAAGATTGAAGAATCCGGCGCCCACGCAATGTCTTGGATATCGTTATCGTGTGCAACCGCACGCTTTGTGACAGTCCAGTGCTCCAGGTTCTGTTCTCCGAATGACGGTCTATTCTCCTCGTCCCTTTCCCAAATCAAGAGAACTTTATCGTCCGATCCGGAAGCCAAGAAGCGTCCATCTGGAGAGAACTTGACCACGGTGACTGCACCCGTATGGCGGGCCATGGAACACAGGGGCCTACACGTCGTAGGGTCCCTCTTGGCACTCGGGTCCGTGAACTTGAGGATCTCAGCGGTCGACCAGATCCTCACGTTACCGTCAAGGCCGCCAGAAGCGAGCCGTGAGCCATCGGGGCTCACGCTCAACGAGTACACCTCATGCTTATGGGACTCCTCTGTGCCGGTGTGTTAGTCGATGTCTCCACGATCCCAGCTCCATGCGTATACATATACACTCACCCGCGTGATTCAGCCATGGTAGCTTGAGAATGTGCATTGCGTGTTGCAGCTTGGGAAGCGTTTTAAATGTGCCTGTCATAAGCTTGTGCCTAAGCTCTTTTTTTTTTGTTTTTGTTTCACTGCTCGTTTGCTTACGTCATCGATCAAATAATCATATCACGTGACTGAGTACATGAGTAGTGTTCGATTGATTGTAAGTATGTAATTAATTATGCGTCGTATATGCTTGAGAAGGCATCATGCTCGCCCTGACTGTCACACACTCCTGATCTCTTCCTCAGTGTATGTGTAAGTGTGTGTATATGTGTGTTTCCGTGGGGGGTTTCAAAGCGGCGTCTTACTTAGAGGTCTCCATGTTGCATATTCCATATGCCCCACGGGCACAGGGACAGGTCAAACTGGCCACGCAGCTGTACAACTTGGAACCCACGGACCCACGGACCCACGGATTCACGACTATAAACAATATCAATGATCACTGATCATCGTACGGGTTATGTCTCTCTCGTGTTGCTTTGAAGTCTAGGTGATAGGGAACAAAGACCAAAACGCTGACTATTTTTATCACCCAAGGCAGGAAATTATATGAAACAGCTTTTTGCACGATTTTCAGGTACCAAAAAAAAAAAAAAAAAACAAGCGTACAAAACAACCTAATTCCTGAGAGATCTCTGACAGAGTTTTCAATTGAGGGTCCTAACTTCGCAGACGCTGTACAACACACAGGGCACCCGATGAGTGACACAGGCGTCGACTCCTTCAGGAGCATAGCTGCCACGAGCCCGAAGAGCAAGCGCAACACCAAAAACCTCTCGCTGCAGCTCAAGAGACCGGGGGCTCGGGACCAAACACAAGAGCCACAGCAACAGCAGCAGCAGCAGCAACAAGCACCACCACAAGTCTCACGGCCAGCCTTTGCTGCTCTCAGGAGCCCCATCCCGCAGAGCCCATCAGTACTGGCACCGCCACCAGGACTGTTCCGCCATCCATCAATGTCAAGAACCTCAGATTCAAAACCAACCCTTGTCAGAAGGGCCACCTTATCACTATCCATCCCATCCGAGCCTCAAACGAACAAATCAAACGAAAAGCTCTCGTCAAACAGCATGTCAAGCTTCTCGTCATCGTCTCCCCTGAGCTCATCACCGATCGTCCCATTCACTCCGGAGTTTGTATCTGCTTCAAAGAGATCCACGCATTCCTCCAGTTCAACACTGACGACAATGCCGGTTATGGAGGATTCCACCAAGACACAGACACAGACACAGACATTAGTCCAACAGGTCAATAGCATGGACATCTCCGATGATGGTGACACACACAAAATGAATGCATACCCAAATGGGCCCCTGTGTGTCTTGGAGCCAAACCTATTCCTGTATTCTGAACCAACATTACAGCAAGTCACAGGATTTGACCTTGTCATTAACGTTGCAAGGGAATTGACACCACCAATGCTGAAAGATGCCACATCGCTTGAGAATACATCGCTCCAACACTACACACATGACTCCACGGAATACTACTACGTGCCATGGACGCATACCTCAAAGTTGTGTCCTGATCTGCCCTTGTTGACCCAACTGATGCTCGCTGCTCTGAAAAGGGACAAGCGTGTACTCATCCACTGTCAATGCGGCGTCAGCCGTTCTGCATCTTTGATCGTGGCTTGCCTGATGAAATTGCACCACATCCCCTTGAATGACGCTTATACGATGTTGAAGGAGAAGGCACCAGATATCTCCCCCAATATGTCTTTGATCTTCTCTCTGATGGAATGGGGTGAGTTGATCGGGGTGAACCCGAAAAGTAGTAATAGTGGGTATAGTCCCATGGAGATAGCAATGGACCCCTTGGGTGTGGAAGGTTCCAAAGTGTTGTATGAATCATGATGATAATGTTAAACGAAATGACGTGTGTGTTACCTTTTAGACTCTTTTCTCTGTTTCTGCTTTGTTTTTGTTGGCTTATAGAATGTTTACAGCTGAAGGCAGCTACCTAATTTGATGGATTGTAGTTGGTATTACTCGACACATTGAGCAAAGTACTAAACGTGATTTGATCATATGATTGACAAGTTATCCTAATCACTACAACACAAATAAAACACATTAGAATTACTTTTAAAAATATATGATGCATTGGATGCACTCACTTGCTCAACTTCTTCAAGAACTCCAACAACTCAATGGCGTTGGTAGAATCATGACCTTCATAAATATACTGGGTGGCAATCTTTGTAGCAAACAAGGATCTGGAATAAGCCTCTGGCAATCTGGACAACACCTCTTCCACAGAACCAGCCTCTTGGAGCAACAATTGAGCAATACCTTGTTCCATAATCTTCTTTCTCAAGACCAAATCGTTCCACAGGTCATCTGAATGGGAAATCAAATCGCAAAGCTTGTTGATGTCGTTGGACAAGACATCAGAACATTCTGAAAGTGACAAGCCGGTCTTGGTCTTGTATCCAAGAAGAGCAGTAGCCTCCTTATCAGCATTGGAAACGATGAGCTCTTGGACTTGCTTGACATACGTCTTGTAGAAACCAGTTCCAGCCTTAAACTCTTTGATGAATTGTTCATCGGTAAGAACCAAAGAAGCCATAACTTCAAATGATGAGGAAGTAACACCGCCCTTGTTTGTAGAAGCATCCTTGAATAAAATGGCACCAGCATTCTCCAACTCAATCTTGGCAGGTTGGGTAATGAACAAGTTAGCACCTTCGACGATGTACTTGATGATGCTCTTACCATTGGAATCCAACAAGTGGCCAACAGTGTCAACATCAATAGCAGCTGGACGACCACCACATGGAACAAACAAATCAACGTTGCCAATGTATTTGGAAATGTTCAAATGGAACAAGTTACGGAAGTAAACACCGTTGGTGATAACTTCACCACTTGGCAAGGTCAAATCCTTGTCATCAACAGTCACCATGAAACCTTGTGGGGATAATAAGGAACGCTCATATTCGTTGATCGTGCTTCTCTTCTTAGCCAAACGGATCAATTCATTCTTGTCCAATCCTTGTGGGTCGCACAAGACACCAGATCCATCAACAAGACCAACATAAGTCTCATTTGGAGTGGAGAGCAAGATCTCATTAGAACCCAAATCACCATCTGGACCACCTGTTTGGAACTTTGTAATCTTTGTGTCATTCAGCTTCAACGTCTCATAGATCTTGTGAACATAGGCTCTAACAGACAATGAAGTCATACCGTACTCATCATGAGGAATACCACCAAGGGATGGAGACTTACCAGTAAGGAAGGACTTCCACCATGGTGCACCTCTTCTCTTAGCGTGCAAAGTAGCCCAGTCAGTGTAGCCGGCGGTACCCTCATCTGGTCCCAAGAACAAAATCTCTGGCTGACCATACAAGTCCACAATTGGATCCTTGACACCAGGCTTATTGCTCTTGATCAACAAATCAATGAGGGCATCAATGTACTTCTCAAATCCGGCTCTTGGATTGTCCTGAGCATCCATGTCAAGCAAGATGACACCCTTAGAACCACCTTCTGGAATGTCCTTGTTCTTTCTCTGTTGAGTAGATGCCAAGTTATAGTTCTCATCAAACAAGTTTCTAACGTTGGTCTCATAAGCATCCCATGATCTGGATCTAACGATTCTGATACCACCTCTTGCGATATCCCTGAATCTGATATGGAAACCTCTGAACTCTGCACCAACGAGGAAGAAAAGACCAAATGGAGTATCTGGGTATTCAAACTTTGGCAAGAAAGATGGGTCCAATCTGAAAGATATGGCAACCTTTGTGGAAACAAAGAAGTTAGTCTTCAAAACGGAATTGTTGAAAATGAACAAAGCTCTCAAGACCAAGGCATCGTTCTCGTTGAACACATTCTTCAGCAAAAGTTGCTCGAATTCAGCTTCAGATTTGATTGGTGGAATGGAGGACAATCTTTGGTAAGATAAAGTCTTCTCCAAGTTTGATCTGATGTAGTGAACATCTGCAAAGGAACGGTACAGCTGAGAAATGATAGACTTGTAACGGTTGAACACTTCAAAGATGTAGGACTGCGTAAAAGTCTCGGATCTCAATCTCTTTTTCAATGAGCTTAGCAATTCTGCAACGTGATGAGATTGCTTTGGATCCAACAACTTCAACAAGGATTGATATTCAGCACCCAATCTGTTCAAGAAATGAGTAACAAAGATTCCACCACAGTGAGCATAAACAGATTCTTGAAGGGACAGCTCGTTGTTAGCGAATGAGTCAAAGAAGAAACCATGTGGGATAGCATAAAGCAAGGAAGCCTCCTTGATCAGTTGATAAATTGACAATGGGTCTGTCTCTAAGGTTTGTTTCAAGTAAATGGAGATGATGGTGACACCATTGGAGAAGTTCTCAACGTACTTTCTAGATTGATCCAGCTTGTAGTAGTTGATCAGAGCGGACAAGGCAGAGAAGTACTTCTTGGTGGTGTGGTTCTTGTAACCGATAATGATACGGTGCTCATCGGAGTTTTCCACTGGGAAGTGCTTGATGATTGGGCCCGCAGTTTGTTGCAAAACCTCATCAATGATAGCAGAATACAACTTCTTGGTGTTTGGAGAGATGATCTTGGAGAACGTCTGATCGAAGATGGAGTCCTTAGAAAAGTTGTTCTTGTAGACAAAGTGGGCACGGACGGTCTTTGCGGCATCGTTGTCAAACTGTGGGTTGTTCAAGATCAATGGAGCATTAAAAGATTCCACACGGTAAGTACCATCTAGCTGGTCCAAGTAGTTCTCATCGATGCGTTCCTCGTAGTTAGTCAACTTGAACTCCTTTGTTCCTGGAACAGAGGTGTCAAAGTAAACGGCATGGTCCTTGGACTCACGCTTGTGGTGAATGAATGGAGCAGTCAAGTCGTTTCTAGCAAAGGCGTCCAACTTGGCAGAGTAGAGCGCATGGATGTGCGACACGATACCGTCAACGGTCTCTCTCTCAAAGTACAAGTCATCAATACCCAGGCTCTCGTAGAACCAGCGGGCCTCCGCCTCGATCAAGTTCTCAGGGATGAAGCCGTACTTGTCAATGAGATCAAGCACCTTCTCGAACTGGGCCTCCTTGCCAATGAAGGGCAAGTTCTGGTAACCAGACTTGAGAGAAGAGATGGAAAGGGCGGCAATGTCTGGTGTGGCTGTTAACTCGCTGACCATCATGATTTGTGTCTAATTTGGAAACGGCGGTGCGCTGTCTTGGTACGTTTTGTTGTTGTGTTGTAGAGTGCAGGTCTCTATTGTGAACCTGGCCTCTGAGAGTGGTGGCAGGGGCTCGGCTTAAATACTTTTGAAGTGGGAAATTGTAATTCGTACAGCCTGGCCTTGGGACACTTTTGGAGAGGGAGGGGTGACACCTTTTTGCGCGCCGCGTATGGCGCTGTGCACCCGCGCACATGTGACATTGGGAACTTGGGAGGTTTGGAGTGACAGTCCGCGGCGCAGTGAGGGCAGCGGGTGTGAAACCTGGGGTAAGCACAGGAAAGAGGGGGGCAGAGCCCTTGTGTAACCTCTGTTCCATTGAGCTGACTGGACACAACCAACACACACCACTCACGCTCGCTCAAGATCTATGACTTGGATCTCGTTCAACTCTAACATCCTCTCCTAACAAACTCTGTGTGGCTCGAAATATCCGATTCGAGCCTCTGATTGTCCCTCATTTGTCCATAGATTTCACAAATGTCCAAAGAATGTCCTAAAATTGTCCCACAAATGTCCCACAGTTTGTCCACAATTTGACAATTTGTCCCTTTGTCCCTTCTCAAAAATTTCCACAACGTTGTCCCGCCAACGAGAAGTTGCCCGTCATTTCCCGCTGGCGGTTTTAGGCCCGTTTCGGGTCGTCAACGACGAGAAGCTCTTGGCCTGACGCTCGCCAGGCAGCGGCCAGCTCATGACGGTATCCAGTACTCTGGCCAGGCCATTTCCTAGTGACCAACTGCTTTATCCCTCAAAGTTCAAACTACCCAAGTTCAACGCTCTCTTCCACTCTGCGGGTAATTGCTAGTCAATAGGCTTTTGTCTAGTCCCAGTACACCGCGCGCCGTTAAACGTCGATCATGTGTTGCGTGTACCACCGAGTTTGTTTTAATGCCCAGCTAACTCCTTATGTTAGATAACAACTATAATATTGATGCCCTTGCGGGAATTGAGCGATCTTATCTTCTTTTGGAGCCTTGTACAAACACAGTCACATCGCCAGGTTTGAGCTGCACCAATCAGATGGCAGTCTCAAGAGAATTTTTTCGTTCTACTGCAGATTGGGCAACGGTAAACGGTTGAGGCAGCTGCTTCCGAGATGTCCCTTAGCCAGAAACACACGGAACAACCATATGCCAATGACTCATAGGGTGTGTTGTTGCACAGATCTGGCCAGCTTGAATGTCCCAGACTCCAATTGCTGGTGCCGTTGCCAGTTGGAATCACTGTATAGTCGGGCTGGCCCTCCTCACTTCTCCACACGAAACGATCAAACGCGTTTGAGACTTTGAGGCCGCTCAGCTTCAAGCACAATTAGGCATCGCGCCGTCCCTCACAACAAAAATACTGTTGCACAATTCCAGGACATTTGACACAAAAAATTTCGCCGTCCGAGGATTGCCGAACTCTTACGTAAGTCGCTTGCAGTTGCAGAACTTCCGCACATTTCTTCCCCACACTGGAAATCAGTGTCACTGGCTTTTTGGGGACTCCACTTGCAGGCACTTGGTCAGACAACGAGTTGCAAACCCCCCATCTAGGAGCTCAACAACCACAGCAGCTCAACAATTCCCGTGGGTGGCTGTTAGTCGTAGATCGTATTATGCACGTATAAAAGGGAAGGGCACCCTCAGCTCCCCCTTCTCGGGAGAGACTCACTTTGCGAGTTTGCTCTTTGTGAAACTGCACCACATGCAACAGTGACCTGTGTGTGATACATGGCACATCCCCTAGCTTAAAATGTTAAGTACAACCAGCTAGCAGAACTACATCTCATCATCATAAATCATTCATTGTGCAGACAGATATAGCAGTGAACAGACAATCATCATTCACAACTTGGCCTTTACAGGTGCAACAGCCTTCAGGATCTTTTCAATGTTGGCGGCCTTCATCACATCACCTTTCACCTTCAACTTGCCACTCAAGAACAACTTCTGAGAATTGCTCTTACCGTTGACAAGTTTCTTGAAGTCCAAATCACCCAAGTTGATTGTCAAGTCAGCGGAACTTGCCTTCTCCTGCTTCAACACACCGTCATTCTTCAAATCCAACGTCCATGCCTTCTGCTCTCCAGCTTTGTTCTTCAAGTTGAATACGATCACTGAGTTGGTCTTCTTGACAAGCTCTTTGGCCAAAGCCGGGTTGCCGGAGAGGGACTCCTCGATCTGCTTGAAGATTGGCTCACTTTTGAAACTCATTGCTCTATTGTAACTGGACTCTTACTAGCAAGTGCACTCCAACAATATCGACAAAACAGCAACTTGTTTGTCCTTTTATATCTCTAATCCAGTGCCTGCCTTCGCCGCCTCCCCACCCGGACATTCGATCATGTGCCAAACTTTTCGCCCCGCGCTGCAATTTTGGCCCTCGGTTGCTTTGAAAAATTCCTCCGCAGTGACAGTTTTAACTTTGCCACACTGGTCCGCAGAGTTTCACCGGGTGCCCCAGCCTCATGAGTCAGTTATGACGCTCGTATAAATTTAGTCTGCTTGTCACTTGTTTACATCTAAACATTGATTCTCAAAAGGGTTATATAAAATAGAAAAAAGGACTCAAGAGGACAAGATTAAATACAAGGACCATTGTAGAGAGATGATCTGCACAACAATAAGACGCTGTCGTTACAAAGAGCAATGCACTGAAGCAGACGTCTCAGAGGGCCAATGCAAGAGTGATGGCAGCAGTCACGACAAAGATGAATCTAAATCTTAAAGATGATGCACTGTTCTCCTCCTCATCATCATCATCATCAGTATCGTTGAGCGTGCTGTTGCAGAAGACAGTGGTGTTGGTGGAGTTAGCCGAGATGTAATCTTGGTACTTGCTTATTTCTTCATCCTCATCGGACTCAGTGAACTCTTCAACTGATTCTTCGGTTCCATCCTCGTTCTCAAATTCCGCCTCCGCCTCAGAAGAATCTTCTTCAGTCTCAACTCCAGAGCTGGGATCTTCAGTATCAGCAACACCTGGCTCATTGACATTATCTGGTTCACCATCATTTTCCGCTTCAATGGATACGACAGCAGAAGAATGGAATGATGGAGAATGAATGATACCAGCCAACGCTTCGAACTTTCTAAACTCTTCGGCCTCGGTCTCAGCGTTCAACAACAACAAGTCCTCAGGATCTCTAGATTGATGGATAGTGGCGCAAGCCAATCTCTCGCCGCTCTCAAAGTGTATAACAATAGACTTACCGCCAATGTACTGTGGAGAAGATGTATCTAACCCCAAGTATGGATCGTAGTAGAACATCTCGAAACAAGTGGTGTTGATCAAACCGTGCTTACCACTCAAGTCACCAATCTCACAAAGCGAATCATCACCCATCGCATCACAGTCGGAAGATGCTCCGTATGGGTTGAAGTGGGTACCAGCACTGACACAATCCTTGTCAATCGCACCTTCATGGATATGATAGGAGAACAAACCAGAGTTCTTTGGCAAACCGGTAATATCGACATGTACTTTGGTGGTACCATTCAAGGCGTAGAACTGGATCACACCAACCACGGTTTGAGAATTTCCTTGAGGGAAGTCAGCCCTGAAGATGACATCACTTGGGTTGTTGGTGATGACAATGGCGGAAGCAGCTGTAGTAGCTAAAGTGGCCAACAATGGCAGGACAAAGTGCTGGATGATGAACATATCTGGGTGTAAGGGTTGGGCGACTCTTTGTATATGGTAGGATGGTGAACATCGAAGAAGGTTGAAGAAGATCCAAGAGACCTCAACAGTTTGATATTCACCTCAACAAAGATCATGACACAAAATCGAATAAAGTTGGAGTCACAAAACCAAATCAAGACAAACCACAAAGCTAACGGACAACAGGCAGAAAGACGGCTCGACACAGCTGCACAGTATCACCACAGTCACCATCAAACTGTGGCTAGTTACTAAGTGAACTATCTTCTACTTCAGTAACTTCAACTAAGAATAAGGATGTAATTATACCCGAATGAGTTTGCTGGTATTAAGGCACCAGGACAACTCCCCAATGATGTGTAAACCGTATGAAATGAATAAATATGTGTCACAAGGAGCATCACAAAAGAAGTGGTTGCTCGTCAATGTGACGGTAGATGAGTGTGATGAATGTGTGAACGGATGTCTGAGTAAATTGGTGGACTCATCGTTCATACCATGAACGATTCGCCACAGCCACAGGTTCCCTTTGAATTTGGGTTCTTGAATACAAATCTTGAACTCAACTTGTCATCGATCCAATCCATCTCAGAACCAACGATGGAGAACAAGGCCTTTGAATCAATCAGAACCTTGACACCGTCCTGTTCAACAATCTCATCAAACTTCTGTGGCTGCTCAATGTACTCCAAGTTGTACGTCAACCCTGAACATCCCCTGTTATTGACACCAATACGGATCATCTGTGGGGTTGGCTGATCAAGTAAACCTCTGAGATGCACAAGGGCATTACTGGACAAAGATATAAGGGCCTTCCGTGGCTTCAGCGTTCTTCTTCTTCTCGTCTTCTTCGATGCAGCGGCGTCTGTCGACGCAGTAGTGGTTGCACCGGCCTCAGTGGTCTCTTTGACAGAACTCTGTGCCTGTGTCTGTGTCTGTGTCTGTGTCTGTGTCTGTGTCTGTGCCTTTGGTTGTGGTGTTTGGCCAGTGGTCTCCTTCGCATCATCCCTCTTCTTCAACAGGTCGCCAAAGCTTCTAGATGGCAATCCATGTCTGGACCAGCCAGCCGAAGCTGCTGTCTTGGCCTCTGTACTCATGTGGCTCTTCGACTGCAGGTCTGAATCCTGTGTCGATGCCATCTTGTACGGCACGTAGCTCACCTCGTTGGTGGCCATTGGTGCGGTCTGTAGGAATCTCTTGGTGGCATTGGCCGCTGTGCATGAGAGGTGTCTGCGCGAGACGAGCGGGAGCCTAGAAACCTGTGGAAGTGTTCTCAGCATCTCTGTGTGTGTAAATCTGTGTGAATGTGAGTTTGCAGTTGTTCTATCAGCAAAAGTGTCAGAGATCAAGAGAACAAATTGCACCCCTTGGTCATTTTCGTCTTCTGGGCAAACAAAACTCGCGGGGGCTCAACTTTACGTCAGCAGAACATGCCTTAGTCAGCACTGGTGCCGTCAATTCCAGCCAATCAGCGGGCAGCGCACTGTCAGCAATGTCCCCGGAATTGTCAGCTGGGTCACGTGCGTACTCCCGGATCGCCAAATCGGGAGCCAGGTCAAAGCCGAGCATCGGAGAACGGTGTTGTACTTGCATAACATGGTTAATGGTAAATGGTAAATGACTATTACAACAATTAAAATAATTAGATGGAGCTGGTCTCTCTCTTGAGCCAGGCATGCGCAAGAGCATCATGCTTGACAAGCGGTGACAATAGCTCATGAACAACGCTGTGATGCTCATTGATGGTTCTCTTCTCCTCCGGCGTCAACAGCTGAGCATTGATCAGCTTCTTGCAGTATGGAACCATCGTCAAGTTCCTCAACTTGAGGAATCCCTTGTCGCCAAATTTCTTGTCTGTGGCCTCGACGAGCATGTCGTTCTCAATACGGATACCGTATTTGCCATCCTCGTAGAAACCAGGCTCATTAGTGATGATGTTGCCCTTCTCCAATGGGTAGGAGCTCAGGGCGCTGTACATACCAATGCCAACTGGACCTTCATGCACGTTCAAATATGAACCGACACCATGCCCAGTGCCGTGTCTGTAATCCAACCCTTGAGCCCAGAGGAACTGTCTTGCAAGAACATCGATGTAATAACCATTAGTGCCTTCCGGGAAGACCAAGTTCTCAATGGCCAAGTTACCCTTAAGCACAAGCGTGTAGTTGTCAATCTCCTTTTGTGAAGGAGCGGTGAAATGCATTGTTCTCGTGATATCGGTAGTTCCTTCCAAGAATTGAGAACCAGTGTCACACAGGTAGATTTTTGAAGGATCAATCATGGAACAGCTGTCCTTTGCAGGAGCATAATGGATAACAGCAGCGTTGGCACCAGTGGCAGAGATCGTTTCAAAGGAGTTCCCAACGTAGTTCTTCTCCTCTTGTCTAAACTCAACAAGCTTCTCACCAGCAGCATATTCATCAACAAGACCATTGCCATTGGTCAAAGTCTCCTCCAACCAGGCAAAGTACCTCACAATGGCAGTGGCATCCTTAATCTGTGCCTTTTTGAAGTTTGAAATCTCAATCTCGTTCTTCACAGATTTGAAGAAATTAATTGGGGAATGCACCTGCTTATGCTTACAATTGTTCAAATTACGAACAATTTCCCAAGAAGCAGTCTCTGGGATAGAGATGGTGGACGAGTTCTGCTTCAACATGTTGGTTGTATTGTTCAACTCGCTCCAGATGGACTGGTATGGCGAAACCGTAATGTTGTTCTCAGAGAAGAACTGTTTGATGTCGTCAGAGTAAGTGCTATCAGTGAACAAATGGGTTTGATCGCCATTCACAATCACATATGAGAAGAACACAGGGTTGTACTCAATGTCGGAACCTCTCAAGTTCAAGAACCAGGCAACTTCATCCAAAGCCGACAACAAGATCGAGTTCGAGTTATGTTGACCCAGCTCGGTCACCAATCTGGCGTGTTTGGACTTGAACTCTTCACCGGCGTACTCCTTGGTCAACTGGATCAAGGCACTGGTTGGTCTCTTTGGCATCTCCTCAAATTCACTCCAGATTTCATCAACCAAGTTCTTCTTGATCGCGACAAGCTCAACCTTGGCACCTTCACCATTCTCCTCCAATTTGGTCTTGATGATCTTTTCAAACTCCACGACAGACTTGTAACTGATGACTTTTGGGTCGATACCAATCTTGACAACTTTCTTGCCCGTTCCCAAGGACTGTTCAATTGCCTCCAGGATTGCCCATTCCTTCCAGTTTGGCTCACCCTTGGTGCCCTGCTTCAAAAGCACCCAGTTGAAGTCCAACTCCTGGCCAGCTTGGTTGAAGTATCTACCGTCGGTACTCAATGCGGACTTACCCTCCGGGACTTCGTTGAAGTTGAGCAAATCCCTGGTGATGATGGCGACACCAGCGGACCCTGTGAAGCCAGAGATGAAGGATCTTCTCTGGTCCGCAGCGGCAACGTACTCCGAGTTGTGTTCGTCCTCACTTGGCACAACGTACACTGCGATGTCGTTCTCCTTCATCTTGTATCTGAGCTTCTCCAATCTCTTGGTGGTGTTGACGTTCTTCTTGGACGTGCACAAGGTGTCACTGGAGTAGATGCTCTCCGAGGAAATGGATCTTCTTGGGGAGCCCGGTGCCGACGACTTTCTTCTGGTCATCTGGTGCATGAAGAGGGACTTTCTTCTGTTCTGTCTGGACAACAAGCCAGGGGAGCAGGTACAGTTTGAGCAAGGTCTGGAGCTTCTATTGATGGAGTGACCACCGCTGTTGAGCACGGTGGCGGTGGCAGTGGCGGTGGCAGTGGCAGGGCGCTGCGACGCGAGCGAGAACATGGACGGTTTCGGGGCGACATGGTTGGACATTGTGGCGTAGCGTGTGAGGGTTCTAATCATAAAACACCACACTCAGCGGTTAACCTATTTTTCAGTTTCTCTGTGTGTGCCCGTGCGTGCGCTGGTGTGTTTTGTTTCCCACTGAAGAAAAGTCACCCGCCTGCCCCCCCCTCTCGTTCGCTCTCTCGTTCTCTCGTTCACCGAAAAGTTGTGTGGTGTGTTTTTCAAACTAGGCCAAATCCGGTGGTGGATGGTCAGCTGATGGTCGGAAGTAGTAGTAGAAGTCACATTACGTAAGGCCTGACATAATAAGTGATCTGCTGCCATCCATCTGCCATCTGAATGTCCGTGCCAACAGGCCGAAATCGCCAGGGGTGCCTCAGTGGGTCGAAATTCAACGTCCCTTGTTTGAGGGTGGGGCAGCGCCCAAGGTTTCAGGCACAGCTCTTCAGCCCAACAACTGCTACGGCGCCTTGCAATGTCCTTCCTCGGAGTATACAAGGCGATATATGCCTACGTGCCGCAGAACGAGCAGGAGCTCGCCATTGAGGAGAACGACCTCCTCTACCTGCTGGAGAAATCAGACGTGGACGACTGGTGGACGGTCAAGAAAAGGGTGGTTGGTGCCGATGCTGATGAGCCAGTGGGGCTCGTGCCTTCCAATTACATCCAGCCTGCAGACGTGATCGCAACAGCCACGTCCCTGTACGACTACGACAGACAGACAGAGGAGGAGGTTTCTTTCAAGGAGGGAGATCAGTTCCAGGTGTATGATGATAAGGATCCAGATTGGATCTTGGTGTCCAACGGCAAGGAGTACGGGTTTGCCCCAGCTAATTACATCGGAATTGGGTCTGGCGGTGCTTCCCAAAATGCTCCTTCGAAGAGCTTCCAACCTCCTCCTTCCCATCCTTCGTTCTCGACGGCCTCTGTGAACGTAACACCGGTCCCAGTGCTGCAACCTCCACCACAGAGGTACGACGCTCAACCAAAACAGCAAACTTACTCTGACGAGGAAGAATATGAGGCGCCAGCACCGACATTGCCTTCAAAGCCAAGACCTGTATCCACTGATTATTCTCGCCGCGATTCCTATCGTGACGCCAATGATGATTATGAGGCCCCACCGCCAAAACCATCCAGACCAACTGAACAGAGAGGCTCCTCATCGTCGAACAAGAACAATATCAATGATGAGGATGACCAGCTGTACACATGGGCCGTCAGCGAAGTTGATGGCAGAAAGAAAAAGAAGGCCATGCTTGCCATTGGCAATGGAAACATCTACTTCTCACCGGACTCTGTCAATGGTGGATCCCCACAGCAATGGCGCGCTAAGGATTTGCTTTCGTTCAGCTCAGAGAAGAAACATCTCTTCCTCGAGTTCAAGGAACCTTTCTATTCCCTTGAACTACATACTGGAACAACGAGCGTCGCAACTGAGATCCTCTCTGTGCTTGGTGAATTGAAAGGCGCTGTTTCCCAAAAGGGCCTCAAAGAGATCAAAGAAGCAACTGCTTCGAAACCATCCTCTTCTTCATCAAAGAAGACCGGTAAGATCATGTACAATTTCGAAGCTGAAGGTGCTGATGAATTGACTGTGCATGAAGGTGATGTTGTTATCATCGTCAACAACACCAAGTCCAAGGACTGGTGGTTAGTCCAAAACCAGACCACTGGTAAGGCAGGCGTCGTCCCTGCTCAGTTCGTCGAACCCATGGCCGATGTTAAGGAGAAGAGTTCATTCTCCTCAAAGTTCAAGTTGTCCAGATCGAAATCTAAAGAGAACATCAAGAAGGAGGCTGATTCTTCCCCATCAAAGAAACCGACAACACCAAAATCATCCCGTATTAGAACTTGGGAAGACCGTTCTGGTACTTTTAAGGTTGATGCTGAGTTCCTAGGTGTCGTTGAGGGGAAAATCCACCTGCACAAGACTAACGGTGTGAAAATTGCCGTTGAGGCTAATAAGCTGTCCCTCACGGACTTGGAGTACGTCGAGAGAGTCACTGGTATGTCTTTGGAGTCCTTCAAAGCCAAGCACTCCAAGTCGTCCGACGATGATCGTGAGAGAAGAGCTAGAAAAGAACGCGAGCGAAAGAGAAGAGATCGTGATGACCAAGAACGTGACCGTATCCAATACGAACGTGAGAGACTGGAACGTCTCTCCGAGCGTGAGAAACTTGAACGTGAGCGGGATAGAAAAGAACGTGACCTTGAAAGGAGAGAACGTGAGATGGACAAGGAGGAAAGAGAACGTCTTCGCCGTGAATTGGCAGATGCAAAGAGAAAACTTGCAGAAATGCCCCCAGCCAAGCCTGCTAGAGTTGACCCAGTCCCACAATTCGACGACGTTAAGCCAACTCGTGCCGTGGCTTCTGGTCCAAAGAAGGATAGTTATGACTGGTTTGAGTTCTTCCTGGAGTCTGGTGTTGATGTTAACCAATGCCAGAGGTACAGCAACAACTTCACCAACGAACAAATTGACCCAAGCATTTTGGAGTCCATTGATGCTTCTGTTTTGAGAACTTTGGGATTACGCGAGGGTGATATTATCAGAGTGACCAAGTACATTGATCAGAAGTTTAACCGTCAACCTGCACAATCAGTTGAGGCCAATTCTAACGGAGGACTTTTTACCGATTCCACTGGTGCTCTTACTACCAATCGTACTGGATCTGGCAACCAAGTTTCAGGATCCTTACCATCTCCAACAAAGACTAACGCTAAACTTCAACCTGCCAGTGTTGATGATGACGCATGGACTGTTAAACGAGCTGCAAATTCTGAACCAACTGGTGGATCCATGACTCAACAATTCACCGGGTCTATGCAAGATCTGGTGAACTTGAAACCATTGGAGCCTACGAAGACCTCATCCTCTGCCAGATCATTCAATACACTTTCACAGCCAATGGAGTCTGCCAAGACTAGCGGATCCATGGCACCTGCTCTCACTGGTGGTATGACTGCTCAGGCAACCGGAGTCCCATTGGATCCATTCAAGACTGGAGGTGGCAACTTGTTGCCTTTGGCCACTGGTGGGTTTGTCTATTTGCCAATTCAGCAAACGGGTATCATTAACTTGCAACCTACGGGGTTGATGCCTCTGCAGAAAACTGGCGGTATGAATGGTATTTTAACCGGTGGATTGATGCCACTACAGAGAACTGCTGGATTGATGCCATTACAGAGAACTGGTGGATTGATGCCATTACAGAGAACGGGCGGATTGAGTGTCGGTTTGACTGGTGGATTGATGCCATTACAAAGAACAGGTGGCATTCCCCAGACCTCCTTTGGCGTTGGCATTCCAGGTATTCCACAAACCTCATTTGGTGGTCCTGCTATGCCAGCCACGAGCTTTGGTCAACCTTCATTAACTGGTGGGTTGATGCAACCAATGGGTACCGGGTTCAACGGTGGGTTTGCTACACAGTTGCAGCCAACTGGTGGGCTCCCTCAGACTTCATTTGGTGGTCAACCAACTGGCGTGTTCCAACCACAGCCGCAGCCACAACCAATGTTCAACAGTACGGCAACGGGTGGATTCCCACAGACCTCATTTGGTGCTCAGCCAGTGAATCAATTTCAACCAACTGCATTTAGCATGCAAAATACTGGTTTCCAACCGCAACAACAATCGTTTGGTGTGAATGCAGCTGGATATAACAGTCTGTCATCACCACCAACTCTCAACAACCTAACAAACATGAACAACTTGACCAACTCATTCCAAAACGCGAACATTGGGTCACCATTCCCACAGCAGCAGATGCCACAACAAACATTTGGTCAGCCAGTGCAGCAGCAATTTGGCCAACCACAGACTACCTTTGGGCAAGGCGCACCGGTTGGGTTTGGATTTGGTCAACAACAGCAACAGCAACAATCAATGCCACAGCCATCGTTTGGTGGGTTTGGTCAGACACAGCTGCCATTAGAGGCACAACCTACTGGGTTTGGGTTTGGTAATACACCAAACTTTGGAGGTTCGTCTTCTGGTCAAAGAGCAGACCTGAGCAAGGCGTCTGCGGATAATCCTTTTGGATTCTGACGCTGCTGTTGACAGGACTGTTTAGTTTGTTTTTACTGTACGATTAGAGTCTTTAACTGAAGTGTGTAGATTGATCTTGGCTCATGGATCAGCATGGATCTGACAGTGCACGCCGGTCGGTGCAGATTCAGCGAGTAGCTTAGTTTTGGCGTGGTAAACATAGGCCCCTGTAGCGTAATAAGAGGGTAAAATACCTCAAAATATAACCAAAAGTGCATACGATTACTGTCTGGCAAACTCTATCACGGAATCGCTCTTAGACACTGGACTACTCGTTACACTAACTAATAGATTATTGCCTCATTATTATTCATTCAATCTCTAATCAGATAGTACTCTCCAAGAAATATTCCATATCCTCCAAAACAATAGAGAGAATTCTGAAATCCTCTAAAATAGTTTCCTAAAAGTGAGCCTACTACAACGAATGATGTTATATTAGCATACTAACACTCTCAGATGCCCACAAAAGGCCATCAAGGCCCATCAAACCCAGTAGATATCTCTGGAGACCATGAATTACATAAGCCCAAACCGACCGAGTTCTGAATTCCGGTTGTAGTCCCGACTCCCCCCCAAAAGGATGAACAGAATTCAGAGCACCAAAGCACGAAGCGTAAGCATTCACCAAACTGAAGGACACAACGATGCCGCCGCTCCTACCTTCCGAGAGCAAAGCGTACAAGCTGGCGATGCCCGAGCATTCCGCTGATGAACGTCTCAACTTGAATGTGCGCACGGGTGCTGCGCTCACATTCACTCGTTCAGCTGTTGTGGCTCATGGTGGTGTCACACAAGAGCTTGGGATACCTAAGGTGACCATCCCACTGCTGGAGCGCGAGTTTGCCGCACACGTTGGTCAGGGATCCTCATGGGAGCGCTACCTCTCGAACGAGATCTTCTACCTGAACATTGTGACGAGACTGTGGTCGAGGCTGGCGCTGGACGCCGATGCCCTTAGACCGAGTCCTCGTCTCTTCCACTCAATTACCTCTGGTGGAAAGTCACTCTACCTGTTTGGTGGACTCATTGCCGACACGAACGATCCATCAAGGCTTGCGCCGTCCAATGAGCTTTGGGAGTTTAAGATTGACACCAACAGATGGGTTTGCCTCGATGACGGTATCAACTCTGGCACAGTGAGCAGGTTCGATCACACGATCCTCACGGTGGACTACGTCTCCCCAGCAGATCAGAAGCACCATCCATGCGTGGCCATCACAGGCGGCCGTGGCGAATTGAACCAGGAGTTGATGCACATTTCTATTTTTGACCTGGAGTCCAAGCAGTACATCAACAACACAGAGATGCAATTGACGCTCAATGAGCTGAAGCCACGTAACGACAGCGTGGGCTCAGGTCTAGACCCTCGGTCAGCTTCAATTGGCCAGAGAGTCAAATTGAAAGTGGCAGAGGAGA
The DNA here is from genome assembly GCA_020995425.1 of Williopsis sargentensis. Classification (NCBI taxonomy): domain Eukaryota; kingdom Fungi; phylum Ascomycota; class Saccharomycetes; order Phaffomycetales; family Wickerhamomycetaceae; genus Williopsis; species Williopsis sargentensis. Next base: position 1,121,808 of record CP083466.1, on the reverse strand, counting down.
GCAGTTTTGTCATCACGGGCCTGGCGGGTAAGAACGAAGGCCATGTCAGTGATAATAACACGCTCCTAATCTTTTCGCAGGAGGGAGTCAATGATGAGAACTTGAAGAACCCTATAGTGTCTCTGCCCGTGTCGCCCAATGCTTCTGGTTTGAGATTACCAATGTCGACGCCTGTGAACACGCCAGCAAGATCCGTCGTCCCTCACTCGCTAAGCCATCCAACTGGTGGCGTCTTTGGTTCCAATATCGTCGTTAGTGGCATAAACACACAGCTACAGGAATATCAGGTACACATGTTCAACAGACCTTCAGAAAAATGGTGCCGGCTGAGCATTGACAGCAACAAAAAGGCACATGAAATGTATCTCTGGAGATCGTTCATGTGGCAGTCTCATCACAGGGTACTGATCATTGGCTCCTCAACGTTACCGAAGGGTGCTGAATACGCAACAATTCAAAAATTCGATATGATTCTTCTTGTTGCGCTCCCCGTGATGAACGTATTTCATGGGTTTGAGGACGAGGAGAGATCTACGAGTGTACCCATCTTCAACAAGAGGAAGAAAACTACAACGTTTGAGGCATACTCGAACTACATCGCCCCAACTTCCAAAATATACTCCGTGGGGTCTGTATTCCCAAGCTATGCAGTGGCTTTGGGACGAAGTGCGTTTGAAAGATTTGGGTCCTCATTGTCAGATTTTGAGTTTGTAAGCGCAGATGGTGCCAAAGTGAACGTCCCAATGATGCTTTTGAGAACACGATGGGGCCGTTGCTTTGACATGCTACTGGCCAAGGCATATGCTAGAGCCGTGTACAAGCTCGAGGGCGACGGTAAAGACTCCGTGGAGGATGCAGAAGCTGATAATAATTCACTCGCTTCTGGAAATACAACCGGCAAAAAGTCTGTGATTATGCTGAACAAGGTTGCATCTAGCCAGTGTGAAAGATCAGAATCTCCACAATTCAGACTACCCTTCCAGGAAAAACTTAGTGGTTCTTCACCAGCAACACCGTTGTCATCAGGAACGTTGTTCGATCATACTTCACAATCAAGAAAGCAAAGTGTTGTATCACAAGGATCAATAATCACATCATCAACGTCAGAACTGCCAGAGTCCCCAGATTTCGACAACATTCCACCCATGCAACCACATCCTGTTGAACCATTACCACCATTAGATACCAAGGCGCCATTGAAGTCCTTCAGCTCAAGAACGTATCTACGTGATTCGCCTCGTGGATCTGTGAGTGGGGCTTCGATCGGTTCATCAGGGATGTATCAATCACCATCAATCAAATTGAAGGATTTAAAAAATTCAGTCACAGCATTGAAGAAACGCGGTACTTCAAGATCATCAAGTGTTCAAAACCAAGATGAGGATGTTAAATCACAATTGGATTCCGATGCTGCCATCAATTCTGAAGATTCCAAGGAGATTTTGGAGCCGCTGTTAATTCCAAGATCTTTGTATTTACCATTCTCCACTGCTACTGTTCAAGCATTGACAGAGTTCTTATTTACAGGACAGTTGGGTGATAAGTGGTTATTGGCCCCAACTACTACAGATGTGTTCCTTTTGTCCAAGTTCTATGAATTACCTTTACTTTATGACTTGATCAGTGAGGTTCTCTATTCGATGATTGGGAAGAAGGAAACCGCGTTGATGCAACAGTACATAGACTTGGTGAACGACTTCAACAAAAGACTCGACACTGTGTATCGTCACGATCAGGCCAGGATAACCGCTTACACGCTTGATAATCCACATGTGAAGTCCACATTCGAAGAGATTGAAACATATCTGAACACTGTTGATGATGGGTATTTCAATCTAAATCTCTTGAGAAAAGCCAGTAAGGTGTCAAGCTTCAGTTCCGTCCCAGGATCAGCAACGAGGCAGAGTATGGATATGTCACGTAGGCGATCATCGGCCAGGGCACAACGTTTGGGAAAGTCCAGTTTGTCCAAAGAGGTGAAAGACCTTGATGATGATGATATCGATGCGGAGGATGAGGACGACGTTAGATTGGATGAAGGTGTGAACAATAATATTTCGCCGAGATCTTCACCAATCCAATTCCGCACAGATTCAATGTCTCGTGTTTCCTTGAAAAAGGTGGAGATTGACGATGACAACATTGACCCATTGTCCAAGACTATTTCTAATGCCATTGACGACGATCTGATTTCCCCAAAGAACGATCGCCAGTCCTACCAAAGTAACAGTGATAGTTCTGGAGGAAGCGGTGGTGGTGTTGTCCAAGTCGCTGAAGGTGAGTTCAAGCTGACCAAGGATCAGATGAAGATTGCAGATGCGGAAGAGTCAAGTTCATCTCAAAACGAAGGCCTTATTTCTACAAATTCTGATTCTGATCAGTTGGGTGTTGGATTAGGATTAGTGAATGACTTGACGATGAAGCCAAAGAAGAAGGGGAATGGGCAGAACCAGTTGGATGAGGATGATGGTTCAGGTTCTGATGTGCCCAACCTGGAGAATTTGGCATCTCCCAATTCTGCAGCACCTGATGATCATCTAATGAAGATTATCTTTGAGACTGCATCATTGGCTTGTGATATGAAGTTATTGTTGAGATGCACTAATGCTCTAGAGATTTCGAAGTTGTTGAAACAGAAGAGACAGGAATTCATGACCGAGTTGGATACCATTCAATCTGATATTCTAGCTGAAGAATTGGAACATGGAGTTGTCTTGAAGCAACAGGAGTCCGATTTGAGAGAACTTGAAAGAGAAGGTCTGGAGAGATCATGGAAGGAGAGAGGTCCTGAGTTACAGCGTGAACAACACGATCATGAAGATCAAGCAAGTGGGGTCTTGATGACTGAACAGTCACATTCTGCATCAACGTCTTATGAGATGACAAGAGGAGATTCAGGATCAGGATCAGCGTCCCTCTTCCATGACGATGAATCCATCAATTCTAAGAAGACTCTGAGATCGAAGATCCCAATGATTAGATCCTTTACTTCGATCAGCGCGGCTGCTAATCGTAAGCCCTCCACAGTGCTTGATCCTGTTGATTCAAGAAGCAGCCGTAATCAAGCAACACAGGGGAAGAAGAAATTCTTGGGGTTCATTCCTCGTCGTGGTAAGGAATGAGCTAGTTGACGACAATTGACGAACCAGTGTTGCTGTTTTAATGTAGCCTATGTATGTATGATGTGCGACTTTCTGCACAACTTAATATAAAGTATACGGATCGTGGCAAATACCGAGTTTGATGAAAGGCTGAGTGGTATCGGGATTCGGTACGTAGTACGAACTGTGGAGTCATGTCCGGCAAGCAGGTCACTTTAAGATTACCAAGCCTCTTTTAAAGAGGTGTAAGTGTGATGCTGAAGACTTGCACTATGCCCATGATGAAGAGATGATAGACCATGAATGATGATCGTATAGCATTTGCCATTAGTGCTGTGGGTTTATATGCACATGAGAGAGGGGGTTACTACTGACGAGCGCTATTGACAATGAGTTATCATGGACGTTTCAGATTGGCACAAGGGGCCAGGGGCCAAGGAACTTTGGTCCGGCATGCAAATTGCACTGTGCGTTGCGATAATACGCAAGCGAAGCGCGTTGTTCACTGCGGGAACACCCGCTGGATCAATTCAACCGGCGCTCTCGAGCCCCACTTTTGTTAGACCCAGACTCCCCTTTTTTGCACACCGGTGAAGCGGCCCATGGGTCATGGCCGTTGTCGAATCGCGATGCCTCTGAGTAATATCCATATGTGATAGTAAGCAGTTGCACATGAGCAATGTAATGAAGGAGGGTCTGTGGCCACAATTCATATCCCGGATCGCAGGTCCCTGGCCACCGATAGTATCACAAAGGCTGAGGGATGGCTCATGGGAGCGGGAGCTCCAGATCTGAGACTGGGGGACTCCATGGCCAATGGCTACGGCAAGGAGACTTGAGAAGTTGAGAAGTTGAGTGTGTTGAACTTAAAGGCCGAGAGGCTTGCGTCAGCAGCGCGCATGTCAGTTGCCGAAGTGCAGAGAGTTTACAAATGTAGTGTTGAACGTTTTAAACGAGCAGCTTGCAGTCGCAGAGCCTTGCACACGGGTAGGTTGCCAATGCCAATGGCCATTGTGTGCACCCCTCCAGTTCGCGGGTATGCAAGTACAAGCCAAGCCGTTGTCCTCCTAGAAGCAGCGGGCCAACGCGGCGCAATAATCTGTGAAGCTTAGATCAGAAGAGTAAAGCAAAGAATGCCTCGCGCACAACTCCAAGAGCACAAAGGAAGTGCAGCGAGGATGTATGACTGACACGCTCAAGGTTCACCAACAGCGGTCAAGGCTTGAATGCACATCCCAAATTTTTACGAACGACAACGCGGGGCCATGCAGTCTGCTGCACACGAATTTCTTTTCGAAGTGCGGATCACTGAAAGAGGCAGTTCTCCGAGGACGCAGGCCGCAAACGCGGAAATCCGGCGCAAGTTCGGTGACCCCTGCGTCTGTGCAGCGTGGTGCGCTGGACGACGGCGTCATGTTGTGATGACTTGACCACCAGGCGCGCCAACTGAGCCACCTGATCAGGTGCCCAACTCTGCTTCTGTTGCATTACGGCTACCAGTGGGTGGTGGCCTGTGGGCAGTGAATCTGTGACCCCTGGTCAGTGGCCAGTAGTGCGCAGCGGAACCACACTGGGGAAGTTAATTCAGGGCACTGCTTGTGCTGTGCCATGGCGACACGGCAGCCTGCCACTGACCACACACATACACACAAACACATGGGGGTTGAAACTTGTGCTGGGGTAGTTGCAACTAGCTTGAGTTGAGGCGATGGGTGAAACTCGGTGAAAGGTTGCTGCGAGCGAACGCAACCGCAGTGCGTTGCAGCCGGGCTGTGCGCCACTGTGCAGCTCACCCCCGGAAAACGGGCAACCGTACTTATATCGCCACGTCCGCACACCCAGGAACATGAGACTCAATTAGCTGGAGTCCTAATCACACAAACACGAGCGTACAAACACACGCACAACGTGACTGAGCGATATGAACGACCAGTACGGGTACTACCAGGGCCGCATGGCAGCACAGGGTCCGGCGGGTACGGCAGGAGCCCAACCGGTGCTTCAACAGCAACCCATTGGGCAGCAACAGCCATTAGCGCAGGGATTGACACAGGGATTGACACAGGGAACACAGACACATGGACAGGGGCAGGGACAACAACGATATTACTCATATGAGCAACAACAACAGTCACAGCATCCTCAGCAACAACAACAACAACAACCGTTGTACTATGCACAGTACAATCAGTATCAGCCACCACCTCAGTACCAACAACAGCCAGGGTTCCCAATGCAGGGACAGCTTCATCAACAACCACAACTCGCACAGCACTACGGCCAGGCTCAGCCGATGGCGCTGCAGCCGCCACAGCTTGCGCAGACGCAGCTCCAGCAGCCCCAGATTGCACAGCAGCACGTCCAGCCGCAAAGGCCCAAGCTCACGACGACGTTCTGGGAGGACGAGAGCACAGTGTGCTACCAAGTGGAAGCACGTAGTATCACAGTCTCCCGTCGCGAGGACACCAACTTCATCAACGGCACCAAACTGCTGAACGTTGCTGGAATGACAAGGGGACGTCGTGACGGCATCCTCAAGTCGGAGAAGGTGCGGTACGTTGTCAAGATTGGCGCAATGAATCTCAAGGGCGTGTGGATCCCCTTTGAGCGTGCCCTGGAGCTCGCACGCAATGAGTCCATCGTGGACCTCCTGTACCCACTCTTTGTCAAGGACATTAAGGAGCTCTACCAGGGCCCACAGTACTCTGGCGGTCTCACCGCTGCTGCCAACTCCAACCCCAAGAACATTGTGCCCGTCACAGTGACAACATCCGCATACACAACAGGCTCACACAAGAAGTCTGCCAACACAGCAACATCCTCGCGCGCCAATACGCCTCAGCAGCAGCAGCAACAGCACCCACCGCCGGCCGTACCCGTTCAGCAGCAGCAGCAGATTGAGCAGCAGACGCAACAGACACAGCAGACACAACCACCACAAGAACAGCAACAACAGCAACAGCAACAGCAGTACGGTGCTTACGGATATGCACAATACCCCCAGGAACAAACGTATCAGAAGAGTGCCTACTACAGCTATGAAGAGAAGAAGTGATGCATTTTTACGATTGGGTAATTAATTTTGAGATTTCGCTTAGGGCTGGAGTTTGTGATGTTTGCTTATTTGCATACAAAATGCGTGCTCATATGAATACACTGAAACTGTTCATATACACACGCCTGTATTATTTACAGCTGTTTGCATAACTAATAATGATCTTAGTCTATTTTGGATGTATACAAAGTACTTTTACATACACATTTAGACATGGGTGAGATCAACACCACCAACAGCCCAGATCTCGCTCTCATCCTCAATACGATCGCTGAAGAGCGTCTCCTCGTCACCACCAGCCTCAATTCTTTCACGTTCAACACCAGCGAGTCTACCACCAACACGCTTGGTGTAATCACCAACGGATCTAGCCTGGATGACGGTGCCAATAACAGTCGTCAACGAACCCTTGGAATTCACGTCGGTAAACCATTTCTGGAATTCAACCATCTCAACGTCTTCAACCAGGTTGAACAGGGATAAGAAGGCCTTCTCAGCGGCCAATTTAATTGGAATGATAACATCACGAACACATGCAAATACACTGGCAGCAAGAACATCCCATTGTGGCTTGAATAGATCACCTTGGATTCTTGAAACAGTACGAATGACAACAAGTGACAAACGACGGGTATCAAGGGAATTACTCACGGGCTTCAAAGTTGTCAATGATAATTGGTCAACAACATCCTTCACCAGTGAAGATGTTAATTCAAACGGTGTATCAGTAACAGCCTTTTGACCAGGAGAACCACAAGAACCATTCAACAATAACAACTTACCAAATGCAACAGTCGCATTATCACTGATGTATGGAACACTAGAATTGGAACCGGCAACCAAAACACCAACAATCTGAGATAGCAAACCGCTTTCATAAATGTGATTTGGTGCATCCTTCAAAAATGCATTCACCGTCAAAATGGCAAATTTTGAAGAGTTATCGTTGTCCAGACCTGTATCCAAAACCTTGGTCTTCAAGATTTGAATAGCCTCATCGGTGGTCAAAATACGTGATAATGAACCAACCAATCTAGCATATGCAACGGCCAACTTATCATCGGCGTCCAAAATCTCACTCTCAACCAATTCCATAATAACAGTCTTGGAACCTCTACTCAACTTCTCACCAGCCTTTGTGATCACCTCCAAAAGAGCCTTCAGCATGGCGGTCTTGACACCAACACTGTCAGCATTCTTGGCTCCAAGCACAAGTTCAGAGGCCAAAGGATCAACTCTTGGTTGATATTCAATCAGGGTACCAAGTGCCTTTGCAGCTCTCAATCTCAAAGTTTCATTGGCAGCATCGGACAATGACTTGACGAATGTTCTCTGTAATTGTGGAATGAATGGACGCAAGAATTGTGGAATCTTCTCAAAGATCAAATCAAGTGCATACAAAATAGCAGCCTTCACATCAGATGGGAATCTCTCACCAATGACTCTGATCAATGGACCAGTGATGACGGTGACAAGTGGCTTCAACATGATGGCTGGAGTCTTGGAAATGATGTCAGCAATGGCCAACGCACCGGCTTCTCTTTGATCACTAGAACCATACATCAAACCGTGCAGAAACACGGGCAAAATGGATTGAACACCCTTTGGCAACGTGAAAGCGGTCAAATGCTCACCAGCAACACCAGTGATTTGCAAAGCCTGTTTAGATGGCTTGACAAGTCTCTCCAACGTGTCATTTTGTTGTTGCTTGACAAGTGCGGTTAAGGCAATAATATCACTCTTAACAACAGCTAAATCCTTATCATCCAAGGACAGGATACATTGAGTAACAATGTCCTGGGTGTAGATGGAGTAATCAAGCTTGGTCTCACTGAAGAACGGACCGAGACGCTCATAAACGACCGCACGCTTCTTAGAGTCATCACCCTTAATGACGGACATGAGTTGTTGTAACAATGGATGCATACCTTCATCATCAGTAATTGAGAGAACAACCTTATCGAAGCAAGCCTTCAGATCAGTTTCAGTCTCAGAATCAAGATCACCACGGACCAATTCGTTGAGTAGTGTGCTGATGACGGTACTCAAACGCTTATAGAGAGCTCTACCAGCAACTTCCGCAAAGGAACCAAGTGCACAAGCTCTGAAAGAGTCCATTGGAGATTTCAACAACGTTGGAATCAAGATTGGGAAGATAACTTCGGACTTAGTGGTCATAATCTCTTGCAAAGCGGCAAGTGCATTCTCAGACTCCGGAGTTTGTAGCATGTTCAGTAAGTATGGAATGACTTGGTCAACGGCAACCTTACCAACACGCTCTTGATAGTTGTCAAAAGCAGTTGCAGCAGCCTCACGAACATATGGTGATGAATCAACAAGGGTAGATCTGATGATATCAATAAAGATATCCTCATGCTCAGCCAAGGTATCATCGGAGGAAGAGTCAATCAACTCACGAATGGCAACACAAATACCACCCTTAGCGTCAGAGTCACTAGATCCAAGAGATTCTTGCAAGGTAGGCAACAGCTGCGACATAGCGTTACCACCAACGCGACGAACCAACTCACCAAGTGTGTGAGCAGCAATACCACGCTGAGACTCATCTGGATTGGCAAGACGACGAATGATGATGTTTGTAAGCGAGGACAAGATCTCCTTGATAGTACGTGGAGTGTTTGCAACAAGAGCCTTCCAGATATCGATGGCAGCGTTACGAACAACGACTGCAGTGTCAGAACGACAGATGAACAGCAAGGACAAAACTCTGTCACGACGATCAGCACCAAGAGCATCGACCAATTGTTTACTAACATTACCTGATTGTTCAGTATCCTCCTCTGTGAGCTCCATCTTACCAGTGATACCAGTGATCTGGAACAACAGATCACCAGTAAGTTCGACAGAGGACAAACGGATACGGTAGTTGACATCCAACAAACCAGACTCCAATTCTGGCAAAAGCAAGTCGACAGCTTTGGAAGAGTAGTTCTTGACGAGCAACCTACCAGCCTTCAAGGCGGTGCCACGAATAGACTCATCAGTGTCAGCAAGACCGTTAAGAATGGCTGGAATAATTTGACTAATATATGGGGCAAATTGAGAACCGAAACAAACTGGCAGGAAGAGTAACAATGGCAAGAAACCTTCACGAACAGAAGCACGAGCGGACATAGAGCCAGTAAGAATGGTTGGCAACATCTCATCCAACTTACGAAGACCAATACCACTGATAACTTCAGCAAGAGCCTGAGCAGAACCGAGTCTGTCACCGGCTCTGGCATCATCGTATAATGTGTCGAGCAAACGTGGGATAAGCTCTGGGAATTGCTCTTCACCAAGCTTCTCGACAAGGGAACCAAGAGCTCTGGCAGCAGTGGCTCTGGTGTTTGGAACTGGGTCAACCATGGCAATCTCCAACTCAGAAACCAACTGATGTAAATATTGAAGTAAATCTCTGGTGTCAACCAAAATGGCCATGTTACCAACAATCTGACAAGCCTTTCTCTTGGTGTTGGCAGATCTGTCACGCATTCCTCTATGAATAACATGGATAATCAATGCCAATGAAGGGCCATCGATATAATGAACGAACTGAGTTTTAATCAGAGAGTCCAAAGCCTCTTCCGTGTACTTGGTTGGATCACCAATAGCCTTGATCAAGATTGGAACTAAGACCTGGATCTCTGGGTTACGAATAACCTCACCAAATCTCTTCAAAGCCTGGTCGGCTGCCTTTCTGACCTCTTTATGAGAATCGTTCAAGACACCAACAATCTCTGGAACAATAGTTGACAAAGATGCAGATAATTGAGTTGGGTCCAAATAAGCCATGGAGCCTAAAAGTTCAACAGAACCCTTCTTGGATCTCCAGGAAATATCATCTAAGTTCTCAATTGCCAATGGGATCAGCTTTTTGACACCGTATGATGTAGTGTTCTGCATGATGACCTTGGAGGCCTCAGTAGTAGCATCACGAACCTCTGGAGCTGCGTCACCCAGGGATTTCAAGATAAGTGGCAAAGTCTCAATGACGTATGGCTCAAAGAATTTCTGCAGACATCTGGAGAGACACTCAAAAACGATAGAAGCACTCTCACGACGTCTTTGTTCCTTCGAATCCTCAGCAGCGTCGTTCAAGTTACGCATGATATCAAACTCAGAAAGAGCGGCAATACCATAACCCTTGGCAAGACCAGAGATACCATATGAAAGACCACGTCTACGTGGAATACCCTGGGCCTTGAACAACTCATCAAACAGGGTCTGGATGTAAGAGCCCACCTGATTCTTGAACAGTGGAACAAGAGGAGCAATGACCTCAGCGATAGCTCTTTGAACTTTCTCGGATGGAGTGACAAGTGTCTTCAGCAATCTGTCCACAATCGTACTGACACGAGAATCAGAAGAATCCAAGTGCTTAGCTAAAGAACCGTAGAGAACAACAACATTTTCTCTAATAATTTCCTCAGTCTTATCAGTATCCTTAGACGGAGCTAATGCAGTTTCAAACACGGGGATCAAAGACTCAACATTTGCGGCTCCATGGGCATCAATAACTGCAATGGCAGCCTCCTTGAACTCTTCAGCCACGATGGGCTCCTTGTCTCCAAGTGCCTTCTTCTGAATCAAAAATTCAACAAACTTAGCAACCAGTTGTTCATCGCTGAACAAAGAAGCGAGAAGCTTGAGAGTAAGTGCAATACCACTACGAGCCTCCCATGGGTCTCTCTGATCTTGCGAAGACTTGACAATAAGTCCAAACTGATCCAAAATAGGCTCTGGTGGTCGGGCTTTCTCTGCATAGAGTTCAAGAAGCTCATTCAATACTTCAGAGAAGGCTCCGCTTTCAGAAGAAGTAGCCTTCACAGCATTTGCAATAGCGCTAGCAACAGAAAGACGAATACCACTGTCAACATTGCCTAGGTACTGGTAAAGAGATCTAACAAACTCAGGGGAAACTGAGAATTCGTTTTCTTCCCAAATAGTCAAAGAGATATCAGCATTGGATTCTTCGTTGTCATGACAAGCAATCCAAATCTCATCTGCATATGGAAGTTCAGAAAGGTCAAATTCTTGGTCCAAGGCCTCCAAGATAGTGTTACGCACAAAAGTATCTGGGGAAAGCAGACCATTAAATAACAGCTTCAGATCTGCATCAGAGAAGTCAATGGACATGTACTGACACAACGTCAGAAGACACTCCTTAGCCAACTTGGCCTTTGATGGAAGGGCAAGAAGTGACAACAAAACGTTAACAATTTGTTGACGTGGAATAGCAGGGTTCTTGAACAATTCAGCATGTGTGCTTATAATTTCCAAAACAAGCATCAATTGTTCCTCCTCTTTATCCTCCTCAACAAACTCAGACTTACCAACAGGCTTCTTAGCATTCTTGATGGCAACTGCCTTACCCTGTTCCAGAACCTTTGACAATAATGGCAAGGAGTAGATCATAGTGATAAAATCAAATGGATGCTGAACACCCAGGAACTTGATCCTGAACAATAATCTTGAAACTAGGTCCAAAACATCCTCACGCTGGAACTTGTCATCAAGGCAACCAACCTCAGTGATTCTCAAAGTGGCAACACCAATGAAGTACCTGAGTGGACCCAATCTAGAAGAGGTGACATTTGACAAGCTGAGGAAAGCCTCGGTTGGAAGACAGCCAATCAAGTCCTGGGAGACGTTGTATCTCAAAACGGACAACAGACCGTTAGTAGCACTAGCAACCCAATGGGACTTACCATTATCAATAGCATCCCCAGTCTTGGACAGAGCCTCGATGATGGATGCTGAACGACGAAGCTGTTTAGAGATTCCAGAAACATGCTTTCTGATCTCAGATTCCTTAGTCAATTGAGCGTTGACAAGAACAAGTTCTTCCTTAGTGTACTTCTTGGTGGCAGTGGTTTTCTTCGCGATATCCTTTCTCACACTCTCCTCCCACTTACGGGTGGCATAGTCCTTTGAGTTCTTGTCTTCGACTCTCTTCTTTTTGGTTTCAAGGACGTTGATAACAAGTTCACCTTCAGGAGCGTTGAAAATCTCAACTTCTTGAGCAGTAAGATCCTTCAATACAACTGTGGACAAATCCTTCTCAAAAAGATCACCCAAAAGAGGACCAAGAGCACTTGGATCAATAAATGCCAAAGTGGACGCAGCCTCAGTTGCAGCTGCGTAAATACCGGATTGATGCGTCTTCTCGGTAGCGTTAAGTAAGATATCTGCAATTTTTTGCATGATCTGAGAATGGTATGTCTTTGCAACAAAACCAGGGTCAATTTTGGCACTCAACACCAATGAGATCCAAGAGGAAACACTAGAAACTTCTTTGTGATGAGCAGAAATGATAACTTCACTCAACTGAGAGAGCAAGACATCCGGGTTCAGGGAGTCATCCTTTTGAGAAAGGACAGAGAGAACAGATGGAATACGGCGGTAAACAGGCTCAAGAACATTCTCAGCATCTTTATTCTCAAGAACACAGGCAATAGCAGCAATCAAGGAATCACCAACAATTTTTTGGTTAGCGAGATATGACTTCTTCAAAGTTTCAAGAGTGAATCTTATCACAGTGAAAGATGACGAGTTCGAAAGTGCAAATGCAATAAACGCAGTGCCAAAGTCCACATTAAAATCTTTGACGTATCCAGTAGCAGCACCAAGAGCATTGACAAACCATAACTTCTCCTCATCAGTTGAGAATTTGGAGTATATACGAGAGTTCGTCAACACAGATAACTTCTTCACGTCGTTGGACAAGGCATTAGCAAAGAGAGGTTCGACATCAACACAGTTGTTCAACATTTGAGAAATCTTCAATGTGACATATGGAGCAACGATAGCCTTGATGTTGGTAGTTGGATTGAAAATAATCTCCTCAGATGCAGTGGTCATAGTCGGGAATACCTCAGTGACGAATGCAACCAATGAGTCATTCAACTCAGTAGCCTCGAGTAACGAGCCAAAGTTAGAGTACCACAGTCTTCTGAGTTGTAGCTTAGTATCCTTTAGACCATTTGTGATAGCATCCTTGGAATCCTTAGAGACCTCAGCCTTGGATGAAAGAAGACCAACAAAATGAGCAAAGTAGGCATTCAAACCAGCATCAAGGGAGATCTCATTCTGGTCTTTAGAGACAAGAGGTGTAAGGACAGCGACAGCCTTCGTCGAAACTGCTTCAAAGGGGTGAATAAAGGAAATCACATTGTAGAAAAGTGCCTTAATGTCAGCGGCAGAGATGGTCTTCACGGCCTTTAGCAGTTCATCAGTGACCTTTGAAAGTGTCTCTTCAGTGGAATCTGAGGCACATACAACGCTAAAGTTCTTCAAGGCAAGGGAACGAACGTTCTCCTTGGAACCTTTCAATGCAGAGATCGATTGGGTCAAAAGCTTAGAAGAGGTAAAGATCTCTGGGAGATCCACGGTTGACTTAAGTGGAGCAAAAAGTTCAACGGATGTAGACCAAGACAACTCAGATGATCTAATGATCGCCTTCTCCAAGGAAGGAACAATCGTTGAGGTCAAGACGTCCTTAGAGACAAACTTCACAAGGAATGGAGCAAAGCTGGCCAAGTTGGTGATTGGCACTTTACTTGCCAGGACCGTCTTTGTGTAGTAATCGACAATCATTTTCTGGTCACTTTCAGTGAGAGGACGAGATGCAAGAACACCAGAGAGTGCCAGCACAGGTTCGATGGCGCCGTTGGAAGCAGTGATGGTGCTGACTGCCTGCGATACCTGTGACTCTGACAATTTAGACACAATAGATTTAGCCACGTTAGTGATGGCCTTCCTTATTCTGAGTCTGTGCTTGTCGTCATGATCGGACTGTTGGTGGTAGACACAGTCGAGGATCTGGAGGTGTGTACCTATAATATCAGCAGAGATCTCATCAAAGAGTACTTGAGATGCAAATTTGGACACAATGACCTTGACATAGATGATGATGAGGTGCAGGTTATCCAGTGCGACAGACTTATGTTTGGAAGTCATCTTAAACAGAGCTTTCGACACGAGCTTGACAGACTCGGGCTTCAAATCGAACGTCTGCGATAGAATTGAGCTTGTAGCCATGATACCAGAGCCATCCGCGAAATGGCCAAGGTACTTAAGAATTATTGCCTGTGTTCCACTAATAGACTCATCGCTGGCAGCGGACTCCAAATGGGACTCAATGGCCTTGAAGGTGTCATCTCTGGTCTTACGGGATAAGAGCAGAAGATCACGCTCCAGGTTAGCAGAGAATTCCTTCCAATCAGACATCTTGATCTTTGGTGTTGGTGTTAGTTTCGGAATTTCTGATGGGCCCTGTGACACGGGTTGAGAATAAACTCACAATTTGAACTTCCCAGAACAAGACAGATAATGTACTAAGTAGTAGGAGGAGTTCAAACGTCCCAGAGAGCGAGGGAATGGAGACCTTTTCTTTCTCGATGCGTCTTCTCACCTATACAGCTGATCCTCCAACGGTGAAAAAACCTTCGAATCACTGAGCATAAAGCCGCTCACGGCGGCAGAAGCTTTGTGCAGGCTCAGTTTCGAGCACAAAGTGGCACCTTTCTCCTCTGAGGGCCATCTTCTAGTTGTTTACAGTCTCACACTACTCTCAGCTCATGAAGATAGATGATAGACTCGATTGCAGGGGCCAGCCCTTGGACGGTAGATCTTAGTCTGGAGTCTGGACTCTGTAGGAAAATCATACTACTAAGTTCTTACCAGTTACAATTTAGTATTTTACTAGTAGACTGTAGAAGTAGCCAGGACTGGACGGCGTACTATGTAGTTACTAGTACTGTACTTATTACTATGATCTATCACAGTTCAGTGTTCACTGACACTGGTGATTCGTGAATACTGAACGGTGAACCGTGATTATATCGTTATGTGGTTCAGCATTCACTGGCCAGCACTGCGCCGCAGCCTGCTGTAGCCTTTTCATTGTTGACTCGAATGCCCCGTCTAAACCGACAGTCTGCCACAA
Organism: Williopsis sargentensis; assembly: GCA_020995425.1. Classification (NCBI taxonomy): domain Eukaryota; kingdom Fungi; phylum Ascomycota; class Saccharomycetes; order Phaffomycetales; family Wickerhamomycetaceae; genus Williopsis; species Williopsis sargentensis. The sequence continues at coordinate 1,106,702 of CP083466.1, read as the reverse complement.
TTAAGGCGCCTCGGGCCTCTTGGTGATCACGATTCACAGTACACTAATCGTATAAGTTGTAACCTGTTTGGAATCACTTATTCGAACGGTATTGGCTACGCTTTGTGACATGGTGTCATGGTCCAATTGTGACTTGTCATTACCGATAAATACAAGATCTTAAATCGAACAACCGAACATCGTCTGTCATTGGCTGGAGGGAGTGCATTACCAGCCTCTCCATGGGATCCAAACGTCGCACACTTTCCCATCAGCATCAAGCATGTAGTAGGCATTGAACGCATTGGCAGTGATACAAGAATGATTTGGATACACCAAACACTTTGTACCTATTGGAATCATTTTAGCATTGGTACCAGTTGGTCTCAAGATACCGTGCTCTTGAGACATACGTTGTAAATGCCAATCACCGTAATCATCCTTGGTCATGATGGAACCATATCCTGGAAACTTGTGGGCCGTTTCCTTGGACATACATATGACACCGGTGTTAGTCAAGATCTCACCAACCTCATCATTTCTACCTGGATACTGAGAAATAACGGTACCAACAACTGCTGGTGCAACGTTTGCAATGTCAATACAACCGGTGGAGACCTGTTGTAAGTCACAGAAGATGAAATTACCAGCATGAAATTCTAGCTGAGCCTTCATCTCCTTTTGAAGCTCGATAATACGAGCGTTGCTCTTTTGGAAGACATGATGCTCCAACGAATGGACTGTTGGAGTTGCACCAACGGAAACAATGAGCTCAGAAAGATCGAGATCCGGGAAGGCCTTCTCCAATTGGTCAAGTCCTCTCTTCACAGTTTCCAATTCCTCAATCAATGCCTCCTCAGATTCCTCAATTGTGGTGGAATCGTAAGAATGACCAGAATGAACGTAAAACCCACGTAGTTCAATTGCATTGGAGGACACAACGTCAGTCAAGACTGCAGTCAAGTACTCCATGTCCCAGACACCAGCTCTATGAGTACCTACATCGAGCTTGATGATCACTGTGAATGGCTTTCGGATATTCTTGCCACGTGAATACTCCTGGATGATCTTAACGTGCTCACGAGAATCGATCATCATTGTGAAGGTGGCCACTCTCTTACACAAATCCGAGATCTGGAGCAAACTTTCCGGGGTGACGTTTGGCAAACCGTAAATGATATCGTTGACAAGCATCTCATTCTGATCTTGCTGGTACTTGACAACAGACCACGCCTCTTTGAGGGTACTAACAACGATGCTTCTGTACTGTGCACCAGAGTACAATGGTAGGTCATAACCCAATTGACGGCGCATACCCTCGATGGTCTTGTGAGTCTTCACATGAGCTCTGAACTTTGCACCAGTGGCGCTGACACGATCGAGCATGCGCACACAGTTTGCATTGACGGTAGGCAGAGAGACAGCGAATGCTGGTGTCGGCAACGTCTCCCACGACCGGCCCTTGGATTCGGAGAGAAGCAGCGGGGCAATGTTCGGATCTGGGAACGTGTTCAGTGGGTTAACGAAGGCCATATTGCAGTGTGCTCTTATTTCAGATCCTCAGTGCTTTGAACCTGTTGCGATATTGCGGGAGTTGTAAGTTGTCAAAATCATCATGTCTTTTCGTCGTTGAACACGAGGACGTACTTAGCCGGACCCAGTTAGGCTTATCCTGTTTTTTTCTTTTTTTGTTACATAAGAAAATGGCGAACGCTTTTATCATGAATTTAGGGTGCTCCACACAGTGCACCAGAGCTGCTTATCTCGCATTCAACCCGGCGCCATTCAAGCATGATCACCGGTTAACCAGGGTGAGCAATTTCACACTGTCAGCGTCCCGCGGATTCATGTTGTCCACGTCGCCTCCTCTTCCCCCCCAAGTGCGACGTTTGCAGATTTGCGCAGCCAGCTGTATGTGACATGTGTTTTTGTACAGAAGATCGACATAGTCAGACACGTTATCAAACATCTTCAACTGCGCCCAATATATGGTCTGGAATCTGGATCAATATTCACCATTCACGGTTACAGTTTCACTGAGCTCATGACCTGATGTGGAAATGCGTGAACTCTGAGCCAGAGTCTACTTCTGGCGGCCTGCAAGAACACCCTTTCAGGCCGAGCATACAGGCTGGCCACCCTGGTGCCACATGCTGTGGCCGATAACAACGTTTCCCAGGTCAAACGACTTTGCAGAGCTGTTTCAACTTCCAGCCCCACTGTTCCAGTTCCGCATGATCAAACAAACTTGCGCAGCGGATATCACGGGCAGCACTAGCAGTGAGCACCCCAGTCGCTTCTGTTATACACTGTAATCTGCCTAATGCCCAGTGCCCAGTGGCCAGTAGTGCTGGCCCGGTCACGTTCCTAAGGCGAGCCTTCGATTTGCAGGTTCTGTTTTTTTTTGCGAGGAGCTGGATCTGTTGTCATGGAGAAACTAGCCCCTAGCAGCTAAGTCTGGGCAGTGGCCAATCACAAGGCAGAGCACCACCCGTGGGTGCCCACTGATCTTGGTGCGACTGTGGATCAATGTCGAAGGAGTTGTTAGATTACAAGCGCTGGCACTGAGGAGTACCAATAAGCCGTCATGAGGTTGTCAATCTGACTGTGCTAACAAGTTGGTTTGCGGGTCATTGGAAGATATTGGGACTAGATCTTAAAACATGAGAGACCAGGGTGTCTTCCGTTGTAAAAGTTCTGATCACCAGGCGACTCCTAGGGCGCCTGTCAAATCAACAACGCAACAGTGCTGCAGTACATAGGACCGCATGGTCAGTGCAGATATATGGGGGCGAGCCTGTAGATCACGTATACAGAGCTTTAGATTACTAGTTACCACTCCATACAACGCTGTAGTAACGATACAGGCTGAAGCCGCCATTGACGCCACAGTTATTCTTCTGTATTGTATGCGACTTCTTGAGATCATTCGAAGTGTCACCAGGAGATGCTCCAGTCCCGGAGCAGTTTACTACAGCTGTCACTTCCAAAAAAATTGTTGAACTGAGTAAATATCAATTATGGAGTGTACCTCCATCTGTTAAGAGTTGGTGTCTGACATCCTCATGATTCATGAGTCTATGTGCCGTTATAATTAGAATTTAGATGGTCTGGCTTGATTTTCATGTTCGCCAAGTTCAGTGAAATGTTGGTTTGAAAGTTGAGGTACCATGAAGAGAGTGTTGTACATACCGGAGCGATTGGTGCTACTCACCAGCTAGGATTTAGCCGAGCTTGCAGTGCTGGTCCGATAGTCACTACGAAACATACAATGTTCGTATTTGTTTGGAACGAACAATAAGGGCGTGTCCGATCGGTTGCCAAGGAGAAGGGTGCACAATTAATAGTTGATCAGGAGGTTTTCTGACCCTCAGACTGTTATTGGCTTCACAAACTAAAATTTTCAACTCATGAGGTGATATTGGGCATGGATACTAATGTATAATGTTCACACAAGCACCTCATGAAGACTCAAACATCTGTACTTGCAACACACCTTATTCAAATGGACTCCAGGCACTATCTGGCTACTCAGGAGCGTTGTTCTTGGCTTGCTACATCATGTGAACTCTTGAACCCTGTAGTCATGATGTGCTTATGGGTGACTAACTGCCGAGACGTGCAATTCGAAAATTCCCCAGAAGTCTCCAATGGTGGTCTTTGCTTAAATGTGGATACGACTGAATCGACAGCACCGATAAAGGCGAGTACATGACCGCTGTGTTATAAAAGTTAAATGCCATCAAGACTCGACTTCGATCGGCGGAGCTGACACCCAAAGTCAATTGCAGATGATCCACCCTATTGTTCGATACAGCACCATCAAAACTCTGATCAATTGAATGACGTCAAATTCCATTCTTGGAAATACAGATCATCTATACAGTATAGCTATAATCCCTTTCCACAGTCCGGAATCACAGATTGCTGCTCACACCCAGTGGCCTACATGATTTATAGCTCATAGCAGTAGGGATAAGCACACGTCTTCCAGTTTTGAATCCCAACTGTCAATGTACGCCAACATCGGTCTGATCTCTACTTCTGGAGGTCTGCCTCTTATGTCTCCGCTTGGAAACTCGACTGAAGAATGACAATGAGATGAGGGTATATGAAGTAATGGTGGCCTCGGTCCCTTCTTTCCACCAGTTTAATATTAAGCTGAGCATTGACTCGTACAAAAATGCTCAACATGACCACACTAATGAACGACTAAGTTGAATACGCAACGCAGTCAAGGCTGTCCATCTATTCGCCTGAATACTGTAGAGTCTTAAAAAAGTAGAAACGTCGGCGACCTGGCTGGACCCGCACAGCGATTCCAGACAATGATCCACAGTGTCCAATCATCTCACCTGATAAATGCACATACTTTACATGCCATTCAAAGAATTTTTCTGCGCATTCCTACAGATGTTGCAGTCATCAAGCATAGTGTCGCATACTCAGCTGACTGCACTTAAAATGAGCTCATCAGTTCAATAGTTCGATCGTAGGCCTTGTCTGAGTTGAAACAGCAGTTCTCACTTAACGGTGAAAGGTGAGGAGCCCATGGGAAAGAGCACGTAGAGAACACTGTGCTGGTACTTCGCTAGTAACTGGTCCACCCAATAAGTGCTTGTCCAGACCAACATAGATTCTCGGATAAACAGAGCTAGGAGTGTTGTAAGTGTTGTACATTTCATATGGCGCGACACTCAGCCCCTCTAGAAGCCGAGTTCTAACCGACCCCACTTATACCGAGAGGAGATGGATTCCCCGCCACTGTCAGAGGTTCTGAAGCTCTAATGGTGCCGGACTCTGTAATCTACGAACATACGAGGCCCTCAACATGCCAGCGTGCCAAGATAGTACTACAATAGTGTGACATATTTTCATGTATGATTATGCACAAACTCGTGTTTGACCCTGCAGCAAAGTAAATCCTACTGAGTTTTCAACCGCTGCCATGGCGATTCCAGGGCTAAAAAACTCTCCTAGCTGCATACTCGGAAACCCAGGCCAATATTACAAGCAGTTCAAGCAGTGGATAATGGTCCCATAGACGAGAGCTAATATTGTTTAGAGTTATATCGCCCTGCACATTTACTGGTGGCACATGGCACCGAAGTTCTGATCTAATTATACCACATCAACCACGATCGCTGTTCAACGGCAGCAGAACTTCTACTCAGTGAAAGGTTATGAAATATTTACCGACTACGCTAGCTGCACGACAGCTTCTAGACACTCATAATGATCCTCTGAAGCGTACCCAACAGCTCTAACTGTCAATGGGGTATACAAGCTCAATCTTTATACTTTATGAAAAACTCCTTTGATGTTAATAGTCCTGGTTCTGCTTGATTAGAGTTATTATGCTGTTGCCGGCCGATCATCATGAGTTTATAATAAACCATTCCTCTGGGGACTGTGTGTTGAAATGAGTGTTGTCAGCTCAAATGACGAGCACGGGAGCGTTCAACCTTTTCGGAAAGAGAGGTACACAGGACTAGTCTTGTCAAGCTTCATGGTTGACATGTTCCACGTACAGTGCTCTCCAAGCTATAGGGACGGCCAATATTCATCAGCAAAATGTATCTGTGTACAGCAGGCAACAGAAAGACTGTCTTACACATGCCAACACTCAGACTTGACAATAGTTGTTCCTGCACGATTGAACTACCATGCGTGGTCCTTATCTTGTTCAGCTATTCACGGTAATGGGGTTTGACATTGAAAACAAATGGCTAAACTGGATGCCATCACCACGCCCCGTGAGTCGAAGAAATGTGAGTCTTTGATTACACTGGAATCATAAGGAATGAAGCACGCTATATGTTACAACTCGTTCTCTGGAGATCGCTCAAAGCTGGAACAAACAAAAGGATCTACGATGTACCATTTGTCTAGAATCGCTCCACCTGAAACAAGTTATATTTTGACGCTCATCTGGAAGAGCATTATAGGGCTACAAGACAATGATTATAATAATGCTAGAAAAAAACTAACATAACCCGAGAGTAACGTCCGTAAAAGGCCCGTAGAGGACGATCATCAAATTATACGAATCACACTTGTCACTCTAGTAATCTGTGAGCCCCTACAACAGATTGTGAGTCGTGAGTTGTGAATCGATGATGATTATTGATTATTGTAAGCGTACAGGGTCAGCTCTCAAATGTTGGACTTGATAGATCAGACTGCTGTCCAGATTGAGCCGCAGCATCACCCGAAAAAGTTTAACATGGGCACATGAGTCATAACCAATGATCAACAGTGAGTATTGCCAGCACTTAGTCACGATAAAATTGGACCGACTTCACCTCATTAATTACCTCTTCTGCCAACACTCGCCAAATAATGTGTAGGTCATGTATCTTTTTCACGGGGGCGGGATATATCAGGGCCAGATCAGTGGATCACCAGTCAAATTCCTGCATTTCCAGTCAAACTCCTGCATAGATCTGCATCAGATTACAATATATTATGCACCTGGTAGGCGCCATTCTTGGCAGAACGTTAAAAATCGGAACTATGAACGCCGCTCAATACCGAAGTGACCTAGGATCACCACATCGACATGTCAAGGCCGATAAAGACACCCTTATCACCGGACTCGAAGTACGAATAAGAGACAAATGGTTTCTCCAAAGGCTTAACCAAAAAGAAATGTTTTGCATGGCAGCCTCCTGATCAACATGTCGTCTCCACATCTGCAGCTGCAATTATTGTGGGTTAACTTATTGGTTCAGTGGAGCATCGGACCAGACATGCAGCAGACTTTCGGAAGTCTCTGCTAAGTGGGGTCTCAGCTCACAGGCTCACCACCATCAGCAAGGATTGTCAATTACAAGTACTACAGTAGATCACCACACTATAGGACAACTTCGACCAATAATGGTTGCCCTTCCTGATATTTGCACCCATGTGGGATTCGAAGCGCCTCATTGGATGCCGAGCTACAGCCCGTTTGTGACAGCTCGCTCCTAGTCCCCTTCACCAACAGTCTCGAACTTTAATTTTCCTCCGGACTAGATCTGTGCATTCCTAAGTCATCGGCATTCACAGCCATGTCTCTTCAAGTTGCGCCATAGCGGCTAATGGGGTTTAAATAGAGCCCCTTTTCCACTTTTGATTATCAGATTTCTCATCGAGTTTCCACATTTTCCATCCTTTCCAGTCTCACCATCAAAACATCTTTGACTGATCAACTCGAAGCTCGCCTCATCTATCAGTTCTAACCTTCACAACCGCCTACTAAAGCTGTTACTTCACTCAGAGCTACGCTTGAAGCATCATTAACCGCCATACAACAACGACCAAAGAGATACACGTACAGCGGTTAAAAAGATTTCAACATGACTTCCAAGACTCCATTAGTTACTGTTGTTGAAGACATCGAGGATACCGCCAGTGTTCTGACTGACTTCGAGAAGTCCCAGTTGAACAGTGACTACAATCCAAAGGATCTTCTCCCAACTTCTTTCAGCTCCGGTGAGGACTCTGACTTGGACACAAGCTCCAGCGATGGCGAACTTGAGATGGACCCATCTGATGAGGATGTCGATCCAAATGAGACCTTGAATGTCGCTGTCTCGAAGGACGAGGACACATACCGTGGCCGTCCCAGTTCATGTGTCTTCGTTGCCAGTCTTAATGCATCCTTGTCTGATGATGAGTTATCCATCTCAGTGTCCAATCATTTCAAAGCTGTAAGTCAAACATCTCTCAGCTCCTTTCAACGACTTTATTACTAACAGCGAACAACAGTGGGGTGAATTGGCCTTGGTAAAGGTCCTTCGCGATCCATCCAACAGACCATATGCGTTTGTTCAGTACAGCAATGACGCTGATGCTAAGAGAGCACTGAGAGAAGGTCAACATTCAGTGCTTGATGGTCGGACCATTCGTTGTGAGCCGGCCAAAGTGAATAGAACATTATACATTGCCACCTGCAACGACTTGGAGATCTCTCTAAAAGATATCAAAGAGATCATTGGTCAGTACGGTGAGATCGAACAAGTCGTCGGCGACAATGATTCAACATACAGAAAGTCCAACATCAACAGAGCTTGGTTCTGTCAGTTTGCATACAGAGATGATGCCATCAGAGCATATGCCAACCTTAGATTGAGCCCAGACTGGATCGTTGAATGGGCTCAGAACATTGAGCATCCATCCGAAGACAAACAAGAACCTGTGGAGATTGACAAGTGCTCGATTTTTGTCGGTCAGTTGGATGGTAAAGTCACCAAGGAATTATTAAACGACAGATTCTCCAGACACGGCAAAATCAACGAAATCGTTCTTGTCTTGAGACCTGGTAACAACTTTGCCTTCGTAAAGTTCATCACCGAGAAGGCTGCCGCTGCTGCTGTTGAAAGGGAGAACCATGCTGTCTTCATGGACAAAACCATGCACGTACAATACCGTGAGTTGCATCACAGAAAGAAGTTCCAATCCAACACTCCAAGATTGAGTTTGGCACCACCACCTGTCAACTTGCCAGTGAGAAGAGCTAGCACCGGGTCAGGCTTCCACAAGTCTATGGACAGACCACCAATGGGTCAGTTTGGCGGTCCTCCACCGTCGGTATATCACCGTTCTTCATCCATCTCATCATTTGCTTCTAAGAGCAAGTTAGGTGGGTCACGTTCAGTTTCGTTCACGAGTGACAGATCTGGTGCTAGATTCTTTGCCGGTGTTCCACCATTCGAACCAGACCTTGCCAGTTTGAACGGTGTTCATAACATGGACACACCAAAGAACGGCGACAACAGCTACTCTTCAACAGATAAGAGATCGCCGCTGTCTTCTCCAAGTAACCGCACAGTCAACTCATCTGCACATGGGGAGACTAAGTCGGTGTTTACGTCCACATCTGTTTCTGCATCTGAACACAACGTTTACGACGATCATTTCGGTCCAAAATCATTGCATAGAAGAAGCGTGCCGCACGTTATGACTCCACATAACACTTTGGCCCCACATCCACCACCCTCCTCCTACTTCTACTATGCATATCCAAAAGAGTATCCCATGCAGCCATTTGATAACGGCCAGTCATATCTGCCATATGGACCATATCCATACTATTATTCAGAGAATGGAATGGGTGATATCTCACCACATGCATCTCACGGTCCAGCTGGTCTGGCAAATGGTATCCCACCACCTCCAGGAATGATGGGTCCAAATCCATATTACATGTACTATGGTGTTCCACAGACTCCAACTTTTTATGAGAACGGTAAAGGTCGTCAAATGGATCCAGTCGGAAAGCTTCCAGATGTCAAGGCCGACGAGCTTGATTACTGACCCTTTGGAGTTTTTGTTGTTATTTTGATTCATTTCCAGAAATTCATTTCGGTGGTGTTGCTCAAGCTTGCTAGTTCATGTTGTTTCCGCGTCGTCTTCTCTCTTACTCCTTGTTGATGTTTCTTTTCTTATGTGTCATTCACCGATTGCAGACTTAGCGTTTGTTTTGGTGCACTGTGTTATTGATCCACTTAGTTTGGCGTTCTTTCATTTTATAGTTCTTCTGGGATGCTGTTGAGGCTGAGGTTGGCCTTGACTGCCAGTTTCTCTTTCCCCTTTTTCTCTCAGACGTGGTTGATTTATCTTTATAATGGTGTTGATTAGTTCAGCATGCTGTAGAATCGCTTAGTAGAGGGCAATGTAATGAGGTTTCATGTTTGAGCTTGGCTGGTGGTGATGGGGCCGACGGTGATAAAGATATTGTGAAGGGTGAAACGTCAATTCAAACATAACCACCCTATGGAGGTCAGTCGATCAGTTCGAGCGGTAAAAAACATGGCTGTACAGTGGGAGTGTTACAGATATCAATAAAAAAATGATGCCTACCTAACTGCGTTAAGTGATCACCGAGACTTCGTTTCATTACTAAGATGTGTTTTACCGTTTTCAATATCTTTTAAACCTCTTTGATGATCCTTGAGACTTCGAAGCATATCTCTTTTGTTTCTTTCCGGTGATGTTTGCCAAATTATTTGTTGGCTTCATAGCGGCAAACTTAGCCTTCGTCATCAATTTATGCTTTGGTGAGACCTGAGATTTGTTGTTTGGCGACTGTGGATCTATCACACCGATAGAATGCAATTTCTTGTCGTTCTTGGGGACTGGCTTTGGAGATTGTGGAACAGCTTTCGTTGGGCTCTTTGCCGATGAGGTTGCTGAAGCCGATGTATGCTGGGAGGGTGCGTTCACGCTGAACTTTGATGGGTTCGCTATAACGCCTTTGTTTGTTAAGCGAGTGTAGATCAAGTAATATGCTGATGAATCCTTCAGTGCCTGCTTCTCGGAGATTGTGTTGATGTATTCGTCATCATACGTTGCCCATGAGCCATCAGGTTGGCGACAATGAGCAATGTAATGACCCGATGACACTGAGCGACCAGCATGGACAACAACAGAGATGAGTTGATATAATACTGGCTCACCCTTTGTCGTGTATTGAGTCAGGTCCATAATCAACGGATACGAAACACCCTGTTTAACCTTTGACGATGATGAGCCATTGAATCTGAATCTTTTGAGATGAACAGCCAATGTCTCCGGTGCACGGTCGATACTGGAAATCTTGATTGCGTTTGTACGTTGTTCACATTTTTCACAAACGTAACCACTCTTATCTGATCGATCAGTCTTGATCAACTCAGGGGAAAAGAAATCTCTGATGGATTTCTGGATGGAATATCTATGTGATGATGATGATGATGATGATTCATCAGCTGTGGTTGTCACTTCACTAGATGAAATGCTGTTCTGCCTTCCTGATCCCAAATGCAAGGATAGATCGTAGAACTCCTGTTGGGTCTTGGAGACATGGCCACAACTCTTACAAGTAACAGATTGGTCTAGTAGACCGCCAAAGATGTCATAAATGATACTCTCATTCAACTTGTGTCCCTTTGGAGTAGAATCCTCCTGTAATCTCGATAGAAGAGACATGAAGTACTCATGAGAATCCTCTTGTTGCCACTCCGACATTACACAGTTGATATCATCCAAACGAGCAATCAACTTCTTTGGATTGATGTATTTGGCACCTTTCTTCTTCTCTGGATTCCACATTCTCGTGGCAGTTTCTGAAAGGACATGAGTAACAGACCTTGGATTTATCGTATCTTTGTACTTGTTTTTGAAAACATCATTCAAATAATGTTGCACCGCAGGGATATGAACCATTGCTTGAACGGCTGCATTTGTATAGCAAGTGACACCGTGGTTTAAGAGTCCCAAAGGTTTCTGTTGTGATAATGTTGGACCCCAGTTCTTAACGATGCGTTGAGACTTGTTTGATCCTCTGTCATTGGCAATGGCGTTGATCTGGTAGAAATCCTCTACTTTCGTAGCCTTTGAGGGAAGTTCTTGCTGTTCATCCTCCGATTCTGGTGAAGTTGGTGGCGTGGCGGTCGTTTTCTCGTCGATTAGATCCTTCTTCAATAGTTGAACATCCTCCTCCTGTGATCCAGATTCTGATGTCGAGGTTTCGCTGGACTCAGACTCGGCCTCAGATTCAGACTGAGCTTCAGCATCAACGGCTTGCTGCTTGACATCATCGTAGTCCTCGTCCTCTTCGTCATCTTCGTCTGCGTCATCATATGCGTCATTATCCTCGGATTCCGTGGCCTTTGGAGCATCGCTCTCAGATTGGAACTGCTCGTAAACTTTTGAAGAGACAATGTTTCGTGGCGTCTCCGAGACAAAGTCGTCCGAGGAGGTGGTGTTCTCCCGTGACACTTCCTCCGGGGTCTGAGAATCTGAGTCATGCGATTCACTTGACTCTGAGGCCTCAACTTCTTGTGATTCATCGTCCTCCTCCTCATCAAAGGCAGCACCAACGTCTTCCTCCACAACAGGGTCATTTCTTCTCTTACGCTTCTTCTCGCCCGCTGGGGCGTCTCCCAGGGAACGCTTGCCTGTATAGCCGGCCAGTGCCTGCGCTAGGGATTTGGGTCTTGCCATGGCACGTTCTTTCTTCTCCTGGTCTTGCTCGATGGCCCTCTTCTGAGCCTCTGCGCTTACCTGCGCGAGGTCTTTAGACTGTGCAGCGCCTATTTTGACGTAGCACTGTGGCCTGTTGGCGTGTGTCTCCGGAAGCTTTGCCTGGACGAAGTGCAGTGGGTCCGCCAGAATCCTTTGAACCAAAGGTGCGATGCTCTCTTTGACAACGTCGCTCATCGATTCCTCTGTGGGGTGTCGTTCTGTTCCTGAGGGGGCGGGCAGAACGTGTGTTTGGTGGGTAGGAGTGATGTCTGGTTTGCTGGCCGTGGGTGTGATGGCGGGGTGTGTGAGATCAATGGAGAGTGAGAATCAATCAACTAGCACGGACGTACAAAAAAAAAATATGTCTCGTCAAAAAGAGAGAGAAACTGGCCTCTGATAAAATTTCAAAGCTCTGCGCGCAGAGCTCTTCGCCTTTTTTTTTTCTTTACCCGCGAACGCGCGCGAGAGGAAAAAATATTTGAAAAAAAAAAAAAAAAAAAAAAAACAAAAAAACACAAAATCTGTCCGTACCAGAAACAAAAAAAAGAAACAAATTGGCGTATGTAAGCAGTAACAGGTTACGTAATTGCTGACTATTAGTGGTGTGCGGGTATTTGATTAGTGACACGGGATGGTTTGTGGCAGATACACCAGCCACAGGGTTTTCGCGATGGTCTGTTTGTGGCTGGTGAGGGGTTGTCCCTTGTGGCTGGTGCCCGTGTTAGTGAAACTGCTGCGCTGCACACACGCCAAAGCAACATGGAAAGGAAGAGAAACACGGTGGTATTCACAGAAACACACACAATACACACGGCAGCCTGTATAATGTCAATACTGACTGACCCACAGGACCATCGCAAGGACGCCTTTCTCATCTCGAAGTTCTGCACGCACGGTGGAAGTGACGACTCTCCCTTGGAGACCAAAGAGGTCAACGTCAACGACCTTCTTACACAGCCTCTTGATGACCGCTCACAAACCTTATACACGCCCTCTGTTTCGGACCAGAAGGATGAGGCCATGCTCCAGCAGTCGAAGCCATGGGTAAAGGACGCCAATTACTTCCAGAACGTGCACATCTCCTCGCTCGCATTGCTCAAGATGGCCATCCACGCCCATTCGGGTGGATCCATTGAGATCATGGGCATGCTCACAGGGAAAATCGTGCAGAACGGTATCGTCGTCATGGACGTCTATCCGCTGCCTGTGGAAGGAACAGAGACACGTGTTAATGCCCAGGCAGAAGGATATGAGTTCATGGTGCAATACCTGGACTCTTTGCGAAAATCAGGAAGGTGTGAGAACATTGTTGGATGGTACCATTCACACCCAGGATATGGCTGCTGGCTATCAGGTATAGATGTGGGCACACAATCACTTAACCAGCAGTTTCAAGATCCTTATCTTGCCATCGTTGTCGATCCAATGAGAACAATCACAAATGGCAAAGTGGAAATTGGGGCATTTAGAACATACTCTGAGGAGTACATCAAGAACAACCAGAGTAACAGCAATGCAAACATCGGAAGTACAGTCTCAATCGGTATTTCTGCCTCTCCAACGTTTTCAAAGGACCCAAAGAAGACCAACCCAAAGCTGCTGAAGGACATCCCACTGGAGAAGGTTAAGGACTTTGGTATGCACTCTTCCAAGTACTACTCACTCACGGTGAATATATTCCGCTCAAATGCTGACCATATGATCTTGTCAAATCTGTGGAACAAGTTTTGGGTCACCCAGATTGTTGGTACAAATGAAATTGATGAGCAACGTACAAGATTTGAGGAATTCCTCAATTTAACACTGGACAACTTGGAACAACGCTCGTTGGTCCTATCCTCCAACTCCAAGAATAATGAGATGGACATGTTTGACAATTACAGCACCGTCCGTGTCCCACCTCAGCATCGAGCACCACAGCGTCGAGTTCCGTTTATACAACAGACGGCAACGTCGCTAAGAGAACTAGCTCAACAGTTACAACCAACTAATCTACCCTCAACGCTTGGAGGATCACAGTTATCACCGTTCAGTCGTGCAAATTGGCTCGCAAAGGTGAAAGAACCTTTGGACACTGATGATTCGGACCTTGACATGAATGACTTTGATTCTGATTCAGAATCCCGTCAAGATGACGACATGGGGATGAGATTCGCCAAGGTTGGCTCAAGGGATACCGGAATAGGCTCTACGGCGAACGCACAATCGCCTTTAACACCATGGGGCCTATCATCCGCGCAGAGTGCTCAGCAGCTGGAGAACGCTAAGAAGAAAGAGCAGAATGAGCTGGTGAGATCGACCGCAGCGGAGGCAAGTAGGAAGCTAATGAACCTTAAGCTGCAGAAGATGGTGTTCCTGAATGAATGAGATGTCAGCCATTGCTATTCTTTTGCTTGATATTCCCGTTTGTAGCGTTGCTGTAGAGGGTTTATGTGTCAGAGAGATGGGCGTCAATAAAATTCCCGAAAGTTCAACAACACAATGACGACGCTCGCAAAATGTGGACACAACAGCAAGGAAATCCATGCAACTGAGACCACTCGCTTCGACGAATGACACATTCTCGCTGCCATCAGTCCACGAGCATGCGCTCCATGGCAAGTTCACTGCATCATCACAGTACACATATCCACAGCTCCAGCCTCCACCACCACACACAACAAGCAGACCTATAATCACAACACAACTATCATGGCTCCACGACTCCTCCGCACTACTCACAGTCTCATCAGACAACTGCATAAGGAATTATATTCCTCCACCATCACTACTACAAGACCCGGTTGATCAAGTTGTGCCATACACACGGTCATACCTGCCTTGGATATCCACGAGTTGCGTCCACCCACAGGCATCGATTTACAAAGGATCAATACCCATGATGATCAGCGGGAAGGAAGTTCCCTTGAAGTTATACGATGCATATCCTGACAGTAGGGGAAGGCTGAGAGTACTAAGGACCTTCAACACCGCACATCCACAGACCGAAAAGTTTGCAAAGATCTCATGCATAACGTTCCTCAACGAGAGTACTGTCATTAGCGGTTCTATGAAGAGTATTCAAATGTTTGACATAGAGAGAAGTGATCCACTGGGGGAAATTTCAACGCAAGGTATTGTGAGTGCAATGGCCGCTATGCAGAGTGAATTTGTCAGTGAAGCCTGGGTTTGTGGAACTTGGAATGGTGCCGTTTCCGTGTTTTCCCATGATGGTGAACCTGTGATGACTACAAAATGCGATGGAGGGGTGTTTCAACTACTGGAAAGTGGGAATGGTAAATATGTGTATGCTGTCCCACGAAATGGTGATTCTATCAGAGTATTGGACATCAGAATGGGATTGGAGGAGGTTTGTTCGTTGGGCTCATTCAACTCAGAATCGCAAAGAATAAGTGGAACTTTGAAATCAAACAGCCAAGGGTTGATCATTGGAACAGCTGATGGATCAATGAATTGGTATAAAGATGCTGAGATGGGTCTCTCAACTGTCGAATCTCTCAAACTGTCTGAAACGTCGGTGTCACATACGTCTATTCATTCACAAGAACCAAACGTCATTGCTTTCTCAACAGGTGATAGAGACTGCAAAGATCCCCAAGTTACTATGGCATGGATTGATTCATAAGTCTTGCTGTTTATTAGCTAAATTATTTATGCAAATATCACCATCTTCAGGTGTACATTCTGGCAAGGTATTCTCTCTTCTTACACGGATCCATGGTACGTTTCACCTGTGGATTCATCAAACCAACATCTTCAAACTTTGAAGGAGCAGAGCCAGTTTTATCCTTCACTTCATACTTCAACGTCTTCAACTTGTTCAAGTCAAAGGCTTTCAAATGTGTCAATACTCCTCTAACTATAATGCTCTCCAATTTCGGCGTATCATGGAGGATCAATGTGAGATTAGCACCGTGTAGCACCACTTCCTCCAAGGCTGGCAAACTGGAAAGTGTAATCACGGAGCCATTACCAAACACTTCAAGGTCAATCTTCTTCAACTTTTTCGCAATCAACCTTGAGCAAACAAAGTCATTATCCCCATTCACAGACATTGACAACTTTTCCAAATTTGGCAACTTGACGAATCTCGAAGTCTCATTGGCGTTCTGTGAAAACAAACAAGTTTGAACGATTCTCAAGTCCAATGAACTCCATTTGGATGATTTTGCCAAAATCAGATCATCAACGTTCACTGGAGTTTCAGTTCCAGTGAATAACGTCAAGCTGTTCAAATTTGGATATCTGCATGACCATTTCTTCAAACTTTTGACGTTGATCTTTGGAGAACCGAAGTTGCCAATGTTGAGATGCCTTAACTCGTCTGCATATATCGGAGGGATCATTTTGCTTTCGAAATCCTGTAACTTAATGTTGAGATTCTTTAACTTGGGGAAACAGTTCTTAGGAATCTCATGCTCTATTGGTTCTGAGATCTCCAAGTCCAAAGTCTCGAGTGTCTCAAACTGTTTACATTTGTGCAATGGAGCATGAAAGTTGTTCAAGATGAGTCTTTGAGCAGTGTAAAGGAAGCTGAAGGCATCCTCTGGGTATTCGAAGAAAGAAGCCTCCCCATCGCCTTTATAAGTGAGAGTCACAAACTCTGGTGTTACTAGATCCACCTTTTGAATCTCTGGGAATGACTGGTTGAACGAGATCTCCGCCTTCTTCAACGTCTTTGTAGTGGAGATGTCTTTGAGCTTTGGCTTTATTCCATCGACACTATCATTTAACAGAACGGTGAACTGCGATCCCACAAAGCTGCCACTGGTGTAACTCAATGCACCTTCCAACTTGAGGGTCAAGGCGTACACATCAACATCATGAAGATTCACCATCGAATCCAAACCATTCACCAAACGAAGCGACTTGGAAGGTTCTTTGGCAAAGTTGAACTGATCGTACAAGGATTGTTCACAGTTAGATACCACCATGGTGTGGATACCGCTCAACTGAAGCTTGCCGCCCGCGGCAACGCTGCAGTTCTCCAACGTCAACCGCTGAATTCCCCTGAACTGGAACAGGTCCGTATTGAGCACAACGCCATTGAGGGTGACATCACGGGAATCCGTGATCTTGAAGCGGTTGTCATTGTCACTCTGCTGCAAGGCACAGATGAACTTGGACAACCTGTTCTGTGCCTTGCCGCTCGCGTCGGCATCCTTGTTGTCAACGTTGGCAAAGGTGATCAAACTTGGGGTCTTCAACAAGCGCCGCAACGTCTTCTCCTTGTCCAACTTGTCCACATCGGAGATGCACACGATGTTCAAGCACGCATCACACTGGTCCAAGTCCTCGAACCTGCACAGCTCCGCGCGCAGTAACCACTCTGGGATCTCCTCAGGGGTTGTCTGAACCACGTAACGCACACGGTCAAACCCGTTGGGCGGCATGGCCTCCAACTTGCTCTTATCCCCCCACGACCAGTAGTCCTTGATCAGCCTCACACCGCACCCGCCACACTCGCACTGTGCATCCGTCGCCATTGTACACGTCCCTCTTAGCCGCTGTGAGTGGCTTCTGTGGGGACGCTCAAGGGAAAGCGTGTAACATTGGCAGCTGTCTATGTGTCATCGCCCGAACAGGCAATATTCGCGGTGTGTGTGGCGTGAACCGGATCTGGCGACTGGCTGTTGGATCTGTGGTCGGTTTTAGCAGGCGGAATTGCTCCTTCGTTGGGTTCATTGTGTAGTCTGCTGGCTGTTGAAGAGGCATGTGTGGATTCAAGTACAGCACCGCCCGCCAGCTCCCGCTGAGCACACATGAGCCCCCCTCGGGTATCCCAATCAGGAAGATTTCGCGCACTCCCACCCAATTTTTCACATCGACAACAAACAGAAAGTCGAAGGCTTCTTTCAAGTAAGTGCTCATCTCGAGAAAGGCTCTTCAATTCATCAACACAACAATGGCCAGTCGCGGAGGTCCTCTCAAGAACATCTTTGTGAAGCTGATTGTCGGTGCCGGACAGGCAGCTCCGTCCCCACCAGTCGGTCCAGCCCTTGGTTCAAAGGGTGTCAAGGCCATTGACTTCTGTAAAGAGTTCAACGCTAGAACTGCCTCATATGCCCCAGGCGTCCCAATCCCAGTGTCGTTGATCGTCAAGCCAGATAGAAGTTTTGCCTTTGAGTTGAAGTCCCCACCAACGGGCTACCTGCTGCTCAAGGCTGCTGGTATTGCAAAGGGTGCAGCTGAAGTTGGTCCCGGTAAGCCACACGTTGGTGAAATCTCACTGAAGCATGCCTATGAGATTGCAAAGATCAAGAAGACTGATGACAGACACAAGTCCATGGAGTTGGTGAACATTGTCAAGAGTGTAGTGGCCACGGCGAAGAGTATGGGTATCAAAGTTGTGCTGTGAGGTGGATCATCGGCGTATGCTTTGGAGAGTGATTACGATTGTACATAGAGTGTGTGTTAATGATATATGATAGTTCATTGTCCTGTTGTAGAGCGTCTCTCCTTTGGTAATCGTGTGTGGGTGCAATTACTCGGCTGTTGTGCAATGTTGACAGAACGACCCATGAACTCCACCTGGTCATGGTATCCCATTATAACACGCAATATACCCCAATGATATAGCACTCTAACTTTCTTATTTTACACGCCGAGTTTTGAGGAATGCAGGCTGCAGTAATGCACCCATGACTCAACTCTCTGGAAACATGTGGTAACTCGTTCACCTGTTAGCGCTTCAGATGACACTCCAAATTTCTCAAGGGAGATGACACAAAACCAACAAGGTTGAAGCTTGACTCACATAACTACAACAACGGAAATTATTCATTTTCAGATGACAAATACATTATACACTGTTTGACATGTGCACTGTGCACTGTGCACCCCGATCTGTTACTAGCGAGCATCGATGCAAACAGCTAGATCTATCACATTAATCGCCTACCTTGAGCTAAAAGCTGGGTTTTTCCGGTTCTTATCCGCTTTGGGATTCTCGGCCGCCAGCTCTTATCGTCAGTTCCCCGATTTGGATAACCGTCCGAGATGACTTGTTCGTGGCACCTGCCACTAAGTAATATAAATACCTGGCTCTTGTGCATTGTTCTTTGCCTTAGTTGTGCTTGGCTTTGAGCTGTACATATCCACACATATACACACAATGACCGTTGAGCCTCCAATCCTCAATCACCTCTCCGACATCGCAACGGGCAGACAAACCGTCGAGTTCCACAGTTTGCCTGTTCCTGACCACGTCGTTAAGCACAGTGCCCCTCTCTCGTTGAGTGGTGGTAGACCACACCAGGGTTTCTATCCAGTGAGAAAAGTCACCTATGAGCTTGTCGCTGAGCCATTCGGTGAGCCAACCACACAGGCCCACGTATTGGAAGTTGATCCAACCCCACATAAGCTGGACTTGAAGAATGCATTGAACTATGGTGCAAGTGAAGGCGCCCCTGAGCTTGTCACTTTCTGCAAGGAATTGGTATCATACATCAACAAACCGGGTTACGCTGATTGGGATATTACCTGTTCAACTGGTTCTGCTGACTCCTTGCACAAGGTGTTCAACTTGCTCGTCAATCCAGGTGACACGGTCATGATGGAGTGTTACACTTTTGTCCCAACCATCAACAATATCACCTCATGGGGTGGCTCACCTATTCCAGTTGCTATGAATTTCGAGGATGGTGGTATTGACGCTGAGAAGCTGGACAGTTTGTTAACCAACTGGTCCACTGGTGAGTTTAAGGACAAGCCTAAGCCAAGAGTTCTCTACACCATTCCAACCGGTCAGAACCCAACAGGTTTGACTTTGAAGCTTGAGCAGCGTAAGAAGATTTATGCCTTGGCTCAGAAGCATGACTTTGTGATTGTGGAAGATGATCCATACGGGTACATCCAATTGGGAGCTTACTCTGCTGATAACCAAGAGAACATCTTTGCCCCAGGGAAGTTCACTGCTGATGATTTTGTTGCCAGATTGACTCCATCATACGTCAGCATTGACACCGAGGGAAGAGTTCTTAGATTGGAGACCTTCTCCAAGGTCTTCGCACCAGGCTCAAGAGTGGGTTTCATCGTTGGCCATAAGGAGTTGATCAAGAACATCAAGAAACACATTTACTGCTCTAACAGAGGTCCATCTGGTCTTTCCCAGGCTACCATTTTGGCTACCATTGCAGAGTATGGTGGTGTTAAGGGTTGGATCGACTGGTGTGTCAAGATTTCTAGGGTTTACACTGAGAGAAAGAATGTGTTCATGAAAACGCTCATGTCATCTGTGGCTTACAAGAAGGGGTACTTCAAGTGTAACGAGCCGGACGCTGGTATGTTCATCACCATCGACATACGCTTCCCGGAAGGTGACGACCACAGATTGGAGATGGAGGAACTTGGTTACAAGACCGTCACAAACGGTGTTGATGTGGTGCTAGGGAAGAACATGGCTTTTACGCCAGAATATGCAAAGGCTGCACAGTATGTGAGATTGACTGTTGCTACTGCTAGTAACGATGAAGAGTTGTTGGAGGCTGGTTCTAGATTGACCAGGGCCATTGAGGAGTACTTTGAGAGTACCAAGTAGCGGGTTCTATAACATATTTGGGTCACTTAATGAGGATTAGTCGTACACTATATTAATCTTGCGGTTCGAACTTTAAAATGAGGAGAAATATATCAGAGTCTCCGGTCTGCACAACTTGGCTTGGATCCCAGCCGACTGTTGATCTGGAAACCTGGCCCTCGAGATCGTTGACATATTCCATATCCGTGACCCGGAGATTCGATCGAGTCTTTGTCTATGTAATTTCCCAATCAGGAAAGAACGCGTGACACTTGATTGACCTTTGGGATACCTAAAAACTGAGTAGGCTATGCTACCAATTCACTGTTCACCACCATCGTATAAGGGTTGAAGCATGTCAGAAACTGAAAAGAGATTATGTGACATGTCATTGTCAACCATCGCTGGATAGCGGCCCAATAGAGCCGCTCTATCAGAAGCAGGAAACCAAATCCTGGCGATATTTGTCTTGTTAACTAGGGCCTTGGCCTGACGAATGATGGGTCTAACGAGGAGTATATCGGAGCTGGTGCGCCATCATTCCAATACTGAGAGACGGAGGCAACACTACCAACGCCACCACCCCAATATATTGTGTGGTCGTGGACTCACCACCGCTGGAGCAGACTATCCCAGGTCCAGGCGTCTCATCTGCCTCGCCATCGGCTGAGGACAAGGAGTTAGTGGAATTCAACTCTGAACAGCTAATTAGTGCTGAATTGTGGACTTATTTTCGTATTTAGCACGGGACGGTGTTACAATAGTGGAAAGACGAACGGACAGCTACAGGATTACATTCTTCACTGTGCAGCCAAGAACTGTTCTCGAATGTTCAGACTGTCCAAACTTGGAAACTCTCGCGGCAACTTGTCTCGCCACTTGCGAACAGTACATTGTATTCATCTCACTGCATACTCCGAGGACAACCTGAAGGAATTGGAACGTGCTGCGAAGAGAGGGAAGTTTGCTAATTTGAGTACCCAAATAGTGAATAGCTCAAAAGATATCAGAAATCAAATCTTTGTCGGATCCAAAGAACGCAGGAATGGAGACACCATCTGGAACTACTTTCTCTCACTATTGACAACAGGTGTGTCAGAGCTACATGGTTGTTGAAAATGTGTACAGAGGAGAGGCTCTCAGAATGTTAGATGTCCTAGGAGACATCCCCAACATATCAAGTAAGATAGTTCCACAAAGATCCAACAGTCTCTATGAACTCACTAGGACGCAATTGAAACGGCAATGCAGGATTCCGTGTCAATTTCCTTTGACAGCTGGACTGTGTTCGATCATAAAGGGCACGTGATCAAACTGAAGGTAGGCATTAATTAGTGCGCTTAACTTCAGAAAAAAAAGGGCCGGCCTCATTACAAACTCTACCTATAGAATATTGATTATCATTGTTCTGAAACTCGGTGGTAGTTACTCGCTCCACGTCAGCTTGATGGTCGCCATGGCCCATCACGATAGTAGACGTCCAATATATGATATAGGCTCAACCGCACAATTGAAACCCAGTATTCGTCTAGGATGACGTCACTGACTACCTACATGAGCAAAACTTGGTCAGTGATCAGCGATCACTATCAAAAAATATTGTTCGTACGTCGACATACAGATCTCATCAATTGTTACTCTGCAATTTTCTGCCCGGTTTCGAGTACACACATATGCGCGACCACGTCAACAAATCAGACAACGTAGTCGGCCACTTCCCCTATCCCGTTAGCGATACTGTTATTATACATTTCGTGGGCCTCTCTGCTGAGCATTCCAAAATGTGTCATGGTCGCACATATTCATCGGTCAATCCTCTCCAAAACTCAGGGTGTCAGCTCTGCACGTGTAACGCCCCCTCGGTTCAATTGATGAGCACATTTTTAAAACTGTCTACAAAACACGCATGTTCGCGAATCGTTACGCGTCTTCACGCGTCACAGAGTTTCCCGATTGGGACAGAAAATGCTTGAGACAAAATCGGCCAGTTAAAGTTAAGTTGGGAATCTTGACGCGTGGTATCTCGGGGGGGGGCACAAGCTGCTCGATCTCGTGTTTCTCTGCACGTTTGTCTGTCTGTCCGTCTGTCTGTCTACCTATCTAACATGGCAGTTCTGGAAAGCACAGTGTTTATCCTGTCAGGACTCCACTTGAGCATGGATATGTGGATATCGGTGTGCATTTCGGCACAAGTTACAACTGCAGCAGTGCGTTTAAGCCGCCTGAACTTACAGGATTACGCTGAAAATATTTTTTGAAAACAAAACAGTCCTCACCCCGTTTTTTCTGTTCTCTCTCCAACCCGGAAAAACAACATCACACAGAACAACACATCACTGATCACTATGTTGCCTGTTGCCGTTCTTTCGCTTTTGGCTCTTTCTGCCACTGCACACGCAGCTGTGTCGTGCTCCTCTTCGTCTCAATGCCCAGAAAGTGCACCATGTTGTAATCAGTTTGGTACTTGTGGTACTGGTGCAGATTGTTTGGGTGGTTGTAACCCAAAGTACTCCTTCAGTCCAGATGCTTGTATGGCTATGCCAGTGTGCAAGGACGTGAAGACCACATTCGGCTCTGAGGCTCTTCCAAACGTTGAACAATACTTGGGTAACCCAAATGATACCGACTGGTACTACACAGGTTACGTCGAGTTCGGTGACGAGGGTATGTTGGTTGAGATGCCAAAGGACTCTACCGGTACCGTTGTTTCCTCTTCCCGATTCTTGTGGTATGGTAAGTATGGTGCTACCATGAAGACCTCCCGTGGTGCTGGTGTTGTTACCGCTATGATCTCCTTCTCCAACACCCAAGACGAGATCGACTGGGAGTTTGTCAACTACGACTTGGAGTTGGCTGAGACCAATTACTTCCACCAAGGTGTTGAGGCATACACAAACATGCAGAACTTCACCTTGTCCAACACTTTCGAAAATTTCCACAACTATGAGGTCGAATGGACGGAGGACCACATCAGCTGGTTCCTCGACGGTGTTAAAGTCAGAACTTTGAACAAGGCTGACACTTTGGACTCAACTACTGGTATTTACGCCTACCCACAGACCCCATCCAGAGTTCAGTTCTCCATCTGGCCAGTTCTGGAATCTGCAGGACAAGGTACCAAGGAGTGGGCCGGTGGTGTGGTGAACTGGGACTCGGTGGACATCCAAGAGAAGGGTTACTACTACGTTACCGTTAAGGACGCTTACATTACTTGTGCTGACCCGCCAAGTGGTACTGCCATTGAAGGTTCTACTGCTTATGTCTATGACAGCACTGTCGACTTTGACCAGGCCTCCATCAAGATTGTTGATGCTGACACCGCTCTCTGCTCTTATGACAATTCTGGTTTGGATGACAATTCTGGTTGTCAAGGTGCTAACTCTTCCGCCTCCTCATCCTCTTCGGCATCTTCTTCTTCTTCATCTTCATCATCCTCCTCCTCCTCTTCTTCTTCCTCCTCCTCCTCCTCTTCTTCTTCCTCCTCGTCATCCTCTCAGAAACCATCTTCATCTTCATCTTCTGCTTCTGTTTCTTCCTCTTCCTCTTCCCACGTTTCATCCTCTTCACATGACTCATCTTCTTCATCCGCTGTCTCATCCTCTTCGTCCCACGTTCTGTCATCCTCCACTATGAAGTCTGAATCCGCCTCATCTTTTAGGGCTGCACCAACAAGTGCCACAAGTGCTACTGCTGCCAATTCCTCAACCTCCTCGTCCACCTCCTCCGCCACCAATGGCTCCGATAGCTTGATGGTTAACGGGTTTGTCCTTGCTAGTGTTCTTTTGGCATACTTGATTTAAGAGAACAAAAAAAATATCAGCAACACTACACGTGACTCAATAAAATGACATTCCATTCTTGCTACCATTAACTGGCCGTAGTCAATTGGGTCAACCACACATACTTGGACCCTGCCGAGAATTTCAAAATGTGCTAAAACCGCTTGTCCGCGCACTGCTGAATGTTTGGGTTTTACCCAAAGCGGAAATTGCGCAGACGAGCATTCCGTTTCGGCCCAATTTCGCAACTGGTTTTCCCTTGAGCTTCTCAATGTATGCGCAGGTTATTTCCCAAACCGGCCCGCAGTTTTCGCTACTTTCGTAGTTTTGTCCCAAAGCGGGCTATTCTGGCGTGCAGATCTCTCACCGGGCACACATTCTGCGAAAGCGAAAAGGATTGCGCAAACGCAACACAGCAATGAAAACTGAAACAGCTGTAAAGGCGCCAGCCATCTCTTTGAATTTTGAGAACGAGAAGGTAACCACAAAAGGGATTTGTCAAGTTCATCAGTGCTGTAACTCACACCAATTGCTTAAGGACAGACCGTTGATCTGTGTCGTCATTCCCATATTTACACACACACACACACACACACACACACACACACACACACACACAAACACAGAACAATCAAAAAGCATTATGTCTGCATCCCCTGAAAAGGCAGCCTCTGCTGCCGCTGTTAGTGGCTTCAGAAGCACTGTTAACACCGTGAGGGAGCAGAAGAAGTGGGTGTCCCCATTCAGACAGAATGGTACTCCTCAGGCTCATGCTGCTGCTCAGGCGACTACTGCTACTCCAAAGTTAGCAGTGAAAGAAGAGAATAAACCAGAGACCAACGCTACTGCCGCAGCCATCACAAGTATCAAGAAGTCGGGGGTTGAAAAGGCAGATGCTGACGAGGCAGCTAAGGCTAATACCAATGGCACCAAGGAATCTTCTTCCAACGGTAAGAAGGTGATCGTTGAGCCAATTATTGACCTCGGTGGAGGATTAAAAATGCCAGAGAGTAAAATACTTGCAATTGCAAGGGAGAGACTCAGCAAGGATATGAAGAACATCGATGAGAAGGCTGTCGAGCAGCAAAGACTCAGAGACTTGAAACACCAGAAAAAATTGGAATTGGAAGGTCTCAGAGATCAGAAAAAGGTGAACTCGAGATTTGCCAAGTTCAAGAAGAAGTTGGAATTCGAGAAGAGCAAGTTCTCCCAAGACCATGACACTAAAGTTGCCGACCTCGAGAAGTCAATTGCCTCTTATGACAAGCAAATTGCCGAGTTTGATCAGAAAACCAATCAGGATATCGAATCCCAGATCAAAGACCATGAGGAGAAGACCACCGCTGCTGATGAGAAATTGGCAAAGGACAAGGAGGCCACCCTCTTGGATGCCGACGAGAAAGAAAAGGAACATCAGTCTGCTATCCATGACAACGTCATCTCTCAGAAGAGAAGTGAAATCGCTTCAAGAGTATTGCATGCTAAGCAATCTGAGTACGAATTACAATTGGAGCTCTTGCAATTGCAATTAACACAAAATGAGCGTGAGGTTGCTAAACAACAAGATGTGAATGTTGAACACTCTACTGTTAAAGAGGATCTTGAGCAGAAGGTTGCTGACTTGAAGAAGGCTCTTGCTGATAACGAAGCTGCGATTGCGGCCTCTAAGGAAAAGGATATTGTCAGTGTGAATGACCTTGTGGCGTCTCAGACTGAGCTGGAAGGCTCTGTTAATAAATTGGAGTCTGTGAAGGAACAGTTGGCCACTGTCAAGGCTGGTGCTGCTGGCCGTGCCTCAAGATTGAGCGACGCTAAGAAGCAGAGACAGCTGTATGAGGAGGAACAGGAGCGTAAGAGAATTGAGGAGGAGGAACGCCTCAAGAGAGAAGAGGAGGAGCGTCTCAAGAGGGAGGAGGAAGAGAGAATTGCCAGAGAGAAAGCCGAGGAGGAGGCTAGAATTGCCAAAGAGAAGGCTGATGAAGAGGCTAGAATAGCTGCTGAGAAGGCTGAGCAGGAGAGAATTGCCCAGGAAGCTGCTGCTCAGAAGGCTAGAGAGGAGGAGGAGGCTAAGGCGGCAGAGACTCTAGCTGCCAAGCAAGCTGCGGATGCTGCTGCCAAGGAGAAGTCTGACGCTGAGGCCAAGGCTAAGGCTGGAGAGGATTCCAAGAAGGCCAATGTTACACCAATCATTGCTGGTGCTGCCGCTGGTATCGTTACTGGTGCTGCTATCGGTGCCACCGTTGGTGCTTCTGTTGGTTCCACTGCTGGTAACGCTCTCGGTTCTACTACGAATGCCGCAACCTCTGCCATTCCACAGCTCTCCAAGAAGGACGTCTCTCCAGCTTCATTGCCAAAGCCATCCAAGGATGAAAAGAAGAAGAGAAGAGTTTCAGGTTTGTTCTCGGTGTTCAAGAAGAAGGATAAGTCTCCAGAGCTAGAACAGAAGCCAGTGGATACTGAGAAGACAACATCTTCTACTTCTGCCATTGCTCCAGTTGCCGCTATTGGTGCCACTGTTGGTGCCGTTGCCACTGGTGCTGCTCTTTCTGCTCCAGATGCCATCCCAGTATCCAAGTCTGTCGAGACGCCAACTTCCCCTGCCCAGGTTGATGACGAGGTTACTGTTCAGACTGTCGAGAGTCCTGTCGTTAAGACTGTTGATGCTGCTGTCTATGAAGAACCTGTCGTTGTTGATGAATCAACCGCAGCTGAGCCTGTTTCCTCTGAGCCACTCATGAAGATCCATGATGTTAGTGGTGAAGAATTCAAGGCAAAGGCCGTTGATGTTGATGCTAACGCTGAAAAGCCGGTGATTGCCATTGTTCCACAAGACCCTGGTGTCACCTTGGAGGAGATCACCCCACAGCAGGCTTCTAAGGAGAAGGGTGAGGTGCTTGCCGTTCTCACTGGGGATGTTCCAGTTGATGATGTCAAGCCAGATACCGAGGTTGCTGCTTCTGCCATGACCACCTTACCAACTCCACCAGTGACTGCTCCAGAAATGGAGGAACCTGATATTTCTGCACCAACTGATGAGTCCCTTGAAAAGAAGGTTGATTCTGAAGATGTTGCACCACAGTTTTCCAACGTGACTGAGAATGGTTCATCTCGTGAGGCAAGTCCGGAGCCAACACAGGGTGCTAGTAAGAATGCAAAGAAGAATGCAAAGAAGAGAGCTGCGAAGAAGAAAAAGAAAGCTGCTGCTGCTGCCATTGCTGCTGTTGGTGGTACTGGCGTTCTTGCCGTTGAGTCTTTCACCACGTCTGGAGGCGAGAACACTCCAGAGCCAACCACCGCACCAACTGAAGAGGTCAATGTGGGTGATGTTATCAAG
Source organism: Williopsis sargentensis (assembly GCA_020995425.1). NCBI lineage: Eukaryota > Fungi > Ascomycota > Saccharomycetes > Phaffomycetales > Wickerhamomycetaceae > Williopsis > Williopsis sargentensis. The sequence goes on along the minus strand of CP083466.1, from coordinate 1,079,101 downwards.
ACTGAGGCCCCAGCTTACACCGAATCAAAGCCAGTTGAGATCCCAACTGAGCAAAAATTCACAGTTGCAGAAGGTTTCACTCCGGAGTCTCCAGCTGATGAGTTAAAGACTGATTCTAGCGATGTTGCTACTCCACCTGTTCTTGAACGCGTTGCTCTGGACTCTTCTGAAGAGCCATCTTCCAGAGCTGAGTCGCAAGAGGCTGGCTTGTTGGAGACTGCTGGTGTTGCCTCCCCTGTTGCCAGCCCAGCTGGTACACCTGCTATTGAGAAGGATGCACAGTTCCCAACGCTGGATCCAAAGATTGCCGGCGTTGTTGCTAGTGTTGGTGCCGGTGCTGCGGCTGTCGCTGCCGGTGCCGGTGCTATTGCAGCAGGAGCAACGCCAATCAAGAGTGTTCAGACTCCTCCAGTGAAGACGACCGCTGTGTCGAGAGCTACTTCCTCTCCAGCTGACAAGAAGGCTGAGAAGAAAGGTTTCTTCAAGAAGCTGTTCAACTCTTCTTCACCAAAGACCACGCCGGTCACCTCGCCAAAGAAGGTTCCTTCTGCTAGTGCTTCAGTAACAAAGGCTGTCACTGGTGCTGCAGTTTCCTCCAAGAGTGTGGTTGACGTTCCAATTGTGAGTGCCACCGCTGCCGTCGCTGCCACCAGAGCAGCTGCTATCAAGGCTGCTGCTGCTACTGTCGCTGCTGATGTTGCCACTACTACCACCACTCTCTCTGCCAAGGACACTGATAACGATTCGCTGTACTCGTACCGTGAGGAGTTTGTGTACGAGGAGGTTGACGTGTGAGACTTGAGTACTCCTCGTTGCATCATTTTTAGTATTCCCTGTCTTTTGTTTCCCACCCTTCCACTGTGCCACTACGTTCCTGTCTCTGTATTAATTATACCAATTTTACGTTGTCTGTGTTGTAGTTGTGTACCCATTGTTCTTCTGCTATCGTGTCTCCCGTGTAATGTGTTATATAGTACACTACTGACTACAGTCTACAAGTTAGTAGCAGCAGTAGTGCGGTCCACACGTGACACTGTCACTGTGCACATTGTAGTATGTAGACAGTAGTATGTACCGACCAGACTCCAGTCAGTGGTCACATCCACTGACAACTGTCTACAAATAATAAGACAACTCTCACAACACAGCTTCCCGTGGCACATTTTCTGTATGCTTAACCTTCATGGACTAGCTTAACAGGGCTGGCTCATCAAATGTTGGCCCAACCTCTAAGCTTGCCGACAGAGGAAATTTTCGAGAAATGCTGTATCAGCCGTTGAGCTAGAGCTTTGGGACTTCTGACTTCTGAGTCCTAACTGGGAAGTATTCGCGACCTTCCTGGTGTCGGGATGTCTACTGGTTTTTTTTTCTTTTTCTTTGAGTTCCCTTCCCCACCAGAGACGACTGGCACTAGTTGCAGTGAGGTGCATCTTTGTTTCCTTTTCCTTCTCTACAGACTGAACCCGGGGCCCTTTCTGCTCCTTTCTGCTTGCACGGCTACTGTTCAGCTCGTAATGCTCTGTCGCTGTGATTCTGGCTCCTTTGAATGCGCTATGTACTAATATCGATGGTCACTCTTGTGGAGCACAGCTTCCAAAAGTTATTCTGCAATGAACTATGTTTAGCTAAAAAGTTATGATCAACGACTTCCTTCTGGATCATAATCATGGTAGTGTTGCTCTAACTCATTTCTCAAATCTTTCAGGTCATCAGAGGAATAGTGGGCAAAGAACAGCTCCAACCTTGTCTCTATGATCTTCAGGAGGTCTCTGTTCACCAGTTCTTTGAAGTACTGTATCTGTACTGAGATGGACTCTGGAACGGGCACTGGAATGGGGAATGTATAGTTCTTTCGTGGTGTAACAGCAGTTCTGCGACCTCCAGTATCACTTTCAGCATCACATTGTCTCGATTTCTTCAGACTAAAGGACCCACCGAAGTCTATGATGAACGGTTTGATAACACTCTCCCATCGCCTTAAGTTGCTCTTCGACCTCTTCTCTGGTCTTCTTGGCCAATATCTCCGAACGAAACAGGACATTACCCATATGGATATCTCCAGGCCCTGTTCGTGGATGTTCTTGAGTACCACCGTAGTACGTTGTACAACCATACGTGCGAGTTTCTCGGCAGTACACCCAACAACACTCAAGATGGACATATTCTCAATCACAAAGTTCACCTTCTCGACCAGAATGAAAGGTCCTTCGGCTTTCAGGTCGGAACTGTCAGCTTTTGGAACTGATAACAAGTCTTCTGCTTTGGAGGTTCTCGCGTAACCATGTTTGGTCATCCTTGGGACGTTTTTGACCGTTCTGAGACTCCATTGTGCTATAGTCTCTCGAAGATAAGTGTCAAGTGATGAGAGGCAGAGATTCACAAAAACTCGGGTTCCTTCCTTCTCCTTACCATGAGAACCTCCAATGACAGAACTTTGAAGGAGCTTCCTGGATGTTCGATGTTGAACTGGCTCTCCAACTCCAGAACTAGACACCCGCAGAGGCTGTGGTCCAGTGCCTCGATCCTTCAGTGCCAATATCGTTTCGGAGACTTCGATTCGGGTTGAATCAAAGACCTTGATCACATACTGACCACCAGCATCGTCCTTCGTCTTTGGATTATCTTTGTTTGCAACAGCCTTCTCCTCAACAATCAACACAATAGAGATTCCATCTCCTCGGTCATGACACCGTGGAGTCCTCGCACCTTTGAGAAAATGCTTCACCTGAAACATCTCTTCAAATATCACAATCTCAGCTCGTGGTGTCAATCCACTCATAAGTGCCTTGAATTCATTGGCGGTTGACGGACGATCGTACAAATCATAAGTTTCGTTCTTCTCTCCAATCTTACCACTTGACCCACAGTACTGGGAGGGCTCTCTCATTAACTCTAACATTTCTCTAACGTGGGTCAACTTGTCCAATAAGCTTTTGATGGTGACTTGTTCATCTGGGTTTGTGATCAAATTGATATAGTCGTGGCCTTCTTTCGAGACTCTCGCTGCGAGTCGTTTGTTTTTTCTTTGTTCCATATAACAATCATGTCTGCTCTGTGCATCTTTCCAGTTGCTTCTTTGCAGTTTCATCCAGTTTATAGCGGAGTGCGGAGAACAGCTCCTCTTGGCACTTGTACAATGCGATCCACACGATGCTTGAGGATGAGCGTTTGATGATGAAATTGAACGAACGGACCATGAAGTCATCGTTGGAATTCTCAATCAAGACCAGCTTCTCCTCAAAGTCCATCCCATCAAGCATCTGATCCTTGTGCGGTTCAGAAGGAAACCCACTCAATTCAAGATTTATCCCCAGAGGAATTAAATCCCTTAACCTAGCAACTATGAAGAATGCAAGATGTGAATTAGCACCAGAACTTCTTGCACGAGGGTTACTATTGCTTTCAAACAGCTCAAGATAGGTGTTTTGAATTCGGAAAATGTCCTCATGATGCGTTTCGGGAGCATACATATCATCACTTGTCTTTTGGATCTTGTGCTTTCTGTCGGACTCAGGAATCGTGACAAATTCACCCTCAGGTTTAAACCTCAAATGGATCGAGGTTAAACCATTGGTGAGAATGCCTGTTCGGGCCCTTGCCAACATTGTAGAGAGTTCCATTTGTCTCAAGCACTCCAGGAACCTCTTGCGCCTCATTGTCGGTTTCCCTTGTTTCATTCTTCGCATTCTTCTCCAGCTGTTCCGCAAACAACTTGGGCCGGTCAAGTAAACTAATGAGTTCCAGTAATTGGCATGCTGACTCCTCGGTGATTTCCATGCCTAGTTCGTTTATGATTGGTGATGTTGTGTTGCGAGTGGGCAGGTTCTTTAACTGCAGGAAGCGCAGCTGTGTTTTGATTTCAATGTACGCACTTTCGACGGGTAAGCAGCCAATCTAATTCAATAAAGACCGCTGGTACTACCAGACCATCCATTACACTGAGGTCATGGACAGTATCAATTCTTGAGTTTTCAGATGTGACATGCTTGGTGTGTTGGATAATTTGGCGCCCAACTGATGTTTACCACTGGGTGTGAAGCTGATCGTCCACATCACCTGGAATGATGCCTCGTTGAACTCGGCCCTGATCCATGCGAGGATCATTCGACAACCATTCCAAAGCACTATACCGATACATGCTTCTACAGCCATATATTAATACCGTATACGTCTCACAACTAGTAACAATGAGGCTCTACATTGACCACATCGTTGTGTTCAATGTACAAGCAGAACCACCGTGATCAACAGGGGAAAGCTCTGTGCTGTGACCTATTTTAACGCTTCTTACAACTCAAACTGACTGTGTTGTCTGCTGGCTATATACATAATCAGAGCTTGACACCAGTGTGAATGGCTGCGATGACGAAAGTCAGGTTCTCGTACGCTGGCTCTCGAACGTAGAACCCAGCCTTCCGAATCATTCCCTTAAAGTCCTCCTGCTTTGGGAACTTCTGGATCGACTCGACCAAGTACTGGTAGGAGTCGTGATCGCTGGCAATGGCCTGGCCAAATACTGGGAGGAACTTGGACCAGTTCTGGTAGACCGTGTCAACGACAGCGTTGTCAACCTTGGACTGGTCTCAACACTCTGTACGCAGTGTTCAAGCCTGCCTGGATGTTGGTGAAGTTTCTGATACCGAAGGACACGGTGTAGACGTCCTTGGAGTTATCGTCAATCTTGCCCAAAGTTTCACCATTCTGCACCAAGAACCGGATTCTTCGCTCTCAAGCACGGTCTTTGAGCCAAAATGCGTGGTCTTGGACTCTGCTCTGTCGACAGTGCCCTGACAAGAGGCAGTTGCAAGGGGAAAACGGCAACCGGTGGTCTCAGTGCGGTCTTCAGCATCGTGCAATTGTAATTGTGCGTGTGTTGTGTGTCTTTGCTGTTGCGTCCCGTGGTTGCCGCTGTGTTGCCCTCAACAGGATGTTGGTGGGAAATAATGGCAATTTGGGCTATGCCATTGACGTTTTGGGAGGCCCTCAGACAAAAGGCTCACTTGCACGGTTCTTGTCCGCTGTTGTACAGCTCTCTTGATCCTACTGTCTTCCCTCCTACTGTCGATCCCACACGTACACACATACATACGCACATACACGGCTATAGGCAAGGTGTTGCGCTTGTCATGCCGTTCACTCCACAAGACAATAGCCTCATTCTACAGGGCCTCGAGAATGCCACCCTTCCAGACACACAACAACGCCCACAGGCGAACGACTACGCAATGGACACAGAGTTCTCCTTCGAGAAGCTGCTCGAGCTCCCCAGGGACGACAATGAGTTTGGTGCGCTTGCAGAGAGCTCAGGCATCCTTCCCGAGATCACGTTGGTGCCACCACCCGTGCAACAGAGCCCTTCACAGAGCGCACTGCATGACTTCTACAACGACAAGTTCCTGGATGAACCCAGCTGGAACTTCACAGGCGACAACATGAGTGCCATCTTCAACGATTCCACGACGTTGCCCTCCGCTAGAACGTCCATGGAGTATCGTACGTCGAGTGAGGTCTTTGACACCTTATCACAGTTTGAGGACGATGTGCCAACAAACACAACATCACGGTTCAGAAGTTCCATCTCAAACTCAATCTCATCCATCTTCAAGTCAAACAACCCGAACAGCCGTTTCAACCTCAGAGGCATGAATCCATTATCGGCCCACAAAGATGTGCAGCTCGTGGTGCAGGCGCTTCCGATGTTGTCAAACAGCGTGGAGGATCTATCGATATCAAAAAACAACGATGAAGAACAACCACAAACACAGTTGCCCAAGAAGCAGAAGCACAAAGTCCAATGTGATCTGGTCAATAACCTTCATTTGAAAGGATGTGGCTGTAATGGCAGAAGCAAAAGTCGTGCCCAGTCTTTGGTGAATGCTCTTTCATCGGCAAGATTAGGATTCAACTCAAAGACAGCACAAGTGCCCTCCATGCCACAGACCATCGAAGAGGAGAAACTAAACTTTGAATTTGATGAGGAACTGACCAAGGTGATATCCATGGCTAGTTTGACATCCTCCTCCTACAACTTCAACCAGAACAACAACCAGAACAACAACAATAACAACCATGACCAAACTCTATCCTCGATCGCTCCACTACTGACGGATTCCTCTTCAACGCCCATGGATGCCGATGAGCTCTCACACCCGATAGAAGAGATTGATAAGAAACACTCTCCTGATTACGCTGCATTGTTCTCCGACGTGAAATCTACCAAGAAACGTTCCATGTTCCGTGGACCATTCACAAAATCTGCCGCAACTGCTCAACTTGAATTAAAGCAACATTTGGAAACGCTGCCCGAGGTTTCTCAAGCTTCTTCCCTCACTAGTGGTTCCAGAGAGGCGACAGATGTCCTCTCTCTGGATGACTTGGTCCCATCGGAACAGAAACAACGGGCACAATTAATACAAAACGAGGCACCACGTCGTGGTCGGAAACCCACCCTGGAGTTCGATCCCGCCAAGCAGTTTGTTTGTTCGTATTGTATGAGACGGTTCAAGAGACAAGAGCATCTCAAGAGACACGTGAGGAGTCTACACACTCATGAAAAACCGTTCGACTGCACCATTTGTGATAAGAAGTTTTCAAGATCGGATAACTTGGCCCAGCATATCAAAACACACACTGCTGATGAAGAGATGGTTGATGATGCTTGAGTACATAAGACCAATCACCATCATACAAAGGACATGGCATTGTGAGCTTATCGGATGTAGAATTGTTGTCCCATTGCGTTTAAAACCATTATGTCTTAGCCATCGAATTCTCTATGTTTAGAGGAGGCGTACCAGTAACAATCAAGGTATTACTGCATGCAGTACATGATTCTGTCAAGACTCAATTTTCAAGTTGGGTTGTTGGGTTTGGTATTTGGTTCTTGGAGCTCTCAGCTGTGAGCAGCAGTCTGCTCAGTGTCTCAAGAACGTCGAAGGTTATGACAAGGAACTAATACCACATCTGATACCCCTGAGTCTGAGCCAGCACGGAACACGGCAATGGACAAGAGTTGAAAACGGCAATGGACAAGAGTTGAGGACTTGAGATGGATAGTGATGCCAGTATGTGATCCATCGACTATGATCATTGATAATGATGAGAACGAAATCGCACTACAAAGAAGTTATGCATTAGAGAGCTGAAGTACACTATGGAATGTCTGTGAACAAACACAGAAACACCATGGGAACACAGCTCCATGCAACCTGAAGTGTCGCCGAGGAGCTTGGGCCGCCAATCAAGGGGGTACTAAGCAGGTCGACGTCCAGAGAATAAAACTAAGCAGCCATGTGCTCACATTTTAGCACATTCCAGAACCTTGTTGCTATCCTTCCAATGCATAGCACTGTTTTTCACAAATGTCATGTGAAGAAAGCAAGTTCGGAAGCTAATGATTCAATCCAATAAAAAGAGTCAACTAGTGAGAGTTATAGCTTTGCGTGTGTCACTTTGTCATGTATATCAAATCAGTTAAACGATGTACTGAGGTTCGGATTTCTCATATATTAGAGAGGAACTCACTTCCGGCCACACCCTCCGTGGAATTGCGAGCCCTGCTCTCCTTTTCTGTCCGCATCATCGGTTGGTCCAACGCCGAAATGAGTTGGATTTTTCCAACTTGTGGCCAGGCGGCAACCTGCTTGGAAACGTTCGTGGGTTCGAATTTCGACAGGTTAAATTCCTTTAGAAAGTTCGCGAAAAAAGGAATAGCGGTGGTGTTTAAATGATGATTAACTTCGTGTGAACAATCTCTTAGTGGGAAAACCCCACTGTGAGGAAAAAACGTTGCCTTCCTTCTGACAACACCAAAGCATCTTTTTTATTAGCAACGTTCGACGACGACGTTGTTCTAGTTGATCACTGCCAGGTCAATCAGCTAATTATATGTCAAACAAGTGGAAACCGGTGGCCGTGAACCCGGACGAGGCGGACGATTTCGAACTTGAGCCCGATACGGTCGAGCCAGATGTTGACACGCCAATCAAGAAGACTCAACCAACAAACCCAACAGCACAACCGCAACAGCAGGGACAGTCATCATCACATGGACAACAAGCACAGCACGGTGGCTTCTTCAACTTCTCCAACTTCATCAGTCCGACGATTGATCTCTCGAGTTCGTTTAATCCGATTCTACAGAATGAACAGGTTAGGGAGGGGACATTTACAGGTAGTGACACTTTAGATGAGCCAATCTGGCAAACGCTTCATAGAGATCTACATTCCATTGGGTCGCGTCTACTTAGTGTTGTTTGGCCTGCGTCGCTTTCGCAGTTGGCAAAGGTACAGCAGCATAACTTGTTGATCCTTGCAAGAGATTCAGGCATCAATGTTGGTATTGATTTCCAATCTTTAAGCCAAGACGCTGAGCAAGGATTGAGCAACACCACGTTGGACGATGGTGAGATTAAGAAGCTTGACTGGGACTTATGGGGCCCATTGATCTTCACCTTGACGTTTTCCGTGATCCTTGGCCTGATGTCTCCAAGTGCCTCTTCATCTCAGGTATTTTCAGGAGTGTTTGCCATTAGTTGGATGACATTGGGTGTCATTGCCATCAACATCCAGCTGTTAGGTGGAACAATCTCCTTCTTCAATGCGTTGTCTACCACTGGGTATGCAATGTTCCCACTGCTGATTCTGGCGGTGGTTTCTATTTTTGTCAAATGGAGTTTCATAAGATTCTTGATATACTTGGTTGTCGTTTCATGGAGTGTATATGCTGTCACTGTGAACCTGAAAGTCCATGGTGTCATGCCAGGAAGAATCTTTTTGGCGATTTATCCCGTTGGACTGGTCTATGCCACTTTAGGGTGGTTGTGTGTGATCACTTGAAGTGGGATTGGCTGAAGCCAGGGGAGACAAGTTAAGAAGTTGAGAGAGATCAATGTACTATGAACTGTATAACCACGCAGTATGACTAAGAGAGCGAGTAAGCACTGTTCCTTTGACTGTAGCTGCGGTCCCAATATCGGATGAGTTTGTTGCCAGACACCATGGAGTTAAGAGCTGGCCGTTATTACCGTCAGGCCATGCGTCTCAGCTGTGAGTGGTATGGAGCATCGGAGCCGCTGCAGTTGCAGCACAGCGGGAGATTTAATCAGTCTCTCCCACGTTGACAACCCTGCTGGAGAATCAGAAGTAGTATTGCTGTGTAAGGTGTTCATCCAGCATACGATTTGCTCATTGTGGGTGTTGTTGAGGGGCTGCGATTGTACCAATGGATTACGCGGGATCTGGAACATCGCCAGGCTATTGTTTAAGTCCAGCGCGCTAAATTCCATCTCATCACAAAACTTTCGCTTTCGCTTGAAGTGAGCGCAGATCTCACAGATTGTCAGGATTTGGTGAGTTGCTTAAGTCCATCTGTGCAGACCTATAAGATGTGCTTACGATCCCCCGTTTTCTGGCACATTGGCTCCTGGGGCCAACTGATGGAGAGGGGTTGTATCAGCAGTTTAGGGATCAGATGGAGTACAATTAAAAAGAGTATGAGGTAAGATGCATTGGGCTTGCCACATTGTTCGACGACACCCCTTCCTCAGGATGATATTCAGACTAAAATCACAGAGTTTCACATGTCTAGCTTTTCTGGCTTGTCTTGGCCCTGCGCCACGCTAAACAGTGACCAGTGTGAGTGTGCCACCTGTCAGTGGTCACATATCGTATCACGTTGAACCAGAACGCCCAACATCAACTTCAACCGTGCGTGAGCTGGCCCTGAAGGACTCTATCTCTGATTACCGATGGCCCGATGTCTCCGCTGTTAACAACGGCGTGAAAAGTGTGCCTCTACCAAAGTGCGGCAGATCTTCGGTACCCCGCCCTCTTCTTTCGGCAGCTGCCTCTTTGGGCCGTTTTGTGACAGTTTTTACATGTTTTTTCGCTACGGGAGAAAAAGTTCGGAGGCCCGCTGAGAGGGGTTCAAAATTCAAATCTGTGAGAAATTATTGGGCGGTTAACTCCTTTTCCTCACACACTTCGAGAGACACTCGCAATCAGAGCGTCCCCCCCATACACAGTTACAAAAAGAACGATCGCTGACAGTACCGCTGTGCTTGTTTTTAACCCCTCACCACGTTACACCGCTACACACCACATCCGCTACAGTCCTGCTACCAAACCACTACCACTTGGCAGTATCGCCCTTTTGCTGAGACAACACACTAGCCGCCATGTCTGACGAGCTCGTGCCCATGAAGGACCAGAACGCCCTCGTGATGGGCGACGGTAAAGTGTACAAGATCCAGAAGGTGCGCCAGAGAAAAATCCACTCGTGTGTGCCCTGCCATCAGCGCAAGGTGAAATGCTCCCGAGAGCAGCCCGTGTGCGAGAACTGCACAAAGAACCAGCTCGAGTGCAAGTACTTTGTCAATGACAGGGTTTCCCGCGGCAAGAAGAATAAGGATATTGATAAACAGTTGGAGTTGCAGAAGAAGAAGGAGCTCAAGCAGTACATGGAGAGAGCTAAGACCATGGTGGCATCCACCTCGCCCCAGCTTGAGGACCACCCGGGCAGCGTGCTATCAGGTACATCTCTGTCACAACTCAGCTCTCATTCGATCACTACGGCCACAACTGCCACCACCCCGATGTCACAGTCCGCAGAGGATGTCGTGCAAGAAGTCCAGGATGCTCATGATGCGGCAGACGTGTCATCGGACCGTAATAGTGGCTCCTATGACTCTGACTCCTCGCTGAGTATCGAATCGCTCTCGCCTCCAAACATGCACAATCCACAGGTCCTCCCCACGGAGAAGCATCACAATCACCACCATCACAACGGCTCAGACTATCACAATCACCATCACCATCATCAGCACAACACTTCCCATCACCAATCTCAACGACCATCACCAACAGTTGTGGACCAAGGACAGCCTCTGAGTAACTCCATCCTCAGTGATTTCTCCTTAAGACAAACTCCAATACCTGCTGCTGCACCAATGCCCATGTCCTTAAACTTGACAAACCACAGTCTCCCCATGATCTTGGTACCCAAGCAAGCTGATATCGTTCCAAATTGGAAACTGGATGAGATTTATAATGCTTTACCTTCAAAGGAGAGATCATATGGCTTGGTCAAGCGTTATATCACGAGTATCCACCCAGTCTTACCATTGTTGGATATGAATGAGTTCTTGAGGGATCATGACGCCTTTTGGGATAACACGTTGGAGAACAAGCTGGAATTCTTAGCCCTACTGTTCCCAGTGGTTTATGCTGCATCTAAGGGTGAATGTTTTGAGTTCAGTTATGATGAAATCACCAAGTTTGAACTGAGTAACGAGATCCACAAATATCTCAGAATCGCAAGAGTGATTTTCCAAACTATTGGATATCCACAGAAGTTCTCACTGAGAGTATTGCAAAGTTCTGTGTTGCTGCATAGCACTTTAGAAAATCCATCCTTGATCGACATTTCTATCTTGGCTCGCATAGCTCAGATGATCGACCTTCATAGAGACCCGGCCACTTATCATAACATCTCCGATCCAAGCCTGGTACAATTGAGAAGACTGCTCTGGTGGGAGATCTTCTATTTGGATTCCATGACAGCTCTGAAGAACATGTCCACTCCACAGATCAGATTGGATGAATTTGACACCTCATTACCTGTTGAATATGTGAACAACGCTCTCAACTTCCAGACTTGTTATTTGAATGGTAAGTTTAGGTTCACTTTGATCTTAAACGAATTGACCAGATTTATATATGGTTTGAACATCTTGCCATTCAACACAATTCAAGTCTTGAAGCAAAAGATTTTGGATTTACACATCAGCTGTAATGCTTCCATTATGAATTTGGAGAATGCTGAATCTCAAGATTTGTCTTATGAACAGAGAACATTTATTCAATGGTCCAAATCCGTGCTGAACACCTATTGTGATCGCGCATTGTTATTGCTGCAGAAAAAGATTATCCTATCCAATGTGTTGAACACGAATGAGGATGGTAATAATCAGATCTTCCACAACAGTTATAACCAGATGGTCAATAACCAACGCTCCATGTTTAGCATTGATGCGTTGTTCAAATCTCAGAGATACTCAGGTCAAACGACGAGTTATTCATATGATGATCTCTCAACTAACTTAATCTCTGGATCATTGCACTACATCTATGAGTTCTTGAAGAACAACAATGACGATATCTACAATGGATTCAATTGGGAGATTAGAAACAATTTGCCATTTGATGCTATCATCTTGATCATGACGAATCTGATTAGTGATTTGGAACAGAACCATGAGAATAAGAGCTATGAGTTGAGAAACGATATTCGTTATCATCTGTTGGATAAATCCATTGATCTGATCTTCATCAAGTTTGACAACAAGAAACGTTCCATCATCAAGAACTGTTTCACGTTAATTCGTTATTTGTTCCAAATTCTGAGATTGAAGTACTTGAGAAATGATAACAACGGTGCTGACCTCATAGATTTCAACTCGAAGTATTGTGAGCAGATCATTCCAAAGCCGCTGAATAACAGATCAATGTTATTCAAGAGAGATCTATCAATGAGCAACGGAAATGGTCTGGGGAATGGCAATGGACAAGGAATGATGTCAATGCAAACCACCACGAACTGTGCTCAGATTGCACCAAGAACGATGAGAGCATTGGCTGGCAACCCAAGCTCAATCAGCTTCAGTGAACATCCATTAAATTCCATAAGTGTTAGTGATATGTTTGTCAATGGTCTCACTGCTGATGTCTTCCAGGCACCTTATTCAAATGGTGGGTCCGGTGTTGGATTGACTGGTGGTATTGATGATAGTTATAAAGAACATGAGATCCAGAGAATTCGCTCCCAAATTACGAAGTTCTTGAAAGAAGAAAGATTGGGAGATGATGATCGGTTCAATAACAAGTTTTACATCCTTGTTGAGAATGAGGTTAAGGAGTTGGTTGAGAGATTGGTGGGTTAGGAATTTTTATGATTTGAACAAATGCGAACGACTGTTATGAAGGACTTGGAGTGTAGTTGTGAACGACAAAATGAACACAGCTCTGTGTGTTCTTGTGGTCGCAGAATAAGAAGAACTCCTGCTGCATAACTTTTGAGGAACTTCTGCTCGCTTCACGCTATAGTTATATGCCGACTGCAATCATATATGTGAGGCGATTACAGCTCGATTTGCCTCCTTGATAAGTTCTTGGGTAACAGCTGCGTAAGTTGTAACTAGCACCATTACAGAGAATCATATCTATCTGGCAGCTCGTGAAACCTTCTGATCCAGGTTCAGGAGAAATCCATATCTGTGTTTTCAAGCTTGAGGCGTCAAGCGAACCTCTCCATGACTTGCAAAGATAGCAATTCGGCTTGGCATGACCATTTATGTCATTATTTTCTTGGTTCTGTGCCGCAGCTTCATAAGTTCATGTGCTTGATAAACTGGTCAATCGGGTGTATGATCGATGTCTCTAATAAGGTCCTTCTTAGGCTCAGAACCTCAAAGAGTATCACTCAACCCCCTCGAATCTTCGTAATCTGCGAAAAATATAATATGTATTAAATACTTCGGGTTCAAAGGAATAAAGAGATTATTTGAAAAACTTGATCTGTTTCGAAGTTTGTCATCTCATATTTCGTATGGTATGTTACAAGAAGTAGGTTTAATAGTAAAATACAGCTATTTTGAAAATTCAATGCACTGCAGGTCTGTTAGTGCCATAGAGAATAGAGATAGCGCCAGTATCCTGATTCCTCTGCATGACTAGATAGATGATATTAAGAATCAAGTGGTTGAAGGTTCACTTTTCAAAATGCGAGCAGCTATGCTTATGATACCAGCTGATGTTCCGATCTGGATCATTAGATATACAGAAGTGCCAAATTATAAACAAATCAAACTCCATAAAATCAGTCATATACAAGAAACCCAAACATTCATCAACATGCTACAACGTATCAATTCTCATCTCCGCGTAGTCATTGCGGTCTTACTCCGCTGGAAGGCCAAAATTCCATCAATTTTGTTCAACACCAGTTCCAATAATTCCTTTCTCTGTTGGAGCTCAATATGACGTTTAATCTTTGGATCCTCTTTGGCGAATTGCTCAATCTGTTCCTCGGTTAAGTTCTGATTGAGCCTTGAGTCCAGTTCTCTTGGGAATTTGTAGAAGAAATCTGTGAGCAGTTCCACATTGAGGAACAAGACTGCGGTCGTCGTCAACTTCTCATTCACAGCGTTGAGGAAGATCTCCGGGCATTTGAACTTGTTATCCTTGGACTTACAAGGACCCGACTTCAAAGCTTTGAGTCTCATGTTCAAGATTGTGGAACGATCACGGAGGAAGAGTGCCTCATGCCCTCTCTTTAACAAGACTTGTGAAAACCCCACTGTCTCTTCTGTAGTCTTACCTCCTTCTTCCAAATACGTCATCACTTGTGATAGTTTCCTACCTCCAATGGCATTCTTTAGCTGTTGGAATGCGTCCTGGCACTGTTGTAGTTCTTGTTTCATCAATTGGATTGAATGATCCCTAGACGTAGACCATTCCCGGTCATCAACGTCCACTTCATATTTATATGGCTTGATACAATTCTCCACTTGGTCGGCCGTAGACCCAAACCTTGAGTTCAAAACACTTTCTGCGGCTTCCCTTACAGCATCCTTGGCCAATGGGTGATTCTTCAGCTGTGTTTGATCAACAATGTTATCAATCTCAGAAATAATGGCATCAGTGATCAATGTTGTGGATAATCTACCAACGCCCAACTTAGTCAACGATGAAGCTGTCAAGTCCAATTTCTTAGCCCAGTACGCATCCTCTTTCTTCAAGTCGTTCAACTGTTTCAGATTCTCCAATAAAAGTTTGGTGTCAATAACCTGATCCGTGGATTTATTCCAATATCTCATAGCTAGTAAATCCAGAACTTTCTGATCCAACTCATTTCGAAGAATAGACTTCAATTCAATACGACCAAAATGTTCATTGAATTCCTTCACGGCAAGTTTCAGAGAATCAACATTCTCAGCCAAGTAGGTCTTTGGTGTTAGCTGCCTATCGTTAAACTCCACTTTGAACTTATATGACGTTTCATCCAGATCTTGCTGAACCAACTGGGCGGTAGGTTCCAATGACATTGACATTGTACGCTCCAAAACTTTGATCAATTTCTTTTTCAAAGTTCTTGTGGATATGCTGCAATCAGCAAACTGTTGTCTGTGATCCTTCAAATATGAATATTCGAAATTCTGCTGAGCGATGAATGAATCGTGACCATGCGCTTTACGGAACAATGATTTAGTCGGAGCCTTGGTGATAACGCCAACATAACCCATCTTTAATGGATACTTTCTGTTCAAAAGGATGTCTTTGGCAGCCTGTGGATCAACTAAATCCAATTTGGTAATGACACCAATGGTTCTTTCACCTTTTGGATCGGCCAATTTCGATGCTCTAAGGGCAGCACTGTTGGCCAAGTCAACATCTGCCGATGAGATGGCCAAGATGACATTCGGACTCTCCAAGTACTTATCACAAAGTTCTCTAATTCTCTGTTTGAGGATTGGTGGTTGATCAGATGCTTCTATTTGGATATATCCTGGCAAATCAACCAAAGAAAGATCTGGGATAGATGGAGATCTAATCGTCAATTGGATTGGATCTTTGGAGACGCACTCATTCTCAGGGACGGCCATATTCAAATCGAGCAAGATTTTCTGCACTTCTGAAAAATCAGTCAAGTTGTACATCTTCAAGGCTGGAAAATCGGCGGTCTCAGCCGCTGTGTTTGGTGTATTGACCAATGTAAGCTCGATAGGTCTTCTCGTGACCATATTGGAACCCTTTGGGAGGAATTCCTGACCCACAATGGCCTCAAGAACGGAAGATTTACCAGATGATTGTGAGCCGATGACAACAATGGAAGGAAGTTTCAAAGTTTCAGAAGATCGATCAATCTCTTGAAGAAGAGATCTAATCTCAATCATCTGTCTGGTCAAGTTCATCATTTGATCATCCGTGGAGTCATCTTCCTGCTCATCATCATCTTCTTGGTCTAGTAGCTCCTCTTGTGATTCATCATCATCTAGATGAGCAGCAATGGCCGCTGCAGTACCTCCTAGAGCCGCGGTGGAATCACCATTTGGCCCACCGGATCCACCATTCTCACCACTATTTCCACTTCCATGATCAAAGTTCAAGCCATTGATGAACTCACCAGCCTTGTCCATCACGCCATCACCAAACTCCTTCAACTGGCCCAACTTATCCTGTGTGTAATTGGAGGCTTCTTCGACTTTGTAAGCGATGTAGCTTCCAGCAGCGGCAATTCCACCACCCAAGTAGGCTGGGATCTTGACCGTTTTGCCCACGATCTTTGGAATGGCAGAGAAGGAGAACCCACGGCTTCTCGAGAGGGCAGCATTGGTCAACTGTACTGATTTGGTCGCTGTTGACATGAGCAATGGCGAGTTTGAGAGGAAGCGCTGGGGCAGCGGTGAATATGCCCTTGAGAGCAACTGCTTAGCGTGTGCAGCCATTAGCGACTTCAACGGGCCAAGCGCCCAAGGAGCTCCACCAAAACCAGCCATTCTGAGTGCGATCTGAAGCTGTTTTCACACGGCGGTTCGCTTGATCGACGTTGCTGACGGCGTGTGGAGCTCAAAGTTAGGGCTTTTGGTTTTAAAAGTGGCGTTGTCTGTGGGTGTGCGGATGTTTCTGGATGGCGATGCTGTGGTCTCTGCGTTTGAAGCTGTTATTATGGGGTGTGAGGCCCTTCTTGGCGTTCCAACGTACGCCTCACGTACACTACGCCAATGGTGCACGAAACATCACTTTTATTTCCTTTGATGGACTCGTTTGCTCAACTGTGGACGACAAACACCCAATGCTGTCGGTATTCTATAGTACAATGCCTGTGTCTCATTTTAACTGTGGGATACTGAATCCTGAGAACACAGTCTCTTTTGTCATAACACTTCTCCTTCTCTCCTGCTTGTGTTTTCTGCTGCCACTCTGTCACTCCTCCTCCCATTTCTGTCACGCGCTGCTCGCTCGTACAAAACAAACATCAGAAATCACTCCATGAGCGCATCCTTCTTCTCCAATGGGTTGTAACGCAAGAACTTCTCAATCAAATCCACGTGTGTCAAGATCATTCTTCTGCAGCAGTACCTCTTAAGCTTAAGCTTATCGAGGGCTTCACCTTCAGTGATGTCCTCCTGTAGGAGGGCCAAGTAGGACTCCCATTTGTCACCAACAACCTGATCTTTGTTAGTCTTCAACAGAACAAACAAGCACATTAAAGCATTCCAAAGACACATACCTTACCGCAAGAGAAACAACGCACTGGAACGATCATCTTGCCTGGAAACCCTTTGAAGAAGCTGTTGTGCTTTGACACTGTGTCTTTCTGTTGTGCTTTTGCCCATTTGAAATTTTTTCGAAGGAGCTAGGAAGAATATTACGTAATGAATGATGGGTTAAGTGACTAAGCAACACCGGACTCAAATTTGCTGACTAAGTGCTGACGAAAAAGTCAGAGTTCGATGACTAAGCATCTCTTTTCCAGACAAAAATTTTAAGGTCCATGCGATGAGCTTTCGGGGCGTTTGGTACTCTCTTCGAAGAACAGAGAACACTCAGCTGCAAGTGGACGCCTCACAATGGACGACTACAGAATCTCGCTTGTTGGTGGTGGTAAGCCGCTACCACATGGCGCACTCTTGGCCAGAGATGGTCGCCACTTTGTCGTGCCATTCAACAACCAGCTCAGAGTGTACTTCATCACGACGAGACAATGCATCCGTTCTCTCAAATTCACCACCGAGAATAAGATCGACCTCAGTGCGCTCGTGGATATGAAACAGGATCTCGAGAATGAGAACTTGGTCTGGTGCTTCCTCGCCACTGGTGAAGTGCTCGTCATCAACTGGAGAGAGAAAGTTCCTGAAGTTGTCGTCAAGAGATTCCAGATCCCATTGAACAAGGATGACAGCTTGTTGAGAGTCGGCCAATTCCAGCGTGATGAACTCATTGTCCTGACAGGTAAGGACTCCATGAAGCCACACACTAGAAATATCGTCAAATTCACAGTATCAACTGAGGAAGCTTCAACTTTGACATCCATCAAGAACGTTCTCTTGTTTTCCCTCTCAAAGGACTGTACACAGCACGTCTTCCTTTCAAAGAGCCATGGTTCAAAGGACATCCACATCGTTGATTTGAGCAACGTTGAGCAGAAGCAGACGTTGCCATTTGCATACAAGGCGTTCATCACTTCATTGGCCATTTCTAATGATTCCACAGTGGCCATTGGTACCTCTTCAGGTGTGATCCATGTTATCTTGGACTCCGTTACGAGATTGCTCAAATGGCACATTGACCAAGTCAAATCTCTCTGCTTTTCCCATGATTCCAAATACTTGATGAGTGGTGGTTTGGAAAGAGTTCTTGTGTTTTGGCAATTGGATACTGAAAAGCAACAATTCCTTCCAAGATTGAATGGTGACATTGTTGAGATCGAATCTCAGAATGAGGAGTTCCTGAACATCTGCTTGAGATTGGACTCTCAGAACAACGAACTCCTTGTGCTCTCCGCCGTTGACCTACAATCTAGATTGTTGATCAGTGGTCCAAGACAAGAATATGCTTCCGATTTGAACAATTTGAAGAAGTTGTACAAGACATACAACAAGAACCCAGAACAAGACTCTATGAAGTTGAAATATGACTTTACAACAAAATTCCAAATCCATCCGACCTCGAAACAGTTATATTTCATCAACGGTTCCCATTTACAAGTGTTTGATTTCTACAAGAATGAACAATCATCGTTACAAAAAATCACCGATACCTTACAGACAGGTAAGGTGAGATCTGAACACAAGTTACAAGACCCAGTGATCAAACATTTCCAATTCACAAAGGATGGCAAATGGATGGCCACTGTTGAAGAACACCAACATGGTGAATTGGATAATTTGCTCTCCAAAGATGACCTGACATATGTGCTTAAGCTTTGGAAGTCTGTCGAAACCCAGGGTAAGAACAACCAAGTTCATGCCTCATGGGAGCTGGTCACCAAGATAGTCAACCCACATGGTGTTCATATCCCAATCCATGCCTTGATTCCAGCCCCAGTTTCCTACTTCAAGGGTATTGCATTCCTCAGTGCCGATAACAACGGTGGTGTGAGACTTTGGAGACCAACGACGAATACGGTTGATGAGATTGTCAGCTGGTCGTTGAGAAAGTTGAAGCCTGCAACTGGTGTCTTCTCGAATAGCGTCAGTCTATCATGGTCTGATGATTCAAGCTTGATCTTCTTTGGGTTTGCTGAATCCATTGTGATCATTGACACTGCTACCTTTGACGAGATTGACACGAGCGAAACTTCTGTATTGTCGAACATCACCGGGTCCCAGATCAAAGATCTGCAAATTGTGGACAACCAGCTGTGTGTTCTGTCAAAGACATCTCTGAAGACGATCAACTTGCTCACGATGCAGGAGAATGACTTGGTGTTGAGAGTTGCCTCACCGAAGCATGGAGAGAATCTGATCTGCGTAAACCATGAGAAATCGTTGATCTGCGTTGCTGTTAACTATTTCAACGCCGCCTCGTCTAAGATCGAAGCGCAAGTGTTTGTGTTCACACCGTACTCCAAGACCCCTGTATACAGTGCACACCATGACGAGTACATCTGTGGCATCCAATGGAACTACGACACTGATTTCATCTTCATTGATCTGCGCTCCCGAATTGGACTGGTCACCACGACGAGATTGTCGGAGGAGCCAGCCGAACAGCACATGGATTACGCCAGAGAGATGGCCGTGCTGTTGCAGAGGGCACAGGCTGAGGGCGAGTTAGAAAAGAAGAAGACGCAGCGGTCGGTCGTTGACGGTGCTGAAGAGATGAATGGGTCGAAGCAGTTGGATGTGAACTCTTTTGCAGGCTTGTTTGACAGTGTTGACGTGCAATTGTCCACCCTGTTTGAGCGTGTAATGCAGGTTGTTGGGTAAGCGAGTGGGCCAGGGATCGTATATAATGCATAGTGTTGAGTATTTCGATGGTTGTAGTCCTCTTGCTTTCTTTCTTTGAAATGTTCTTCTTTCTGACACAAAACAACTTCTCCCACACAGGGAAAGGTGCTACACGACCAACAAATGACTGGCGCTACAGAGAACGCGGCAAAGGATACACGACGGGTGCGGTGGTGACAAGGGCACCAGCTTGCACCCGCTGGGCCCTGCAAACTCCATCAGTCGACAGGGCGGCTATCATCAGCCGCTCTTTGAAGACGATGCCATCACCCTCCTTCTTTCTTTGGTGCTGTGCAGGCCATCCCTTTTGCATGGTGTACGTCTTCTACCGCCTAGCTGTGGCGCTTCAGTCGGCCATGTTGCACTGGTTCTTTGCGTACACCTTTGTTGGCTTTTTGTTCCCCTGGTCGTTGGTGTGGGTGAGTGAGAGCATCAGCGAGGTATACGATGCACAGTTCACGTTGGAGTACATGATCATGAAAGATGAAATCGCTGTCAATGCGGCCATGGCCAAGGAGCCCGCCCTCCGCCGCATCCTTACGTATTTTTACGTCTTCTTCCACACAACGTTGTATGCACTTTGCTTTACGTTGGACTGCTACTTGGATGGTTGGAGTTTCCTGCATGACTGGTCTGAAGCGTGTCAGAGTTTGGCAGCAACACTTCTCATGTGCGTGGTCATTGTGGACCGCTGCAACACTATCAGTTGGCACATCCGTGAGGAGATTAGCTCTCTGAAGAAGAGGGCAGCTTCGGACCGCAGGTACACATAAGGGCAGAAATCTGACACAATATGCGATCACTGATGTAGTGTCGCTGTATGATGTATCAGAACATTTGTCATTGAACTCTGGAGGATCCTGCAAGCAGTTACCATTGGCTCACTTCCGATTCTGAATGGATATCTCATCGAAGATTTATACCTGATCTCCGTCTGATGTGAACAACCGAAAGCGAAACCTGAGATTTTTACCTCTCCAAAGGCGGAAATTCTGGTGATACAACCGGCCAGAGAACGGGCGAACAGAGAGCTACAAACACACTCAGCAATGGCCTCCCAGAGGGCCTTCAAGTTCCTCTTGCGCATACTCGCACATCCACTGCGCTTGCTTCTGCAGCACTGCCCGATGCCGATCCTGCTAGCTGTTGCGCCGCGTCTCAGACTCGAGTTCCTGTTGTCGCTGATCAAGCCTTTCTGTTCACTCGGGCCTGGACACTACAACAAGGCGCTAGCTGTGCCCAACGTCGAGGCATTCCGCACTCGATGGCTGTACGAATGCGATGATAGGCAGCCAGGGGACCCAGTGGTGCTGTTCAGCCACGGTGGTGCATACATGATGGGATTGATGCCAGGCTTTTGCATACTATGGACTCTCGTTCTTGAGAAGTTGGGCAATTCAAGATTGTCCGTGTTGATGCTCGACTACTCTCTGGTGCAAGAAGCATTATTCCCCCGTCAATTAGAAGAGATTACGCTCGTGTACAATGAATTGGTAAAGAGCTGCGATAACATCGTCCTTGCGGGCGATTCTGCCGGTGGGCATCTGACTTTGAGCTTGTTACGACATGGGGAGTTCCCCGTGGAGGGGGTAACGTGCAGAGTGGGTCAAGTTCCTTGTGGTCTCATCTTGCTGTCTCCATGGTTGAATCTGCATCCGCAGGACGGCGAGAATGATGGCTATGTCAGGAACAAGAATCGGGACCTTCTTTCAGGTGCCTACTTACGTAAATGCACACAACGCTTGATCAATGACCCACAGATGTATAGATCACACACATTGAGCTTCTGCAAGGACACTGAGACCGATTGGCACTCCCTCCTTCCCAACAAGGTTCTCATCACACTGTCCGAGTATGAGATCTTTCACGACGACATTCTCCAGTTCGCACAACTCGCACGGGTGCCTTCGGACTCGCTGTTCTTTGACAGCGGTGCAACCCATGATTCTGGTGTCCTTGTTCCATGGTTTTCACCCGTTCCAACCGCCATTCTCCAGTACCTGGAGTCCATTGATTCTTTGCAATAGAGCCTCCGTTAGTGGGAATTCCGTTTTGGGAAGTCGAGCACTTCAGTGAATTTTCGCGTCAACTTCGCGTCACTTTCGCGTTGCACTTTTTTCCCTTTTTTGTCACGGGCTTGTACTCTCTTGAAAAGACGATCTCAGGGGCTTGCCGGACAACCACTGCTGCTTCCCATTGTTGCTACCTCTGCAATCGCTATACATATGCTGCAGGATAACTTGCTGACACGCGAGGGCCCACTGGCTCAGGTGTGGCTGGCCGCCAACCTCGAGCGTAAGCTGAACAAGACACAATTCCTACAATCAAACATCACACAGTCCACACAAGCCATCGTGCAGGCGACACAACACTCGAATGAAACCACAGAGGCGCTGACGCTGAGACTTTCCGGCCAACTCCTTTATGGTGTTGTGAGAATTTATTCAAGAAAGGCCAAATACCTTCTCGACGATGTGTCCGATGCCCTCTTGAAGTTGAAAAGCGCCTTCAAATCAAGCGCAAACACCGTCACCTTGCCAGTTAACGCCACTATCATCCCATCGATGAAGCAGATCGTGCTTCAAGACACAGTCACCCAGTCAGATTTGCTCTACCAGGAGCCATTGACCTTTGATGATGACCCACAACGCACAAGGACGTTTGACTTCTTTGGTACACAGTCCCAGAACTCGATGGATGTCGACGAGAGTATCGAGCTTCCTAGAAACAAATTTGGCGATGACATTGACGTTCTTGAACAGGATGATGGTTTGGATATCGATTTAAACTTTGATTTAGATCAGGATCAGGATCATGACCAGAGTCGTGAATTCCCTGTTGATGACTTTGGTGACGAGTACAGGGGTAATGAGGATGTTGATTTCGGTGACTTTGATCTCAGTGTGGAAACTGGTAGAGCCTCTGATGAACAAAATCTATCTGCTGTTGCGGATGGCTCTATTGCTGATATTGCTTTGGACAAGTTAGCTCAGATTCCATTGGAAACCCTAGATGAGATTGCTGAGGAACAACAACAGACACAGGGACAACAACAGACACAGGAACAACAACAACAACAGCAACCAAAGAAGCGTAAACAGAGACAACAGACACTCGGTAGGAAGATCGTTACGGATAGTGAGATCGAGTTGAACATTCGTGCTTTTAACAACACTCAGGGAATCACCACAAATGATAATGAGCAGGGAGAAGAGCAAGACAAGGAGCTCGATCTCAATTCCAAGAGATTACTGGTTGAGGCCATGTTGAACAAAAACTATCTTCAGGATGACATCGCAGAGCAATTCTTCGCCATTAAGAACAACAAGCGTCAGAAGACACAGCCTTCTTCTCCAATCAACGATGAATTGCCAGGATTACAGTCCGATAGAGAGAATGAGAGCATGAGCGAACAACAGGAAGAGTTCTTCTTCAACGACGACGTTGACTTTGGTGATGATGGTCCTCAAGATGACATGGAACCTCTGAGTGAAGACCTCGGAATGGACCTAGAACAAGAGGATGAGGATCCTTCACTGGATTATAACTCGGGCGTCACAGAGTCCACTGTGAAGATTGAACAACATGTCACTGACCTCCTCAAAGATAATGGCAGAACCACGTTCACTGAGGTTATTGAGAAAGATGTTCAATCGAGTGAACCACTTTCTCACGGCCCAAAGAGCGAGGCCACAAGGGTTTTCTTCGAGTTGTTGGTGCTGGCTACGAGTGACAAGATCAAGGTGAAACAGGATGAGCTGTTTGGACAGATCGCCATCTCTGTGTAAACGGGCATGAGCAGATTCTATGCTTATATCAATATCATGATCTTGATGTTGCCACTGGTTTGGTTTAAAGTGTATATACAGTATCGCTAATTGAATGATTTAGTCGAATCTCTAGATTATCTGAATTAAACAACTAGATATAAAAAACTAAACACATTCACAAACTTTTTCTTCGTCCTGGTGTCTTCTTTATTGAACAGCTTCAGCAAACTGGATCAATCTCTTCACACCAACGATCCAATGACCACCTTCATGAGAATGGTTCGTCATGATCTCCAAATGCAGATTGAGAGCATTGGCGAAGTCCTTGGCGGTCAATTGATCACACAGCTGGTTCATCAGCGCCAAAGTTGGCGCAGTGAGCAAATCCTCATTGTTCAAATGGTCAAACAATATGTTCAAACGCTTTTCAGTATCAACCACTTGCTTGGTGTATTTTTCCGGGATACCAGATCTTACAGCTTCAAATGTGGAGTGTAATACCTCAAAGATCTTCTTTTGGGACTCTGGGATGTGGGAACGATCGCCAGCTGGATATTGCACCTTTGATGGTGCTTGTGGAGGAGCAGATTGGGTGTGTGGAGGAGGACCACCAGTTTGTGGAACCATTGGCGGAGCAGACTGTGCAATTGGTGGGGCAGACTGCGCCATTGGTGGAGCGGCCTGTGTCATTTGTGGAGGAGCATATGCTGAACCCATGGCTGGTGGAGCCTGTGCCTGAGGAGCATAGGGGTTGCTCACTTGTGGCGGTGGAGCACTTGCAACGGATGGCGGTGGGGCAAGTGGGCTTGGTTGTGGTGGGACTCCGTATGGATTTTGCTGTGGTGGCATACCATTGCTCTGGGGTGGAGCACCATAAGCGCCATTACCACTCTGTTGGACACCGTAGCCGGTTGAAGGGACACCGCTCGGAGCATATGGGTTCGACACTGGTGGTGGTGGTGCGACGCTTGGGGCGACTGGACGTGGGCCAAACTGATTGCCCATTGGCGGCATACCTGGGAGAGATGACGGTTGGGCTGGTGGAGCGTATGCATTAGTTGGTGGGAAACCTGAACCAGTTGGAGCGTATGGGTTCTTCGGTGGAGCAGCTGGTGCACCTCCAAGTGCGGATGGTTGAGGTTGGCCAGTCAAGTTATTCAACGATGGAATGTTCGGTTGCGGAGATGGTGCGTAACGGCTAATCACGGCTGGCTGTTCCACTGGTGTATTCTCGACACTTGAAGGTCCCTTTGGTGGCTTAGACACAGATCTTGGCGGTGGAGGGAGGGAAGGACCATTAGCAAAAGAAGAGACGCGACTCAACGGTGGTGTAGCAGTTTTGCCCGTCTGCTGTGAAACATTGGATGGTGCTGCAGCAACACGGCGAGGTTGTTGCTTGTGGAAGTGGGATGGCAAATCATTCCAGCCATCGGTTTCAAGTTTTCTAGGGTTCTTCGGAGGTGGAGGTGGCATAGAAGGTTGAGTTTGCGCTGGGACAACAGCGGCAGCAGCATTCGGCATGTATGGGTTGTGAGCAGGAGCTGCGCCATAACTTGGAGTCTGTGGGACATATTGAGATGGAACAACAGGAGCTGCTGTAGAAGGCTGGTAACCTCCATAACTTGGAACCTGTTGATGAACTGGCATTGTTGGGGCAGTGCCAGCCATGTAAGCCACACTAGGACGACCTCTTTGAGTCTGGTGAGCACCGGTTGCTGCACTGCTCATGAGAGAGCCATAGCGACCACCGACGTTAGCCTGTGCGCCATTGGCGGCGGCTGAAGAAGCAGTTGCAGGAGAGGCATTAGCAATACGATCCAGTTCCAACTTAACAGCTGGTACCTCCGTAGATAAAAGAGACAGGATTTTCGAAGCCAGTTCAAACTGGCCATTGGTGGAGATGATGTCAACGTATTCCAAAAGGGTAGATAAGGAGGAAGCAGATTCGTTAACTGGCGCATCCAAGTTCAGAGTAGCTCTATAAGCACCAAACTTCTCAACAAACTCGGTCAATGATTCGAAATGAGCGTCATAGGCGGAAGAGTTCTTCTCAGTGAGGATCTTCTTTTCCAAATCTTTCAACTCGGCGTTCCAAATATCAGCAATCTTATCCAATGCAGAGGCATTGACGTAGTTCAAGATGGCATCATCACGCTTTTTGTTGGCCAAGATTCTGTCACCTAGTTTGACGAACTGAGTCTTGTACACGGCCTTATCAGTGGAATAAGTATTGATGGCAGTGCCAATCTTTTTCCAGTGAGCAATGGAACCATTCTCGACAATATCAGAGACGTCACCAGATGAAACACTGAACAACAAACGAGCGATTGGGTTCTTCTCGGCATTCTTGGAGAAGTAGTAGTCGTTCAGCTTCTTCTTCAACGATTCAGGGCCATTCAGGGCGATAATCAAAGCCTCGGACAGGTTTTCATTCTCCAAACAGATATCAATGGCCTTGGAGAGATTCTTGGTCAACAAGGCATTTGTCAATTCTTCAGAGTCCTCGGCAAATTTCAATTCACCAGATGGAACATACGAGTTACTCTGTTTCAAGTTATCAAAGAAATCTTCACCAGATGTTGGTGGGACAATGTCATCAGCAATGTCCAACGCGATGAATTTCTCGTAGATGTTACCTTCAGAGAGCTTACCCAAGAGTTCCCAGTCGGATCTGTTAACATCTTCATAAGAGTTTTCCAAGCGGGCCTCGACGATTGGCTTGAAGTCATGAGTGATCAATGCAGTCTTGAGGTTCTCGTTCACAGTGGAGCCTGGCAACTGGGCCTTTGAGATTTTGATCTCCGAGGACTTGTCACCGGTCTTGGAGATAGTGACAATTTTAGCACCAAAGCCAAACGAGACAGATGAGTGTCTTCCATACCAGTTTGGGGCCTGCTTGATGAAATACTCTGGTTGTTGCGTTTCTGTGGTGGAGATCTCATTCCAGAAATCATTCTCCGTGACAGACGTGATTCTTGTGCTCACTGGTGGGGAAGTGTCCTGAATTGATTGAACAATGACCTTCTTGTCGAAACTGGAGGTTGCAAAGACATCTGGAGCTGTTGGAGAGAATCTAGTCTTGAAAGCCCAATTGGCAGTAGTTGGGTACTGAGCTAATCTTTCACCAGACACCGGGTTCCAAAGCATGGTGGTGTTGTCCTTACCACAGGACAACAAGAAAGTTGGATCTTTAACGTTCCAGTCCAAGGAAAGGACACCCTTCTTATGACCAGAGAGTACAGTCTCTGGGGCGTTGGAGTTTCTCAAATCCCAGGTCAAGATCACTGGAGCGCCATCGGCATCTGAAGCAGTAATAACCTTGGTGGATTGAGTTGGATGCCATGCGACCGTGGACAATGATGCTCTGGTTCCAGTTGGGGTGGTGTATGTCAAGTGCAATACTTCCTTCTTGGCTTTCAAATCCCAAATGGATGCATAACCAGCGCTACCTGCAGCACCAAAGATATGGCTGACCGAGTTGTTCCAGGCGACCGAAGTGACGGTCTCCATCGGTGTCATGGCAGTACCTGGTGCGAATGGCGCCAAGTTGTCCAATCTGTTGGTATCCCAGATGTAGATCTCGCCATTTGCACCACCCGAGACCAAAACGTTATGCTGGATCGGGTTGAACTGCAGCGATTTAATAGCACCAGTGTGCTTGACACCCTTTGCCACTGGTGAGACAGTGCCCTGTGTGAGCTTCTCCGTGTTCCAGAACTGCACTGTGCCGTTTTCAAGTGCACCAGCAAGCAACGCGTTGTCCTTTGACCAGTCTAAGTCGTAGAACTTGGCGTCTGCATCGACAGAGAGCAATGGCTGATTGTCGTAGAGACCATGAAACTCCAATGTCGAGGACGAGGAGAAGTCATCGTCAATGACACCTGCAGCTGAGCCTGTGGCCAGCATTGGGATGGCCGTGTGGGACCATGCAAAGGTCGCGGTGTTCTTCACCTCGTTGATCTTCACCATGGCGGCTGTGTGTGCAAAGAGTAAAAGTGTGTAGGAAGAGCCCTTTGTGTGTGTGTGTGTGTGGGAGGGTGTGGGGGTACGAGCTAAAGGTCAGCTGTATGCGTAGTCGTCACTCGTGAGGTGGGTGGGAGGTCGATGTTGACAGCTGTAGAAGAGATCTCGAAGGGGCTCGGCTGGCTCCAAAGAAAAACAGAGCGCTTAAAACGTGGAGATCTGTGGTGGCCGCTGAGGAAGTGGAAAGGGCTGGCGAGGCTGTTGTTGTCCGCTGCTGTGCTGTGTCTTTCAAGGCCTCGACCGTTCTTGATTACCGCCGTGTGTGTTTCGTTGGCCCGTGTGTGAGGAAGTGTGCGCTGTTCGATGTTTTGGTGGAGTTTTAATTGCCGCCAACGAGCGCTCGTCCACTTTTTCGAGAAAAACACACGCGAAATCGCCCAAAACGGCACTCTTTCACTTCGAGGAAATGGGCACTGAGCTGCGGTTCTCTGCCAAAAGCCGTTTGACCAGCCATCAGCCGCTGCTTTCCCCTGGTAAGTCGGCCTGTGGGCGTGTGGCTCTGAGGAAGAGATGCAGAGAGATGCAGAGATTCATGGTCGTCCAGCAGGGTAATTGATGCCCACACAACACGGGTTTTCCCGCTCTCAATTTAGCCAGAATGGTGCCAATTTGGGTGATTGGAGTGCCTCCAGCGGCCTTTCAAATCATATTTCATTTCAACAAGCTGCCCAGTCGCAACACAACATCACCAATCGGGAACGAACTGCGGATGGAAATCGTGCCAACTGCTGGAACTCATTAGTTTACTTGACCGGCCCAAGTTGTTTGCGGAACAGCTGGAGAAGAATGCGAAGAATGAAACAAGGGAAACCGACAATGAGGCGCTCCAGAAGTTTCAGTTTCTGTTGGAGCCTCACATCATGGTTTCAGCATATGACCCGGAAGTTCTCTTCTACCAAGACAACTATAAGGATGTGATCACACCGTGCATCGAGTCCTTGACGAAGCTTGGTGTTCACGTCAAAGGTGATGGTGGAGCTTTCATTGTGAAGAGCCTTGAAACAACGAATACAGGACTGAAGCTTAAGCTCTCAAGTGACAGGGTCAAGCGCTACATCGTTCCAGCAATGATGCTCAGCAAACTGTCGTTGAAGTTTGACGTCCCGGCCTAGCTGCACATAAGGACACTGATATGCAGAAGAAGAACGCCGCAAAGTCCCAAGGAAACGTACTGACCGACTTGATATTCGGCAGTCAGGTATACGTCCTTGATAGGGAAAAGACACAAATAAGTGGCGCAAACAACAACGCACAGGCCAGCTATACAAATTTGGTCTACTTGAGTAACACTAGCTACTCTGTCCAGCTCTTTGGAGAAACAGTCTCTGATGAGACTTGAAGATTTCTTCTTTGGTCATTTGTTTCAAGAACGTTCTGCTATTCTGTATGGTTTCTGCTCACCAAGATCAATTAATAAGTTGTTACAGACAGTGCAAATACGCATCAACAATATAAATGAGGCATGCATAATGGATATGCTTAAGTTCTTTCTTGAGTCATCGTTCGAGATCTGTTTTGCCCTCTTGACGTCCCTGGAGAAGTACCTTTCAAAGCTCATCTCAGAGCGAAAGAAGTCACAATGGGTTTCTTCAGACGAAGAAAGAGAGAGAGAGAGTTCATTGGTTTGATAAGCAAATCCTCCATCTGGAGAAAATATTCACTTCCCCATTGACCCTGATTGAGAGAGTGATCGTCGATGCCGAGTACAAGACATATATGAAGCCAACCGCCACTGACGATATGGCTGTCGCAAATAAAGACAAGGATGGAGAATTCCCTCCCATTTTGACTAACACTTTCATGCGTTCGGACCTCATGGTTGCTCTGCAACTGTCAAATGAGAGTCGCAGATTCAACCATAACTTTTTAGCTAAACATAGTTCATTGCAGAATAACTTTTGGAAGCTGTCCTCCACAAGAGTGACCATCGATATTAGTACATAACGCATTCAAAGTAGGGTTTAAAGAGCCAGAATCACAGCGACAGAGCATTACGAGCTGAACAGTAGCCGTGCAAGCAGAAAGGGCCCCGGGTTCAGTCTGTAGAGAAGGAAATGGGAAACAAAGATGCACCTCACTGCAACTAGTGCCAGTCCTCTCTGGGAGGGGAAGGGAACTCAAAGAAAAAGAAAAAAAAAACCAGTAGACATCCCATCACCAGGGAAGGTCGCGAATACTTCCCAGTTAGGACTCAGAAGTCAGAAGT
Organism: Williopsis sargentensis; assembly: GCA_020995425.1. Classification (NCBI taxonomy): domain Eukaryota; kingdom Fungi; phylum Ascomycota; class Saccharomycetes; order Phaffomycetales; family Wickerhamomycetaceae; genus Williopsis; species Williopsis sargentensis. The sequence goes on along the minus strand of CP083466.1, from coordinate 1,049,090 downwards.
CAGAAATCCGCCCCACCGCTTCAAACGCCGCCAGCGGTTTGGGAAACATGCTCATGGGGGGCCGTAAGCTGGGTCCTCATAATTAAAGAGACAGTTCACTCCTATTGGCACAGGAGCTACTAGAACGAACTAGTAGCAACACCATGCCAATGACAGAGAAGACAGAACCCGTGGTCGAGAACGTGGACGTGGACGTGGAGGAGGACGAGGATGATGAACCGGATGAGTGGTGAGTCCATTGTGTTGTGCCATCGGGAGATCACCAGCACTAATTACGAATTAGGGACCAGAGAATCAACAGTACCGGGTGTTCTGGTGAGTGTCTTGCCATTTTCAGCTGCAGGCTCCTTACTAACAACCTGTCAGAGGAGAACCTTAAACTGACGTTGTGCCATGCTGACACTGGAGACTGGAGACAGTGCATCAAAGAGGTGGGTAAAATCATTCTGCAATAATATAGAATAGAGGCATGATACTAACAACTGAACCAGATGGAGGACTTTAAGAAATGCTGGGCGATGAACAACAACAACCAGAGAACGTCGACCGTGGACAACGACAACGCCTGAGGTCGGTGATCCGTGTCACGATGAGCCACCCTGTACATAGAACCATGGGACTAAATTGTGAATAAAAGGTGGTCCATGTCGCTATATATATATACTGCATCACCTGGACAGCACTCTAACACTTACACAACATTGCAGAACACTTGTGTATGCCACTCGATCAGCACAGTGAACAGCTTCATCGAAAAGAAATCTATCGCACAACTGCCCAAACAGGCAATTTCCCACATCCGGCAGCTCATCGCGTTACCCGCCCGTATGGGAAATTTTTCAGTGCTCTCGGGAAGGCCCTTTAGACCACAATTCTCTGTGTCTGCGAACTGCGAACTGCGAACTGCAAGCTTCAATCGGCGTCGCAGCTTACAAGAATGAGTCTCAAGACGACGTACACGAGCACAGAGCTCGCTCCGTTCTACTTCTCAGATGCATGCGCCTCGCTCTCAGTAGACGGCTCCATCCTCGCAACGCCCTTGGGCGAGGACATAGTCATTACAGACCTGACCACCAAGGAACAACTACACAAGTTGGAAGGTGATGGGGAGACTGTTACCTGTGTACAGATCACCCCAGATGGACAATACCTCGCAGTTGTCTCGCAGAGTCAACAGATGCGTATTTTCAACCTCGCAGAGTCCAAATTCGTCAAGAGCCATAAGTTATCATCTCCTGCATTTGTCACTGCCGTTGACCCAACGAGCACTTTGTTTGCCTTTGGTATGTCCGATGGTTCCGTCATGGTATTTGATATTGAGAATGGCTTTGTCACGCATTCCTTGAAAGGCCATGGATCTGTCATTTCAGCGTTGGAGTTCCATGGAGAATTGAACTCAAATCAATGGAGATTGGCATCCGCTGATACGACAGGTATGATCAAGATCTGGGATTTGGCGAAGCGTAAGGCCATCGCCACCCTCAACGAGCACTCAAGTGCCGTTAGAGCGTTTGCATTTGGTGGTGAAGATGATCAATACATGGTGAGTGGTGGAAGAGATGACGTTATGATGGTTTGGGATACCAAGTTCTGGAAGTTGAAGAATACCATTTCAACACAACAACAGATCATTGCAATGGACTTTTTGGAAGATGACCTCATATACACCGCCGGTGGTGATGCCGTTTTCAAGGTATGGAGACTATCCACAGGTAAGATCTTTGCTCAGACGAAACAACCAATAGAGGAACTAGTCATTGCTGGTGTGCTTCCAACAGACCAGGATACACTGATGCTTGTTCTCTCCGACGAAACGATCTACGAAATTGACACAAGATTGATCGAGGAGGACCAGGAGATTGAGATTCAGCGTATCATTGCAGGTAATCACGGCACCATTGCCGACATGCGTTATGTCGGACCACATGGTCAATACTTGGCACTCGCAACGAATTCTCCCGGTCTTCGTATCATTGACCCAATCAACTCTCCGTTGGAGGTGAAGATCCTTGAGGGCCACACGGATATGTTGAACTCCCTTGATGCCACAAAGGATGGTAGATGGATCGTCACAGCTGGTAAAGATAACGATGCCCGTCTGTGGAGATTTGACGACGACGACGAGACGTTCACGTTATTTGCCATTTTCAAAGGACATGCATCATCAGTATCTGCAGTGGCATTACCAAGAACCCATGAAGATGGCTCACAGCCAAAATTCATCCTCACCGCATCTTCTGACCTTACCGTGAAGAAATGGAAGATTCCAAAAGCTAAGAATGACGAAGGGCTGCCGCTGACCATCAAAACTTCAGAATACACACGTCGTGCACATGAGAAGGACATCAATGCCCTGGATCTGTCACCAAATGACGAGTTCTTTGCCACTGCATCGTACGATAAGACCGCAAAGATTTGGGACTTGGATTCCGGTGAGACGATTGGAGTGTTGAAGGGCCACAAGCGTGGTCTTTGGGATATCAAGTTCTCCATCTTTGACAAGACTGTTGTCACTGCCTCCGGTGACAAAACCGCCAAGATTTGGAACTTGGGTGATTTCTCATGTCTCAAAACCATGGAGGGTCATACCAATGCCGTGCAAAGAGTGGAATATCTCAATCAGGAGAAACAGTTGATCTCCACCGGTGCAGATGGGTTGATCAAGATTTGGGATTCTGCCACTGGTGAGTGTTTGAAGACATATGACCAACATGCCAATAGAATTTGGGCCTTGGTGACTCGGAACAACGGTGATGAGTTCGTCACTGCTGATGCTGATGGTGTTTTCCAATTCTGGGTTGATAACACGGATGAGGTGAATAGAGAGGAAGAGGAGGCACTTAGGTTGAAAGTTGAACAGGATCAGAACTTGCAGAATTACATGAGTGCAGGTAAATGGGGCGAGGCGTTCCTTTTGGCATTGACGCTTGACCAGCCAATGAGATTGTATACCGTGTTGAAGAACTCCATTGCACAGAACAGTTCTACTGAGTTTATCCTCGGTGAGGAGTTGGATTCTGTGATACAGACGTTGAATGATGATCAGATTGTGTTGTTGTTCAAGAGAATTAGAACTTGGAATGTCAACGCTAGGTTCTTCTCGGTCGCACAAAAATTGGTTAGAGCATTGTTACAGACTTTTGAAGTTTCTAGGTTGATTGAGATTCCCGGGTTGATGGGCTTGATTGATGCCATTATTCCATATAATGAGAGACATTACACGAGAATTGATGGGTTTGTTGAGGACAGTTTCATCTTGGATTACTCCATCGAAGAGATGAGTAAACAGTGATCTCATGTTGCATCTCACAGTTTATATAAACGACCATCGCATCTACGGTATAAGTAAAAAAAACCCATTGCATATTGTATCCAACAAGATAGTCAAATTCAACCCAGGTCCAGCGTATAGCCAGTGTATGTATAGTAGTAAAGTGAGGGGGTGGGTATGAATTTGTTAAGATCAGGCAGTAGTTCCAGCAGGTTTCACAATCTCAGTTTCGATCAACGTCACTGGGACATCCACTGCGCCGTGGTTATTCCACTCACTCAACTCGAGCTCGTGTTCCCTTTCAATTGCATACTTGACAGCGTCGAGGACGTTTTCACAAGTATGCTTTGGCTGGTACTTGGGCACGGTACCGGCTTGGTAGACACCAGTCTTGACGAGGATTGAGTGCCATGAGGCATCGTGAGAGTTTGCGAATCTGATATCTGATTCAGGGGTATCACCGACAAAGTAGACGGTTGATGCAGGTGGAAGATCAAGTGTCAATTGTGACAGTTTCTGGACCGTAAGTGGTTCGTCAGAGTCCTCATCAGAGTCCTCCTCAGAGTCTGAAAACACTGGAGTCTGTCTTGGTGAAGTCTTGACATGTTCTTCAAGGACGTCCTTTCTCCAATGCGTAAGCACCTTGTTGGCATATCTAAAGGTACCACGTTGTGGTTTACCGAATCTTGTGACTTGGAGTTCCAAGCCTGTATGTTCTCTGTAAAGTGCAGCGATGGAGACCTGGAGAGCACCCATACCGTAACGGTTCAAGCCATAATTTGTTGCCCAGACGAAATCTGAGTGAGCAAAGTAGATACCTGGACCTTCGTCGAACGTCTGAGATTCTGTGCCCATGACACCATTCTTCGACAAGAGAAGTTCCAAGATGATTTGCTGGTCTGCAGCCCAATTTCTAGAGTCAGCAAAGACGAGGATTGCGTCGATGCTGATTTCGGAGAAATCGTAATCCTTAGCCACAGCGAGTTCCTCTTCAGTGAGCGTGTGGTATGGCGTCACAGCAGGGTTCCACTTCATAATGTCGAGCGGAGTAACCACCTGTTCAAAGCCATATTCCTCTGCAACCTTGCGGCATGCATCACCAACACCACCAACCACGAGGACGGTCTTGTGCACGTCAACGAGGTCCTTCATCGGGGTGTGACCCTGGATGACCTGGTCCTCAGTGACTGTGATGTCGAGGCGATCCGACAGCTCTTTACAACGGGCGGCTTCTGAACGGCCACCACCGTTGGTGACAAAGATGTAGGGCACCTTGATGTTGTACTTGTTCTCACCGTTGAGCATCTTGAGTGCCTCCTTGGCCTCCGGGATTGTCTCCGGGCCACGGACAATGACACCATCAATGTCGAATGCAAATGCATATGAAGCGACACGCTCATGATCCATCACCGTCTTCTTCTGTCTGAGGGAGCCAGCTCTTGACAGCTGTGTGTTTGAGCGGCGGGAGGCGAGCTGTGAGAGGCCGTTCCCGTTGCCCAACTGCGTGAGATCATGGGCCGAGTTCTTAACCGACGACATTCGGGACATGGACCCTGACCACTGATCCGAGAGCGACAGTGAGGAGACCCTGTGCTTACGTGTGAGCGGCTTGAGTTGATCGATGCCATCATTGTTGAGGTAGGAGGTGGAGTTTGTCTTTGGGATGGAAGGCGAGTGCGCCGGCGTGGTGTGCTGAGAATCGTTGGTGGTCTTGCTGTCGATAGTGGTGGAGGACATTGCACTGTGTGTTTAAACCAATCGTCCATAACATAACAGGGGGCAAAACAGCAGCGGATACGTGGGCTTTTATACGCAGGCACTTTGGCGCTTTTGGCACTTTTTAGGCGCACGCTGCGACTTGACGTCATTGGAGGAGGGGGGCCATTACGTAAGTGGAGCGTGTTCTAGCAACGGCTTCCCTTCTGGGCGCGTTTTGTCGCTGTTTGTCGCCCATTGTCGCCTATTGTCGCCGGATGTCGCCGATTGTCGCTGTTTGTCGGGTTATTTGCAAGTTGGCACACTTTGGCAGACAAAAACCCTTGGGACCAATGACGTCAGCACGAATTCATAACGAATTAGTGACACGTCAGGGGAATGGCAGATTGTTTCATTGCTTTTCAGCGGCTTCGGATAAACTCTTTCGAGGTTCTTTTTAGTACTTTTTAGTACTTTTTAGTCCTTACATCTCCTGTTTTAGTTGATTGGTGGTTTAGTTGTTTTAGTTCTTTTTAGTTCTTTTTAGTCCTTACATCTCCTGTTTTTTAGTTGTTTGGTCATATGTATGTATGTATGTATGTATGTATGTATACTGTATATATGGTACAGCTCACAACACGTACGGAACAAGGAACGCCCTCTTGGTCCCGTATCTCTTGTTCTTCTGCTGCGCCCACACGTACATCTGCGCAGCTCCCACGGTAACGAACAGCAGCGAGCACGCGTTGGGTCTCATCAGAAACACAATGAACCAGCCATAGATCTCAAACGTGTAGTTTGGCGAGATGAACAGCTCGAAGAGCCCACCGGCAGGTGGCACCCTCGGCTTGTTCTGTCTGATCGACTTGTCGCCCAGCAGTCTCAACTGCACGTGGGTGAGAGCGTTGAAGTACTGGCACACGCACCATGCGTAGAACAAGTAGCTCATGTACTTCTCTGGCACCCACCCTGGGATGTCAAAGTTCAGCAACTCCGTGAAGTACATGTTGGCCAGTGAGGCACCCACAAACCAGTAATAACCAGAGTTCTTGAACAAGTTGAACAAGGGCATCGTCGACGATGAGAACCTATGAACAAACACGTTCTCCACCTCACGCTTGACGTAGTGGAACACCTGCATCTTGTACAACAACGAGTACTGGTGTGGACTCCCAGCCAGATGGTACGCCAACAGGTGGATCAACAGCGGACCAAGGTACTCGATGATGTACACCGTGCGCCATCCGATCTGGGGACCGAGATCCTTGACAATGACCGTCGTCTCCTGCAACAGCTGTTCCGTGCTGGTGATCACCTTCTTGTCCTCCGTGGTGAATCGAAGTCTGTTGCTACTCAGCTTGCTATCCTTGGCGAGTTGCGCAACAAGTGCCGCGTACGACGTGCCAGTGTACTCATGTGCCTTGATGGACTTGGAGCGTGACACGACAGAGACCATTGTGTGTGTTGTCTTTGTATTGTATTGTATTGTATTGTGTTGTATTGTAGCATTATTGTTGTATATATGTCTGGTGTGTTGTTACTGTCGCCCACTAAAAACCCGAGCGCAGAGTGGCAGCTGTTTTCGCGGTTTTCACTTTCTACTTTTGCTAACAGCACAATAAAGAAAGAGAGCACAATATACACAGTACTCAATTACTTACTCACTCATTCACTCATAGACTCATACGCTCATACACACACCACTATGAAACTCACACACTTCCTCATGAAACTCACCAACGAAACGGTTCAGGTGGAGCTGAAGGACGGGTCCATAGTCCAGGGCTCAATAGTAACGGTCTCCCCAACGATGAATATCTCGCTCAAGAAGTGCAAGATGACCCTCAAGCACAGAGACCCACAGGTCGTGGACTTCATCAACATCAGAGGCAACAACGTGCGTAACGTGATACTCCCGGACAGCCTCAACCTCGACCTCCTGCTCCAGGGCGGAGGCAGCACCATCAAGAGAAAGAGAAGGGCAAGCGTGTCTACAGACAGCACAAAGAGGGTCAGAAGGGCACTATAACTTATCATATCATCCATCCCATGTATTGTATTAGAACTAAGAGGAAGCCATGTATGTCAGCGTCAGCCCTATGAAGTAGTCCTCTGTTAGTAGCACATCCACTATCGAGTCCACCGTGCTTGATGACCATCCATGCTCATACACTATGATCTTCCTGTAGTCGCTCAGCTCTGCCGCAAGCAACTCCCGGTCCCTGTACACCAGCCGGCAATACACTAGCGCCAGCACCTTCATGTACTTGAACTCCTGTTGGTGGATCATGAACTCGATCACCTCTCGCTCTGGGAACAACTGGATCAGCTTCACTAGCAGACATACAAAGGGGAACGGCTTCCCCGCAGTGTCAATGCCCCCAACACACGTAAGCTCCACCATCCTGTCCAGCAGCATGGCCACGTTGGTGTTGAAGCAGTGCAGCTTGTAGTACAGGGAGTCGAACACACGCTCACGCAGAATCTTCTCGATCAGCACAGTGGTGTTGACACCCTTGTGCGTGTGCTGCGACAGGTTCCTGTCCGTGGTGATTCCTCTATTCTTGATCATTGTGGGTCACTAACACACACACTGGCTGTCCTCTTGCCCTCTTCCCTGGTAGTTGGTACACACAAGAATACAACTCTGTCATTACTTCAATGCCCTGCAGAGAGCCCTAAAACATCTGCCATTCACAACGTCGTGCCACTAACGGCTATAAAAAAAAAACGAAAAATTTTTTCACTGTGGTTGATTCTCTCCTTTTGTTTGTGAACAACAGGTGGCTCCCTGGCTGAAAGGCTACAGAGTAGCCTGTTCCATGACTGTGAACAGTGAGTGTCTCTCCGTCCCCACACGATGCTGCGATGGCATCCGAATGATGACAACGTTGTTTACTTCTTTCCCAGTCCGACTTCGACCATGACGATAGGGGGTTCTAACTCGCCCTGGGTCGTCCATACACTGCGGGTTTACCCAAGGTGGGATTCCCAGGGCTTTTTACTTGCCAGTAACCAAACACTTCTGACTTATAGTGCTTTTGTACCGCATCGTGGCTGTGTTTCTACAACAAGACCATCCAATACTAACAGTGCAAAGAAAGAAAAAGAAACAGTCTATGCTCATAAGTCTATGATCATACAAACACACACAAACAGGACTAAGGTGATGATAACAACCTTAACATTCGCAGTTTCCTCGGTAGCTTACGCCTAAGAACCCTCTTTATGTAAGTCAGTGACCGCCTATTGACCTTCCTAGGATGTCTGATTAGTCTTGTTTGTGTTGTATATACAGATCATTATTACGTCTTCATGAAATTTCCCTCGTAGTTTTCTCTGCCTACACTCACTGATATGCTGTATAGTATTGAAACGACCTATCCGTGTTGCAAATGCTGAATGCTTTCACATGTGGCAAATGAATGCTTTCAAAATTCAACACACATCTACATGTGTCTACATGTCGCAAATGATGAATGCAATGTGTATGTGTGCATATATATATATATATATATGTTCATATATAGCCAACCCTATATAACACCAAACGGCTTTGCAACCCATGTATCACACTCCTCGAACCTCTTCACCACTCTAACAACACCATCTTGTAACTTTGCCCTCTTTTTCAGACTCTCCAAATCATCAAAGATATCCATATCCTCCTCAACCAACGTTCTCTTCGGCTTGGCTTCAAGTACTTCATTCATCACCTTGATCCTCTCATCGATCTTCCTTCTCACCGTGCCTTCAACCCTTCCTCTTGAGTCAATCTCTAATTTGTTCAACAAGTTTGCCAATAATGACCTATTCAATACGGAAACGTTCTTACCAATGACATCAACCAACGGCGCAAGGCCATACCAGCCATACCTCTCCAAAACTAGCCAATCCGTCCATTTTGTGGCATTAATATGTTCTTGATCGTTGAGGCCTTGTTTAGTCTCGATCCCTTGGAATTTGGAGTATTCATAGCACTTCAACAAGAGGGAATCGATGAGATGCAGCACCACGGGTGATTTGGAGAGATGGATCAATAAAGGCTCGTACAACAACTTGGATTGATCAAACTTTAACTTCACAGTGACCATTCTGTCAATCAAGACATCGTAGAACGCTGGTAACGAGTTCAGTTGTTGGATGCCATGCACACAACTCCAATACTCCTTCCCAACATCACTGGAATCACCAAACTTGATGAATTTGTTCAGATTCCGTCTTCTGATTCTGCGATACTGTTTGAACAGCGCCTTCAATTGCGCCTCCTGTGTCTCATCTCCATTCGTATCCACCTCAACGACACCTTCATCTTCACGAACGCTCAGCTTGCACCAATATTCATCCCACGTCCACTGAATCGCAGATTTCAAACACTCCTCACACATCTCCCTAGATGGCAACTGTTCGTGTGTTCCCATGTGTCTAAACTCGACAAACCACGAAGGTAATCCAATCTTCTTCGCCAGCACGTTCAACGGGATCGCAAATTGACTCTGTTGGTTTGGGTCAAGAAGACCATTCACAAACCGGATGATCGTCATCGTTATGCTCAGCCTCACGGATTCGTCTGCGGCATGCACATCCTGGGAAAGAAGTAGTGAGGAGAAGAGATATGCAGTTGACTGTAGCAGATGAGGAATACGGCATCTGGTGGAGTACAAATGTACAAGAGAGATGGCTTCACGGATGCATTCCACACGATGTGGGTCATCTTGCGAGGATGGCTGAGAGGGGAAGAACAGCGAGCGCAGCGCTAGAAGTTCCTGTGGTGTCTTCCACGGCGTCATTCGTGGGTGGGCGTTCATCTGGTGTGTTCCTCTATGGGTTGCCTGTAGTGTTTTCTCTCAAAAACGTATACTGATTGATAATAATGGGGATTATTATCATGGGTAAAAAAGAACTCGATGAGCTGTGTTGTGCTTACGTAAGCGTAGTGAACCCATCTCATAATGACCACTGTGTATCGTACAGCGGTCATGCCACGGGAAGTAAGTTCTAGGTAAGCACAGGTGACAGTGCGATTGCTTGTCACTGTTTTACTTTGTTTGTTGCGTTTGTTGGGATATTAACGTTGTAGTGTTTTTTGGCACCTTTTATGCCCGTTTAAACACCTCGACACTTCAGCCACGACAACGGCATCGACAACGACGATAACGATAAGCATTGCAATCTTCAACTACAAGAAACTCAGCAATGATCTCATTGATCATATCACTGCTCCCATTGGCGACGGCCAGGGCCATTGGTGCCCATCCAGACTCACAGCACCTGTACACGCCAACCACTGACAACAAATGGTCCTGTCTCGCCAATCCTGAGATTATCCTGGAATGGTCACAGGTCAATGATAACTTCTGCGATTGTCCCGACGGTTCCGATGAGCCTGGTACTGGTGCATGTATTGATACTCCCTTCTGGTGCGTGAACGATGGCTTCGAGGGGCGATATGCTCCGGGGAGTATCGTTGGAGACGGGGTTTGTGATTATTCGTGCTGTTGCGATGGTTCAGATGAATGGATGAATGAAGATGTGCTTTGTGAGGACCGGTGTGTTTCCATGAAAGAGGCACACGATCTTGCTGAACGGGAGAAGGAGGAAAAGGAGAGAGAAGGGAAGGAGAAGGTGGAGCTGATCAAGAAGAAGGCCCAGAAGATGAGACAGCAATTGGAGCATGACTTGGACCAAGAACAGAAACTGCTGAGTTTTGACCAGCGTGAGATAGCAAAGTTTCAGAAGATTCTAGATTCCCGTGATCAAACTGAGCATGCGGCACTGTATAAACAGATTCAGCTGGAATTGGATACTTTGAGAACCACAACTTTCGGGAAATTTGATGCAATGGCCGTTGAACAGCGCAATTTTGATTCTCTGACCTCCATTCTCACTTTGTTGGACGATCAGTTCAATCATAATCTGAATGATGCTGTTGTTAAAGAGACATTGACCAGCTTTAAGGGCTTGATGAATGATCATACCTATGGAGTGGAGCTGTCAAAGCTACAACAAGATGTCTTCAAGACAATGGGCAGAGGAATCCGTCATACGTTGGATTCTTCCCCACAGATCGTCAATAAGATCAAGCAGGCCTATAGATCATACGCTCAAACCATCAGAGAGGTTACAGAGTTGGAAACATTTTTGAATGAGTTCATCCAAGGCTATAATCCAAACTTCAACGATATGGCTGTCAAACAGGCAGTGGGGAGTTTCCAGGACTACTTGAGTAATAAGGAATCCATAGTCGTCTCTGCATCTTTCGTTGAAGACGTGGTGACGTCGCTGTCTTCCATTGAGAACAAGGTTAACAGTGTAAAGACCAGTGATGTCGACTCTTCTATTAAAGCTCCAATCGGGGCAACGGAAAAGGGGTCCTTTTACCAAAAGCTGAGATCCAAGCTCCACTTCTACTTCCAGGATTTTCTTGGAGTTGCACCACGTTCGTCTTTGAAGCCTGAGTTATCAAATGATGAGATCTCAGAGGCACTGAATGAATTGTCCACCCATGCCAAATCATCAAGGCTGAGAATCACAAACATCCAGCAACAGCTGAACAAACCATACGGCCCTGGCGATATCTTGCGTGCAATGGACTCCATCACGATCTCACAGAACTTGAATGAGTACGAGTACAAGATTGAGCTCATCTCTTCGATCCAGCAGATTCCAGCAGTCGGACAGCCGGTGGTGATTGGACAATACCAAGACGCCTCCTTGAATGACGACAATACACTCGTGGTACACTACACGCAGGGGAGCAAGTGTTGGAACGGCCCAAGCAGATCGGCAAGAGTGGTGTTCGAGTGCGGTGGGAAGAATGAGCTGCTGTCTGTGAGTGAGCCGGAGAAGTGTGAGTACCTATTCAAGGTGCGCGGTCCTCTGGGGTGTTTATAACGCAATACACTATGGTATACATGTGTCTGTGAACATGATGAGCACATTGTAGTCACCCTAGATGCGCTATTGGAGGTACCATAGTACAAACGAATGAAATACGAGGGTGTTCTAACCAAAAACGGCAACTGTCGCCCCCTCGGAGATGCGCAGCCAGAAGTTTTTTTTGTGCCCTTTTGCGGTAGGAAACAAACAGCATAAAGAGGCATTATTGTACTATTTCTGCGTGTTCTGGTCTGTTTCACAAGTTGCTCAAGTTTCCACAGTGTTGATTGGTATTGATCTCATAGGTTTGCCGAGTTTTTTAACCCAATTTTGTTGCTTACAAGTGAAGAGATACCCCCTTAAGTTTTGGCACATTCCCACAACGCTTAGTACAAAGAGTCCAATTGATCCTGCAATATCGCTGCGTCTACCAACCCAAGTGGTCTGATATACTACTGAACAGCCTCAACACATGCTACAATGGCCAAGTCACCGAGAAAGAACTTTGCCGTGAAGGGTTCACGGGCCTCAAAGGCCCCTGGGAAGACAATCTTACCCATGAAGAAGAAGAGTACGAACAACACCAAGTTACAACAGAGGAGGTTCAGTCTTCTAGACTCTGACTCGAGTGAACTGAGTGAGTTTGAGAGTGAGGAGAATAATGACGAGGATGCCCATGGACGATTTCAAGCCATCCAAAGTGAGAGTGAGGACGAAGATGAGCAGGATTCCGATGAGGATCTTTGGCAGAACCATAACAAGCAAGTTGTTAACACCTCCAGTGAGGAAGATGAGAATGAGGATGATGATGAGGAGGAGGACGACTCAAGCTCTTCAGATGACGATGAGGATTATGTCAAGTTGACTGCCGAGAGGAAGAAGAAAAGTCTGGAACAATATAGATCCTCATCGCCCTTCAAAACACAATCGCCGATGAAGAAGAAACAGCAGCCCATGCACGATGTCGACTTCTCGTTTGATTTTAGTAATGGTGACCACCTGTTAAAGATTCAGGACGAAGAGGAGGACGTTGGTGAAGAACTTAGCGGGATGGTCTCACCACTCCGGAAGGAAGTTCCAATGGGAGAACCACTTGGGTTGGTCAATATCCAAGACTCCGACTCTGACGAGGATGACATCGACAAGGATGAGCTTCTCAGGACGTTGGAACAAGATAGTGAAGACTTGGATACCGGCTTTGACACTGGTGAGGATGATTACAACTTGTTGCAGGAAGAGGCACAGAATATTGTACAGGATTACAATGCGGGAGACTCACAATTCTCTAATCAAACCACACCACGAAACTCAGTCGTCGAGGAAATGATCAAGAAGCATAAACAGGACGAAGAAGTCCAATTACAATATGTTTCAGACGACGATGATGATGGCTATGATGATGACGATGATGATTATGATGAAGATCAATTCATCACCTATTTTGACGACTCTGTCTTCAGAGATAAGTTGATATACACTTCAGAAGGTGCAATCAATCAAATGAAGCAGCGAAAGTCGATGGATATGATTGAGAGTGATGACGACTCCTACTTGTGGACTTATTTCTTTACTAATAATGAAGAATCCGAAGATGGCGCACACCCTAATGATCATGCCATTATCAGCGATGACGAGGCCACTGATGAAGATACCACCTTACCACCGCCATCATCAAGAAAGAACATTGGTTCGAAGGCACAAGAGTTACTCTCCTCATCAACAATCATTGCAAGACCGCCGGCTTTGGGAACATGGTCCACTGATTCTAAACCATTTGGTATCATTGATGGATTATCCACCCGTTCATTATTACCAAGTTCTTCCACCAGCAATAACAATGATGGTAACACACAGAATTCTCCATTGATCAACACGGCCATCGTTGAGGACTTCACGTTGGATGAACTGTTGAACATGAGCGAATTGGAGGACGACGAGTTGGACCATGAACAATGGCTAGAGGCCACTTCGTCTAACAATACAGTGCCATTATCAGCATTCAGAAACAAGGGACTTGTGATGAATGAGGATGTCCATCTCAACGCTAGAAGATTCTCCAATACTGCCATTACTGGGAACAAGTTGAAGCCCAAAAAGCTGAGAAATGAGGTGATGAGCACGCCGTTAAGAACGATCATCAAGCCAACTCCGGCACAAGGGTCGATGTCTCTCGGGCCACACCAGCGTAAAAGACGTGGTTCAAAGATGCGAAGAAGACAAAGCGTTGCAGAAGCTGCGGGGGAAGGACTTAGAGTGACGAGAAGTGGATTGTTCAGTGAGGATACGTTGACCAATGTTGAGGAGTTTTTGAATGGACTGGGCAACGAAAAGGAGCTGAGTATGTTGTTTAGGGAGATCCAGTGATGGATCCTGTCTCATCATTGCATGATATCGTCACAGTACACAGAGAATACAGAACAGGCTAATATAGACAATATGGGGGAATACGTACACGCTACACTACAGGTGAGGTTTTTAACAGAGAGATAATGCGTTGCAGATTAGTGTACAAAAGGAATGTAGCCTTTATATCAAGATCCATTCTTACAAAGTGGCCAGCTTAGCAGAGAGTTCCAACTGGGTCTTCACTGATGAGGTCAAGTATTCAACCATTAGAGAATCCTGGATCTGTTGAGTGAAGGCGTCCTCCAATTGTAAAGACTGCACGTTTGTATTAAGGGAGGACAAGAGCAGTTTGGCCAACTTGTCATCACCCTTGATGGTGCCCTGTTCAACCTTGGTGATGTATTCCAAAGTGCTATCGATCAGTGCATCAATCTTCACGAGGGATTCGGAGAGGACTTGTAAATCGACCGACTGGGAGGTAAGCTCAGCAACGTCGGTGTTGGAGTTGACGGCCTTGGAGGCATAGTTCAACACCGAACGCTCCTGTGCGTCAAAGTTGATCTTGTTGGCGATTGGGGTGAAGATGAAGTTTGGGTCCTTGTCCAGCTTCAAAGAATTGCTCATTCCCATGGAAGCACCAACGAGGGTGCCCAAGTACGTGGTGACTGTTGGGATCTCCTTGATCTCGTCCAACGATGGCAACGTGAGGTGGATCAGTGAGTGTGGCTCGGACTTGGAGTAGAAGTCGTGAATCAACGAGGTGAAGGAGTCAATCTCATCGGACGTGCTGAACCAGCCCAGAATGACGTCCCTTGGGTTGGATCTCTTGTGCAATTGGTACTGTGTCTTCATCTGCATCTCCTCGATCTCCAGTGCGTCGTCGGAGATGTTGTGTGGCACGATGTAGCAGTCCTTCACCTCGAGCTCATCGCCGTCGTCGGAGCGTGCACCAACAAGCGTGCCGATGATGCGTTCTTGCGAGCGGAGGGCAAACTCCAGCAGCTGGAAAAGTGCTGGTGCCTGGATCGTGACGGCGACTGGCGCCGTGGCAGCAGAGTTCTGCAGCGAGAGGTTCGGTCTGACGATGTTCAGGGTAGCGGACATGCTTTCTTGGGGCTGCGTGTGGCGGTGGACGTGATGTTCTAGTTGGTCCTCGAACAACTTTTCACGTTCGAAAGTGAAAAAAAAAAAATACAGAAGCTGAGCGCGACAATTTTAGCCGAAAACGGTAATTTCCATATTGGGATAGTGCGCCAGAAATGACGCTGGACTTTGCGCCAATTTGCGGTAAGGCGGAAGAGGAGCAAGAAGATAACGGAACGGTTCATATGCCGCTTTGGGAGCACTGACAAGGCACTGCGAACGCACTAGGAAGGTAGTGAGCACTCGCCAGAAGCTCCTTTTAGACAGTGGGACCAATGTTTAGGCTCCAGTTCCATCGCAGGCTGCAGAGCACGCTACATGCTCCGCTGAAGCCCGCTTCGATGGCCCCAAAGAGAGGCTCCAGACTCACAAAGTTCCTCTTGGGAACCACTGTCGCCACGGGTGTTTTGCTCACAGTGGACACGTACCAATGGGACACCACTCTCCAGCGTACGCTGCGCGCGTTCTACACACTGTCGATGATCGGTTTGGACTACAAGATGAACTTTGAGGAGAAGAAGGACATTATGGCTCTCCATGAGCGCAATGCAGATCGGCTGTTCGACCTCTTGATGACAAACAAGGGTCTGTACATCAAGCTGGGACAGAACATTGCAAACCAGTCTTCCGTGCTTCCAAAGGTCTTCCAGGAGAAGTTCAACAAGCTGTACGACTCTGCTCCTCAGGATTCTTGGGAGCACGTCGAGCAGATCTTGACCCAAGAGTTGGGAGGCGACTACCACAAGTTCTTCAAATCGTTTGATAAGGAACCAATCGCCAGTGCGTCAATCGCACAGGTGCATAGAGCACAGTTAACTAACGGTGACGATGTTGCCGTGAAAGTGCAGCATCATTACATCAAGAACCAGATCGGGGCAGATCTGTGGACGTACAGAGTGTTTACAGATGTCTTTGCCTTGGCCTTTGAGGTCCCTTTTGGCTTCATGTCACATTACATCTCTGAGAGACTCAGTGAGGAAGTTGACTTCAAGATCGAGTTAAATAATGGAAAGAGAACAAAGCAACTAATCGCCAATGACTCTCAACTTCAAGGTAAAATCCACGTTCCAGAGGTTTATGACCACTTGTGCACAGATAGAGTGCTCGTCGCCGAATGGTGTGACGGTGAGCCTCTGTTCAAAGTGGAGGAGTTATCAAAGACGTTCAATACCACCAAGATGATGAACGACTACCTTAAGCTCTTCTCCAGAATGATCTTCCAGTGGGGGTTTGTCCATAGTGACCCACACCCAGGTAATCTGTTGGCAAGGTTCAAAGACGGAAAACAACAGCTCGTGCTCCTGGACCACGGGCTCTACGTTGAACTCTCTGAGCCGCTGAGACATCAATACTGTACTCTGTGGAAATCTCTCTTTGAACTGAACGACAAGGAGTTGAAGAAGATCGCCATTTCTTGGGGTATTGGAGAGGAACAGAGTGACATGTTTGGTTCTTTCACAATGCTCAAGCCATATCACAAGTCTGCAGAAATGATGGCTCAAATGAGTCGGTATGAAAGGGAAAGATACATGTCTGATAACTTCAAGAAGTTCTTCCAGAACACTGAAAAGTTCCCATTGCCACTGATCTTCCTTGGAAGAACAATGAGAATGGTTCAGTCCGTAAACCAAAGGTATAAGGCCCCTGTTAACAGAATCAACATGTTCACCAGTGAAGCTGTCGCAGGGTTCTACTTGCGTGCTCCTCTGGCCTCTCTCACCTTGTGGAACAGAACCGAGAACTTTTTCAGGTACGCAATCTACCTGTGTACAATGACATTGGTTGATGTCGGTTTCATGTTTACCAGACTGTCGCAATGGTTATTCGACACAAAGAACGTGGAAGACATTATCCAGGAGAGAATGGTGGCTGAGATGAAGGAAATGGGCATCGAAAATCCTGACGTTGACGTCTTTAGTGGTTAGGAGACCAAGCACTGTACATAGTGTCTCAAGATAGAATTGCAACAACATTGTCAGTACATATTCGGTACAATTCTTGCTGTACATAAGAGATAGATAAAGAGACATTCGTGCGCCTCTAGTTTATTTATGCAAATAGTTCATCCATTACAATCAAACGCGTACACGATCACATTGCCATTCAGTTCACTCAAGGATTACCGCACTGCCGTTCGAAATTCAAATCTCAGAAGAGCTTCCGTTGGGAACATCATATGACAAAACAAGTCCTTTACCCTTCCATGACTCTTCCTGCCCATCTCAAGTCATCCAATTCTTTTGCCTTTGTAGTGCCCTCTTTCTCAATAAGACTGAGAATCACCTTGTGGATCACATGAACAAGCTCATTATCTTGCATGATCCTCTCCAATGACGGCTTCAACCCTTCAATCTCCATTCCCTCTGGGATATTCTGAAGGATATCAACGTCAAATAACGTTCCAGTGTATTGAAGGATAGTCTTGATGAACTTTGGTTTCATCACTCCTTGATCAAGGAAGATATCCCAAAGCTTAGGATCTTGGTGTGTCGTGGCAAATTCAATTCCCAGCTCAGGATCATCAAGTTTATCAATAATGAGATGCATAGCCTTCGAAGTTTGTCCGACTTTACCCAGCAGGTACACCAATTCAGGATAAAGTTCCTTCTCGGTGGTGATCTTCAACGCAATGTCAATGTCATAATGTTGTGCCTTTTTCAGATATGGTAACAGTTGTTTTGGTGCTAATTCTGCATATAATGACATCAATTCGGTTTCATAAAACTCGGACATGATCACGTCAATCTTTGTTATCCGCTGGAGATAAAGAAATGTAACAACTTGCAACGCAGAATCGTTCAACAGTGGGATAATCCTCGTTGGTGATATTTCATGGCGCTGCCCCACCAATAATGATAATAAAGGATCTAGTCTCTCGTTGAGTAAATCCAAGGGCGCCTCTTTCAACTCATCGTTCGTGGTGATATACTTGATGATGGTGGGGATCTCATTGAAGAATTTGGGCAAAAGGTGATATTTCTCCAACAGTTGAACGGTGTGGTCACTTTTCAAATAAATGAAATGAGTCACAGCCTTCATGGGATCCTGCGTCTTGATGTAGAGATTTGCCAATGAGCGACGTATTACCGTCAAATTGGGCTGCTCTTTCAACTTTTGCTCCGCCACTTCTTCAATGTCCATATGGTCATACAAAGAGGTATCCCATTCAGTGGTATAATGAAAGAATAGCTCGGCGTCATTATCCATCAAGTACTCCAAACAAGAATTATAGATGCTTCTAGGTAACAGTAACCCACTCGTTGGCATTATGGGAACCAAATTCAAGATCTTCCCGCTGTGTATGAAGATCCAAGACCACTGTTCCCATTTCTCGATTAAGAATGGACCAGTGTCACATTTATCAAGGACTTGGCTCAAGAAGAGAGCAGCTTGACTCCAGTTAACATCCTCCAGGTAAGCTTCAACTTGCTTAATTCCAATATTGCACCTCACTTCTTTGGAGACCAAATGTTCACTCATTTCCCAAGCCTTAAGGAATTTCGATCGTTCCAAGTACCAATCAAATCTTCCCATGAGATCATACTCCTGTGCCATGATACCATCTCCGGAAGAAACGATAAATAATCGGGTTCTATCACCGGTGTACTGGCCCAGGAATATGTCATTTGCTCTGATGTTGGAATACCCCTTTAGTATTACCTCATCTGTGCTGGTCTCTTCGTGCGTCATTGAATGAATGATTCTTAATTCGGGTGGTGAAGTAATCTTCAGCGAGTCCACTGTAAGAACAATCAAATCTCCCTTCAAATTACCGACACCAACGATGATTCCCTCCTCCAAGTCCATTTCAGATTCAATAGAGACATGAGGTTCAGTGTATGCCTTACTGAACGAACTCATTGCAGAACTAAGCTTGAAATTTGAGTCCAACAGTGATCCATCATCGCATTTGATCAGCCAGATATGATTGAACCAACCAACAAGGATCAAATCCCTCTCAGGTAACGATACCCTTGGCCAACAAAGCTCTGCCGGTGTATCCACATTGGGTCTCCTTATCTTGGCGACAACTGTATCATTTCGAAGATCATAAAATGTGATCCCGCCATCGCTCATCCAGATCAATATGTTTCTCATAAGTTCCATCTTCACAATTGGGGAATTTTCTTCCGATATTACTCTTTCAGTTCTCGTGCCAATCCAATTCGTCGTCGAGATGATCACATGACCAGCCTTTGTTCCGTAGATGAAGGATTTCGTCTCTTTGTAGTCTCTGTTCAACACCACAGAGTACACTGGTGTCTTCAAATCGTATGCTGTTGTGGAATGCAGATCTTGGATGCCTGCTATGAGCACTGTTCCATCCATCGAAGCCGCGATGATGTGATGTCCATCAGTGTGGATGGATAGGATGGGAGATTTCCGTGCTCGTATCGTTCCCAGTGCCTTTAGCTTCGTGTCTGTGACGTGTAGAAGTCCCGATGATGTACCAAAGGCGAAGCAGTGCTCGTTTATGAGGATAGATGACACTGACTCCCTGCTGAAGAATGTCTTTGGCAACTGGTCAATGCGCGAGTATCTGAGCATTGGAGGATCCTCGTCTTCTTCCTCACTCTCCTGGTCACTGTCTTCATCTTCGGTGTCTTCATCTGCCATTGAAGTGTCAGCCTCGTCCTTGCCGCCGTCTTCAATCTCGTGGTGTTCATCTTCAACGCCACCGTGTCCGTTTGGTTCAAAAACTTCGCCAGTGTTGTTCTCACTTCGCACGCTTTTCTCACTCATTGGTTTTTGGGGAGCCGCCTTGGCAATGCCGCTGGTTCTGCTGAGGATTGTTCAGCTTTGTTGTTGCTGTCTGGTTCTTTGTTTAGCAGTTATCGAAACTTCGCGGAACTCTTTTTTGTGGGTCGTTTGACAAGCCCCCAGTTGGGCCAGCGGTGGCTGATAGATCTGGCGATGGACTGGGAGATCGCGGTCTAAAGTGTACGGGGATGGCTCTACTGTGTTAACCGTCGCCATTATACCCTGCAAATTCAGCATTGAGCCCTTGTCTGCCTCATACGTCAATTTATCGCCATCTTCTCATTCCAGCAGCACGGAATTCCGTAGCAGCTTACAACGACAAAAAAAACAGTTCTATCATTTGTTCTCTATTAATCACAGGCTGTGCTGCCATTCAGAAGCCCAACACCTCACTTTCCACTCTCTGCACGAGCTTCATCGTCTGTTCCATGAAAGTCAGTGTTAGGATGGTATGTGGGGCGATTCTCATCAGCTGGGCAAAGAATCCCTTGTACAGGGCACCAACACCCTCGATTCTCACCGTCTTGACAAAACAATCCACTGGTCCCTTATAATGGTTACCCTTTTGGTTGTACATTCTAGTGAGGATCACGTCACCTGGATTCATCACCACACCGACACCAATACCGGCACAGGTGGATGAGATCAAGTGCAATGATGTGCCCTCTTCTACCACTTTGTGACGCTGTAAGAAGTGCTTGACGTAGTTATAGATCGGCAATTGGACGGAAGAGCCCATACCGGTTCTTATTATAGCTGCGTCAACACCTCTGAACCATCCTTTAAACCCATCTTTCTGGAAGATCTGTTTGAGACCATCATAAACATTTCTATAGTGTGTTTGGTCACCCACTGCGATCTTCTCAGAGTAACTCTGCATTCTGGTCTTGATCAAGAACAATGGGGAGCCGACAATGGCACCGGCGATACCGGAGAGCGCACCGGCAACGACGTTCACAGGGACGCTTTGGATCTTTGACGCATCGTCCGTGGTGAACAGGAACCCGTTGATAGTCTTTCTCACGGGCTCATAGAGTCCCAATCGACAGCCGTTCAACCCAATCTGGTAGATGTACGCGCACACCAGACCTTTCTGCAGGCCCCTGACACCCTCGTTCTTATAGATCGTGATCAGGGCCTGGAAGGGGTTCTTGTAGATCTTCTTCGTTGAGGAGGACAGCTCTCCTTGCAGTTGCATTCTGGTCTTGACCAGCTCGATGGGATTCGTGAAGGTGACTGCACCGCACGCGGCGATGCCTCCGGCGATGAACCCGCCCGCGGTGGACACCTTCTGCGACGCTGACTTGTTGGACATGCGGCTTGATGTGTGTGTTCTGGGGACACGTCAGACAGCCTTACAAAAGAGTCAGCGATAAACAATTAATATAATCCTTCGTCTCGAGACGGCTCCCTGGGAGAGAAAAGAAGCGATTTTTTTTTTCAGCCGGTGCCGGTGCGCGCTTTAAACTCCGGCGCCGGTGCCTAAATGGCGATAAAGACATTGACACAAAAAAACTACTAACGAGAAACAATGAATATGCAAAATGGTATATGCTGTATGCTGTACTGTTTGGATGTGTGGATGTGTTGTCACTTGATCTGATTGCCGCAGTCGGTGCAGAACACCTCGACACACCCCTGGGTCCCCTTTGTGACTGTGAACTTATTGCTGTTGCACACCTCACAGAGAACAGATGCGGCGCACGGGGTCGGGGTCGGGTTCACGTTCAGGTTCAGCCTTTGCGATATGGATTCCGTAGTATCAGATCTTGGTCTGCCTATGCGTGGTGACGTCTTCCCCTTCTCTGCTCCTGTTACTGCTGTCTTTGTTGAGTTTGAACGGGATAGCAGAGAGTTTGCCGACATGTTCAAGTGCTTTGTCAATCCATTCGAAGATGTTGACAGTGCATCTCTCTTCTTCTTTTCATTCAACAATGACTTGCGCACCGATTTTGAAAAGTCCTGTCTAAAGACCCTGATCAATCCCTGATCATCTGAGGTGACGATAATACCGCCAATCTTACTCTCGGGTGATAGACTAGTGTCGTTATCGATCTGACTCAACTCAGAGCTCAGCTCGTAGATGTAATCATTTGACAACGACAACGCCTTGAAGGTTCCGCTCGGTGCAATGGCGGCACATGTGACCAATGAATGATGTGCATGGAACGTGGTGTAGTCCTTACGCTTCTTCTTATTCGTGACCAAAGACTTTAAATGTGAAGCGTTATTCTCAGAATCCTTATGGACCGCCCAGAGATATACCCAGTGATTCTCCGAGCCTGATATGATGTATTTGTGGTCTTCCGATACCGTGGCAATGATCTGTGAAGAGTTGTTAGACAATCCTTTGAAATAGAATTCCAATTGCTTGTGCCGTAGAGAGATCAATCTGATTTTGGAGTCATTGGAAGATATCATCACTTTGATATCATCGCCATCGACAAATGATTCGATTCCTGTGATTTTCATGTTGAGGCTTGAGCTCTTCTTCTTGTTCAAATCGATCGAATGTCTCAATTCCAAATTCTGTGTATCCAAAAAGAAAACCATCCCTTTAAAAGTCCCCACCACGGTTATATTGCCATTTGGTGTGAATGCCACAGCAGTAACGAGGTCTTTAGCATCAAACTCATAACTGACCTCATTCTCCAGGATGGACCAAAGTCGCACCTTATGGTCAAGGCACCCACTGATGAAGAATCTATCATCCGTTGGGTGGAACTTTATGCTTGGAATGAAGTCAGCGTGTGTGAATGTTCTTAGGCATCTTTCCTGCTTCATGTTCCACAGCCTGACGGTCTTGTCCATTGAAGATGAAAGCAGGAAATTGTTCTTGGACCAATCAAGCGAGAGAATGTCATCCGTATGGCCTGTAAACGTTCTGTACGGCTGCTCCTGGAACACGGATGCGTATTCGCTTCTCTCCTGCTTGTTGGTACCATTGGATTCCAATCGATCCAACGGTGATGCAATCACCTTCCATATCTTCACGTCCCCAGACTTCCCGGCACTCGCGAGGAACTTACCATCCAGCGAGAACCTCATTGCCCAGATAGCATTTCTGTCCTTCATGTTCTGCTTGGTATTACAGGTCTCAAGCTCGGGCTCGTCGTCCAGGTGGATGTCATCAATTCCATCTAGCCCTTCGGCATTCGGAGCAACCGTTGTGCCGCAATGCGACAGCTCTTGGGCCAGGAACAGCTGCTTGCTGATGGGCAGCGTGTGCCCACTCTTCTTGAGCGTCTTGATGTACTTGGGCTGGCGCAGGTACTTCTCGTAGTCATCGTCCTGCAAATGAACACCGTCCTTGGGGGGAGACCGCATGAAACACGCTGGCCCAGCCACTGGGCCGTACGACTCCATGTCCGCAGACTTGTCATCCTCGGAGGACTCGTCATGCGAGTGATACGACGAACCATGGGAGCTGCTGCTGGTGGTGGTGTGCTCCTTGGAACCGTGTGGGAAGGCCCTGAAGATGGGGATTTGCATTTGCTTCGGTGTGGACATTGCTACCTACGGTGTAAATATTGCTTGTATAATAAACGGTTAAATCGCCTCTGTAACAGATAAAACACCCGAACATCCCAAAATAGATCTTAAACCCCCCAAAGAGGAAATACTCGCAGCAAATGGCCGACTTGGGACGTTTCCTTCTTTTTGACAACTCCCCCCGCCCGCGACTGAAAATGTTACCCGCTTTTACTTGGTGGAATTTATTTTTCAATGGCGCTCTGCGAAACAAAGTGAAAAAAGCTGTGTTCAAAAGCTGAGTAGTCAGCGTCCCGATCTCTCAAACCACATCTATCACCACCACTGCAGCAGAGATGTCTTCGAACAGCCAGTGGGCGGACGACGTCGTGGAGAACCAGCCACAGATCACATCAAACGCCGATGGCTCCAAGACCATCGTGACGTTCAGAATAAACGACGAGGGCAAGAAGGTGAAGGTGACCCAGAAGGTGAAAGAGGTGATTGTGAAAGAGACTGTGAACAAGGCCGTGGCCCAGAGAAAGAAGCTCGCAAAGTTCGGCGAGGAGAAGAACTCCGCACCGGGCCCAGACTACAGAACCACACAGGTTGGCGAGGCCGTGTACCTCGGACTCGGCACCTCGTGGAAGGCTGTGGAGAAGCAAGAAGAGGTGAAGAAGCAGGAGGAGGCCAAGCTCGGAACCAACGCACGTACCATCACGTGCAGATACTGCAAGGGTTCCCATTTCAGTGCCAAGTGTCCCTTCAAGGACTCGCTTCAGTCCTTGGAGCCAGATCCAGTGGACTCTGGTGTCGATGACGCTGGCGCCGCTGTCTCTGCCGGTCCTGGCAAGTACGTCCCACGTCACATGCGTGGTGGTGCGGTGGGTGATGCTGCTATCAAGGACCAGCGTGACAGAGACGACGCTATGACGTTAAAGATTGCAAACTTGAACGAGAATATCGATGAGCAGATGTTGAGAGATGAGCTCTTGGCTCCATACCACCCACTCGTTAGAGTCAACGTTGTGAGAAATAGAGAAACAGGAAGATCTAGAGGTCTGGCATTCGTCCAGTTCGCCTCTGAAAGATCTGCACAGCTCGCAAGGGAGAACTTGGACGGTAGAGGTTACCACTCCTTGATTATCCAGGTTGATTGGTCAAAGAAGAAGGTCTAATCTATTCATCATTGGGGGATTTGTAAACTACTGTAGTAATAAACAAAGAAATCCGGAAAATACAATTACAGACCTCCTAGACCCCTACCTTCAATACTGATACCACCCTTCTTCGTGCTTGTTCTTCCCCCTCTGCTCAACTTCTGGTTGATTCTCTTGAACTGATCATCTCTGTTCAACGAACTTCCCACACCGGCACTTGCAATAGATTGACTTGATCTATCAACCCTGGAGACCGGTGCAAACTTGTAGTCACTGACACTTGGTGCTGGTGCAGCGGCACGGTTTCTTCTTGCAGCCTGTTGTTCATAAATGGATTTCTCAGCCTCACGCTTGGCTAGTTCCTCCTTGGTCAATCTACGTGGTTTCGAGGCCTTTGCCTTCAACTTGCGCGCGTCAAAGTCCACGCTGTGGATAGCCATGTCCCTATAGTTGTCAGAGGCACCAATGATTGGTCTTGTCCAGTCGGAAATGAGTTTATCAGCGACTCGCTTGATCTTTGGTTCGACTCTCTTTGACTTTTGGTAGAAAAGCAAGATCTTACCGATACCACTCTCCCTCAAGTGGTTTGTGTTTATTGGGAGCTTGAGTAATGCTGTGAATAGAGTCTTTTGGATCTCGTATGATGGCAATGATGCGTCAGGTAATGGTTCAAGCCATTGTCTGATCTCGGCCAATAGGTTGTTGTCCAATATCACCTCTGAAAGGTTCACTTTGCTCAGAGCGGCACTAACTTTCGGTAAGAGTTGAACTTTGTTCATGGCAACACCAGTTCCGTTTTCGATGAGTTCGGCATCCTTCTTCGCAGCGGAGTCCATCTGTTGTTTGAGAATCTGCACCATCTCATCGTCGTCATTGGTCAAGTCGTGCTCGTCTTTACGACGTCTGACCTTTGGTCTTTTGAGTGCACGCTCAAACTTCTCCTCGAGCGCTTGACGTCTCTTGGTGGCAGCATCCAACGATTCGTTCGTGGTGGCCATCTGGCTGGTGTTGTCGTTGTCGTTATCTGCCGTTTCAGCTCTTCTCAGAGGTTCTGCCGGCTGGTCGCCTACAGTACGACGCTTGCGAGCTTTGAGCTTCACGACGTCGCCGTAATCCAAGATCTCATTATCTCCTGAAGCGTTGGCGTCAGGGTCAACGTCGTTATCGTTGTCTTGGTCTTGGTCTTGGTCTTCGTCCTGGTTCTCAGCAGCTGGGGTGTCCGTCTCGCCAGTTTCCTCGCCCAGTTGCGGGTCCACCGTCGTCTCCTCCTCCACCGGCTCCACCACTTCCACTGGCTCTTGTGTCTCACTGTCGCTCATTTGTCCCCCCTTTTTGTTTTTTTAGCCTCTCTCTCTTTACTGTCCTTCTTTGCTGCTGGAGAACTGAATCTTCTGAGCCCAGAAATCCGGGAAAACTGCCAAAAAAAAAAGCTCCAAAATTCCGACCTCTCAACCGTGGTACTTCCGACCACATATGCATATCACTTCCGACTGTTTTAGAACATGATATCCGACCAGACATCCAGACACCAGCGACGATTCTCAGCTGAAGTGAACAAGCCGAACAAGCTGAACAAGCCGGACAAGCTGAACAAGCGACCAACGACACCGCAAACACAGCGCACACACCACTCAGAATGTTCGGAGGAGGCCAGCCATTGTCAGACGAGCAGAAGAAGCAGCACCAGGCGATCACCAACAACACCTTGGTCACGTCCCTGGCCATCGGTGCTGCCTTGTGGCTCACCCCGATCGCCATCCACTTTGTCCAGAAACAGCTCAAGTGAGAAAAGGGTCTCGACCCGAGACCAGAGGGCGTTCCAGCTACAGAGGTTTCGGATGAGAAAAATGTGTACATATAATGCTACGACCCGGTGCGGAAGACCGCGTACTCCCTCAACACTGTAGCGTCAAACGCATGTCGCTTGAAGGTTGTCTGCAGGACCCTTGAGTAGTGGTCACCAATGAACCGGGCCATCCCACCGTTGTACTCTGACACAATCCGTGGATGCGCCCACGTCCGCTTGAACTTGTCAAAGGTGAAGCCCTTGTACGTGTGCAGATATAGCGACTTCCTGCTGTACTCCCTGAGCAGCATCGCCTCGATGTTGTTGGGCACCATCACCACCACTCCTTCAAACAGCGTTGGAATCACCGGTGAGAGCTCCGCAACGGTGTAGAAGTGGTAATCCTTGCACGATACCAGTTCACCTTGCTCCACGGTGGTGTCCACGGCCTCCTGGAAGTCGTGCTCGTGCTCCAACAGCAGCGTCTTCACCTCATCGTGGTACGGGTCAAACACCTTGTGGAACTCGTCCATCTCCTCGTGGTCTAACATCGCCATGTCCGGTGAAACACTCGCCAGAGTGGTGATGTCAATGTATAACCCGCTCTCCAGATCGATGAACCTCGCATCAATCTTGTTGTCGCTCTCCCTCTCACGCGACCCATACCATGGGTTGACGTCGATCAGATACATCCCAATCTCATCCGTGTAGTCCACCACAATGGTCCTGTTCAACCCCACGAGCTTCATGAATGATTTCCCCGTGACCTGAACGTCCAGGTCGTCATCCCAGGGGAAGATCAACCCGTTGAAGTAATACCCCAGCAGAGAGCCGTGTGCTAGCCATGCTGTGATCCCAGACTTGGTGGTGAATCGAGCCCACGCCCGCACGATACGGTGAAGCCCAGCGATGCGGTCCACTGGCAACAACTTCTCCTCGTAGAAACGCACCTCATAGTGTGCCAACCCTGTGGTGTTCAGCAGCACGCCCTCTTTGAAGTACCGGAAGTGCTGTTCTCCAGGTGGTGCGTACTCCGCACCAAGCACAAAGTCCTCATGTGTCAAGTCTACGCCCTTGTACTCCGGTACCCAGGCATCTTCACGAATCCTCGAGTCAACGAATCCCTTGACGCTGGGCACGTCCATCACCCTATCCAGAACACTCTCATTCGCCCTGAACGTCACAGGGTACTCATGAATCTGCTCCTTCATCAGCATCACACGATCAACATCAAATTGGTCCAACCAGTATCTGCCCAGTTCGGTCTTTGCACCCATGTTCACCAGTTCATCCCAACCAGTGATGGGTATCGATAACACCTCCTCCTCGTCATCATCAGCTCCCGCTTGGGAAACGTAGTCCAGTGCGTTCAGGGGGAATCTCCATCGATCAAAATCGCCAGGCCTGAAATGGACCGCATCTCGTATATTGGGCGAGGTGATGATCTCGGCGATTCCCTTTGGCTTGTTCCATTGCGTGTAGTAGTATGATGCAATGGCGGTGAGCAGCGTGACTGCAACAAGTGTTCTCATGATCCCATGTATGTTATGTTATGTTCTTATAAGTGATACCCTTATGAAGAAGGGGAGGCATATATATCTGCCGTGGACGTTTTCGTTGAGTGGGCGTTGATGAATTACACAATTAAAGATCTCGAGGGTACGAGACAATGCCCTGGCAACTGATTGAAACGTAATAAATAGTATAAATAGTGAATAAATAGTGTAAGAATAAATAGGGGTGAACTAGCTGGTGGTTGTCGAGGAGGACACTTACAGAACACCCTCCTTCTTGGCAGCTTCGTACGCCTTCAACGAAGGACGATCCTCCACGTTTGGCTTGTACAAAGGCTTCTCCTTCAGGTGCACCTGCTCGCCCTGAGGAATCACCTTCTCCAGCGACAGCTTCTTATAAACACAGTTGTTCAACAGCAGCTCGGCCTTTCTGCACTTGAAGAGCTGGTGGTTGTTGTTGTCCAGGCATTGCCAGTGCAAAGTGAACGCCTCAGCACAGTGCGTGTTCAAATCACTGATGACAGAAGCAGCACAGCGAGTGACACGTCTCCCCTCCTTGAGACAGTCTGCCGGCCTGCCCTTCGCAGCCTCCTTGCACAGCATGAAGTCGTCATTGTAAGGCAAACAACGAGCACCGATGAAGTATGAGGCAGACGTAAGCGGCGCGGAGGTGGCACCAATCTCAGGCACCGAAGGGATATCCGCCGGCATTGGCGTCGGGTCGACGAGCCATTGGTAGTTGAGCGATGGTTCTCTCTTGTTGGCCATTATATGATGTCCCTTTGTGCTTTGGTTGGGAACTGATTTGGAGAAGTGGCTTTTAAGGGTGAAAGAAGAACTGGGGATTTTTTTAATACCGTTGGGAGTGTTATTATGTGGAGCAGTGTACTAGTATTTCCTATTTAGGAAGCCAAGGCATGTGTATATGTCAATGTTCTTACTCTTGCCTCTTTAGGAAGTCAACAACAGCTTATACAAAACAGATTTTACCATTTCCTATTTAGGAAGTCAAAGCTGGTCGTTTTTATGTTAAATTAAAAAGTAAACAAAAACTTTCAGATCAAAACGATGGAAGGAACAATAGGGAAAACACGCTCAATTGCACGCTCAATTGCACGCTCAAGGACATCTCCTCGGCAGATACCTCGGTCCATCTGATAATGTTCGGTGCAAGCAACTCAGGCTCCACTTTCGGGGCTCCAAAGCCAGCTACGACTGGCTTTGGAGCACCATCTTCAGGCTTCAGTTTGGGTGGAAGCAACAACGCTTCAACAACACAGCCCACGAGCGGTCTGTTCGGTGCTGCTAAGCCTTCAGCCACAGGGTTCGGTGCTCCACAGCAAGCTCAGCAGAGTGGGGGTCTTTTCGGTGGCCAGAACAACAACGCTGGTACCGCTAAGCCTGGTTTATTCGGAAGCAATGCCGCTTCTAATACCAACACTGCGACCCCTGCCTCTGGTGGTCTCTTTGGTGGAAATTCACAACAGACCCAATCCACGGGTCTCTTTGGGTCTTCGGCTGCCAATGCTGCTCCTGCTGCCACCTCTGGTGGTTTGTTTGGCGCTAAGTCTTCGCAACCATCTACTGGTGGCTTATTTGGTTCCAGCACTGCACAACAACCAGCAACTGGCGGTTTATTTGGCCAACAGCAACAACAGCAGCAACCAGCAACTGGTGGTCTCTTTGGACAACAACAACAGCAGCAGCAGCAACAGTCGACACTTACTTCATCACAACCATCCTTCGCATGGTCCCAGCAGAGCACTACACAGAACCAGGGACAACAACAACAGCAACAGCCCTTGTCATTCCTCTCTTCATCCAATGATAAGACTGTAACTAACAACAACTACGCCATCTCCATGCAGGAGCAATTAACGAAAGTGAAGAACTCATGGGATCCAACATCACAACAGACTCCTTTGAAGACTTATTTCTACAACAAGGTGTCTGAGAACCAGAGTGCACTTTACGCCAAACCTTTAAACGAGGATGATGACTGGATTAAGGCATATGAAAAGAGACCTTCCTCGGAATACATCCCTGTTCGTGCAGTTGGCTTTGAAGACTTGCAGAAAAGATCACAGACTCAGGTGAATCACGTCGCACAGGCACGTGTGATCTTGCAGCAGATCAGTGAGAAGTATAAGATGCTGAGTGATAAGCATGAGCTGGATACCGCTTCTAGAATTGTCGCTTCCAAGGCTAGACATACGAGAATCTCTAGAAGAGTTCTGAGATTGGTGTCCACGTTGGCTGTGCTCAAGTCAAAGGGTTACCAATTATCACCGGTGGAGGAGAAACTGATCCAGAATTTCCAAGGATTATTGGATAAATCCCAGGATCCATCGGGATTGGGTAAGACCAATGAACTTTGGGCAAGGCTGGCCATCCTGAAGGAAAAGGCTAAAGGTCTGAGCGAACAGATGGATAACTCTCTGGGCATCAAGAGAGCAGAGCCAAGTGAAGAGTTGGATGATGGCGAAAAGACACAGAGACAAGTACTACAAATTGCAATGGTGTTACAACAACAACAGACTGGGTTGAACTATTTGTCTGAGGTTATCCAGCAGGATAAGGCGGTGCTAGACAAACTTAGAAAGTAACTGTATAATCATAATCATATCATTTCGTTAAGTGTGGCCCAAACTCACTTGTGGTGATAATCATCGGTATGCTCACCTTATGGCTTACTCTCACGCTCCATTGGAGTCCATCTTTTGACACTTTGTAAAAAGGATCTGCGTGGTTCGGGAGTTCAACTTCAATTCCACTGTTGATTTCATTGCCCTCGCGGTCCCGTGTGTGTATTCTAATGTTTTTCTCTGCCCTTTCCCTCCATTCTAAAGTGCCCACCCTGCCCTGGTCCTTGGGCTTCAGGATCCCAACCACACGTTCCAATTCTTTGGAAACTCTTTGCAATTCCTGTTGTTTCACCTCCTCCGATGCACCATCCTCCAAAGGCACCTGGATCATCGCCATCGATGTTCCCTTCATATGGCGATGAGTCGCCTCCGAGAGGAAGTCTCTCCATTGAAGAACAGGACCGTAGTGTCGCTCGATCTGTGTCTTCAGGTAGCGCAGATCAGCCATGGAATGCTGCGGAACGGCAAACTTGATCTTTGCAGCAATTACTGGCACGAGGGAATTCAGTTGGCTCATCGTTGGTCGTCCATTGTGCTCTGAGTCTCGAGTAAAGAGAAGTTGGTATTTATAATAGGTTATTCTCGTTGGTTTATTCGCCCGGGCAGTAGAATGTCAGATTCCATCACTACAATACTTGAATGCGTGAACAACGTTTACTCAAGCTCCTGCTCCATTCTCTGTTCTCTGAGCTTGTTGATACGGTTGACGAGTGCGACGAGCCCCACACGCTCTGCAACTTTACCGGCAGCTTCCAGGGCCTTATCCTGCTTGAGATCTTGTGCCAGCTTCCATGCCTTTGCACTCTTTTCATCAGAACAAGCTTGGACTATGAGCTTCAGAAGTGCTCTATCATAGGCAATGGCATACGTGTTGAGTCTCTCCTCGTCATCATCGAACATTTCACCCTCGTTGGACAAGGTCTCTCCCAAAAGCTCACCCATGGTCTTTGCCCTAACGAGCTCCTCCTCCGGATCATCAACATCTTCACCAACTTCTTTGCTCAATGGGATTCTCACCTCCATCTCTGATGGTAGTGGCAATGGATAGTTCGGATAAACTGATCCTCTGATGATGATACAGTTCAAGTTATCAGCGTGGAGTCCTAAAGGCCACACTTTTAGCTCACCTTTACCACCAACCTCTCTAACACGAACATCGGAATCCAGCAATGGGATCCATCTTGCCTGTAATGGTTGACGCCATCTCGAAAGCACCATGACTACTCCCTCGTTATCCATGATGGTTGGATCGCCATATGAACTAAAGAAGATACCTCTGAACAGATCGAGATCTGTGCTGAATTGTAGGGGTAATACCAAGTCTCTCTGGAGGAAACGTCCCTCAAGATCCTGTAAGCTGTAAATCAACTGTTGTTGACTTGACAATGCCACTGTGAAGATATAACTGGAGTTCGCAGCAGATGCAACAATTGGTGAAGATCTTTGAATAGATTGTGGGATGCCAAATGTGGAGAAGTTTCTGATGTATCCACTGGAGGAACAAACCAAGATCGTGGAGTCACTTAGTGAGACAGATGTCAAGACTTCCTTGTTCTTAGTTGGAATGACCTTCTCCCATGATTCGCTAACGTTATCGTGTGGTCTAAACAAAATCCTACTGTCCTCTTTTGGTTTCCCTGAGAGTCCCAAGAGTAATCCTTCATTCGTCAATGAGGCCAGATCATATCCGTTTAGATCATCGAAATGGTACTCTCTGTGGACGGACGTATCAAAGAACGATACAGTGATTGAATGATGTGTCTCCTGTTTCACAGATGATACGTACCCGACTGAGTTTATCGTGAGATAACGTCTGTCTCCGATGTATGGAGTGCAACCTTGACTGTAAGGCTTAATGACAAACTTGCGGATGCCTGGAGTACCAAATGCGACTCTTGGAGAGCTTCTTCTCGGTCTTGAAGACGTTCCAGCGTCGTTCGCATCAACTGTATCATCTATGGATCTTTTCTTTGGGATGACATATCCATTTCCATCGTTGTCACCTTCATCGTCATCGAGGAATCCGTCGTCATCCACAAAATCTCTGAGGTCCTCACCGGTATCCTGACCGTCAATCGACTGTTGACTGAACAAGTTGATATCGTCAGCATCTCCATCTTCATTTTCTGAAGCTAGCCCATCATCTTCTTCCTCGTCCACCTCTTCTGCCATAAGTTGGTCCAGGACGGAGGTTTCAGCTCTGTCCTCCTTCTTATCTTCAACAATATCCTTGAAATAGAGGATATCACCATTCTCAGAACCGGCAGCCAGGTCGTATTTGCCACCTTTGCCTGGTGACCACGATAGATTCAATACCCTGTATGGTAGTGATTCATCAGTGACGGGTTTTCTCGAGTCTGTATCCCAAACGATCAACCTGTTCTTGATATCAACGGAGGCTATGTATTGTCCATTTGGACACCATTGGAGTGCCGCCAACGCGGATTCATGAAGTCTGACGAATGCAAATGACTGTTCGTAGTCGTTATCTGTGTCATAAACCTTGATGGCTCTGCTCTGCGAAGGAATGGCGAACCAATGGCCATTTGGGTGCCATTGTACCTTCCCCGTGATGATGTTATCCTCTTCTAATGGATCGTCATCCTGGTATATCAGCGATGCAACTTCGTCCTTGATGGTGGTGATCAATTTGGGTTGTTCTGAGGAGAGAGAATAGACACTGATGTCACCACTGGATAGTGTCAATGCGACGAGGTCCCTCGTGCTGTTGTACGAAACGTCATGCACCTGGTCCCCAGCCTTGAACTTGATCGTTCTGGTTATATCGTCCAGATTGACAATCTGCACCTCGTCGTCGTCACCAACTGCGATCAGTCTGGAGTCTCCGTGGGTGAACTGGATGCCTCTGATCGATAATGCGCTGCTGATCACGTTATTCGGGGTCTTGTCCTCGCCAATGGCGTACAGCTGGACGACACCGTCCTTGGACGACACGGCGAATTGGCCATCAGCTCCGACAGCGAGGTCTGTGGGCTCGTACAGCACCGCTAGTGTGTCTGGCTCGACGTCGTCATGTCCTGTCCGATACACTCTCGCCACACCGTTGGCGCCCGCAACGACGAGCCTGTCGCCCTTTCTGGTGAATGCCGCGAGCGTGTCTCCGCCCGTGGAGAACACACTGCGCACCTCTGCTGCTGGCATCGTTCTGTGTGTGTCCTGTGTGTGTGTGTGTCCTGTGTGAAACACTTGTGAACACTTGTGACTTACTTGTGAGCTTTGTAAGAACTAGGCGTATTTTCTGTACTGACGCGTAAACTTTTCGCGTCTTTACAATGTCGCGAATTTTCCATCGGAATTTTTGATTCAATTCCGACGGACCGGGGAGTAAAGAAAACAGGTATTAACTTGACGATGATCGATGATCGATGAGAAGTTGAAGGTGTTCAGCATGGACGTGTTTGACGAGTACGACGAGCAGGAAGTGGACTTCCCGCTGGCCCAGCGCGTGAGCCGCGAGAGCTTTCTGCGCGGGCTGCACATCGACCCACAGGACCCAGCGAACTCCATCATCAAGATCAAAGAGGTGGCCTTCAACGTGGACCGCTTCCTGTACGAGCACTACCGCTACTCACAGTTGGATGACCTACAGGGAGAGCTGACGACGCTTCTCGCGTCGTTGGACCAGGAGCTGTTCGACATGGTGAACAACGACTACTTTGACTTCATCAACCTAGGCAAGACCCTTGACGGTGGAGAGGGGCTCGTCGACAGGCTCAGGGTGGACGTGACCAAGTACAGAAAGAGGCTCGTCGACGAGGACAAGCGGCTCGAGGAGTCGCAGTCCCACGTGAAGAGCTCTCTGGAGAATATAAAGAAGCTGCAGGAGTTGAAGGTGGGTGTGCTCCTATGGGGGGGATTAAAACATATGCAATGGTACTAACCATCGGACACAGAGACACGCAGAGAACATGCTTCTCCTGGACAACTTCATCGATAAGTTCGAGCTCCTGCTGAGCCAGAACAAGGACAGGTGAGTGCTGGATTATATTCATGCTGTGCACCAGGCGCCACGCACCAAGCACCAGATACAAGACCATTACTAACACTCCCCACAGCATACAGATCGAGGTGCTCAAACAGCTCACCTCGCTATACCTCACAATCCACCAGATCATTACCACGCTGCCGAGCTACCAGTTCGTCGCACACAAGCTCGACACGATCAACGTGCTGAGGTACGAGTTCAAAGGCGTGCTGGACGAGTACCTCCGAGGACTGAGCACGGACAGCACCACGTACAAGGACATTGTTGATGTTCTCGGGATCTACTCGATCATTGGCGACGAGTCCAGGGCAATCGAATTGCTGAAGGAGTCCAAGCGGGAACGAGAAGCACCGTGACAGGGTCTCTCCCTCCTCTCCATCTCATTAATTACACCACACACAAAAGCATAAGTGGCACAGTTGCACACCTCTGTGTCTGTAGAACACAATGAACCATCGCACCACCGGTCCAGTGACCCTGTAACCCCTTCTAATCTCTCCTCATCGTTAAAATACCCACCCACAATGCTCGATGCCTGTGGCGCAAACCGTCTCATCGCCCATAGAAAAAATTTCAAACTGCTTCAAAAACTGAAAGCCTCCCCAAATCAGATGCAACAACAACCGAGACACAATCATAACAACCGCACAACGATGGCAGGCAATCCGTTCCTCGCTGATCCAAGTAAGAAGAAACGCAGCAGAAGCTCCAGGGCCAACGCTGCGATGCAGAAGGCCAAGAGAGCCCGTTCCACAGAGGGCGACGAGGAGATCTCTGGCATCTCCGAGTCCGAAGACGAACAGGGAAACGTTTCCTACGGTGAAGACGCTGGTGCTGCTGACGATGACGAGGTGGACTCAGAAGAGGAGTTTGCACACGAATCTGCCGCAGACAAGAGACGCCGTTTGGCAAAACAGTACTTGGAGAACCTGAAGCAAGAGGTTGGTGATTACGAC
Source organism: Williopsis sargentensis (assembly GCA_020995425.1). Taxonomy (NCBI): domain Eukaryota; kingdom Fungi; phylum Ascomycota; class Saccharomycetes; order Phaffomycetales; family Wickerhamomycetaceae; genus Williopsis; species Williopsis sargentensis. Next base: position 1,013,457 of record CP083466.1, on the reverse strand, counting down.
TTTGACGCCAAGGACCTCGATGACGAGATCATCTCCAAGAGATTGAGAGAGGACGTGGCAGAGACAAAGGGACACGTCTACAGATACTTGGCGGACAACCTTCTTCTCTCTGACGTGAAGCCAACTGTGTCGAGAATTGGCTCAAAGGCACTCACGGGCTTATCTGTGAGGTTCCCATACGCATACACAGTGTCCAAGGACGTTGAGCTCATAAAATGGGACGTTAGAGACTTCAAGAAGAAGCCACTCAGAGTTAAGCACGTGAAAGGTGGTAAGAAGTTCACAGAGGTGGATAACGATCCTTCCAGAAACGGTCACTCCGATGAGATCTTGACCGTTGCGGCCTCCCCAGACGGACGCTACGTGGTCACCGGTGGAAGGGACAAGAGAATCATCGTGTGGAGTACAGAATCACTTGCATGCCAAAGAGTCCTTGACACCCGTGATCGCCGCGGTGAGATTATGGGATTGGTGTTCCGTCGTGGATCTGATCAATTGTACGCCGCATGCGCAGACTTGAAAGTGAGAACGTATAGCATAAACCAATTCGCACAGTTGGAAATCCTCTACGGCCATCAGGACACAGTGGTGGACGTTTCCGCTCTCGGACAAGAACGGTGTGTCACTGTCGGCTCCAGAGACCGTTGTGCCATGTTGTGGAAGATTGCGGAGGAGACAAGATTGACCTTTAGAGGTGGTGAGAATGAAAGAAAGAAGAGAAAGAAATTCCAGGATGAGGATGGAATGGACATTGACGAAGTTGAGCAAAAATTCTTCTCTGAGGGAAGCATCGACTGTGTCTCCATGATTGATGATACCTACTTCGTCACAGGCTCTGATAACGGAAGTATATCGTTATGGTCCCTCGCAAAGAAGAAACCCTTGTTTATCCAGCATTACGCACATGGCATCTTACCATCACTCACCCCAGAACAGGCATCCGCTGAACAGGATGAGGCATTGAGAGCACAACAAGTGCCAGAGGCACAACCCTACTGGATCACCGCCATCCATGCAGTTCCTTACTCTAATGTGTTCTTTACAGGTTCATGGAACGGTACCATCAAGGTGTGGAAGCTCGAGGATAACTTGAGATCATTCACGCCATTGGGAGAGTTGTCCAACGCTAGGGGCATTGTGACGAGAATCGATGTCGCTGAGAGTGGTGCACATGGGAAGGAGAGCCTTAGGGTTCTTGCTGCCATGTCCAAGGAACACAGATTGGGTCGTTGGATCGATGCCGGAAAGGGTGCCCGTAACCACATCTACTCTGCTGTCATTGATCAACAAGTGATCAACAGATCTTGATCATATGGCTAGATAAAAATAGTACTTAACTGTATAGATGATGCATAAAAAAATTTGTAATGTTTTGAACAAATGAGCTACAAGTTGATTTTTCAATAGTCCATACATAAAAGACATAAATCAAAACAAAGCGACTCCCATGAACGCTCAAAAAAAATCAAGAGTAGGGTTAAAAAGCGATATTCAACAACAATATAGTCATTGGAAAGAAGAGATTCGATATGAATGGGGAAAAGACAAGCGTTCGGCGAAATTGGGAGTCAAAGTCAAAGGCAAAAAAAATTGTGGACACTTGACGGTATAGCATAGTAAACGGCAACGTGGTAAAAGCATTCATGAGACACAAAAAAAAGACAGCTTCAAATTAGCAGTAGTTCCCTATTGTGATATTGTACAGTTCGTGTTGATGGTGATAGTGTGACGTAGTGTGGTATGGCACGGTATGTTGATGGGTATAATTATGGCTCTCAGAGCAAGATACCGACGAGCAAACCGATGGCACCAACAGACAAAGCAGCTGGAACATTGTTGCCAACAGCCAGGCCCCTGGAAGAGGATGAAGCCGCAGAAGAAGCAGAAGCAGAAGAGGTTTTGGAAACGACGACAGAAGACGAAGATAATGACGATGAAGTCACGTTGGCAACGTCGGAGGCAATCGCCAAAAGACCATTAGCTCTTGACAAGGAAGCGCTAGAAAGGGCTGAGGCACTGGCACTGGCAGCAGAGGCAATTGCGAGAGAAGCACTGTGAAGGGAAGCGGCAGAGATGGAAGACTCATAAGCAGCGTAGGAGGACACAGAAGCAATAGACTCGAAAGAAGCGACGGACACCACAGAGGCAGAAGAAATAGAGGCGACAGAAGCTTCAGATGCAGCCTCGATGGATGACTCATAAGCAGCGTAGGAAGAAGCAGATGAAATCGAAGCGACCGATTGAGCACTGGCTGCGGAAGCGGCAGAGGCAGAAGCAACAGAGGCCTCGGAAGCCTGTTCGACAGCGTAAGACGAAGCAGACGAAGCAGAAGCGACAGATGCAGCAGATGCAGCAGATGTAACAGAAGCAGAAGAGGCAGATGCAACGGAAGCAACTGAGGCAGAAGAAACAGATGCAACGGAAGCAACTGAGGCAGAAGAAACAGATGCAACGGAAGCTTGGGAGGCTTGTTCAACAGCCTGTGAAGCAGCAGAGGATGAGGACAACTGCAAGGCCTTCACCTGGGCAGACTCCTCTGGAGTCAACAAGGTGTAGGTCGTGAGGACAGTGGAGGTGTAGGTGGTGGTCAGCTCAGCGGCAGCGGAGGTGGCCAACGCGACTGGGATGATAACGTTCTTGAAGAGCATTGTTGGATGTAAATAGCGTTGTTGTCAATTGACGTGTACTTTGTTGTGGTAGTGAGCGTAGGGGGCGTTGAACCTGTGTTGTTTGTGTGTGTAAAGCGAGTTACGGTTGACCTTGATGATACACTCTGAATGAAGAAAGGAATGACTGGAGTGTGTGTCGTAAGTTCAATAGCTGGGTTGGAAAAGAACTCTTTGCACCGTATCTATGGTAGTTGTTGGACGAAGGAAGAAAGAAAAAATTCCCACCAGATCCCCGGTGGGAAGCCTCATGACTTCGTTTTAATCATGGGGAGTGGACCGGTATGCGTTTGTGCGCCGATCGTCCAAGAAAAACAGACATATGTGCAGAAACGCGCATATATCTGCCTTTTTGAGGCAAAGGTAAACAGCACATATTTACATAGCAACACATACATAAGCACCCGAAAGGCTCGACACAGGCATATTTGCGCGTCTCTTTGCATATTCATGCGTCGTTGTTGCTGGGTCTACCAAAGAAACTGCCCGATTGGGATATGGTCAACACCCAAAACGGGTCTGCAGAGGCGTGTGTGTGTCTGAGAGAACAGCACACGACTCACGAGGACACGCGGACGACCAGGCATCTCTGGGAGGCTCAGACGTGCTGTGCAATGGTCAGCAAAGGTCAGTTGAGTGCACTAGTGCTACCAGCACTTCACCTGTGCACACTCACATCTCGGCATCGCAAGCGTTCCTCTGCTTCGTTGTTTACCTTTTTCCTAGCTCAACGAAAACTCTGATCCGGAACCCAATGGGAAACTGATCCATGTTGCCCCAGCGACATTTTTTTCCTTTTGACGATTCCTCTTTCTGGTGCTGCGATTGGCCAGTTGAATGCCGCTGATCTGTGCATGAGTGTGGGCGTGGACGTACCGCATTCTCGGTCTTCCCACACACACCTGCACACCAAAACGCTCACACATAGCACGCCAATTAGTACACTTAGTACACCACTGCAAGGAAACGCATATGTGCTACTCCAAAGCTCCAATTAAATCAAGACCAGTGATCACTGACACTACTTATCGCTAGCTGCGCAGCGTCCAAGTGTACCACTGTAGCTTTCCTTGGGCTTTTGGTTGAAGAAGGGAAGTCTTGATAATATTGACCTATTACAGCTGGTTTTGCAACTCATAATGATACCCGTTGTCATCAGCGCACACAATAACTTTGACTTTAACCCGTGGCTGTCATGACCATGGCTGTCTCATCTGTTTACCTGACACTGTAAATGATAATACAGCGTGGTATCATGGGTGTACTGCGGCAATTGACAAAAATGCTTCAATATTGGAGATGCCTAAATCTTCAAAATGTCCATTCTAATTACGAAATATAACCGTTGGAGTCAAATTAAGTGGCTTGTTTTGCTAATACAGTGCTAGCTGAACGACTAGTAATTTATTTGCAATATATTTATCCATTTTTACTTCATTTATAATTCTTTTTTCAGCTTTCTGTAGAAAAGACTCTTCTTAAAAAATCTCACAAATCTTATGTAAAGCTTGATACTAAAGATTTAGATTAGAGTTTAGATGTTGATGCTACGTATCTGAAGCTAGTACCATTCGATACCGCTATTCTTCTGTATTGGTTTATCTATTTCGATTGGACACTTGAGTCACTAAATACTCACAATGTTACCACTGTTAGGTTGATTATGTCAGCTCAATATTAGGCCCCATCTCTTTCAAAATCAGATCAGATGATCTCAACTTTCAGGGATAAACTGATAGTTCCATATAACGTGTCGATATCAAGGCTAATCAGGCGGTAGGCGACGTTGAAGTAACACAATAATATAATTAACACTCGACATGCAAGTTGCAACCATGAGACAAACGGATTATGAATCCAAGATCAGACGTATAACACATGATAATGCTCTGTTATGTGCGAATAATGTATGTGTTTAGGGTGGACTCATAAACATCCAATCCAATGTATCTGCAGATGTGCTGGAATGCTCAAGGCTCTAGAACAATATGCGTTATCAGCTGCAGACATGGTCAGTGCGTGGACCTTGGAGCCTGGAGGTTTGGGACTAGGGGATGTTAAGAAGTTGTTCTGTCGTTGCCAAAACGATATTCTATTTGTAGATCTTTGGGACAAATGATTGTTACGTCCATTGAGCTAAGCCGGACGCACTTGATTTTAGATTTTCTGCATGTGGGGTGAAGCCATTATTCTGATAGTGCTTGGACCTATTTAGCTCAAGGATAATGGAGCCGAGGCCCAAGGCCGCCGCCCGAGGCCCGCCGACTCTCAAGGCCTGAGATCCGACGACGCAATGTCCAATTCTCCTCCATTGTGTTGATATTCATTTGCATGATGCAGCGCATAGGCCGAGCAGTCCGTTATCTCACACTTCGGGTGAATTTGAAGTGCATCAAAGGCCCCAAGAGCACACGCTGCACTAGGCGTGGTCCCTTTGGAGCGGGGCAAAAGATTGGGAAGCCGAGGTCATCTGATACCCACTTGGAACCCGCTATTTTACAAGTATTCTGTATCGTATTGCTTCTCATGTTAGTCGATGAGTCATGTACGAACCATCAGAGATCAACTACAAAAAATGTGGATGTCTAGATGTTTACCACATCTTATATTCCATGCCTATTTAGCTCTTGAACTTGATTCAAGCCTGCATGACTCTCTTGATCCCTTCATGTTGTCAGCCTCACGATTCGTGTAGCAAAAAGTATCAAACATTTAGGATCGAATTGGAATTATGAAGATCTTGAGGTGCATCAACGATAATACTACGCCTAACAAGTGGTTGGTTACCTATTGTCATGCTCCTTGAGACACTCCGCTCTCGGCTCTCCACCACTCTCCTCCAGTGACGAGTACTGCACACCCACTAAAAGATACGAAGATGCTTCGGGTGCTAACGGCATAGTCTATAGATAATAGTAGTGATCATTTATATTCATTAGAGACAAGAAAAGGATCAGACATGGATGTGCGGAGGAGTCGTTTCAGACATGCAGACGAGCACAAATCAAAATCATCAGAGACATCAGAAACTTGTAGCCCCGCACTTCGCGAATCGCAACTGCGATGTTATCCTCCAATATGCCTGTTCTATTCCCGGGGCTGGAACTTGGCTGCTCAGCCCCATTTTTCATTTGTCCAGCTTTAAGCTTTAAGCTTGCAGTTCGCCGTTGAATCTTGAGCAGTTCGTCCTTCTAGACGCTGGTGCATGGTATCCTCCGCTCTCTTCATCTTGGTTCGGGCGGAGGAATTGGCGGCGTCCAACAGGCGCACAGCGTGCGTCCTGCCCAATTTAGAGCGTGGACTTAGAGCGTGGACTTAGAGCGTGGACTTAGAGCTGTATTTTTCTGGGCTTGTGGACATCAGCAGGAGGTCAAACAGAACGCGGAGCACAGTATACAGGGCGTAGCAAGAGTACCCCTATCCGATCCTCCTATCATAGGTCACTATTTTACAGGGGTCCTTGAGATTCAGAACATTTCAACATACCCCGCGAGTCAGCCATCTGTGATTCACATAGAGTCTAAATGACCAAAACGAAAATTTGGTCAAGCCTTAACAGCCCAAGAAAGGTTATTTCTCTCAAAAGGAGCAGATTTTCGGTTAAACAGACGTATGGTATCCTAGTTACCATGGACAATTCACACAGCAGGCCGGCTACCAGTGTGCTTGTTAAATGCCAATTGCGATTGTCCACTATATTCAGGGATCTATTCCATCGGCTGCCAACCAAGACAATTTGAGCTGCTTAAGCTTGGTCCTTGTCCTGGGCCCTGGCACCACGTTTTTACAGCTTGATGAACTTGCCAGAGTAACCATCGTGATGGGACACACATAAGGCTGGTCTTCTTGCTGAAGCACCTGCTGATTATGGACGCGGCACACCAACTGCTGACGACAGGTGAAAGAAGTATGTCTAATAACCCAAGCACTGCGTGTATACATTGCTCTATTACAAAAGAGGCCAGCCAGCTAGCCTGCAGGTCCTCATGGATAGCGAGTCGCGATCACAACTCACAACCCCATGCGCTGATGTAGACTGCAAAAGCAAGTACATGTCCTCATGTATGCTTGCTGCACCTTCCTGCGAGGCCGGAGGAATTTGTCAAAGCCGTTAAGAAGAGGATTTGCACATTGTCATAGAACAATAGCCCACTTCACAGGAGTTTCAAGACTCGGTCATGTATGTTCAGGCCAGGAGTCAGGAGTCAGGACTAGGAGACTAGCCATACCTTATATTGTTTCTTGAGGGCCCCTCAAACAGATCCCCCTCCCTCCACCTAACTTGCAGAGTGGGATGTGCACGACGACTATGTATGAGGCACTGATGCTAAGATGTGAACTTATCTGGTTTCCCCACTATGGTTATACAGCCAGAGTTGTAGAGTTGTGGATGGACGGAAGTCTACCCGTCAAAAAACTTCCTTGAGCGCCTCATCCCGAACACCTGATCATGCATATTCCATCATGCTTCCGCCTTATTGTCCTCTGTGAGATGGATGATGGTGGTTTCAGCCAGGCTTGCAACAACCCCGCCGCCATGAGCAGAATGTAACGTCTGTCCTCAAGGAAAGTTAGTTATACATGTGTCCCACAGAGAGTGTGAAGCTGGTGTTGGTCGAGTGTGAGCTATGAAGGTATGCTCATGTAGCGGTGTGACCATTATTGTTGTGGGTTTTTTCTATGGGAAGTACTGAGTTAAGATGTTCCTCCTCAACAGCTACAAAACACTAAACCACAATTGAGTTTTGATGAACTCAAGGCGTACGTTAGACACAGTCATGAAGGCTATTTTCCTGACACATACACTAGCATGTGTCGTGAGCCAATATGCTAAAACCACAGGAATTATGGAACACCGATGAGCTCCAGGCCTTAATCTCCGCCGCGTGCGTCCGAGATACATGTTTGTCGCCCAGGCCCTTGCGGAATAACTCCCTGTTTCAGATATTTGTCCAGAGGAGAGGGGTTAGATATCGACAAAAAAGAAACAAAATGTAGAACCGTTGGTTTCCCTAGTTCATCCTAATTGCTAAAAACCTTGCTGCCGTGGGAATGATTCTGGTATGGTATCCGTGGTACACACATAACAGCGCCGCAATATGAGGAAAATACAGGATGGGCTTGTCTCCTATCTTTTGAATCCTGTATCGGTGTGCAGGTCTTGCGATTTTTACGAGAACCTCAAGTCAACGAAACAGCAACCAGGGATGTTGCCATTGTAGATCACATTGTCTCAAAAGAGTCGCCGTCCCCCATCTTGTCCCCTCACATACTAATACAGGCACGAGAGTAACAATAGTCATTCTGATGGCTGTAACAGAAATGATGGTATCATATGATCCGCGACACCGCTGCTAAGAAACTAGCTGTAGCTGCTACGGCTCAAGTCGAAATTTCAGGTCAATATCCAATGCATTACTTAGATTATGAACGGGCACTTGACCTAGAACAATGCTGATCTCAACTGGAAGTATGACGTGATTAGGAGGGGGGGAATTTCGACTTTTGCTAGTTGAGCTTTAATACCCTGCCGGCGAAATTTCAGGTCAATATCTAATACATTACTTAGATTATGAACGGGCGCTTGACCTAGAACAATGCTGATCTCAACTGGAAGTATGACGTGATTAGGAGGGGGGGGAATTTCGACTTTTGCTAGTTGATTAGCTTTAATACCCTGCACGTGTGCGGCAGGCTCTTTAACTTAAAACTTAGATCTCATCTTCTCCGTTGAGCTTGTGCGCTTGAACTGGACATTTGAAAGAAGCTTCAGGGACATATCTACTGGCAGTATAACCTTTTGAATTTGCACAACTCAATGCTTTTGCCACCTAGACTTACCGTTTCAGTTTAGTCGAGGAGAAGGAGTGTCGCATGTGAGATTGTGTGGGATACAATAGATTATAGCTGCAAACAAGACAGCTGTCACTCGTGTATTTCACTTAATAATATGCCATCGTGTCTACTGCCTGATCTGCAGCTTGGATGCTCTTGGGAACGTCCTTGTTTCCAGGGTGGACTTTCAAGTGGCGTTTCAACTTTGGACTGGGAAAGTGATATGTCCCTTGTCCCCCTGCAAATTTGTCCCGCTTTGTCCTATGTCCCAGCAGCGGTCCGCGTCATTATGTACGCATGAGTAGGACACGCATCATTGTGCATAGCGCAATTCGAAACCCAAACAGGGAGGTCCAGTGTCGCTTCCATCAACGATTGCAATCGTATTTATACCCTTTGCTATTCCTGTTTCAGCCCTGCTGCTCAGTTTGGCCACAACGGTGCAATACATCCACACAATAACGATAGTAACACACAGGATAACGACACACGATACACACGACACACGATACAAACGACACGCGCCAAACGGCATACAAGTAACAGCCAGCAACGACCAAGGAACGACAAACAGCACAACACACAAACGAATACAACACAGCGCACAAGAAGATGACGTATACAACGCTCCCTTCACTTGCACACATCATGACGACGATGCCATTTCCCCAACTAGAGGTTGTAACTGTGACGCCAGAGAAGGATGCAGTTACCATCGAGGAGACTTCTCCCACTTCGAGCGCTCCTTCCACACCAAGCTCATCGTCCGCTAAGAAGTCAGCGAAATGCAGCTGCAAAGGAGATGGCGCACACATCCCCAGACCACGTAACGCATTCATTCTATTCCGCCAGCAGCACCATCAGAGTGTCCTTGACGAAGGCGACGTGATCAAGACGAACCCCGATGTGTCTAGGGAACTTGGCCGCCGTTGGAGAGATCTTAAGCCGACCGCGAAAGACCACTGGAACAGATTAGCCGAAGAGGAGAAGAAGCGCCATGCGGAAAAGTACCCAGGGTATCGTTACATCCCTCGTCGTTTTGGCCGGAAGGGACCCTGTCCTCATTGCAAGGTCAAGCAGGCGCAGAAGGCAGCAACCGCCACCTCATCAGCCACAGGGCTGGTGAGTCCAATTTCCACGAGTGCCAGTCCACATAGTCCTATGAGCGAGGAACATGTGATTGCACAGAGTTTCCTTTCACTGCGGAATCAGCCACAGGACCGGTCACACCAGCAGCAGCAGGAACAACAACAGCAGCAACTCAGTGCCACTGCAGTTACAACACAGTTACAGCAACCACAAGCACAGGCTGCACAACAGCATTTTCATCAAGCTCAGCATCCAAACCAATACCACCATCAATACCACCATCAGCATCCACAGCAGTTCCAAGCACAATTACAGGGACAAGCACATCCACAATCACAATCACAGTCATATCCACAAGTACACCCACAGGTACACCAACAACAGCAGACAAGACAAGCTCATCAATACCAGCCACCGGCGCCACCACAGGGCCAGTACTACACCCTTCCACCTGTTCCACAGTTCCACCAACCGTTGCAGTCCAAGCTGCCGTCGCTTAGCCAGCATGCTTCAGGTCGTGAGTTGCCGCTGCCAGTGCCACACAAGTCGAGCCTTGCGAGTCTGCTGAACTGATTGATCTGATTTACATTATGATACATTAACTTATTTAGGTTGCCACGCTGTAGTCTGTTGTTGAAACAACTTGAACCACATACACCACCACCATCACGTACACTACCACCGCTGACGATCAGATCATCAGATTATGAGACAATTTACAAACTTGCAACCACAAACATTAGAACACACACCTCCAGTCATCCAGTGCCCACGGGCCACCGCCGACCAATGTGTCACCGTTTTACAGTCCTATTGTTTCAGCCGTCCACCACAAAACGGAGACGGCTGCACGTCCGAACTCAACTCCCCCCCAAAAAAAAGAGCCAGCGCCTTCACTGAGATTCGAACGCGCGATGTTTTCGCGAACAAAAAAGTGAATGCCCTGTAGCAAAAAAAAAAAAAAAAAGAGGACAAAGACAAAAAACACAAAACGAGTTCGCGGTGATCATCTGCTCATTATTGCTAATGTGGGGCCCAGGCTGGATCTATTGCGATACAGTGCTAATATGCATGTTCTTCAGAAGCACAACAGTTGTTTTAGCCTCCATCATAATCGTTGCGTACCAGTCACAACTAACGACCAGTCCTTGCCTTGGAGATTCTACGATTGCTGTGCACTCAGAACTTCATGGGAAAAATTGTACTTGAGCTTCATCGTTTTAGTGACAGTGCAGCATGGTTAAGAATGGAAGGTGGATATCACAACTTGTCCCATATCCCTCCACTTGGTCATCACTGTCTGATGTCATAAGGCACAAGATACAAGATACAATGCCACACACCGTCTGCCAATGGATTGATTCGTTTTATATTTTATATTCTTCTGTTGGTATTTGGTGTCCCATAAAACCCAAACACCTGGCCGTATCAAGTAGCTGCATGAGGCAACACGAATTTCTGGTGTCCTCAGTCTCCAAGCAGCCTGGGACTATTAACTGCGTCCTACAAGGATATACATTCTACTCACAACTGTCGAGACTCAATATCTTCGGCCATGCAACGAGTGAAACGTATATTCAGGAAAGGAAAGCGTGCTTCTCCGGTGCTTAAGCCAGACGCAGAGGATGTATCATCACAGGCAGATGCAAACACCAACAGCACTTCCCCGGATATGAAGACAGATACCAATTCTTCCACTCAGATTTCCAAAACGACCACCAAAATAACGCCTTCCCTGACGCTTCCACCAGTTAAGCAATTTAACCTGAGGTCATTACCACTGGAGATACAGGCCCATATACTTTGCTACATAGGTGCTTCATTGATACGTATGGTTGAAGAAATACCCACGACGAGTCCAAGACTTCTGTACGATGTCATAGCTGTGATCTATCATCCTCGTGAATTGGAGTTGCCGCAGAACAGTAACCGGTTTATCAATGTGGTCTTCCTTCGTCTAGGTTGTGGTTGGAATCTTGAACACATTAAACTATTGGTGTCTAAAGGGGCCCGCACATTCTTTGTGATAACTGGTGAGGTCACAATTGAAATAATGCTTCCAATGCTTACACGAGTGAGCCATTCCCGCTGTGAATATTTTCTGAGAGGTCAAGTTAAATGGATGAGTGAGATATACGGGGAACCTGTGGTGGCGGGACGTGCTAAGCTGGATCCACCAATGCGTTTACACTTCGTTGGAGGTTCCAAATGCAACCACAAGCTGGAGTTTTCTTCTGTGTATAATGACAGTCGATTCGAGGTTATAGTTGATCCCGGCCAAGTGGAGGAGGAGATGGAGATTTTGATTGATGACTTTGGGAAAGAAGCTAGAGAATTCCTAGATCTGGCACAAGTGCGGTGTGACCTGCTCTCTTTCCAAATCACAATTGTGCCAGAAGATTCTGATACGCCAAAGGTACTGAAGGACATGTCATTCCTTTTAAGCGACTTCATGACTCTCACTGGTTGGTCAGGTCTTGAAAACCTGAGAATGATTAACTTGAGGAAGTTGACAGTAGTACTTCCAGATATGCGGACTAGGCGCTACGAAGGACCATTGTTTCGAAATGTTGTTGCATCCAACTTGACTTTTCTCACGGTCTTCTTGGATTATGAGCTTGTAATTGGTTTTAGCCTTGATGGATTGGATGCCCCACTGTTGAAACATATTGGCATCTTCGAGCACTCTACATACAATTCAGACGAAGAGCAAACTGATAGAATAAGATATGCACTACTCTACGATCAACCTCTCGCACCATATACCACTTGGATGCCCCCAACATTGGACGATCTTTACGTTGAGAGTTTTTTGCTCTACCATATCAGGTTTGCTGGGCTGCACAACTTGGAAGCGTTGAGCTTACAGGGCGCCTGGAATCAGAGTCTAGCTGAAACCTTTGGTGAGCTACCAAAATTGAAGGAGCTAGTTATTACAGAACCACTGCCCCCCGTTGGCCTCTCTGCTTGGGCTCAGCGCGTGTACCTTCCTCATATCCGAGCACCTCACTTGAAGTCTTTGATTCTCTATGGGGTTCTTGATCTGCGTCTGGATAGGTTGGACCAGGAGAAGGGAACCAATATTTGGCGTGAATGGTATCCAGAGTTGGAGTCATTGCATATAAACAACGAGGAAGATGGGGGCTGTTATTGCAACACCAATGAACTGATCTATGTCTTCTCTCAACAACTGAAGTCGTTAACTGTTGTTCACCCTAGGAATCACTACATATATAGGAAATCACTGAGGGTTAGAACGGTGAGAGGTATAACAGGGATTACGTTCCCAAGACTGACATCTTTGGAGGTTCGTTACAAAAGTGACCCCGCTGAAAGTCAGACATCATACCTTAATGAGATAAAGAAACAACGTCCTGTTTCTCTTCATTTGCCCGCTCCGCTGCTCAATAGACTGACTATTGAGTGTGGATTGAAGCATCGCCAGGTTCACGTTGGGTACTATCCACGTTTGAAGTTCTTGGACGTTGAGGACGTCAAAGAGTTCACCATTGATGGGCGAACGTTTGACCAGCTGGAGGTTTTGAAGGTGACCTATATCCGCCAAGGTATCATTGGTCATGGATTGCCTAAGTGACGAGTCAAGTTTGTCGCAAGAAGACTCTTGGTTCTTTCTCCCACTTGTTGAGTTTTTGTTGGTTTTGTGGCAGCATCAAACACACCTAAAAGAGCAGCTCTCTGAACCTCTCAAGTCAGAAACCCAATCAACTATCAGACGCTATCCCCATAATGATTATATTCTCTCCTGAATCATGCATGCTTGCAGACAGCGCTATCGCGTTACACTTTGCGTGCAAGGACTGCTACAAGTCTAAGGAGAAGGCTCAGCGATGTACTAAGTGGGATTCCAGACTGTTCTACACTGGAGCAATACGGCGTCCATTCCCATATGTGAAGTCCTATGAGATTTATGTGGATATAGAAGAGCTGGTGTCCCAAGGCCAAATACTTGTACCTAACCAAGCATCAATGTGTTCATATTATCACGGCAATGACGAGAAACAACGAGGCAAATACCACAAACCGAAGGAGAACCCTGGAGCAGAAGGTGCTAACGACGCTATTGCAGACAATTCTGAAGAAACGGCTACTGAGAGCCCCATTAATGCTCACGATGAGGAGTGTGCAAGATCCATTCAAGGAGATACACTGGTGTTGCATTGGAGATCGAAGCCGAAGTTTGTTACATCCAGACATGGTGAAAGACAAGACATAGACGCTTCCACACTCATTGGACATCTGCAAAGCTATCTCCTCAAGAACTCCCATTGGGCTCAGGAATTCTCCAGAATCGAAGACCTCCATGAGAAAAAAGTGAAAGTGATCAACACACGGATTCAGCAAGATGAGGATGCGAAATCACTTGCTCCTGGAGAATCACGCAAGAGGCTGTTGGCTCGAAACATAAAGAAGTTGAAAACTAGAAGGACAGAGCTCGAGCGGAGTCAAAGGTTTGCAATTCAGCACTAACGAGAACATGCACTCATAATAGAAGTGGAAGCCAAGCGCATTGCAGAACGAATGAAAGTCAAGTTGCAATACTACAGTTTCTTTATTGCCATCTTTGGCCTCTCGTTATTGATGGCTACGTTGGTAATTGCTTGCGTTGTTGGTTTCAAGGCACAGTCGCATTGAGCAGATGACTTCTCAAACTTCCTCTCACTCTCTCTTGCTCATCCTACTTCTACTTCAACAGAGAAATATATTGCAACTCCAAAAGAACCTCGCTGGTGCTTCATCAAAAACACCTCCATCTAGCAAATCAAAGAAGTTCTCAATAGGTGATGGAGAAATGTCTATCACAGACCAACAATTTGGATGAGCATGGGACAGCTAGTATGCTAATGACATCCATAAGTCGACTCATAAGTCCTCCCAACCAAAGAGCCAGTTGTTCACCACGGAGAGCAGGCCTCCTTTTTTTTGATTCTCTATGCTCAGTCCAGAGTACTTAATTTTCTTGGTGTCTTTTCTGATAAAGATCTTTTCATCGGACTTTGGCACGATCTTTCTTCTGTTACCAAAGGTAACATCGTCTGTGGAGTGCATGGTGTTGACGCCGACATCTTCAAACGAGGTGATGGAGATGGATGCAATGTTTTCAATTGCATGTTTGGTGTATGGGACACATCCAATCATGGATCCGTGTAGTACTGACCCGCTCTCCTCCAGCGCTCTCATTGCAGAAGCCTTGTTGTCGTATGTCAACTTGATCCATCCATTTCCAGTAAAGATTGGGTACTGTTTAGCAGATGGTTTATGGAACAAGGGGTCCATACGAATGATCTCGAAATCTTCGAGGATTTGTCCAAATTTGGCAAAGTGTTGGATGACGATTGTAGAGATGGACTCTGGGTATCCAAATACCAGCACTGCTGATTCCTCTTTCGGTTGTTGCTGTTGCTGGGCAAATTGTTGCGGTTGAAGGTTGGTAAACTGTTTTGGAAGGACAGAGTCCGGGGCTGGATGGCTCATGTTCATGCTCTGGTTCAAGGATTGATTGGCGTTGATGTTTTGGTTGGACAGCACCTCGCCGTCTTCTCTCTGCAGGTCCAGCATCGTTCTCAATGGTGGCAGCTCATCGGAGAAGGCGCTGGTTCTGGATGTGTCCACGCTCCTGCGTGTGCCGAATGCCAGCGACTTGAACCCTGGGGCAGTAGTCTCCTTCTTCGTGATGAACGAGTCGCTGTCCAGCTCCACCGCCTCTCGCTTCACCGCTATTCCCGGGTTGTTCCTGCGCTTCGGGTTGTTGAACCACTGTGGCTTGCCCGGCTGGGTAGTGTTCTTATTGATGGCGCTCAGCGACAGGTCCTCTGCTGCTGAAGAGCTCGTGGAAGAAGAGGAGGCATTGGCCGTGGCAGTTGTGGTTCCCTTCACGGGCGTGCCCATTCTGTGTTCGTCAAAGGCATAGTGCCCGCCAAAGATGTTCTCCGTGGCCATCTGTGTGTGTGAGTGTGCGCTGCAATTGAATCGAATACTGCTCTATAGGTGAACATTAAATGTGTGAAATAAATAAAAAAAAGTGAATATGTATATGCCCGGTATCAAAAAAAAAGACAACAAAAACATATAAAACGAGTTCGCGGTGATTATGTAATTGAAATGTTTACAGAATCCAGTATTACATAATCACCGCGAACTCGTTTTGTGTGGCGAATCGAACATTTCAGCGGACAGAAAGAGCTTCACAGCTCACAGGACAAGCCCAGAGCACAAGCACAAGACGGCCACACAATGACAGCAGCACAGCTCACGGAGGCACGCACCGCCACAGGCTCCCAGCAGGTGGCGCTGTACACGCAGATCATCACCACGGACACGCAGAACAACAGGGAGACGGCCATTGCGGAGCTCGCACAGGTGTACAAGAAGGACAACAACGTCGAGGGGCTCGTGGCACTGGTGCCGCTGGCCAGGGACGCCATCGCCTCAGTGGCAAAGTCCAAGGCCGCCAAGGTGATCCGTTCGCTCATTGACGTGTTTGACACCCTCGGACCCGCTGCTGTGGACCAGCAGATTGGCGTGCTCAACGACTGCATCGCCTGGGCCACCGCGGAGAAGCGCACCTTCCTCAGGCAGTCGCTCCATCTCAGACTCGCCACGGTGTACTATGAGAAGAAGCAGGCGTACCAGGACGCGCTCGCCATCATCATCAACCTGCTCAGGGAGTTCAAGAAGCTCGACGACAAGTCCTCGCTTGTGGAGGTGCAGCTCCTCGAGTCCAAGGTGTACCACTCGCTCCGCAACATGGCAAAGGCCCGTGCCGCATTGACCTCCGCCAGAACATCGGCAAACGCCATCTACACACCAACGGCAACGCAGGCAGAACTGGACAACATGAGTGGTATCCTTCACGCAGAGGACAAGGATTACAAGACGGCATTCTCGTATTTTTACGAAACTTTTGAAGCATACAACACCCAGGGCGACGAGGTCAACGCTGTGAGGGTGTTGAAGTACATGCTTTTGTCCAAAATCATGTTGAACTTGATTGACGATGTGAAGAAGATCCTCGCAGCCAAATACGCGTCGAAATACAACTCCAGGGACATTGACGCCATGAGAGCAATCGCAACAGCATATTCAAACAGATCTTTAAAGGAGTTTGAGGAGGCATTGCACATCTACAGAAAGGAACTATCATCAGATGCTATCATCAAGTCGCATTTCAATGCCCTCTATGACACTCTCTTGGAGCAGAACTTGTGCAAGGTCATTGAACCATTCTCCATTGTTGAGATCTCCCATATCTCACAGATCATTGGCTTGGATTCCAAGCAGATTGAGGGCAAGTTATCTCAAATGATCTTGGATGATGTCTTTTACGGCGTTTTGGACCAGGGCAATGGTTGGTTGCACGTCTATGACCAGCCTCAGAGAGATGCCACCTATGATTCAGGATTGGAGTTGGTTAAACACATGAGCGATGTCGTGGAGTTGTTGTATGAAAAGGCTGCCACGCTCACATGATCTTCTACACATATAAATAAGCTAATGTACAATAGATCTATTAACGATGGGAATAGTATTTATAGTTCAGTGGCAACGGCAGCACAATGTGCAACCATCCCCAGGTATTCATTCAACTTATCACAACTCTGAAACAATGTGTAAAACTTTGTACTTTCACTTGCAACGAGATTGGTCAATTCTAACGCATCATGAACATAACCATGATGATGAACACCTCCTGAAAGATAGATCTGATGTAGTGACATGATCAAATGAGGGATGTAAAGAACTCTCAGCTCATGGATCAGCTCCTTTTCATATCCACTTGTGCTCAACTCGGCAAATAACGATACAATGGTATCCTTCAACAGTGAGGCCAATATATTCAGCGCATTCACATAGGCATATGAAGACGTTGGTTTTGGACTGTTGTTCCAAGAATGAATGGCATCCAAGGCTTTCATCAGCGAATCGTATTGGATCACTTCCTCTCTCTCAAACCCACTAACCAAAGACTTTGCAATGCCCACATCATACTGTTTCAGCAGCTGTGTAATCGAAACGCGTGAACAGAAATCATGAGCAGCTTGTGTACGCCCATTCAGTAAGAATCTTCTGTATAATGCAGTGGAGGCATGGATCGCATCAATAAACATCCGGGATTCAACAAAGTATTCCACACAACTCATCAATTTCAAATCAGTTTCATCCGTGGCTCTCAGAGCAACACCTTGTGAATTGGAATAATGCTGTTCTGTCAACATAAAACAACGTTCCACAGTCCTCTTGAGAATGTTCTCCAATGGAAGACCAAACAGTCTGGATAGCTCCAATTGTTTGATTCTCTGGTCATGTTGGTATAAGTCCAAAAGAAATAGCGAATATGTGTCTCTTGCTTGGACCTCTGGCAGGAATGAAACGTATAGCGGGATCAGTTCAAACTCTTGCTTCGGCTTCAGCGACCAGATGTATGTGGAGATGATCTTTGAGCGATCATCAGAATCAATGGCTTCAGGGTCCATGATAGAAAGGAAGATGACGAGATGTGTGACAACCCTCAGGAGGTACGATTCTGACACAATCTCATTCGTGCCTTCCTCTCCTAGCATGATTGATCTGACTAACGTCACCGACGACGACACAATCGATGGGATGTTCTTCGTGATGATCGCAGCCATGAGTGTACATAATGGATGTTCACCTTCTTCTACCCTTGCGGCAAATACGGCATTGATCACATCTTGCACAGAGAGTTGATTCTTTGGGAAAAGGACAATCAAATCGTCCTTAGGGATCTTTCCCTCTTCAATCAAGTGTCTCTCAACTTCATTCGTAATGATATGGTTGAGATATATGAGTAGATCCATGTCCCAACTCGTTGAGACTTCCAAGGGTGATAGATCTCCTGATATGTATCCATAGATTGCTCTTTCAAACTTGTTCAGTTGTTCAGATTTCGAGAGTCTGTGCACCGTACTTCTCCAGAGTGCCTTCTTCTTAATGCCATGTGTCGACTCCTCTATAACATCCTCACCGTACATCGTCTTATCAATCACTGGGTCAAAATAATTATTCACTCCTGCCAAGATCATCTTCATCGTCCAATTCTGTGTGGACTCGCACTCTTGAGATGCCTCTTTATACTTCCCAGATAGGATCAGTTTGAAAACATACTCGTAGAAGACGTCCTCCTGTTTAAGATCGCTAGCGTTGATGACAACTTGGGAACGCAATGGAGCGTCACTGTCAAATGATTCCAAAGAGTTCTCCATCTGAGTATGAAACCATTTGGAACCAGACAACTGGGGTCTTTCAACATCAGGGAAGTTCATCTGGATCCACTGAATCATCAGCCATAGCTCACAAAGCTGTGGGTTCGATTGGAAGAATTTCTCCTGGTATACAACGTCAGAGTTGAACTTATGAATTGGGGCCATGTCCGCCACTTTATCAGCATAGCGAAACTTGAGCAACGAATCACATAAATCCCAGAGTTTCACCTCGAGATTCCAATTCTGGAACTCGCTTTCATCAACATCTACCTCAATGGCACTCCGTGCCTTCTCTGCACTGATTGCTCTGAACGTTCTTACAATGTCCAGCTCATCGTAGGTGGCCTTATCCTCAGTTAGCTTGTACAACTTCAAAGAGTCGCCAAACTCACGCAGCGCCTGAGTTTCAAGGCTGGAAGCTGTTGTAACCATATTCTGTGGCTGCGTATGAGTATGTGACAGAGATAGCTGCGGTCGTGAGTGGTCTTTTTGGTGACTTTATCCAAATTATAAGTTGGGAAAGCTTGCCAAATCCTCGAGAAAGTGAAAAGTAAACAAAAAAAAATGAAAAATAAGCGTCGAAACGGCCCAAAAGAGTATGATTTCCTCATTTGGGCGAACTACGTGATGAAATGAGAAGAAGGAATACGGAAATAAATAGGCATCTTTAAGTGTGATTGGCGATCTTGTGGTTGTACCAGATGGTGAAGAGAGTGAAGAGAGTGACGGCGAGGCACATGTACTGCGTGACGACGAACGTCTCTTTGTAGCAATTTGCTCCCAGTGAACATAGACCATGATCATCGGTGTTCTTCTTCAGTGTCGACGCAAAGATCCTCGTGAGGTTCATCAGCACAATGAGTCCACTGGTGGTCATGCACCCCCACAGCGTGGTGAACCCATCTGTGCCAAAGGAGTCAGCAATGATGGCAGGGAAAGTGCCAAACACAAATCCAAATGCAAAGCCCACAATGAACGATGGTAATGTCAATTCATCCACCGTGTTCACCACGGTGAGCAGGTGCTGGCCCGTCCACATGATCCCACCCGCTAGTGCAATACACCATATTCTCTGTGCCTTGAATTTACGTCTGACAATATCACTAATAGGACCGGAGGTCAATCTCCCCAGGAAACTGGCCATTGCGATGGTGGACACTTGTAATGCCTGTGCATCTGTCACTGTGATTTTTGAATGTGGGGAAGAATGTTTGAGCACGACAACAACGTAGCCAACACTGTATATGTACATCTGGCCCATACCCATCATCAATCCCAAGATCAGGTAATACTTGACAAACACCCTGGATAGGATTGCCTTTGTGATATGATGGTCCCATATTGGTGAGCCCTCACGCACAAAGACCGGTGTGTCCTCCACAGCGACATAGATTGCATCGCTATCCGCTCTGATATGCTTGGGCACTGCGATTACCGGTCTCATTTGATCCAATGAAAGTGTTGAAGATGATCTAGCAGCGCCCCATAAAGAAAAGATGTGCTTCATACTCCCACGTCTGTCACCCATATTTCCAAAGAAAGATCTGGCATCACTTTCTGAAGGCGTCCGCAGCAGACTCTCACGTTCTGATGATGCAGTGGATAGGTTTCTCGTTTTCTGCATGGTCTTCTTCTTCTTCTTCTCAACGATCTTTAAGAAGTACGCGCACCCAACACATACCAACGGTCCAAAAATAGAGAAAAACTTCAGTAGCCCTTCTGTATCATCCCTGAAGAATGCCACGGCGACGTACGAATAGATCAATGATGCCAGGGCATAAGCTGCAACGGGTAAAGCGCCTGCACTGCCCCTATGATGTGGCCAGTTAGCTGTGGTGCATTTGATCGTGGCGTAGAAGCTGAGGACTGATGCCAGTCCAACGACAGCCAATGATGCCAGCAGCAACGGCAGGTTTGCGCTCTTGTCAACATAGCACTTGTGGATCACCGAGTAAGCGAGGGATGTCAGCACTCCACCGATAGCAGATGCCCATTGTGGGCCGAGTGAGTCAATGACGATTCCTGCTGGAAGACCACCAAGCGATCCACCAAGCGAGAGCGCAGTGGACAGTCTGCCTGCCTGCTGTGCGCTGAGATCAAGCCTCTCGACCAGCTGTGGAGCAAAGACAGAAAAGACGTATGGGGAGCCCGACGAGATAGCGATGAGCACACCGCAGATGAGCGCGAGCACGCGAGGAGTGTTGGACCTCGCAACAAGCGGTGGTGTGTTCATGGTGAGTGTGTGCTGTGTGTGCTGTGTGTTATGTGCTGTGCGTGCTTTGTGTACACGCTCTGCTCCCGCACCTCCAGGTTCTTCGGATGGTCTTTTAACTCGCCCTTTATGAGAGAGGTGGAATAATGTCCTGTGCTCTTTATCTCTTGTTTTGATTTCGCGCTATCAGCCGGCGGTTTCGCTTTGAGCCGGTGGCCGGTGCCGGCGGTTTGCTGTTAACTTCTATTAATTACCACTCACTTATTTTCTTTCTACTTGTTATTACTTGTTGTTGTTGTTGTTGTTGTTGCTGTTGTTGTTGTTGTTGTTGTTGTTGTTGTTGTTGTTGTTATTATTTGTTCATAGTGGTGATAGTTTGTAGCAGCATGGGATGATGGATCATGACTCATGGACATACCCGAACACTCGCAGAATAGGCGTGCACCAGCACAGCGGTCGCCGTCTGGATGTTCATCGACCGGATGACACCAACTTGACGGATCTCAACGCAGTAGTCCAGCTCAGCGAGCAGCTCACCTGGAATACCCTCAGCTTCTCTTCCCAACAGGAACAGCGACTTCTGTGGGAACTTCGTGTCTGTCCCCAGCACGACCGACTGGTCGGTCTGCTCCAGCCCTATCAAGGTGTACCCTTCTCTCTTCTTCTGTCTCATGTAAACGGTAATGTTCTGGATCTTGACCTCTTCAATGGGCATCCAATAATCGGCAGTCACAGAAACGTTCTTGAACTGCGGGTGGTTCTTCACCCTCAAGTCGTCCACGGTCATCATACCTGCACCAAGAACATCACACAGACGACAGATACCACCCAGGTTAGGTGGCTTGTCCACAAGGGAACTGACGACGATGAGGTCGCTTCTCTTGACACAACGAACGTTCTGATCAATGTCCAGCACGGACAACCACGCTCCACTCTTAGTCTGTAGCGGAGAGCTCTCCACAGTTGTCGGAATCTCAGTGGACTCCTCCGCAGTCTGACCAGTCCATCTTGCATCCTTCGTAACACCAATCTCCACGGGTAGATCAGCAGCAATGTATTTCTTAAACTCGCCCATGGTGATTACTTCAAATCCTCTAGGAGATGTACGTGAAAGAACACCGCCAAAGATCGAAATCAAGTTGAAGTCCCTCTCAGCATCCCAAAGCATGGCATCACCCGTTCTGTACTTACCCGTGATCTCAGATTTCTTGGCCTCTTCATACAAGCACTGAACGATACCATCAACTGGCAACTTCAGTCCTTTCGACTGAATCTCTGGATATAAGGACAAGATCAACGAATTGGAGAAATGTCTAATCAATGGCTTGTTGGACGCACAGTTTGGAATGAGATGCTTGGTGAAGCTATCAAAGTATCCCACAGCTTCGTCCCCTTCCAACTTTTGCCCCACAAGGAATGCAATTCTTTCAACACTTGTAACCAGAGTTGGCTTTCCCTGGTCCTCTAACAGAGCAAATAACTCATCTCTGTTTCTGTAATTCTTGATGAGATCAAGAGCAACGATCCATTCCATATACGATCTGATCCATGGAGACGATTCCTTCTCAAGTCTTGGAAGGAAATCCTTCACAAAAATGTCCAATAATTCCGCAGAAATAGTCTTACAGATCAATAGTAGCGAGGCAAAGGCATATACCCTTTGAATCTCCTCCGAACCATCCATCTTCTTCTTCGCTGTAACAAAGCTGAACTTATCGCTCAGCACAGCTCTCCAATATTCATCACAAAACTGTTGAGATCCCTTGGATAGCACGGATATCATATTACACTTTGCTGCAACTTCACGTACACCATAAACTTGTTCGTACAAATCTTCACCGAATGAAAACTCCTTGTTGAACTTTTCAGCAATGACGTTCTTTATCTTGAACACGTTACTGTCATCCTGTACGCTGACCAAAATTCCAATGATCAAGTCTACCAGCCACAAAGTCATCTCAAATTCTTGAGGGAACGCACGCTGATATTGTGCAATTTTCGTAGATAGGCATGGTTGTATGCATCTTCTCATCTGTGATGATGAGATCAAGTCCAATCCAATCTTGTGCAACAATTTGGCGTTAAACTCATTGTTAATCGAATCTTTCAATAACTTCTGATCAAACAGAGTCTCAATGAAGCACAAGTGCATATCCCCCTGTGAAAGAATCAATCTCTCAGCGCTGATTTGGTCCCAGATGGCCTCCAAGATTTCCATAGAAGTGATGAGGTCCACTGTGTCATACTGCTTGAATAAGAACTGAAGAACTTGGCAAGTCGATTTATAGCCCAAGTATAGACCGTTGCGTAACTCAAACTGAAGAATACACAGAATTCTGGTCAGTTGTTCTTCTGTGATTGAGTTCATCTGTATGAATGAGTGTATCACGTTGATGAATGACGATGAGATGATATCCTTGGACTTGAAATCTGGCTTAAAAGTTCTGATAACTTTGTATAATTCCTCAACTTGTTCGAATTGGAAAAATGGGACATCAGAGACCTCACTGACCTTGAAGAAGATACAAGAGAAGAATTCCAACTTGTCTAGGGTGAAATCCATTAATAGTGATTCGAACAACGGCTTCAGATCAACGGTGGACCAACTGTTCCTGAAGATACTTAACGACATCAGATGCTTGGTCTTCTCATACTCTTCGGTCTTGCCCTGGACGAGATCACCTAACAATAAACTGAGGGACTCTGCTATCTTTGCATCATCAATGGTAGTTCTACTCTTGGCGAGCTCTTTCAGGAACTCATCACTGATGGTGAACTCATCAAACAGGTAATAGTATACGATTTGGAACTCAACCTCTCTGCGTTGATAAGCAATGGTATCACCCTTGTTATAGGTTGAGATGAAATCAAAGAAGAACTCAATGTTCTGAATAAAAATATCATACCCATTGTACTGGACGAACCGAGTCAAAGCTTCCAATAACAAGGGAATATCACCCTTGGTGTGTTTCAACAGGCGTAAATGGACGGTCTGTAAAGTGATTTCACAAACGTCATCCTCAGCAGTTGATTCAAACAGCTTGTATAAATCTTTAATCATCGATGCATCAATAACGGCCAATCCCTTCAAGCCTTTGAGAAGACCAGATGTCAAGTATAATCTAACTGGTGCAAACACAGTGGTGATACTGGCTAAGAGAGAGATGATATTACGACAAGTCATGGAAAGCCCATCTCGGTCTTTCTTCAGAGACTTAATCAAGTTAGCGATAAACATCTCCAATTTGACACCATAGGCACATTGATAAGAGTCGCCAGACTTCTTCACCTGGAAATGGAATCCTTCAAGAGCATACTTCAAAAAGATCGAAGTGAGGAACTCATGAGCAAAGATGCACAGATTCTCCTTGGGCACGGAATACATCAACTCAAGAGAGTACTTTCTTACAGCCTCCATGTTTCCCTTGAATCCTGTGCAGAGGAGTGCCATTCCCCAAGATGGTTTGATATGGGACGTTGGAGACAACAGCTGCACTATGTCTGCATGTGCAGCGATTGCCTGGTTTAACGCTGTGTCGACACCGACGATCTCATAAAGAGTGCAGAATTTTTTCCAATCCTCTTCCAACTCATCTCTTTGAGCTATGGAGAACGTAATGAGCTTGTTATCGACGTCAGAATGTAACTGCTGGATGGAGAGTTTGAGGATGGAGAGACAGAACTTTCTGTGTTCATGTGTGCTGCTCGTCAAACCAATTTGGATGAATTGCCAGTACTGCTCGCTCTGGATCATTGAGTCCAACGTCATAGTCTTGAGCTGTTGCTTCGAGGTACTGATGAGGAATCTCAACCAGAGGATGAGACCCGCTGTGATCTGATGGACACTTGGGGAAGTCTCCAACAATGGGATAATGAGCCAGACAAAGGATTGCAGTGTAGGGCGAGCCGTGTCTCTCCATCTGAGAACCTTTGTGGCCATCGCTGTTACATCCTCGTCGTTCACTGACAAGAGAAGGATGACGAGTTTGTCCAGCTGTTGTGTCACTCCGACGTTCTGGAGGGAGTAGAGCTTCTCTAAAAATGATAAGAGGTACACCAAGGACAGTTCAGATGACACTTCAATAGTAGAAGTCACTGCGAATGTGTTTGTAAAGATCTCAACCGCCTGTGGTGGAAGAACAAGCAGCTTTCTCGCCTGGAGGAAGGCCAGTACTGTCGAAGTGACGTGGGTGAGCACAGAGTCCGTAGCTGAAGGAAGCTTGACTAGTAAGCCGAGAATATCATTCTGCATATCCAGAGGTTCTCTATCGTTGAGCGATGAGATCACTGAACGCTCTACAGCTCCTGAAATGGTGGAAACCTCGCAGGACTCTGGGTCTAATGTCTCGAGCAGCTGTGCCATGTCGTGGACGTTCTGAGCACAACCCAGGTCCTGCAAAAGCTCATTCACCGCGCTCTGTACCTGTTCTCTGCTGAGGAAGCGCAGCAGCCCTGGATTTCCCATGTTCAGAGCGTTCTATGCCACTTCTCAAAAGCTACTGGAGCAGTTCAATGCGATGAGCTTAACCGTCTTCTGATTTTTATTTTTTCTTGCTCTGTGGGCCTTAACAGCGGCCTTGTTTCGTTGTTTCAGGGGGGTCCACTGCTCTGCTCCACGTTATTCAGCAGATCCAGACGACTGCTGCAGCGCTCCACACGGACATTCAACACAGCACAACGGCAAATGACTGACGAGGACAACAGCCCCTTCGCTGAACCGCCACAGGACGAGTTCACGGACCTGCCGTTGAACGAAGAGTCCCAGCCCATTGAGGACGACGCAGAGGACTCGAGTGACCATCCAACACAGCCAAGTGACACGCCGGCGCCTCCATCGGCGACCTCCATCACACCATACAACCCAGAGATGTATACATCTACTTTGCAGCACTCGTTTGCCGATAGGGACGCTGCGAAGATTGAGAT
Source organism: Williopsis sargentensis (assembly GCA_020995425.1). Lineage (NCBI taxonomy): Eukaryota > Fungi > Ascomycota > Saccharomycetes > Phaffomycetales > Wickerhamomycetaceae > Williopsis > Williopsis sargentensis. The sequence goes on along the minus strand of CP083466.1, from coordinate 987,487 downwards.
TGTCGATGCCGGTAAGAGTCGTGAGGGCCAGAGCAGGGGCTATATCGTGTACACGATCAATTGCAACGGCCAGCTCGTGAGACGTCGCTACAGCGAGTTTGAATCGTTGAGGAACTCTCTTGTGAGACTTTTCCCCACGCTTGTGGTGCCGCCTATACCTGAGAAGCATGCTATTACCAAGTATGCCACTGTTTCCTTGGCCAGCAGCAAAGAGGACACCGCTTTGGTGGAGCACAGACGCCGCATGCTCGGTGTTTTCCTGAACCGTTGTCTACAGATCCGTTCGGTGCGTGAGTGTTCGGTGTTTCAAAGCTTTCTGGACCCAAATTCCAACTGGAATGAAGTTTTGGCTAGTCCCCCATTGTCCAACATCCCAAAGAACATCCTTCAAGCTGACCCACTGGACCCGTCCAACTCATCAGCAGCGCACTCCTACCTCCCTGTGCCTTCCCAATCTGTGATATTTATCAGGGAGAACGAGGAGGATCGCAAGTTCAACGCCGTGGAGAACAGTGCGAGGGACTATGAGAGTGTAATATCCGGTGGTGTTGAGAAGGTGAACAAGCGAATCGTGAAGCACTTTGGAGACTTGGGTGACGAGTTCTCAGAAGCTGGTGGAGTGTTTAACGCGTTCAGTTTACAGGAGACCACGAAACTGGCGCCAACGCTGGAGAAGTTCGGACAGGTGCATGATAACACTTATCTGTCCACAGAGACGTTGGTGAATGCGTTGAACTTTGAGTTTTCTGAGCCCTTGGGCGAGTCTGTGCAGTTTGCCAGCGTGATGAAGGACGTTCTCAAGTTCAGACAGCAGAAGGCCTTGCAGAAGGACATCACGGCGAGATCTCTGAAGCACAGGCTCAACCATATGAAGCTTCTGGACAAGGCTGAAGAGGAGTCCAAGCGTATTGAAGCGGCCCTGGAGGCTGGACAATCCAAGACGGGGCAGATCAACTTTGACAGAAAAGTCGCACAGCAGCAGGAGGAGCAGAAACTACGACAAGAGTTGGGCCAGGACATGACGCCGCTAGAACCAAAGAAGCAATCGCTGTTCAAAATCCCAGGGATGTCCAAACTAGGCTCAATGATCAAGGAGTCCATCGAGTCCGACCCAGAGGTCACGCGCTTATCGACGGTGAACAAATTGAAGGACGACATCAACCAGCTCAAGCACACGTACATTGCCGCGACGAAGGACATGGTGAGCGTGTCGGAGTCTGTGAACATTGAGACTGAGCGGTTCCAGAAGACGAAGGACGAGGAGCTGAAGAAGATGCTTGCGGCCTACGCGAGCGCCATGCTCGACTGGTCGCGCAAGAACTTGGAGTTTTGGGAGGAGGTAAAGTCTGTGTAGCTATCAACTCATGCCAATGGCCATGGGGTGGTCACCTCTGCACTTAGCTGTAGAAACAGACAACCGTATGAACAGCAGCTCATCATTTATATTTAATCCTCATTTAAATTCAACCACAAAAAATTGCCATGGAAACAATGTAAGAACCCTGTTTCCGTTTGTTTACAAATTTCCCGATTGGGCCACCTTGGATGAGTTTCTGCCAGAGACTGAAATGAATGATTGGTGGTTCTTGAAACCTCATCGAAAGGGTAGGAAAAGGTTCAACCCCCCTACACCACAGGCGCTGTTCCTTTTGGCATCTCTCTCGTTGCTGGTTGGCAGTTGCATTTACGTCCCATACCAAGCTATCAGGAGGGCGTTGAGTTATGGCTCTTCCACAGCCTCCGTTCAGAGTCAGAACGATATATTCATGGAGTGGTGCCGAGGAGGATGATCTTGGTTTCATCGAGGGCGACATCATCGAAGTGGACGACTTGGGCGATGGTAATTGGTGGCATGGACGATTGAAGCGAAACAGAATGACGGGAAACTTCCCATCGAACTACGTTGAGCTGATCAAGGCAGATATCAACGGATTCAACTCGTCCACACGATTGCAGCAACAGGGAAGATCCACATCACCAGAGCCTCCCTATGCTAAATTGCAGTCGAGACCACAGCAACAACAGACCCAGCATGAGGATGCAGAGATGCAGTTTAGTTTCCAGTCCTCAAGAAACTACTATAAAACACAGCCGCAGCAAACACAGCAACAACAACAGCAACAACAGAGTCCATACACAAGTCATCAACTTCCGCATTCACACTCTATGCCTGCCAAAATGCAACAGAGGATGTACCATGACACGCATATGTCTTCAGTGTCAAGGGATCCCCCACCACCACAACATCAGCCACAGGCATTTAGAGGGCAGTCATATAGTCCGGCCGCCCCACCACTGCCACATCACTCTGTGCCCGTCAAGTCCAAGTCTTCCTACAACGTGCCAACGATGAGAAAGATGAGTCCTGAACCACAATCGAGGTCTCATCAACAGCAGGGCTTTGTGGTGCCTTATGACCCTGAGACCCTCCATCAGTCGAAATCATCCGGTTCTGGATCCAACGTGTTCAGCTACTCTAATGGTTCGTATTTCAACTCGTCGCAGAGTTCTAATGAGAGTGCGTTTGCCATGAGTGACTTCAGCGCAACAAGTGCCGGTTCTTACTCCCGTCATCAATGGGAGGAACAGCAGCGCAGATCACAGAGTCAGTTGAACACCAGTGCTTCCGGTAATCAACTTCTAGTTTCTGAGAAGCGAGTCAAGAATGCCGGTGGTCTTTTGAGAAAGTTCTTCTCTGTGAAGGAAGCACCACCGTTACCGACGCCTGAACAATTGACCAGAACTGTGAACAACTTGACCTTGGAAGATCGACAGATGAAGACTTGGATCGAGTTCAAGATCGATTTGAACAGAGCCAATTCTCTCAGTGGTAAGGAGCGTCAGATGAGGGAGAAACGTATCAGGGAGAATGAAGGGTACATTATCTTGGAACCTCATAAGCAACTCTCCACGATCAACAACAACGAGGTGTACCAAACTGAGCATAAGATCGAGTTGAACACTATCAACTTGAGACACGTTGATTCGTTTGTGAGAAAGCTACAGTCCACGACTACTGTCATGTCGCCAGAGGCATTTATCACGAATGAGTTTGGTATGAAGTATTCATCCAAGTTGGAGTTCCTCAGGGCTCTGTTTGTCCTGTGTACCGAAGGGTTCAAAGTGAGAGACTCCCGGTCCGTTGATAAGATGGATACGCCTAATCCTGATGAGTTATTCCATTATAGGAGTGGTACACCATATGAATTGTCATATCTGTTCAAGCATCTCTCTGAACTGATGGGGTTGAAGTCCGAGCTGATCGAGGGCTCGTTGAAGACCCCGCAGGCCATTGTGAGACACTATTGGAACGCTGTACTACTCAATGGCGAATGGAGGTTCATTGACGTATCCATGGGAAACATCACCAATCCGATTTATGAGATCTTGGCCAACAAGACCGATGAACCAAGTGAGTCGTTCTTCTTCTTGGCAGAACCTATGGATCTGATCTACACGCATATTCCCGATAAGTACGAGCATCAGCACATTGTTCCACCTATTGATCCGATGGCAGCTCTGGCCTTACCACCATGTTTCCCGTCGTTCTTCAAGAATGGGCTCAAGATCCAGAAGTTCAGCAATGCGCTGACTAGATTGGAAGGGTTTGAGATCTTTGAGATCGACTTGAAAGTGCCTAAGGACGTTGAAGTGAACGCGTGTGTGATCACCAAGACGTCCAGTGTGAAGACTTTGGCGCAGATGTACTGGAAGCACAACGAGCGGTATTGCAAAGTGAAAGGGCATCTCCCAGATGATAACAGCACTGGATTCATCAACATCTTTTCCGGCTTGAAGGGCACTCAGAAGTCACTACAGAACATCCATCCGTTGTCGATGGTGATCCCCATCACACACGAGGGCGAGTACCGTGCATTGGAGTTTGTCACGCGCTACCCGACTGTGCCAGCACAGTTGAATGACCTGTACATCAAGCAGCCGCAGAACAGGAATCTATCCTACAACGCGGAGTACGTCTTCAGCATTGCGCAACACCCGGCTTCAGGACTGGGCCATCCAGCAGCACAGGGCAAGCAGCACAAGATTGCACTACAGTCGCCAAGCGGGAAGATCATCAAGTTCGTGAAGCTTGACGAGAGGACTGTGTTTGGGGTGTGGGAGCTGCCCGTGAAGTGTTCTGAGACGGGTGTGTGGCGAGGCCTCGTCTCCGTCGACAGCGGCGCCTCGCTGTGCGTGTTTGCCGAGTGGGAGTGCCATTAATGTAATAGACAGCATCTTATAACAGTTTGAACACAGCATATTAACAGATGAGCGTATGGCTGCGTGCCCGTAGCAGCAGATGAAACAACTGCGCTGACTGAGCACTGTAACAAATTGCAATGAGGCTCAGCACAAGCTGAAACATACAGACACACACTCACACTTGTATTTAGATACAGGCAATGTCCAGAGAGTACGTCACGCGGTTGTTGTCTCAGCACAGGGCACAGCTCAGGACACAGCACAGAGACAACAGCACAGAGACGGAGGTTTCCAACGACGAGGTGATGCTGCAGTTTGACACAATGGCACAGCAGGTGGACTCGGGGATCGACCTTGAGAAGGTGCTGTTCACGGACACCACTGAGAGCCAGGCGGACGTGGAGGAGGACGTGCGCTCTGTTTATGAGCACTGGCTCTCGTCTGGCGAGACAGCAACGCTGCTGAGGGAGAAGCACGTCAAGTACCTGAGCATGGCGCTGGGCCCGATCCCGCACATGTTCAAGTCGCTGGATGCCTCACAGCCCTGGATCATTTACTGGGCGGTCAATGCGCTTTCAGTGATGGGTGGCACGCTGGACGAGGAGCTGAGGAAGGAGGCCGCGGAGAAGCTGCTGTCGATGATGCACCCACATGGTGGCATGGGCGGTGGACTGGGACAGCTGGCACACGTTGCCGCCTCGTACGCCGGTGTGCTTGCGCTGGCGCTGGTGGGCAGCCCAGAGTCATGGTGCAAGATCGACCGTGCAAAGACCTATGCGTGGCTCATGTCGCTGAAGCAGCACGATGGGTCCTTTGCGATGCATGTGGGCGGCGAGGTGGACACGAGGGCGGTGTACTGCGCCCTCGTGGTCGCCTCGCTGCTCGATGTCATGACGCCCGAGCTCGTCGAGGGCACAGCCCAATGGCTTCAGCGGTGTCAGACGTATGAAGGTGGCTTTGGTGGTGTTCCTTGGGATGAAGCACACGGCGGTTATTCCTTCTGCGCTGTGGCAGCGCTGTTGCTGCTAGGCAAAGACGTGTTCTCCGAGCACGTTGACGTAGACAAGCTCGCTGTATGGGTGAGCTCGCGGCAGATGAACGTGGAGGGCGGCTTCAGCGGGCGCACAAACAAGCTTGTCGATGGATGTTACAGCTTCTGGGTCGGCGGCATTGCTGCCATGCTGGACATCGTGCTCGACACAGAGCTCATCAACAGGGCCGCACTGCAGAACTACATCCTGTTCTGCTGCCAGAACGAGCAATTCGGCGGGCTGAGGGACAAGCCCTCTTCCAACGCGGACTTCTACCACTCGAACTACGTGTTGCTGGGCCTGGCGGTAGCGCAGTCCAGGTTCTCGCTTGATGATGAAGCCAAGAGCGCGGCCCTCGACTGGTCCGCGTACGCTATCACTTCGCAGCCGGCAAGCGACGAGTCCGTCGCAGTGGGTGCACGCGACAGACTCGAGGCGGTGAACCCGCTGTTTGGCCTTCCAGCGGGCGTTGCTGAGTGCATGAAGCGCTTCTTCGCAAGTCAATCAGTCAATCAATGAACATGGTTGTCCTAATAATGATTGTAGCTGACAGTCGCGCACTCTCCCACGAAACACTTGCCACAATCACCACCACATACAAAACACAAAATGCCATCACACGAACAACTTCAGCAACAGTTCATCGATATCACAGGCTTCCCACACCCGCACACAGCTGCTGTCACGTACCTGCAAAGCGCTAACTGGGACTTGGAGCGTGCGATTGTGCTGTACTACGAGATGAACACCGCGGCTAACGAGCACCTCAACGACACCGCACGCCGCACAGCAATGCCTGGTGGGTTCCCAGGCGATGACTCCATGGACTCGCCAACGCCACCGCCAAGGTCTTCTCAGCGGCGTGGTGTTGTGGAGGCAGTCAGAGAAAGATTGCAACAATGGGGCGCCCAGCATGGACAGTACCAGTACCTCCCCCTGTTAAATAATAACAGCACCACCACGGGTGCAAGCTTTCTTGCACTGAGTACAACATCTAAGTTGATATACGTGCTCCAAATGGCAATGTACATCCCGCTGGTGGTGTTCCAGCGCGTGGCGCTCGTTGTGTTTGTCGTCCTCGCAAGGCTTTTCCCAGTCGTGAAAAGACTCACAGAACGGTACTCCCAGGGGAGACAGGGCTCAAGGAGCGAGCCCAAAGGCGTGGACCCAGCACAGGTGGCACGTTACTTCATCAGCGATATGAACACCTACTACGGGAATGCCGATAGGATAGAGTTCTTCGAAGGCGGATACACAAGCGCTCTCTTCATTGCCAACCGCAATGCCAGATTCATCATGGTTTACCTCCATAGCGATGAACATGACGACACTCCAGAGTTCATACAGAACACCCTGCTGAGTCCCTTGGTGCTGGACTTCATCAAGGAACATAACATCTTGGTATGGGGTGGTAATGTCTCCAATAGTGAGGCTTATCAGGTTGCGAATGCAGCAGGCGCCACCAAGTTCCCCTTTGTTGGACTCGTCGCTCTGCAGTCAAAGACAAGAGAAACACCAGAGGGAACAACTGCAAGCTCGCCTAAGCTCTCGGTTGTCGCTAAATCGCAAGGGTTGGTTTCACCTGAGAAACTCGTATCCAAATTTGCAGAACAAGTTGACAAGTTGGAACCCACTCTCATCAGTATAAGAGCAGAAAGGCAACAGCAGGAATTGTCTCGTGTTATCAGGGAACAACAGGATAGTGCATATCAGGCTTCCTTGCAGCGCGATCGTTTGATCGCTGAACAGAGGAAGTTGGAGGCCATCGCAAAGAAGAAAAGACTACAATGGTTACAATGGAGAGCCTCCAACCTGCTACCTGAAGTTGAAGCCACTGCAAAGGGACAATTTGCTCGGGTGGCTATTAGAACGACTACCGGAGAGAGGATCTCCAGAAGATTCCCTAAGGATGCCCCTCTGGAGGAGATATATGCCTTTGTGGAGCTGTACCAATGTGGAATGGTTGATAATTTCTCCGCTGTGGATAAACCTGATGATTTGGAATTCCACTACGCTTTCAAGTTGATCTCACCAATGCCTCGTGCAGAGTTAATGCCCTCCTTAGATGCACAGATCAAGGATGACCCGAGTGTATGGCCTGGTGGAAATCTGATAGTGGAGATGGATGAATGAACCTACGTAACGAATCAACTTATGGCCTTTAACTTTTCATTAGACATGTGTGTGTTTGTGAACATGCGTTATCACTTTGCAGCTTTCTTCTTCTTCTTTCCCTTGTCCTTCTTCTTCAGTCCCGTAGCACCAGACTTGATGACCGAGGAGTACTCCTTCCAGAACTTGCTCAGTTGCTCTGGCACGACTTGTGTAGAGATTTTCTTCTTCTTGGACTTGTCCTTCGCACCATCTGTGATTCTTATGAGGATAGGATACGACGCTGTGGATCTCTCGATCTTAGAATCCTCGAGAATTGGCTCGCCAGTGACAAACTGTGACACTTCTCCCTGTTTGCTCCCACCCTCGATGAGGTCCTGTGCGCTCAGTCGTTTCTGCGTTATGTACAACGATGATCTCGACTCTTGTGCACTGGTGAACAGCTCGCCTGCTGCCTTGAGAAACTACATTCACATTCTGTTAGTCTTCTGTTGTCCACAATCCATGTCCTCATCGTGCGGTTCAGTACTCACCTCGGTGTTGCTCAGTAACGTCATCTCTCTGAACTGGTTCCTCTGCTACGCTATGGTGGCTCAAAACGAGTGAAATGATTATGGGCCTCTTGTGCTTATGTTCGACGCTTATTGAACCGCACAAATAAATGGCAGGCGTTGATTATGTCATAACTAATAGCATAATTCCCTTATTGGGGAACCTTCCTTAAAAGATAAATGACACATCTTTGAGAATGACAGAATGGTGTTTGGGTGTAAATCTGTTTACTTTTCACCGCATTAGGAATTCCAATGGGCGATTAAATTTTATGTGTCAAATTCTATTCACTCGGGTCATCGTTCCTGGAAATAGAAGTTGAACTCAATCCGTGTGGAGTTGCTATATATTGGGGGGCAAAAGACTTAAAGTGACAAGTCTTATCTGCTTATATCCCCAGGAGCCTCACAAGGCAGCATCCAAACAATAGAATGAGATACCTCAGTGCAAACCAGTTCGAGGTGTATGAGCAGATCGGCAAAGGTGGCTTTGGTGTCGTGTATCGTGGCCTAGACCGCGTGACCAAGCAGCAGGTCGCCATCAAGCAGATTGACCTGGAATCCACGGACAATTTGGACGACCTGCAGAAAGAGATCAACATCCTCAGTCAGTGTCAGTTGAAGCAGATCACACAGTACCAAGGATGCTTCGTGAAAGGGTACAAGCTGTGGATCATCATGGAGTACTTGGATGGTGGTAGTTGTATGGACTTGCTTGTTCCCGGTCCCTTGAAGGAAAAATACATTGCCATCTTGATGAGAGAGATGTTGCTGGCGTTGAGTTATCTCCATGAGAAGGGACGGATTCATCGTGATATCAAGGCTGCTAACATCTTGTTGAACAATGAAGGTGACGTTAAAATTGCCGACTTTGGCGTTTCCACACAACTATCAAGCAACTTATCAAGAAGGCACACCTTTGTTGGTTCACCCTATTGGATGTCCCCCGAGGTGATTCTGGAAGAGGAGTACAATTACAAAGCTGACATCTGGTCTTTGGGAATAACCGCTATTGAACTGGCCACTGGTAAGCCACCACTATCACACATCCCACCGATGAAGGTGTTATTTCGAATCCCTGAGAACAGCCCACCTAGGTTGGACGACACCCATGGTTGGTCAGCTGATTTCAAAGAATTCGTGCAGAGCTGTCTACAGAGGAATCCAAATAAGAGACCAAGTGCTAGAAGATTGCTGAAGAATAGCAGGTTTATCAACTGTGCAGGAAGATCGAATTCTCTCAAAGAGCTGATTAAGAGGAAACATGTATGGGAGTTGGAACACGAGAATAAGAAGAAAGGGGCAAAGTATTACATCCCAACGATTAATGATATCCAGAATCACGACAATAGTACTCATTTCGATTTGGGTGACGATGACAGTGAGTTGGATAAGTCTGAAAGAAGCTCAGGAAACATTTCAGAAGTTGTCATCACGAAGAAGAGTCCGTTGAAATACAGTTTACAAGAGAATTCCAACTTGTTGAACACCTCATTTCGAGATCGCTCTACTGTGAAGCTTGCCTTGCCCAAGAGAGGGCCATCCAGTCCAAATTCCAACTCTGAGTCGTCGGCCGCAGGGCCCAGAAGCACGGAAGTGAAGTCCGCTTTTGACTCTTCGTTAGACTCATTGAATCTACAAGATGACGTGCAACGTGTTAAGCTCCAACAAGTTGGTTACCTATTACAAGAACTCGATGAGGATGTCCTTTCGCAATTCTGTTTGAGCTTCACCTCTCGATTGCAGGCTCCATTGCTGATGACAACCTCAGCAGCGAGATCCCTTGGTACCAGCCACTCTGCTGGTGCTACAGACCACTCATCTATGAACATTTCTACAACACAGAAAATTGGCCACGTTCTCACGCCACGCACCCCGAGAAAGGCTGAGAGCGAGAAGTTGCTGCTCAAGAGATGGGCGGACCAGTACTTTACTTAATGAACGAGTTACCGATGATCTTGGGTCTTGGCTCAATGGGTGTAGAACAGTAGTTTGCAAGCAGCAAAGGAGGGGTCAAAAAGCGGGTCCACCTTTGCGTTTTCCATCATTGTATTGTGTACGACAGTGCTTCAGCGTCGTTGCTTGAACAAATAGACCATCATTACACTGACACCGACAAGTTGCGCTTTGGTGTTCGGCCAACATTTTAGCAGCCTCTCGAGGCTCTCTTTTTTGACACAAATTGATCTGCTGCACAAAGATGCGGAACACAAGTGTCTGGTGGTGCGCACTTCTGATACACACACACACACTCTGCTGAGATCATTCCTCATTGCCCACTTCCAGGTTCCCACGTTCACACACGCTGCTATTACCTGTCTCGACCATAAATAATAAGACCCACGGTGCTCCCTCGTCTCGTCCCGCCATTACTCCCCAGGAACACAAGCACAAGCACAAGCACAACGATGAAAACCTCAGTACTCGCCCTCCTGTTTATGCTAGCCCTCGCTGCACCGCTGCCAGTGCCGCCGATCCAGAGCGCATTGCCATCGCTCGAAGGCACCCCTGTGACCCGCTACTCGTCCGACTTCACCAGAAACATATTTGTTAAGCAGATCCACTCTCACAACGACTACTGGCGTGATGTTCCTCTTTACTCTGCACTCTCATACGGTGTTCAATCAGTGGAGGCGGACGTCTGGCACTTTGACAACGATGACCTGTTGTATGTCGGACATCACCAGGCAGCATTAGGTCCACAGAGGACCTTTGCCTCGATGTACATCGACCCATTGGTTGAGATCTTGACGCAGGCCAATCCTGAGAATGCCTTCACAAAGACTGCGACCCATGCAAGCGGTGTGTTTGACACTGACTCTAGTGCTACCTTGTACTTGTTCGTCGATGTCAAAACACAGGGTAATGTCACCTGGCAATACGTGGAGAAGGCCTTGCAACCGTTGCAGGACAAGGGATGGCTATCGTTCTACAACGGAACAAGCTTTGTCAGTGGTCCTGTTACTGTCATCGGTACTGGAAATACCCCCTACGACTATGTTGCATCCTTGAAGACAAGACACTTCTTCAATGATGGTCCGTTGACGAATTTGACCGGTTCCACTCCAATGGAATTGAACCCAATTGCATCTTCATCCCTTTCTTCAATCGTTGGTGTTCATAAGGAGGAGTTGGGCATTGAAGGTTTGAATGCCACACAGTTTGCCCTTTTGAATCAGACCATTACCAAGGCTCATAGCTTGGGTATCAAGACACGTATTTGGGATGTTGCATGGTGGCCTGTTCAGAAGCGTGATAACTTGTGGAGACAGATTCTTGCCTCTGATTCTGACTTCCTCAACGCAGATGATTTGGAGTTGGCTTCTAAGTTTGCCTGACCCATCTACTATTTATGATTTAGATAGGGGGTTGTTCTTTTGCTAAAAATTTATCTCAGTAGTACTCCAATTCCTCCTCTGTCATTTCATTCTGGACCCAAGTCGCCTGACAGTTCTGGTCATTCAAATTGTCAAACTTGCTGAACATGCCCTCTTTGCACTTCCCATGGCACCTATCACTTACCGGACAGTTGAAGTAAGGGAAATGTTCGTATCCAATGTCTCTAAACCAGTGCACCTTGTGCTTATCTGCAAACAACGCGACGCCAACACTATGCACTGGGGCATCACCCCAACGTTCATAATAGAATCCACCCGATTGTTCCAAGAATTCGACCCATTTGGAATAAGCATTAGCTCTATAGAAATCCATATCACCAATTTCGAAATTACTCCAGAAATGACAAGTTGAATAACCATGAGCAACTTCAAAGTTTCTTGGGTTTTGCAAGTTTTCCCTTAACCATACCGAGGCGGCATTTTCATTCAGATATTGAGGATGTTCGAGCAAGAACTCCATTGTGGTTGGCCATAGGCTTCGTACAGATTCTGGGGAATCGTATAAGTTAAGCACATATCCATAAACTTTATCATTCTGTTCCATGAACCTGAAAACGTCGTAATCGATGTCACAAAAGTAATTTGTGTTTGGTTCCAAACGCCAGTAATATTTGAACTCTGACATTCTGGGATGTTTGTAGAAGGATCTTGAGTAGAAACGACACATGTTATGATATGAGAGCTTTCTTGCGTACCCGACGCCACTATCCTCGAGGAACTTGAGACCTTCTTCCTCCTTATCGGGATCAATGTGCGAAGGTTTATCCCATAGTTCGGGAGAGACCTCTTCGAAGAAGCATTCTGATTCTGTGACGGTTTTAATACCCTGTTTGAACTCATCAGTAAAAGGCTGATCGTTGAGGAAGACGTATGGGTAGTGGAACTTGTGGTTAAACGTCTGCTCAATCTGTTTGATCGTCTCAGAAATCCCCTCGAGTTCCGCATTACGCACGAGAGACATGAAAGTGGCATTTGCCCTGGTATCTTCAGGCCTGGACAACTTGAACCCCTTTGGCTCGTCAATCTTCTTGCGCATCAGGTTAGCCATGAACTTTTTGTTGTTCTTGACCACTTTGGCGGGGTCACTGTGCTGTTCTTGCTGGAACGCGGGCTGCATCAGCTCACGGATGCTGGACGGCGTTGTGATGGTAGTCTTGAGTGCCTGCAGCCCGTCCTCGATTTCGTCGTAGAAGGAAGAGGTATAGTTCTTGACCTTGCCGTGGTAGAAGTTGAGGCTGTCTCTCAGCTCGCCGGAGAACACCTGCTTGTCCAGCAGGTCGAGGTTGAAGTGGACGGCGCACACGAGCACCACCACCACACACACTGTGGCGGCAGCAATCTTCTGTAACCGTCTGGTCAGCATCCTGCACCCTGGTCCTCTTGCTAACGCTGTACTCAACTGCTGAGCATTGTGTCTCCCCATCCAAACTGTGAAAGACGCGCTGTTGTTTTCTGTTGCCCGCTGCCAGTGTCCGGATGTTCTCAAAAATAGACAGTAGATTCCCTTCGATTACAGAACAGAGATGGCCACGGAGAACACGTTTGGCGAGTACTTTGCTCAAGATATTGGTATTTTTGATGGAACAGCAAAGTTCTATCTTGTATCTTCTTTTGACTTGGAAGATATTGGTTGAAATTGCTTGCCAGATGGTGATAGGAAAACATAGTAGACAAGAATTGGGAATTCAGCAAAGATGGGAACAACGATATTGTAGTTTTGCAACTTGACTTCATGAGGATGGCGTCCGATAGTTCATTGGGTTTCTGGCTTGAGGGGTTCAGAGAGCTGCTCTTTTAGGTGTGTTTGATGCTGCCACAAAACCAACAAAAACTCAACAAGTGGGAGAAAGAACCAAGAGTCTTCTTGCGACAAACTTGACTCGTCACTTAGGCAATCCATGACCAATGATACCTTGGCGGATATAGGTCACCTTCAAAACCTCCAGCTGGTCAAACGTTCGCCCATCAATGGTGAACTCTTTGACGTCCTCAACGTCCAAGAACTTCAAACGTGGATAGTACCCAACGTGAACCTGGCGATGCTTCAATCCACACTCAATAGTCAGTCTATTGAGCAGCGGAGCGGGCAAATGAAGAGAAACAGGACGTTGTTTCTTTATCTCATTAAGGTATGATGTCTGACTTTCAGCGGGGTCACTTTTGTAACGAACCTCCAAAGATGTCAGTCTTGGGAACGTAATCCCTGTTATACCTCTCACCGTTCTAACCCTCAGTGATTTCCTATATATGTAGTGATTCCTAGGGTGAACAACAGTTAACGACTTCAGTTGTTGAGAGAAGACATAGATCAGTTCATTGGTGTTGCAATAACAGCCCCCATCTTCCTCGTTGTTTATATGCAATGACTCCAACTCTGGATACCATTCACGCCAAATATTGGTTCCCTTCTCCTGGTCCAACCTATCCAGACGCAGATCAAGAACCCCATAGAGAATCAAAGACTTCAAGTGAGGTGCTCGGATATGAGGAAGGTACACGCGCTGAGCCCAAGCAGAGAGGCCAACGGGGGGCAGTGGTTCTGTAATAACTAGCTCCTTCAATTTTGGTAGCTCACCAAAGGTTTCAGCTAGACTCTGATTCCAGGCGCCCTGTAAGCTCAACGCTTCCAAGTTGTGCAGCCCAGCAAACCTGATATGGTAGAGCAAAAAACTCTCAACGTAAAGATCGTCCAATGTTGGGGGCATCCAAGTGGTATATGGTGCGAGAGGTTGATCGTAGAGTAGTGCATATCTTATTCTATCAGTTTGCTCTTCGTCTGAATTGTATGTAGAGTGCTCGAAGATGCCAATATGTTTCAACAGTGGGGCATCCAATCCATCAAGGCTAAAACCAATTACAAGCTCATAATCCAAGAAGACCGTGAGAAAAGTCAAGTTGGATGCAACAACATTTCGAAACAATGGTCCTTCGTAGCGCCTAGTCCGCATATCTGGAAGTACTACTGTCAACTTCCTCAAGTTAATCATTCTCAGGTTTTCAAGACCTGACCAACCAGTGAGAGTCATGAAGTCGCTTAAAAGGAATGACATGTCCTTCAGTACCTTTGGCGTATCAGAATCTTCTGGCACAATTGTGATTTGGAAAGAGAGCAGGTCACACCGCACTTGTGCCAGATCTAGGAATTCTCTAGCTTCTTTCCCAAAGTCATCAATCAAAATCTCCATCTCCTCCTCCACTTGGCCGGGATCAACTATAACCTCGAATCGACTGTCATTATACACAGAAGAAAACTCCAGCTTGTGGTTGCATTTGGAACCTCCAACGAAGTGTAAACGCATTGGTGGATCCAGCTTAGCACGTCCCGCCACCACAGGTTCCCCGTATATCTCACTCATCCATTTAACTTGACCTCTCAGAAAATATTCACAGCGGGAATGGCTCACTCGTGTAAGCATTGGAAGCATTATTTCAATTGTGACCTCACCAGTTATCACAAAGAATGTGCGGGCCCCTTTAGACACCAATAGTTTAATGTGTTCAAGATTCCAACCACAACCTAGACGAAGGAAGACCACATTGATAAACCGGTTACTGTTCTGCGGCAACTCCAATTCACGAGGATGATAGATCACAGCTATGACATCGTACAGAAGTCTTGGACTCGTCGTGGGTATTTCTTCAACCATACGTATCAATGAAGCACCTATGTAGCAAAGTATATGGGCCTGTATCTCCAGTGGTAATGACCTCAGGTTAAATTGCTTAACTGGTGGAAGCGTCAGGGAAGGCGTTATTTTGGTGGTCGTTTTGGAAATCTGAGTGGAAGAATTGGTATCTGTCTTCATATCCGGGGAAGTGCTGTTGGTGTTTGCATCTGCCTGTGATGATACATCCTCTGCGTCTGGCTTAAGCACCGGAGAAGCACGCTTTCCTTTCCTGAATATACGTTTCACTCGTTGCATGGCCGAAGATATTGAGTCTCGACAGTTGTGAGTAGAATGTATATCCTTGTAGGACGCAGTTAATAGTCCCAGGCTGCTTGGAGACTGAGGACACCAGAAATTCGTGTTGCCTCATGCAGCTACTTGATACGGCCAGGTGTTTGGGTTTTATGGGACACCAAATACCAACAGAAGAATATAAAATATAAAACGAATCAATCCATTGGCAGACGGTGTGTGGCATTGTATCTTGTATCTTGTGCCTTATGACATCAGACAGTGATGACCAAGTGGAGGGATATGGGACAAGTTGTGATATCCACCTTCCATTCTTAACCATGCTGCACTGTCACTAAAACGATGAAGCTCAAGTACAATTTTTCCCATGAAGTTCTGAGTGCACAGCAATCGTAGAATCTCCAAGGCAAGGACTGGTCGTTAGTTGTGACTGGTACGCAACGATTATGATGGAGGCTAAAACAACTGTTGTGCTTCTGAAGAACATGCATATTAGCACTGTATCGCAATAGATCGGGCCCCACATTAGCAATAATGAATATCTTGCATGGAAATCCTTGATGAAGTATGGTCTTACATATACTCAACTGAAGTAGTTTAAGCTGAATTGAGAAGGAGTGAGATGAAATGGCATTATTTTGGAACAGACATGTCTCACGACTGTCTTGTCTTCCTAGACAACGGAGACTGCACATATCCCTTCCCCGGGGTCAAATACATACTCTTTCTCAGATCGTTGTTTCGAATGATCTTCTTTGGTGTGAACTCTCCATCTTCAAACACTTCAATTTGTTCCCTCCCCTTCATATCGTGGACTTTGAACAGTTTCTCCTGACGACCAGGGGAATAGTACGAGACTCCAGGGTTGTTCAATGGTCCATGTGGACCCTGCGTAGCATCAACAGCAACTTCTCTGCGAGCAACCGATAGTTGCGGGTTCACGTACTTCCGCTGGTACTCGTCAAAGGTCTCTCTATAGATCATCTGTTTATCCTCAATCAGTTGGAGATATCCCTTCACAATCACGAAGTATAACACAACAGATGTTATCAGCAGGTAGAACAGGTTAATGAACGACGAAGAAGAGGTATAGAGTAACATCAAGTTGAAAGGGGGAAAAGATATGAACAAATATGTGCAGAACTTGGAAGGGTTCCATATATTCATCTCCCAGAACGAGTCCACACCTTCAGGCCCTTGGTCACTGGACCATGGCCACCATGAGCGAGTGTTCGAAACCTTGCGAGCGTGTGAGGACGCCACCACATCCTTGTTGAAAACAACATACCGCCTCGTGGTCATCATGAACATCAACGTGTTGATGATATTCACAGCAATGATCAACCACTGAGCACAACCGGCGAACCACAAGCCCCACGCCTGCCCACCACCACTACGGAAGTACTTTGATCCTTGAAGCACACCCTCATCGTACTGGAAGTACTGCGAGCGTCTCACAACAGGCTGGTTGTCCTGATACAACCTGACGAAGAAGAAGATCACAGTGAGAACCACACCCATTGGCAAGGCGACTCTCTCTGAGTAGGAGTCCCAATCGATGAGCGAGACCTGTTCATTCAGGGACAAGAGCAAGTCCAATGGGTATGCTCTTATCCGTTTCCACAGCGGACGTCTGCGAACGACTGCCATCGTTGCCTTCTGTATAATTTTCGGTGTTCTCTCTGATGTTCAAGAACGTTGTTGTTTACATTTGAAAGAAAAACACAGACATATGATGAAAAAATGTTAAACAAGAGTTGGTTTCTATACGGAATTACATATACTATGCCAGTTCAACGGCGTAATCGGAGCCAATGACACCTTCCAGAACGTCGTCGCCTACTTCGAATCGCTCAATGAGCAAAACACACTCCCTGGACTCCACCCTAATGTCATTGATCCAAATTCCAAACAGGTCGTCATCAAAGTGTTCGTTTATCCTGATCAGCTCACCAGTCGAGTAGAACAAGGAGGCACGGATTTTCGGCCTATAGCCATTCCCTGGTGTCCATAGGTGTAAGCTGACGGTTGTCTGTCTGGAGGGTGTAAAACTTAGCTTATACCGATTCTTGCCACCCCACTTGAACGAGAATGGCTTGGTGAATATTCCTAATCTCGTTAATTTGCGTGAGATTTCCACCGGTTGTGATGAATTGATGATGAGTGTGTATGTGGCATGGATGTCGGTATGGTACGTGGATGGGATTAGCACATACTTCCCTCGTTTCAACTCCACTTTGCTGGTCATGACACCAGGTGAATACTTCTCATGCACAACACTCACCGATTTAGAGGTGATCAGTCCATCAAAGAACAGTTGCAAGTTGACTAGCGTATCCCGTGGCGTACTCAACTGCACGATCATGCTTGTTTCTTGTCGTACGATGACTTCATATTGTGGGTTCTGTAAGTATGATTGATTGCCCCAGTGTCCACCACACGTCTCAACGTCCCATTGTTCCTCGAGCTGTTGCATATGTGCAAAGAGATTAGGAGACTTGTGCAAGGTGAAGTCTTTGTCAGTGTATGCATGTAGTGTGAATGTCTGTGATGTTGGAGAGTCATGAAATATCACAAGAGTGACACATTCACGAGGTTGTAACGTCACCGTGGTCAGATGGAATGGAGTATTATTAGCAAAGTTCTGGGTCAAGGGTATGGTCTTGTTGAACAGTCTTTCACCGTGTGATTGGAAAACACCAAGATTGATTGCTGTATCCACATGACCATTTGTCAAATGCTTCTCCAGTAAGATTTTGAACTCTTGTGGCTCATCATCGTCGTTCTGGAGTTTATATTGCGGCATTTTGAAGAGTAATTTGGCCTCACCGGAGTGAATAGCACTGACCGTTTTATGCTTCAAGTGTTCAGGGTTCCAATTCAGGTAGAGTGTGTCGAAATGCTGGAACAAGTCATCAAATTGGACAATGGTGGTATGTTTTAACCATGGGTTTTTCACAACGACACATCTGGTCGAATTATCCATGGAAGTGATGGCGTAGTCATGATCAGTAGAGTACTCTCCATGTGTATGGTTTCCCGTTCCCAAAGCTAGAACGAGCTTGTTCTTCTGGAAGGGATCATATAATCTCTCCCACAGAGAATACAAATCTGGACGAGATTGTGATGACACAAACTCGGGAATCCACCCCGATAACATATAAGTATCCAAACAGGCATTCGAGCCCTTGAAGTCATAACCATGGCCATGTACTCTGAGGAATGCCTTCTCCAATAGAGCGGGCCATATGAGTTTCTCATTAGTTGTTGATCTGACGTACAGAGATCCTTGAGACACCTCTGGGAGGGAAGGGGAGACCTCGACAAGACGGCGACAACCGTTGAAGTGGAGAATGACCGCATATCGAAGAGCTTCTCTGTGGGGCGTGATTGAACTTACGAGCAATGACGAGTTGAGCCGTGATAGCGATAGAAGCGCCGTGACGAAGGAGCAATTCTGCAGCAAATCTTGAAAGATCCCGTCAAATCCATCATAGCCCCAGTAATCAACACTTTGCGCATTGTAATGAACGAGTGTGAGCTCGTTTGGGATCAGAAGCTCATCTGACAGGGGAGTGTTCTCCACGTACTGGACGTTGTACATCACTGGTGGATAGAAACGTCCATCGACATGGGATGATAACCACTCCAGCGACATATCGAAGGGGGGTCTTTTCTGCTGCTTCACAAACTCGTAGAACTGCATTGCATCGTGGCAGACGTTCTTGATGAAGGCTGTGTCACCGTCACCGTCACCATCCTCCTGGGACTTGAGCAGTGTGTTGAGAACAACCATGCACTGGACCGCGGTCTCTTTGGCGGCTGGTGAGCCTCTGGACCACTGGAACCGGGCACTCTCCAGCAGCCGCAGCGCACGGGCAAGTGAGTCGCTGCTATCCTCCATTGGTGGATGCCGTATTCTCTGCTTCCCCCTGTTTGTATCTAACACACAGCAACTTATTGGATACCAGTGGTTGTTTTTGTATGCCGTTGCTATGGTTACGCACGTTCCCTACGACACAGATTCAGAGGAGCAGGCTGGGTTCACTGCTTGGACATTAGTCCTTGGGGGGCCGCTACTGTGACACAGTGTGTTGAGGAGCCTGGAGTCTGCTCGTGCAACGTGTCCTCTGGGTGACGTGTGATAGGTGACAAGCCCCAACAAGCGAGAAAACAGCCTCACAGAACGCCAGCAAACGCTCCCTTTTTCGCTCTCCGAACGATGAAATTTTGCAGGCCAACAGTGAAAGTAAGTGAAACCAACGGGGCGGACGAACGCAGTTGCCCCCTTTTCAGAGAGGAAACGACCACAGAACGGACACACCGGAGGCTGTTGCCATCGCTACATCACACACAGCAGCACAGCCGCAGCAACCACCTGTACACTGCGCACAACGAGCTCAATTGGTGGGTTGTTCTTGTATCAACCGATTTATTTACTACCCGTGTGACTGAGGGCTCTCTTGGGCGCACATAAGCACATAAACACACGCACACACGCACACACACACACACATACCACACACATCTAGGAAGATGGGAATCTGCGGGTCCAAGGAGACCAGAGAGTCCAACGCTCCCAACCAGCGAACACCAACAGGCCAGACAGCAAAAAGGACCGCCCCTCCACAGAATATACACTCACAGTCACAATCAACACAGGTGTCACCATCGGAAAAGCATTCGTCTGGATTGACAGAGACCTCAAGTGGCGATAAGCAACCACTGCAACAGACACGTCCCTCGGAAGATCAGTTTGGCTTGGAAGAATTGGACGTTAATCAGCTGAGGAAGCAATCCATCGTCGCGTCCGTGTCATCACAGGGGACATCCTTGAAGAATGCCATCACCGCACAATCTGGAAACAAGGACAGCCACGAGTACACAAAAGTGCTGTTGCTCGGCACAGGTGAGAGTGGCAAGTCAACCATCCTTCAGCAGTTGAGAATCCTCCATTCGAGCGGATTCACCGATCAGGAGCTCTACGATTTCAAACCGTTCATCTTCAGCAACATTGTCTCCTCCGCAAAAGACCTGATATCTGCATACAGACAGTTCAACGTCCAACTGCAAGGCGAATCCTTCACTGAGGATGATCTGAACACGATCATGAGCTCACAATCCCCCGTGGACCCAACCGCATCGTTCGACCCGAAATTGGCATCCTTGATCCAATCACTATGGAAATGTCAATACACAACAACCCTTTTACAAAAACACAGACAAGAGTTCTATCTCATGGACTCGGCAAAGTACTTCTTTGAAGAACTCGACAGGATCTCTCAAGTGGGCTACAAACCAACCGAGGCGGACGTTGTCCGTACGAGAAAGAAAACATCAGGTATTTTTGACCTCAAGTTTGAACTCCAAGGATTGAAGATCCATATATTTGACGTTGGTGGACAGAGATCGGAGCGTAAGAAATGGATCTATTGCTTTGATAATGTCGCCTCGATCATCTTTTGCGTTGCACTATCCGAATACGACCAGGTGCTCTTGGAAGATAAACAGAAGAACAGATTGGAAGAATCTCTCACCTTGTTCGACTCAGTTGCGAACTCAAGATGGTTTTCACGCTGCTCGATCATCCTCTTTCTCAACAAGATCGACGTGTTTGTGGATAAGTTGCCATATTCACCTTTGGAGAACCATTTCCCGGATTATAGAGGCGGCAGTGACGCTAACAAGGCTGCGAAATACATCCTTTGGAGATTCACAAGGTTGAACAGATCTGGGTTGCCAATCTATCCTTACATCACACAGGCTACAGATAAGAACAACATGAAACTGGTGTTTGTCGTTGTCAGAGAGAGTATATTTTCGAACATATTGCAAGATACTGGATTGCTCTCCTGATGTGATGAACATGTGATGTACATTTGATTTATTATGATGTGATGAACTGTGGTGGAGCTGATATTAATGTGATGATTCAAAAGTGGTTATCTATTCGGGGTGTGTTTGGGCTTGGCTTTGTTTTGTGTGATTTGTTTCTCTTTGTTTATCCTGCGATCTCTACTGTGGTTTGAAACCAGTTGGCTGGATCCTTATTTAACTTACTCTTGACCTGTTACTTTAGTGCAAATGACGTTGGTAGTTGGCAGTCAACATGTCTAATCCTCCAACACCTGATCCACATCATCACATTTGTTGATGGTCATGAAGTACGTTTCGTGTTCATATCCATGCAACCATTCCCAATAAGTGAGGGTAGAAGCATTCTGGTTGGTCTGATGCAATACAGTCTCAACCTGCTGTGGCAATGGCAGAGTGTTCTTGTACAAATAATCAACACCTGTAAGTTGCACAGCGTCCTTTGTATGCGGGAGATTCTTCTTGTCAATAAAGAACTCAACACCGGCTTGTCCCAACTTTGGCGGAAGCATAGGAACGTAGTCTTCGTCATGGACCACTCTGATCAACCCAGTCTTGAAGTTTCCACCTTCCGACAAATGCTGGGCCAAAGATTCACTGTTGAACAAGTTGTTGACCCAATGAACCATCTCAGTGTTGAACCACTTTGGACTTGCGTAGGTGAACACAGTTGGCTTAAAACCCCTCAGTCTGAACTCAATGCCACACAAGGTCAGCAAGGCACCACCAAGAGAGTGACCCACGATGATCAAGCGGTAAACGGGGTACACCGTGTACAACTCAGTGACGTAGTTGACCAACTCCTCGGTGATGGAATCCAAGTTCCTATAGAAGCCAGAATGGACTTTACAATCAACACACTTTGGCACGTTGCTCTTCCAAGACTTGCTTATTGGTTCATAGTCCACCAGAGAGATCATGAAGTCACTGATCCAATCCAGTGTGGTGACAGACGCTCTGAACCCGATGATGATCTCTTGGTTCTTCGAGTCAACAACTGTGAATGCCGTCCCTGTCTCATCCGCTGGTGCCTCTCTGATCCTTGTGATTGTGGCATCACTGTTATGCTCCTTCTTGCAGAAGCGTAAGGAGCATCCACCGTGCCTAAAGGGCAAGTCCTGGTGAAGCTTGTCTGGCTTGGAGATGCATGCGGTCAACTTGCAATAGCCGGCGTAGTGGACCAAGTCTCTGTACACTTTGTCGGAGTAGTTGGCGAGGGACAAACGGGCAATCCCCAAGGAGATGAGGAAGTATGTGAGTTTCATTGTTGAGGACTTGCCAGGGTCAACTACAGGAGTGGCAAGCCGCAACACCAGGTGCTTTGTTCACCTTCATGGGTTGTAATATGGGTTTTGTGTACGCACATTGGTTTTGTGTCACTTCCCATGTACTGTTTGTGCATGGGGATTATCTCAACTCGTTAAGTTTGGTGATGCTGCAGATACAAATTGAAACAAACAGCATCACAACATCAGTGACAGAGGCACACAGACACACTGTGTAACACACCACATACACACCAAATAACGCATAAATCTACCGTATAACCAAACATTCCAACCATTAAAAACATCACAGTGACGTCCGAAAGCGGTAATTCTCCGCATTTTGGCGCGCTCAAAGCGCCTTTTGAACAAAAAACGACGTGTCAAAGTTGTTCAAAAACGCGTAAAAAACGGCCAAAGTTCACTCGGAAACAACGAGAAGCACCACCACCCCAACCGCCAATTGCGAGCTTCCAACAATGGCAAAGAAGGTGAAAAGCGCTGAAAAGTCGCCGGTAACCGCAGGTGCCGCTGCAGACACCGTCGTGCCGCTCGTGTACAAGCAGGGTGCGATGCGCCCATTCCTCGTCACGGAGCCAACGAGTGAACTGGGACAGCTGAGAACCGCAAGCACCGCAAGAGACAGAGTTTACCTGTTGACGCTTGCCGTCGTAGGGTTCTACATCAGATTCAAGCAATTGAAGCATCCAGATTCTGTTGTCTTTGACGAGGTCCACTTTGGTGGCTTTGCAAAGAAGTACATTAAGGGCACTTTCTTCATGGATGTTCATCCTCCTTTGGCAAAAATGCTCTACGCGGGTATCGCATCCCTGGCCGGATTCACTGGTGATTTCGACTTTGAACACATTGGTGAAGCGTTCCCACAGTCCACGCCATATGTCATCATGCGTGCCTTCCCAGCCTTGCTCGGTTTAGGTACCGTGTTCCTCATGTACTTGACTCTTAAGGCATCAGGTGTCAGATCCACAGTGGCTTTCCTAGCTTCTTTGATCATGATCTTTGAGAATGCCTTCGCCACCATCTCCAAGTTTATTCTCCTGGACTCTCCTTTGGTTTTCTTCATCGCAGCTGCCACCTACGGTTACAAGAGATTCCAAAACGAGGTTCCATTTTCTATGAAGTGGTTCAGAGCATTGATCTCCACTGGTGTTTCCCTTGGTCTTGCCGTCTCTTCTAAATGGGTCGGCTTGTTCACCATCATCTGGGTCGCATTGCTCAACGTGTTTGACTTGTGGTTCTTGCTAGGTGACTTGACAGTCCCAATCTGTAAATTCTCCAAACAGCTTGCCTCAAGAGCATTGTTCCTCGTTGGTATCCCAGTGACTTTGTACTTGTTCTTCTTCTCCATCCACTTCAATATGTTGACCAAGGAGGGTGAGGGCGCTGCCTTCATGTCGTCAGCTTTCAGATCGTCTTTGGAAGGTAACAAAATCCCAAGCAACATTCTTGCTGACGTTGGTGTTGGATCCCATGTCTCCATTCGTCACGTTGCTACTCAGGGTGGTTACCTCCATTCTCATGACCACATGTTTGAGACAGGGTCCAAGCAGCAACAGATTACTTTGTACCCACACTTGGACATGAACAACGTCTGGGAAGTTGCATTGTATAATGTTTCTGAGCCGCCAACGTCATTTGAACAGATCCATGATGGTACCAAGATCAGATTGAAACATATCACCACTCAAAAGCGTTTGCATTCGCATGATCATAAATGTCCTGTCACATCTGCCGACTGGCAGAAGGAGGTTTCTTGTTATGGATTCGATGGTTTTGAAGGTGATCCTAATGATGATTTCGTTGTGGAGATCCAGAAGAAGTACACCAAGAACCCAGAAGCCCAAGAGAATCTGAGAGCCTTGCAGTCCGTATTTAGATTGCGTCATGCAATGACTGGTTGTTACTTGTTCTCTCATGAGGTCAAGCTCCCAGACTGGGGATTCGAGCAGCAAGAGGTCACATGTGCTAGCCAAGGTGTCGTCGATAAGTCTCTGTGGTACGTTGAGACCAACGAGTCCGAATTCCTCGGAGAGGATGCAGAGAGAATCTCCTACCCTGTTCCAACATTCTGGGAGAAGTTGATCGAATCCCACCAGAGAATGTGGCATATCAACAAGGGGTTGAACTCTCCACATGCTTGGGAATCTTCTCCAACTTCATGGCCATTGTTGACGCGTGGTATTAACTATTGGGGTAAGGACCAGCAACAGATTTACTTCATGGGTAACGCTCCAGTCTGGTGGACTGTTAGTGCATTGGTCTTTGTCTTTGCCGTTTATGTCGTTTGCCAAACTTTGAAATGGCACCTGGGCGCCGCTGTGGCTGATGATGCTCATATTTACAACTTCAACGTCCAGACTTTGCAGTACCTTGCCGGTTGGGCAATCCATTTCGCTCCGTCATTCTTGATGGGTCGTCAATTGTTCCTGCATCACTATCTGCCAGCTTATTACTTCGGTATTTTGGCTCTGGCTCACTTCATGGACATCTTGGTCTCTTACATCTTTGCCGGTAAGAGAGCCGTTGTTGGTTATGTGTTCATTGGTGCTTTCACCACTGTGGCTATCTTATTCTTTGCAACGTATTCTCCATTGGTCTATGCTACTGCCTGGGACCGCGCTTCCTGTGAGGCATCCAAGTTGATGTCTACATGGGACTACGACTGTAAGAGATACGCTTAGATGTGTTTAGGGTCTACAAAGCATCAAATATAACAACGATTTCAAATATCTAAGACAAATGCGCGTAGTAGTTAGTTACACATCAGTCCCCAGTTGATGAACAAGTGTCCTGAGCTTGGACTCAATGTCTGCACCTTGAGATACCTGTTCTATCTTGCTAATCCTCTCCATGATCTCCATGGTGGATGACCGTAGCTGCGTTGCCAACGTAGCTTGTTCTTGTAGTTCATTCAGTAATCGGATATTATTACTCTTCAGCGTGTCCAACTGCGAGTGTAATGCTTCCAGATTGGTCTCTTTCAGTGGTATAAGGTGACTGGAAACGATATTTATGGGCGTGAGTTGATCGATAGGAATCTGTGATGCTTGACCTTCACTGTCCTTTCTGTCCTGCGCTATAGCAATCAGCTCATCCAACTCGTTCAACTTCTCTTCAATCTCTCTCTCTGAGAAGATCGACGTGAATTCATTCTGTGTGTTTGCCTGCCATGACTCGGTCAACTGCTGCTTGATCGTCTGGATGAGTGCTCTACCATCTTGCGAGGACGCCAAAGTTGGATAACACGCATGCAGATTATCGTCTGTAAGTACCTTCTGCGACTCTGTGAGCGCTTTGGAACACACTTGCTCCAGTCTGTGGAATCTAATGTGCTGTCTGGAGTTGCCCATGTCCTCTGATGCCCTGGAAACCTGTGTAAACTCTTACCACAGTTCTTCTTTGCTTTGATTTGAGTGGCATTTTTGAAATGAAAGAACGTTGTCATGGGAACAAAGATTAAAAGAACATATGTAGGCGTTCATCCGAACACCAACAACATTTACCGCGAACTCGTTCTGTGAGGTTGACCGGTATTAGCAGTCCTTAACAGCTTTCAAAGAACAGCAGCGGTGTCTGTGAAGGCAAAAGGAACAGGAAGGGCAACGGCAACGGGAACACAACAACGAACAATGATGATGGAATCTCAGGCTGACAGACTGATGAGTGAAGTGCGTATTGTACGGGAGTGAGTGCGTGTGATACCAGAGACTAACAACAACAACCCCAGGCTGAGAAGAAGCTCAACTCCAAGGGAGGATTCTTCTCCAATGTGTTTGGCGGCGGTCAAGCTGACAGGTATGAGGAAGCTGCTGACCTGTTCAAGGAGGCTGCTAACCAGTTCAAACTGTCCAAGCTTGGTTCTAAGGCTGGTTTGGCGTTTGAGAAGTCCGCGCAGGCCTCCGTTCAAAGTGGTAACAAGGACGAGGCTGCCAATACGTTGGTCGATGCCTTCAAGTCTTATAAGCAGGAGGATCCTGCAAGTGCGGTGAGATGTCTTGAGCAGGCTATCGGGTTTTTCACTGCTAGGGGTCAATTCCGCAGAGCTGCTAATTTCAAGATGGATCTGGGACAGGTGTATGAGGAGCAGTTGATGGATTTCCCAAAGGCTGTTGAGTCGTATCAGGATGCTGGTGATTGGTTTGAAAGTGATTCCGCACAGGCTTTGGCGAGCAAGGCCTTCTTGAAATGCGCAGACATGAGTGCATTGCAAGGTGAATACCTCAGGGCCAATGATATGTATAAGAAGATTGCACAGAGTGCATTGGGCAACAATCTGGCCAGATGGTCACTGAAGGACTACTTTGTGAAGATTGTGCTCTGCTACCTTGCTGCAGATGACAGGGTTGCAGCAATGAAGTACTTGGAGGAGTCTGTGTCGTTGGATCACGGTTTCTCCACCACCAAGGAGTACAAGTTGCTAGCGGACATCTTGGAAGCTGTACAGGATGGCGACACCCAGAAGTTTGCCGACGTTGTGTTTGAGTTTGACCAGTTCAGCAAGTTGGACAACTGGAAGACTACTCTTTTGCTGAAGATCAAGAACGCCGTGATCACCGCAGACGAGGACTTGCTCTGATCTGAGGGTTGTTCGCGACTCGCATGACGTGATGTGAGGGATGTGATGACAGGGGGGGGGATAAATCGCTATCATATGCTATGCTTTGCTATATGCTATGAGCGATCAGCACGATATTCAGCGGGAGAATACAACTTTGTTATGTTATTGGTTTAATGGTTTTATAAATTTGGCGTTGACATCCAAGATATCTCTGTAGCTGTAGTCCATGTGCGTAAATATGTGTCGTCACAATCGTTGCAGCTATGACGATCTAGAGTGCTGATTGGGTGCTCAGTGCTCACTGTTCAATGGAGACTATAGCGCAAGTTGTCTGGTCAATGGAGCACCCCAAAACCACGCACAATGACTACAGACACACAGACACACACACACACACAGACTACAAACACGCCAATTGACCGTCCACAGAGCACAAAGAACCTTCTGTTGAAGCCTCAGAGCAGCACTAACAGGCAGCCGGTGCGGGCACATTTTTTCATCGATCAAAAAAAAAAAAAAGGTGAGTCAAATAGGGAGGTCAGCGCTTATAAAAAAAATGGGATTTCCACCTGGACCACGAACCGCCCAGAACATCGTCATCACCCACAGCGGCTAACTTTGCTACACGGCGCTATGCTCTTGAGACGTTCCGGATTGTCCGCCACGAAGAGGGCGATTGCCTCTACCCCGAAGATGGCCACCGTGGCCAAGGCCGCCTCAGCTGGTGCCGCCAAAATCTCGCTCAGCCAGATGGCCATCAACGCCAGAAGAGCATTGTCCTCCACCGCTGCCATGAGAGCGGATACCGCCCAGCAGGCCGCTTCATATGCAGGCGCTGGTATCTTGTCCGGCTTCTCTGACGAGAACGCCCACCAGCTCGTTGACGTTTCCAAGGTGCTCATCATCGGTTCCGGTGGGTTGTCCATTGGTCAGGCGGGTGAGTTTGACTACTCTGGTTCCCAGGCTATCAAGGCATTGAAGGAGGCTGACAAGAAGACCGTCTTGATCAACCCAAACATCGCCACCAACCAGACCTCTCACGCTCTTGCTGACGAAGTTTACTACTTGCCAGTCACCGCCGAGTACATCACCTACATCATCGAGAGAGAAAAACCAGATGGTATCTTGTTGACTTTTGGTGGTCAGACCGCTTTGAACGTCGGTGTCCAGTTGGAGAAAATGGGTGTCTTTGACAGATACAACGTCAAGGTCTTGGGTACCCCAATCAAGACCTTGGAGACATCTGAAGATCGTGATTTGTTCGCTCAAGCCTTGAACGAGATCAACATCCCAATCGCTGAGTCCATTGCAGTTGACACCGTTGACGATGCCTTGAAGGCTGCAGAGGAGGTTGGCTACCCAATCATTGTCAGATCCGCCTATGCCTTAGGTGGTTTGGGCTCCGGTTTCGCTAACAATGCCGATGAGTTGAGAAACTTGGCCTCCCAATCCTTGTCCCTCGCTCCACAGATTCTTGTCGAAAAGTCCTTGAAGGGCTGGAAGGAGGTTGAATACGAGGTTGTCAGAGACCGTGTCGGTAACTGTATTACCGTGTGTAACATGGAGAACTTTGACCCATTGGGTATCCACACTGGTGACTCTATCGTCGTTGCTCCATCTCAGACATTGTCCGACGAGGAGTATCACATGTTGAGATCCGCTGCCATCAAGATCATCAGACATTTGGGTGTGGTTGGTGAATGTAACGTTCAATACGCCCTGCAGCCAGACGGATTGGATTACCGTGTCATTGAAGTCAATGCTAGATTGTCCAGATCATCTGCGTTGGCTTCCAAAGCCACCGGTTACCCATTGGCTTACACCGCTGCTAAGATCGCCTTGGGCTACACTTTGCCAGAATTGCCAAACCCTGTCACCAAGACCACTTCTGCTAACTTTGAACCTTCCTTGGATTACATGGTTACCAAGATTCCAAGATGGGATCTGTCCAAGTTTCAACATGTTAAGAGAGACATTGGTTCTTCCATGAAGTCCGTCGGTGAGGTTATGGCTATTGGCCGTAACTTTGAGGAGTCCTTCCAAAAGGCCATTCGTCAAATCGATCCATCCTATGTTGGTTTCCAAGGTGGTGAGTTTGAGAACTTGGATGAGACTTTGGCTGAGCCAACTGATCGTCGTTGGTTGGCTGTTGGTCAGGCTTTGTTGCATGAGAACTACACCGTTGAGAGAGTGCACGAGTTGACCAAGATTGACAAGTGGTTCTTGTATAAGTTGGAAAACCTTGTTTTGATGCAGAAGGAACTTGAGAAGATTGGCTCCTTGTTCGGCTTGAACAGAGACGTCATCACCAGAGCTAAGAAACTTGGTTTCTCTGATAAGCAAATCGCTTTGGCTGTTGGTTCTACTGAGTTGGAGGTTAGAGCTAGAAGAAAAAACTTCGGTATCTTACCATTCGTCAAGAAGATTGACACTTTGGCCGCTGAGTTCCCTGCTTCTACCAACTACTTGTACACTACATACAACGCCACTGAGCACGATGTTAAGTTTGATGACTTTGGTACTTTGGTCTTGGGTTCTGGTGTCTACCGTATTGGTTCATCCGTTGAGTTTGACTGGTGTGCCGTTTCCACTGCTAGAGCTTTGAGAGAGAATGGTAAGAAGACCATCATGATCAACTATAACCCAGAAACCGTCTCCACTGATTTCGATGAGGTTGACAGATTGTACTTTGAGGAATTGTCCTTGGAGAGAGTCTTGGATATCTATGAGTTGGAGAACTCTAAGGGTGTTGTCGTTTCCGTTGGTGGTCAATTGCCACAAAACATCGCCTTGTCCTTGCAGGAGAATGGTGCTAAGATCTTGGGTACTGATCCAAGAGACATTGACAAGGCTGAGGACCGTCACAAATTCTCTTCCATCTTGGACTCTATTGGAATTGATCAACCAGCTTGGAAGGAGTTGACCTCTGTCGAGGCTGCTAAGGAGTTTGCTGACAAGGTTGGTTTCCCAGTCTTGGTTCGTCCATCTTATGTTTTGTCAGGTGCTGCCATGTCTGTCATCAGAGACGACACCGAGTTGGCTGACAAGTTGGGTAATGCTGCCAAGGTTTCTCCAGACCACCCAGTTGTTATCTCCAAGTTTATTGAGGGTGCCCAGGAAATCGATGTTGATGCTGTTGCCTCAAATGGTGAAGTTCTTGTCCATGCCGTCTCTGAGCACGTTGAGAATGCTGGTATTCACTCTGGTGATGCCACTTTGGTTCTCCCACCACAGAATTTGTCCCCGGCTATCATGGCCAGACTCAAAGACATCACTGATAAGGTTGCTAAGGCTTGGAACATCACTGGTCCATTCAACATGCAGATCATCAAAGCCGACGTTGAATCTAACCCAGACCACCCAGAGTTAAAGGTTATTGAGTGTAACATCAGAGCTTCGAGATCTTTCCCATTTGTTTCTAAGGTTTTGGGTACCAACTTCATTGACGTTGCTGTTAAGGCCTTGCTAGGTAAGGAGGTTGTTCCAACGAACTTGATGGATGTCAAGCGTGACTACGTGGCCACCAAGGTTCCACAATTCTCGTTCACTCGTTTGGCTGGTGCAGATCCATTCTTGGGTGTTGAGATGGCTTCCACTGGTGAAATTGCCTCCTTCGGCAAGGACACTGTTGAGGCTTACTGGACCGCTTTGCAGTCTACCATGAACTTCCACTTGCCATTGCCACCTTCCGGTTTGTTGTTCGGTGGTGATTTGACTAAGGAGTACTTGGGTGATGTCGCTAAGACCATTGCTCCATTGGGTTACAAGTACTACACTGCTTCTTCTGAGGTTGCTCAGTACCTGAAGGACCGTTTGCCAGAGGGCTCCGCTGTCGAGGTCATTGAGTTCCCAACGACTGACAAGCGTGCTTTGCGTGAGGTATTCCAGAAGTATGACATCAAGGGTGTGTTCAACTTGGCCCGTGCTAGGGCCGAGAGCTTGTTGGACCAAGACTACGTCATGCGTCGTAACGCTATCGACTTTGGTATCCCATTGTTCAACGAGCCACAGACTTCTTTGCTGTTCGCTACTGCCTTGAAGGCCAATTTGCACACCAAGCTCGAGCAACAAGAGGGCAAGATTGTTATCCCATCTGAGGTTCGTCGTTGGAGTGAATTCATCGGTGGGAAGCCTGTCTAAACCAAACACACCGATTTGTAAATAAGATCACTACGTTCCTAATTAGAAATATCAATTTTCGTGTTATAGCTCATAATGTACAAAGGAAGTCCTTAAGCGTTGTCCAACAAGTAGTTGGTGGCGGCTTCCAAATTCCACTTCTCCTTTTCAAGGGCGGAAAGAGCCTCCTCCTTGGTGAAACCCATACCAGTCAACTCCTGGATGGCCAACGAGCGTGGAGTCGTGGCAATTCTTGGTGGTGCACGAACTGCTGGAGAGGCAGCGATGGTACCATGAGAGGCAACAGGTTGGGCGATATGTTGTTGCCCTTGAACTTGTCCCTGTGTTTGGTTACCAAAACCCGCAAAGATCTGCTCCCATTCCTCATTCTCCTGTGGTGGCGGCGAAACATTAGCATCTGTAGAGGCGTTAGCACCGTAGAATGCGGTGTCCTCCAACTCATCATTTAAGTTCCCTTGGTCCACATCATCGTCAAAGTCCTCTTGTGCTTCTTCGAGCCCATCAAAGTCAAAGTCATCGTGAGGAGGTGCATTAGCAACAGCGACTGGGACACTTTGGGCCGAGTTTGTCGCAAGAGCTTTTGGACTGAATGACTCTGAAGTCTCATGGAATTCGTCATCACCACTGTCACTCTCATCAATATCGAGCTCCCTAATTGGAGGGAATTCATCGTCAGCTGAAGCCTTGGTCTTCACAACTGGCTCCTCAATTGCGGAAGAATAAGCATCTGGCTCTTCAACAGCTGGCATGACGGTCTTTGGCTCATCAAGAGCCGGAGTGAGGTCATCAAACTCATCATTTGGAGTCTCAACGGCTGGCGTGACCGTCGTAGCCTCAGAAGTTGATTCAAAGGCACCTGGGATAGATGACTCAACGGCATCTGCCTCGTCGTGCAACTCGGAAACAGGCGCCTCCTCAGAAATTGTTTCATCAGCAGACTTGAGTTTCTCGACAATCTCAAAAGAACCAGCACCAGAGCTTGGGTCCTCACCAGTAGCGCCACTTGCAGCTCTCATAGTGGATGGGTTGTAATCCTTGCTCAAGACATCTTCAGGAAGGGCAGTCTCTTCAGCAATTGGCTCTGTCAGGGAGTTATCCTCAATGTCATCGCCATCGCCGCGCACGGACAACGGAGCATTGTTCTGGACAGAAGAGGTGGTCGAATCAGGTCTGTCTATGTCCAAGTTCGTTGGATATTGGTCATAATGGTCAGACGTCACTGATTGGGTCTGATCTGTGGTGGCACCAACTGGCGAGCTGAACTCAGTATCCACTTTCTCATCCTCAGTGTTAGAACCGGCCACGGATGACAACACAGCAGCAGTCAAACCACCGACAATGGTGGCACCAGCAATAGCTGCATTTGAACCGTCATGGGAAGAAACAGCCTCCTTGGAGACCTCGACTGGTGCTTCAGAAGTAGCAGCAGTCGAGCCGAAACCGGAAGTAGCATCGGTGATTTGCTTCTCAGTGAACTGCTGGATTCTTTGAGCGTATTCAAATTGTTGATCTTGTAGCTGCTCTTCAGCCTCTGTCAACTGTCTTTGTCTCTCCTGCAAGTTTTCGAACAATTGCTGGACGCGGTCCTCTTGTTCCTTGATGGCCTGTTCATTTTGCTGTTGTTGTTCGTGTCTGGCTTGCAACTCTTGCTCCTTAGTTTGGAAGTCAAGCTCAAACTGTTCATGCTGTTGATGACGCTCACCAAGGGATCTCTCACGTCCATCAAGCTGTTGCTTGAAAGCCTCCAGCTGTGCCTCCTTACTTGTGTAAGACTCATGGGTGGAATCAAGTTCTTTAGCAGCAAGGAGTAAGGCGGCAATTTCAGCCTTGATGGCTGAAGATTTCAAATCAGCAACGTGGAGTTGCTCAGAGTTGATTGAAACCAGACCCTTTGACTGTTTCACTTCACCCTGTGTACTCTGGAGCTGACTGGTGAGATCAATTTGCTCAGCGTTCAAAGAGCTAAGGCGCTCTTTCAAGGATGCATTGGTCTTTTGAGTTTCCTCGAGTTCCGCTTGCAGGGTTTGCAATTCAGTTTGGGCTTGGTTGAACTGAGCTTCCGCAACAGAAGCTTCCTGTCTCAATTGTTCACACTCCTGCTTAGCAGTGACCAACAACGATTCAACTTGTTCAGTTTGGTTGACTTCTTGCTCGTAGGCAGCTCTCAGTTTCATCAACTTGGACTCAATGTCATTCTTCAAAGCAGTCATTCTTGACAATTCTCTCTCGGCCCTGGTGCGCTTCTCATGCAATTGAGTAGTTTGAGAAGTCAGAGAACCAATCTGGTTGGACAAATTGGCCATATCAGTTGTGGCTTTTGACAATTGGCCAGAAATTTCAGGGTTTGAATCAGCGAGTAGATCATTGTTGGTGCTCTTGGAGAAAAGACCACCAGCAATAGCACCAGCACCAGCACCTACAAGGCCGGCAGCTCCGACAATTCCGGCACCAGCGAGTGCAGCACTGGATGAGATTCCAGAACCAGTAGCAGACGCGACCTGTTTTGGTGCCTGGAATACAGGAGCACGTTGAGTAGCAGCAGGGGCAGTTGGTTGGGTCACAATTGTGGCAGGTACTGGGATTGCAGCTGGGATCACGGTTGGTGTCGATGGAGAATCAGCCTTGTTCTTATCAGCCAGACCTTGGCCAAATGAGGAAGATGGGACAAATGGTCTTGGAGCACCGCCAGCTGGCGTGTAGTTGACAGTGGAGTTTGACACGTTTCTAGAGTCCGAAGCGGTTTGATTTGGAGACGAGAAGGCGTCATTCAGATCAACAAGATCATTCATGGAGGAAGTTGGCTTCGAATCTCTGGATGGGATGCGCGGCATTGCATTACCAGTTGGAACACTGTATTGTTGTGCGCTGTATTGCTGCTGCTGCTGTTGTTGGAAAGCTGGATGAGATGGTGGCAACAAGGAGTCTGGAACTACCTCTGGAAGTTCAGCACCAGCAACCTTCTTCTGAATCAAGAACATCGCAATGGCAAACTCATCCTTGGTGAATTCACCGGTGTTGTGGATATCAGCCAGGTCCCAAATGGTGGCCAACGTGTCCTGTGGAAGTTTAGAGGTCATCAAGAATGGAGCAATCTCATTTGGACCAAGAACACCCTTGGATTGCTTGTCCAGACCTTCAAAGATGTTATCAAACTGTGCCTTCTTCTGTGGGGAGATGGACCAGTCATTGGCCGCATTACCAAAAGAGGAAGGGACTCTTGAGACTGGTGGTCTTGAGCCAGTGGACTGTGGAGAGAACGTTGCTGCAGGGTTGCTGGCACCAGTGATTGATGGAGATTGAAAGTACTTGACCTGGTCCCATAAGGTCTGCGGCACCTGTTGTGGGAGTTGCTTGATGGCACCCTGGATGGAGCCCTGGATCAAGAACATGGCAATGACAAATTCGTCACGAGAGAGCTGTCCTCTGTTTTCACGGTCAGACAATGCCCAGATCTGAGAGAGAACGTCAGTTGGCAACTTTGCCTTGAGGAAGATCCCTCTAGCCTGGTCACCACTGATGGTGCCGGATGGGGCGTTTCTGGCAAACAATTGGGCGAATTTTGAGATATCGTGGTTTGACAATGGTGGTAGAGATGTGAACTGTGGTTGCATTGGGGATTGAGCTTGTTGCTGCCCTTGTGGCTGGAATCTGGCCAATGGGCCGGCAATCTCCCTCAGCGACACATCGGGTTTAGCGCCATTCTGCACATGGCCAATGAGTCTGAGCGCAACGAAGAAGGCGAACTGTGTCAAATATCCCAGGTTCTCCGGGTCAGCCAGTTGCCAGATCTCACCCAGCGTCACTGGTGGCAGACCGGTCTTTTCGAAAGTGGCCCTGGCATCCTCGCCGACAACGACTCCTGTGCCCTCGTTGTCAAGTTCACGGAAGACCGCCGTGTAGCTGCGCTGCTCCTCTGCGGTAAACGGCTGTCTGATGGTCTGCTCGCTCATTGCTCCGTCGTTGCCGCCGTGGTGGAAGTGCTGTTTCGGCGCTGTTTGTTGTTGCCGCTGGCCGTTATCGTTGTCTTTCGCCTGCCAGTTCCCCAAGCTCCTTTTTCTCCGGGCCGGCTTGCTGACACGTGCACGCGGTTGGCAGCTTTTCAGTGTTATATTACACAGAATCTCTTCGGAGAGCACCGTGAATGCATCATGCCCTCATTCCCATCATCTGATCATTGAGGTTTGGATCATTTGATGGTAGTTTGTGAGTTGTAATTGGTTACTGATGTAAGATGCTGGTGTTTGAAACCACAAATGCCGAAGCATGTCTCTCCGATCCATCATTGAGGCCTACAAATAGTGACCGTCACATTACTAGGCATTTCACATCGAAGTTAATCTTCACGCACAGACACAGTTAGCTAAAAGAATTCACATTGGTCATTATTCTACAGAAGTCAGACTAATGGCACATACAAACGTCATAGCACAGCGCACCACTTCTATGTGTCCACTTGCTAATGTTGGCCCAAAGAAGACACACCGCGAACACTTATGTTGGTTCCAGAACCAGACAACCAGGGACATCCCAGTGCATGGTATCTTCCCGAGACAGCCACTCACAGAGAGAACAACGAGCCCATAATCCCAATTGGGCAGAAAGAATAAACAAAAAAAAGGGTGCACACCCGCGTGCGTTTGTCAAATACGGAGTGCATTGTGAGTGTTATTGAGGGACCACTGACATTCCGGCTGTTTCACAGGTGAGAAATAAAGTAATATGTGCTCTAACAGTATAGTGTATTGAGCTTTGCTGTACTCTCTGCTCTCTGCCTCCTACACACAGAAGCCCTATCCACTCGTCGTAACTTGTAACTTTGTCACTGCCTCAAGATCTTTTCGATAACGCACAAATCGGAGATCGTACGGTATCTCCGCATTTTGGCAACTTGAGCACCAAAACACCTGGATTGCCAGAATCAAAGTAGTTGTGGACATGCTGACTTTCTGGGGAGCTGGCGGCATTATGGTGCTGAGACCTGATTCCTAGCGGTAGTAGGTACTCTGTACCGCCAATTTACACCCTCTTCTGGGCAAGTTTTTGTTATAAATACGGAGCATTCGCTCCACGATCAGTAGTGCATACATACCTAAATAGGTGTCACGCCTCCGTTTACAACCACCACTAAAGTCGCACAATGAAGTATCAGTTCGTCGCCACCACTCTCGCTCTGGCCTCCGTCATTTTCGCTGCACCATCTGCCGATGCTCTTCCATGGGCTAAGGCCAACCCACAGGCCCGTGCTGTTGCTGATGCATACGCCCAGGCATACGCTGAGGCTGAGGCCATCGGTCATGCTGACCCAGAAGCATATGCCCTTGCCGCTGCTGAAGATGACTGTGCATCCATCGCTTGTCACGCTTCTTGTGGTCTACTTATCATCGCAGGCCAGACTTGTTCCCAGAACACTGACAACACATACCAGGGTCCATATGACACCAACTGTTTGTGTTCAGCAGACTCGGACTTCATGAAGAGCTACCCAGCTTGTATGAATTGTGGCTGGACCTTGTGGAAGTATTACGGTGACTACTTGACCAACGCCCTCTCTGCTTGTTCAGGCTTGTCCACCGAGCCAACAGGTACTTCTAGATGCTCCACCACCTTGACTGCCACTTACGTCCCAGACTTCAACATTGAAGGATGTACTTACTTGGGCAACTGTGATGAGACTACATCTACCACTGCTCAGACGACTGTTCAGACAACTGCCGAGACTACTGTTCAGACTACTGTTCAGACTACTGCTGAAACCACTGTTGCTGAAACTACTGATGCCACTGGTGAGACTACATCCACCACTGAGGCTACCACTGAGGCTGTCACCACTACCAGTGCTGCTACTGCTGCCGCTGCTGCTGTTGAGACCACTGCTAAGGCCGAGACTTCTGCTGCCCAAGAGACCACCACTCAAACCACCAATGCTGCGTCTGCTTCTGAGTCCAAGGCTGCAGAGGAGACCACCTCCATCACTGCTCAGTCTTCCGTTTCCAGCGTCCAATCCCAGGCAACTGTCTCTGCCTTTGAGGGCGCTGCTGTCAAGATCGGTGCTGCTGGTGCTGCTGTCGCTGCCGGTGCCTTCCTCTTGTTCTAAGCGGAGCCCACTTCTTCATCCTCTCCTTGTTAGATACATATATACTTGAAACTAGTTACGACTTAGTACTTACTACTATGAAATTTGAATGGTCAGATCAGCCTGGATGTGCTGACGGAATGTCTTACTATACACCTTTGCCACACTACGTAGCTTCTCCGACATCTTCGCTTAACTCTTTTTGTAAAACGCGTCCCACTAAAATAGTCGCGAGCTTTCATAATTTTTGTGGCTTCTCACCTTGCCAGTAGAGCTGTCTCATTGATCCAGTGTACACAGAGCTCCACATCTGAGATGAAGCTCTTCCTGCCATTCCTTCTTCTCCTGCCATTTGCCAGTGCGCTGCACTTCTACACCACCGCTGGACAAAGCCGCTGCTTCTACGAGGAACTCCCAAAGAATGCGCTTGTTGTGGCTCATTACGATGCACAGATCAAGACCACAGGGGATTACCAGTCAGCCACGAATTTGAACTTGTTGATCACCGTTGACGTATGTCCTCCTTTCTTATGTCTCTCACCTCTCATTACTAACATACCCGATGACAGGAAACCTTTGATAATGATCACAGAGTTGTGTCTCAGAAGGGCCCCGCCCAAGGCGAGTTCTCATTCTCAGCATTGGAATCCGGAGAACACAAGGTATGCATCACACCCTCATACATCGACAAGAAGACCAAGATCCGCGTGTTCTTTGACGTTGTACATTTTGGTGGAGAAGTGATCGATTCACAGAAGCGTGACACGTTGTCGTTGTTGACCAACAAAGTGAAGGAGATCAACAACAAGCTTCATGAGATCAAGGGTGAACAGGAGTTGATGCGTGAAAGGGAGTCCCTTTTCAGAGACCAGAGTGAAGTGACAAACTCCAAGGTCGTTAAATGGTCGCTCGTACAGTTCGTTGTTCTCGGTTTA
This sequence comes from Williopsis sargentensis, assembly GCA_020995425.1. Taxonomy (NCBI): domain Eukaryota; kingdom Fungi; phylum Ascomycota; class Saccharomycetes; order Phaffomycetales; family Wickerhamomycetaceae; genus Williopsis; species Williopsis sargentensis. Next base: position 949,406 of record CP083466.1, on the reverse strand, counting down.
ACCTGTTTCTGGCAACTTCGTCATCTGAAGGGCTTCTTTGTGAAACAGAAGATACTCTGATGTCCAAGTGTTTGCTTCTACTTATAGGTTGTTCGTTTGTTGCAGAGCTTTTATTTTTTTACATATTCATAACCTGTTTGCAGTTTAATACAGAGACGTTTTGTATTGTTGAGCCTTCACTTCTTACCACTCTTGACCTTTCTCTTGATCTTTTGTGCTAAAGATTTGGCATCGTTATCAGCAGACGAGTCATGCTTTCTCTTCTTGCTAACTTCTTTGATATCCTTATTGGACTTGTCTTCACTGGCATCACGACGCTTGTTTCTCTCATCCAAGATCTGTTGCATTGTGGCAGTTTTTTGGAACTGCGGTTGGGATGGATCAATAGCAAAGTCATGCGACGTGAAGATCTCCTTGAATCTTGGATCATTCAAATCAGCCTTGAAACCGTCCTCAATGATCTTTGATTTGTTTCTATGCTTTGACTTCTTACCCTTCTCCTTCTCAGATCTAACCAGTTCCTTCAAGTTAAAATGTTCAGCATTTGGCTTGTCCTTGTTATCTTCTTCCATCATCAACAATTCCAAATCGGCCTTTGCCTTCTCATCAACCTGTGGTTTCTTACCCTTCTTACCCTTGTTATTATTCTTCTCTGCCTTTGCGGCCCTCTTCTCCTCAATCTCCTTTTCCTTGATCTCCTTGATTTTGTCCTTTCTGGATTTACGACGTTCTTTAGCCTTACGTTTAAGCTTATCAATCGTAGTCTCATCACCAGATTCTTTATCTTCATCATCAGTTTTTTTAGCACCAGCTGGTGTGAATATAATTTCCTTGTCAATGTCGCCCTCATCATCACTAACATCAGTCTTGAAGATGTCCTTGTTTCCAATCTTTGAACTACTTCCAGCAAGCATCTTGTACTTATTCTTCAAATCTTCAACTTGGTCCTCCTCGTCATCACTGTTATCAGAGGCCAGGTAAGCTTTGAAATCCATGTCATCCAATTCCCTCTGACTGAAGGACTTGGAGCTGAGCTTGACTCTCTCAGCTGGAGTCTCATCCCACGTGAGTTTGACCTTGGAGTGTTGGAGCGCATCGGTGACAAAGGTCTCAGGTTTGTAATGAGATGGGATCTTATCACAAGAATCGCGAGCTTCATCGTCAAAAGTCATGTCATCTGGAATATATCTCAAATCGAAGAAGTTTGCCGTAGATTCGTACTCTGTACCATCAACATTCTCATAGATGTTCTTAGCACTCTTGATAGAGTCACACTCAACAACGGCATAGTAATATCTTAATCTTTGCAATTGGTAGCGGCGAAGGGACTTGGAGTCATAATCCTTGTCAGCATCACCTTCCTCATACAAGTCCTTACCTTCCAATTCGGAATCGGAATCGGAGTCGTCGTCGTTCTTCTTATTTTTGGAGAACAATTCCTTTGGTGGACCTTCGAGCTCTTCCCTTTGCAAACGCTCCTTACCAAACTCACTTGGGAAGATGTGTACGGACTTGATGAAACCATCAGTTGGAACAAAACTCTGGAACGTGGCAAACAGGTCGACAGATCTGACGTGATCCCAGTCCATGTTCACAACGGCAAAACGAGCAGATGGCTCACCAGTCTCTGGTTTAGAGTCTTCCAGCTCGATCTCGGACTCCTCCTCCTCAGCAGAAGACTCTTCATCAGAGGACGACTCCTCGTCACTGGAACTCTCAACTTCAAGGTCTCCACCACGGGCACGGTCGAGCTTGGAGACAGCAGCGTCCTCTTCCTCAGCCTCGGACTCAGACACATCTTCCTCGGCCACTTGTTCTGAATCCTCCTCGGAATCCTCCTCGGAACCAGACTCATCAGAAGCATCCTGCTTATAGTACTTCTCGAAGTCACTCTTCTTCTCCTTCTTGTTCAGCTTTCTGCCGTATTTATCCACTCCAGCCTGCTTCGTCAACGATTGGAGATCGGCCTTCTTGAATCTGTCATCCACCTGCACCTTGAAGTCCCTGCGCTTCGGAAGCTTGAAGCGCGGGTCGTTGTGCAAGTTGGCAAAACGCTCGTCCTGTGTGACCTTCTTAGACATCTTTGGAACCTTCTGAACGTGTGAAGGGAACAAAACAAGACAGTACAAAGCAAAACAAAACGAAAACTGCCTATCTGAAGGCATTTCGAGCGCTCCCAAAATTTTCTCTGCGATGAGTTCGTGCGCGCACCGAACTTGCTTCCGCTTTTGGACAGAAAGTGCCAAAACACTGCTTGAGACACAAGACTTTGCTGTCTTCTTCTGTTCACTGTTCATCCACTGGGTCGAAGCGTTACAGAGCACAGAGAATGGGACAGACAAGCAGTGTGCAACAGCAGCAGTCGACAATCGGGAACGATGAGCTTCTTATGATGCTGCACAGGAAATGCGCCTCCCAGTTGCAGCCAATTGAACAACTAATGTTGAGACAAAACATGGTGGCCTACGACAAGGACAAGAACCAGCTGATTACGCAGCACGAGCTCACTGGGATGCTGGGACTTCCAGAAGACATGCCACACTTGTCGCACCTGCTGTTTCAAGTGGTCAACGTTGTGGGTCGTTATCCCCTAATGAGCACCACCCACAGCGAAGGATTGAACTACTGCAGCCTGGTCAGGGCATTGGTGTTGCTGAACAAGGAGAGGTGCGCCAAGGTGTTTCCACACATGGACATTCTCAAGGTTATGTTCATAGCGTTGGCGTCCGGGTCTTCACAGAGAACTAAACCTGTGAGTGACTCTCAGACGCTGATATATAGCGCGAATGGCTCGATCGCTTGGGATGAACTTCCCGTGGCGAATGAGGAGGACAATTTGGACATTCCACAGATGGTCATTCCAGCTGATGATTTGCTCGAGATTATGGCATTCTTTTTAGCGATTGCTCGGTTTGAGGCACCTCAATCACTAAGCGTCTATTCTGAGAGTCTTCACCACTTTGACAAGTACAAGAAACAGGCATTTAACATACTCAAGACAATGAACACATCGGTGAAAATGAACTCAATTGATGAATTCACCGTCAATTATGAACAGCTCTCTACTGTTGTGACCAGTGTTGCGTCACACTTGTTCGACCCTTTGAAGTTCATTTTGGAGCAGTTACTATACAGTGAAACAACCGATGAAAAAGCACCACCAGTTCCTACTATTTCCAGGCTAGTCAATGAGTTTACACTATCGCAACTATCCACGTTCTTGAAACCGGAACTGGTGTACTCAAGGATTAGAAAGCTGTATGTTGGATCAGATTCTGGTTTCAGTATGAGATCGTTTGAATCCAAAGCCTTCAAGTGGAATGCCCCAACAATTCTCTTGATAAAGGGGAAAAGAGTGTCTGATAAAAATACAAACCCGCGGTATAAGAAGTTTGATGAAAACTTCCCTCGTTATAAAGGTGGTGTTGAGGATCATGCCACCGATTCAGATGAATTGATCTACGGTGTTTACTTGGAGCAGCCTTGGAAGATCACCAATAAGGACACCTTTGGCACCCCAAACACGATGATTTTCCAAATATCACCAGTACAACGGATATTTGAATCATCCATTTCGGCAAAGCATTTCGTATATTTCAACACTCTAGGTGGTGGTATTGGATTCGGTTCTGAACAGCCAAAGCTGAAGAATAACTTCATACGGTATTCTCCCGGAAATGTGTCACTAACATTGGATGCCAGTCTGGAATTTGCAGTCTTTAGACACTTGGGACTTGGAGGGGAATTCCGATCGAAAAAGGCTGACGAAGTTCAACAGGAATGGGAAGATAGGTTCATACTTAGTGACGTTGAAGTTTGGGGTTGTGGTGGTGCCAAAGAGTTGGCTGACCAGAATAAGCAATGGGAATGGGAACAAAAAGATGCTAAAAGACGCCAACAGATTGATTTGAAGAGTCTTGGTGAGGACAGGGCGTTGTTGGAGATGGCAGGTTTGATTGGACAGCACCAGAGTGGTGGTTCTGTATGAATCTGTGTGTGCTGGTCAGATCAGTGATTGTGATTACAATGTGTCATGAAATACTTAATCATTAGATGTGTAGTGTTATTTCGAATTACGCTTCTTCGTCAATTTCTTCTTGACGTGCTTCTTCAACTTGGTCTTTCTCTTCTCCTTTGCAGATTCCCTTGCTTGTTGCTTTCTGAGCTTCTTAGCGTCCTTGTCCTCATGCTTCTTTCCAACAAGAGGTTTCTCCTTCCTTCTTCTCTCTCCGGTCTCATCGTCATCTTCATATTCGCTCTCCTCATCAGAATCGTAATCACTGTCATCTTCGGAGTCATTCTCGTCGTCCTCGTTATTTTCTCCCTCTTCTTGTGGAATTTCCTCCTTCTCCTCCTTCTTCTTCTCACCTAACAAATCTTTCATGGTATCAATCTTACCATCACTGAACTTTTGGAAGTCTCTTTCCTCCAGATGATTCAGCGATCTAACCAGATGCAATGATCTAAAAATTTCATCGTTCTCAATTTCCTTTGGGTCGTCCGCCTTCAATGGCATCTGTCCAATATAACTCAGCCATTCCTCTTTGGTATCTTGTTCGAAGCCCAAAGAACTAGAATGCTCAATAACAAACTTGAAGATCAATCTCTCCGGGATGACATCAATTCCCTTTTTCATGAAGAAATCATTCACGTTCTTGACATCCATACGGAGGAAGTCCAAACTCATAGGATGTTCTGGCTCAACACTCTGGGAGACATCAAAGATGTATAATTCACCGTTGTGCACGATGGAATTATACTCCGACAAATCTGCATGCACCAAGCGACATTTCTGGAACATGAATCTAATGGAATATATCATCTCATGGTAGAAGTGTACAACTTCATCCAAATCCTGGAATGGGTGGTCTCTCAACTTTGGCGAAGGAAATCCATCACCGTTGGACAAGAACTCCATCACGAGGACATGACTTTTCAGAGCGATTGGTTCTGGGGCATTGAGTCCCGAGTTGTGCAATCTCTTCAAGTTTCTGAACTCCTTTTCAGCCCAGACCTTGATCATCTTTCTTGGGTTATGCTGAGAACGGGCATTTCTGAACCTGAACTCACCATCGACATAACGTTCACGGTCCTTGAAAACGAGAATGGACGTCTTGTACACCTTGACAGCGTACTCTCTGTCGTTGATCTCATCTTCTGCATGGTACACGTTAGCTTCTTTACCCGTACTCAAACAACCGTTAATCTGGGAAAAAGTCCCCTTGTTCATGAGAGAGACGATAAATTTGATTGTACGTGGATCCAGCACGTTCTCCACGGTGGCTCTGTCAGACTTGTCTCTCGACAGTTGCTTCTGCTTAAAGCTAAGCTCGTCAGTCTTGATCTTGTCGGAGAACTTGTGCAGGATTTGCTGCTTGTCCTTGGTCTGGTTCTGCGTCGTGTTGTGGTTAGTGGGTGTGGTCTCCTCGTCCGAGGAGAAGTCTGAGTCCGAGTCGCTCAGCTGAAGCTTGTCCATTCTCTCGTGTGTATCTTCCATGGTGGATCTCTCACTCTCGAAATGGCACTAATAACGGAGAAACAGCCACAGACAGTTGTGTCCCGCAGAGCTCATCGCCTAAGCATCAAATTTTTTTTTTCTATCAGAAGACGGCCAAATCGGGTAGTTTTCGCGTGTTTTTGCTCTCTTGACTTGAAATCCTTTTAATTTTGCTCTGACACTGACAGCTTTATGGCACAAACAAACGTACACACACAAACACTCACTCACACTCACTCACTCAACATGGCACTGCTGCATAGCATTCCACTCCCGCAGGTATGGCTTTCACTCTCTTGAATTTCTATCTGGCCCCTTGCAGCGCTCTCTAACACCGCCAGCTGTTCCTCACAAAACTGCCCCTATACGTGGGCATTGAGCTCATCCTGGCCATCGCCATCATCAACAAGCTCTCTGGTGTCTACGGAATCCTCTCGCTGTTCACTGGCCACCCTCTGACCGCGGTCCAGTGGATATTCTACATCGCATCCATCTGCTGTGTCTATTACTACGGCGTTGGCCTCTCGACTGTCCTCAGGCCCAAGGTTCGTCACTACGCAGCCATTGTTGTCATCTACACCCTCGACACTTTTGCAAGTGCTCTCTTCATCGCATGGTTCGCTGTGGAATGGATCTACTACGAGGACGTGAAGTTGGAGATCAAACAGGGACAGGACTACTCAAAGAGTGCTACTCAGGGATATGAGTACGGTTGGATCACGCTTGTCACTTTGGCGGTGATCGTTGCCAGATGCTACTTCAACCTGGTTCTACTTAGCTTCTACAAGAAGATGATCAAGTATAACAAGAACTTGGGACTGCCAATCATCGAGTCCGACATTGATCTTGACTTGAAGAACCAGCCAAAGTGGAAGCAAGTGCTCTACAAGTTTGAACATGCCTGCTACAAGTTGTTGAACCAGCTCTGAAACCTGTATAATTACAAAAGTGCATACGTAGACCATTATTAATTTGCAGGCTCGTAAGATTAAAAGATTAAACAGGGAAAAATCAAAGGATTGTAACGAAATAAGCTGTAGCTGTAGCTGTAAGTGTATGAATAGCAGCTGTGCAAATCACAACTCTGTGATGAAGGTGGTCTCAACGTAACCTATGGACTTCTCCTTGGTTCCCTCGAAGTCAATCTCCATGTCGTTCCAGAATTGGTAGATGTAAGGCTTTGTGCCTGCGACTCCACTAACAATGTTCTTCACAAAGACTGGAATCTCATGCATGACGTCGACTCTCTCAATCAGGGTCAAGTCACCAGAAATGATAGCCTCTCTGCTGGCCTTGCCACTGGCAACATCCTCATCAGAAGCCTTTGGATCGACACCGTGCAGATCAAAAGAGATGGCACCCGGTTGTGGCCAGCCAACTTCATCAATCTGGGTCTTCAAGTGCTTGGTGTCATTGTCAACAGAAACACTTAGGATACCTTCGTCGCTTGAGACAAATGCAACCGAAACCGTTGTGGAAGCATATGACTTAGGTGTACAGAACTCCATTACAACGGCACTATACGATTTGGAGTGGAAGTTGAGGAAGTTCCAAGACGCAGCAGCGTGATGTGGCTTCATACCCTGCAAAGCCATGACGAACATGGATAGGCCATCGATGGAAAACGACGTCTCCTCGCCGGTTTCCGGGTTCTTGGACTTGATCTCACCCTTGACGGAGTTTCTAGGCCAGAAGACGTGTCTCATGGATCCCCATGGCTCCTCGACGTTGTCACCGTATATCGTGGTGCCGTCCTTGCCAATCTTAGCTGCTGGCGCAATCTTGGTGAAGACCAAGTCCACGAGGGACTCCTCATTCACCTTGGAGATGATGTGGTACTCCTGCTTGTCAGCGTCCAGCTCGACTTGCAGGTCCTTGGCGTAGAAGTTGGTGCCCTTGATGACAAAGTCCTCGAGCTTGGTGGACGTCCAGATCTGGCTGCCGGTGTGGATGTTGAAGATCTTGAATGTGAACTGCGCGGTCGTGTGCAGCCCAACAACGTTGGAGTGGATCAGCTGAGCAAAGCCCAAGAGGCCCTTCTCCAGGTCGCTGAAGTAGAACACCTGTGTCTCGACGTTGGTGGACGTTGGGGACAACCATTCGAAGTCTTGCGTGGTGGCCTCTGTAAAGGGCTGCTTACCCGCCACGGCGGCAGTGATTGGATGGATGTATTCAGGGCCGTACTCCGGCTCTGCAATACCAGTGACGGCTGAAATACCTCCTTGGACCCACTTGAGCATCGTTTGTATGCGTGTGAGAGAGAGTGTGTGTGTGTGTGTATCTGTCAGATGTGAAAGAAGCGTACGTTTCCCCCTTTTTGTTTGTCTGCCTTTGCTTGCACTGCTTTTTTTGCCGCTGGGAGCGAAGGAGAAAAAAAAGCTCAGAAGACGGCAGAACTTTCAATTTATCCGGAAGAGAAAGCTTCTTTTTATTTAACCTTTTTTGTCACGTGCTTTCTTCTTGCTCTCCACGTGATGTAAACTACTAAATTTCCCGATTAAGCAATTGTCCTCTTTAACTAAAGTAAAACAAATTAAACTCCCCGATTGGAAGATGTTACCTGTTTAGGAAGGAATGTCTGCCTAAGGTAAACAATCAAAAGCTCTCACAAATTAATGCGGGTACATTCAATTGAACTGCATCTTCTCAAAGATTTCACACATCAAACGCACACACGCTCACCACGCTCACTTGCCATAATGAACCCCTTCAAACAGGCAGTGCCATCCACAGAGCTCGGAGACTTGATCTCCAACAGCTCCTCACAGTCACAGAGGTCGTTCGACAATGTGGTACAGAATGCAAATGTTTCGAGACAGTCAACTCCACCACTGAACAGACTCCCCACGCTCTACGAGGTCTTGAACAGACAGACCCAGCAGCCAGTAGACCTATGGAGCTTCTATGTGTACATGCGTGACTACCAGAACTCCGTGGACTACTTGGACTTTTGGATTGACTCTATCACCCATCTTAGACTCTGTAAGGACTACGTGAAAGGTCTAAGGGAAAGCTTGATCCTCAGCGAAAAGCACAAGTCCACCTCCCTGAGTGAGAAGCACAAGTCGACTTCAAGTGACAAACCTGCTTCTTCACTGAGAGACTCCATCAGCTCGAGTTTACTGCTTGATGCCTTGCTGCATGAAGGTTTGTTGGACGACACGGATAACAAAAGAGTCTCCTCATTCCTCCAGGGAAACGAGTATATCCATTCTTCGGACCCAAGAATCAGTGCCATCTTTGGTGCCCAGGAAGATGATGCCCTCAAACCAACGACGCCTGTGAAGAAGGATGCATACGAACCGTTATCCACACCCGAAAAAGTCTTTGCCGGTGACATCCAACGTCGTTCCAATTCAAACTTCAAGACAAATAACAGAGCATCCACTCGTATCATCCCTGAGCATTTGGAGAATTATATCTCCAATGTTAAGAACGGTAACATTTCACGTTCAACTTTGAAATCTTCGTCAAAGAACATCGTCAATGCGTATTTCCAAGAGAACTCTGCAAAGAAGTTGGTCATCCCAGATAGAATTATAAGAAAGATGAGACACGATGTCGAACTACAAGGCCGTGATGATCCTGATGTCTTTGAAGATGCAAAGAACTATGTGTATTCCGCAATGGAGCGTGATTCATTTGCATTCTTCCTTCAAAAAAATGCATTGCATAACTTGAGTTATAAAGGATGTCTCATAAGATTGATCATGGGACTAGTCTTCCTCTTTGCAGCGTTTTGGATCGCTTATACTCTCATCTTTGTCGATATACAACCAAAGGCCATTAGGTCTGTGATTCTTGTTCCTTTCTTCATTGGAACGTATCTCATCTTGACGTTCCTCTACAGGTTGGATCCACTAATGGTGTTTCTTGGATGGAGTGATAACCCAGAGTTATTGAGACAAAAGACTGTGAAGAGAAGGGCATTTGTTAAGAACTTGAGCGAACCATTTGTGAAGAGTCTGTTACAAAAGAGATCATGGTGGATTGTGTTCTGTACAGTTGTGATAAGTGCCATCCTAAGCATCATCTTTGGTTTAGTTCCAGGACACAGAATATAATGGACTACAGCGGCGCCTAGAAAACATGTCCTACGGGCCGCAGTACATATAAGAATAACTATGGTAATGCAATGATGTGTATACTGTTTGCTTGATCTTAATCATGTAATATGATCACTGTCCGTGTTGGTTCGTCTCTTTTCACTTTGTGGATGTAGAGTTTGATTTCGATGTCGATGTGGTACCAACACTATTCCAAAGCTGCTTCTTCCAAGATTCCAAGCTCTTGTGTAAATCATACAGTCTCCTTAGTCCTTGGATATCCTTCCCCTTTGAAGATTCGATGGACTTGTACAACTCCTCGTACTCCTTGTACCTGTCTTGGAACCTCTGTGCCAATTCCAGGTAATAACAGTCGTCATCCTCACCTTTTCTTTTCTTCTCCAGTAATAATGGAGTTGTACGTGGTTTGGAATCTTCCTGTTTAGGTGTCGCCTTTGTCAGTGGTTTTGGTGGTAGTGACGATGGAGTAGTAGATGATGAGGAAGTAGAAGCTGAGGGAACAGGAGTTGGAGACTTGGTGGCCTGTTTCTTCACCTGTTTAACCTTTGGCAGTGGTGCCAATTTAGCCAATAGTTCCCTTGCAGGATGGTTCTCCGGGTATTTCAAATGATCATATGCCAACTCACAGTTCTTTCTGATCATTTCAAATTCCCTTGGATTCAGCTTGGAATCAATCAGCTTGATTTCTTTGTAGCATGAGTACTTTAGGACAAAATATTCCAACTTGGAATCGTTACGCTTATTCTTCGGATATGATGCGATCACCTGCTTGCCAGAGGTATCATACCGCATTGCTATGGACTTGAGCATCGTTTCAACCTCCTGTGTCGTCAATTTCGTCACCTGTACGATTTCTTTGATTGTCAGTGGTCCCAGCGCAAGCAGTTGAATCAATCTGCGCAAGTTCATGGTCATCTTTAGTGGTGGGTTTTGTGGTGCGGCAGCGACAGTAGCAGTGACTGCTGGTGTTGGCGTTGGGGTTGTAGCGGGAATGGTGGCAGTTGTGGCCTTACTGTCAGTGGCCTGTGCATGTGTATACGTCGGAGATGTAGGTTTCTTGCTTGCTGTAGTGGTAATAGTGGTAGATGATCTCGAAGTGGATGTGGTGGTATTAGTATTAGTACTGGTCTGGGTGGTCATATCAGAGGCACTTGGGGACGAAATCGGGGAGGTGATTTCCAGCTTGGTCTTGATGGAACCAATGTTCTTGAAAGACGTCTTTGTCAACTGCTGGAACACATCCAGCTGGTTCTTCTGAGTTACTTGCTCCAAGTTATAAGTCACGCCGTCCACTTTTAAGGACATTTCGCCCTTATGAATGACAAGCTTGATCCTGCCCTCGTTGCGAGAGAGAAGCGTCTGGAGATCCGCTGTGAGTCTAATAGCATAAGCGGCGTTGGCGGGGCTGCCATTACTATGTGGAAGTAGTCTCTGTGTGCTCATTGTGCTGTGTTATCTCTATCCGTTCCCGTCGTCTCTCTGCCGTACAAGTGCGTGTGCGTGGGGTATCAAGTGGTTAACTCCTTGTGACGATTAACGAAGCAGCAACTGACCCGATCCGGTGGTGTGGTCGACAATGAGATGAGGCAGCCGCTAAATACTTCGTTTCAATCAACGAACCAAAGAACCAGTGGAGAGTGTGTGAAGTTTGAACCAAAAAGCACTCCAATGTCCCAACCAAAGAGAGATCAAATCCTTTGTTCCCAAGATCGTGCCAACAAAGAGAGAACAAAGGCAGACGGAGCAGAATCCCGCTCCCCGCTCCTAACTGTGATTAAAGTGTTTCTTTTTCAGGGTTCAATCTACCATGTTGAGCTAATTTCCCGATCTGGATATTTAATGTATATATTATGTCAGCCTAATCATGTAATTATGTAATCATTGATTCTTTGGGATATTATCCCGTTTGGGACGTTAGGATGTGCCGATTCCATGACATAAGCACGCTCCATCATACAAATTTTTTTAGGTACCCTCATCTCTTGGGTCTGTGTGAGCTCTCTCTATCTCCACAACTACATCCCTCCACTACAATGGCCAAGTCTCTTCGTTCCAAGTCCAAGCTCAGAGCCAAATCCATCAAGCGTGTCAAGGAGTTCCAGCAGGCTGTCGATGAGAGACAGCTCAGAATCGTTGAGCGTGCAAAGGAAAATTTGCTGAAACAACAGGTTGCAAAGGGTGAGGAGCCTGTCGATAAGGAGGCTGAGATGGATGTCGAGGTTGAGGGGGAGACCAAGAAGACTGTTTCCACCAGTGGTGACAGAAACGCCAGACATCATAACTGGAAGATGGCCAATAAGAAGAAGAACAAGAGCACTGCATTTGCAAAGTCAAAGAAGAAATAAGTGGTTCCTGTTTGATCTGACTAGCACCACGCCGCATGATCTAAAAGCTTGACGTTACTGTACACTAATTTTGTTTTTGTTCTATTCATTATTCATATATATCGTTGTTTGGTTTAATTGTTTGCATCAAGGAGATGTTATCATCTGGATCTGTTGTAGTTATAATTACACGGCCCAGGCACAGACACACACACACACACACACACACAAACACAACGGCTACAAGGTAACAAAGAATATAACATGTCATAAGGCATCTATCATCGCATCGCATCATTCAGCAGTATACGTATTATGAACCTATACCCCTTTAAACTTTGCAAATCCTGGACATTTCTCGCCTTCGATATGTTCTGAGATCCAGTCGTTATTGCTTGCAAACTCTTTGAAACAACCAGCACAACGACCACCACTGTCGTTTCTATTAACTTTTGAAATCCCAATCGGATAAATGAAGTGGATGCTCTTCAAATGTGCCTTAAAGGTGTCCTTTCTTGAGAATTCTCCATTCAACGGGTGACATTTCGTATGTTCACTGGAAAAGAAGGGACACTTATAATCCTTTACAACGTCATGCTTCTTCATGTGACGTGACAGATATGATTTGTTCTTGAACTGTCGTTGGCAGAAGGGACACTTATGGTACGAAGGCGCTTGGGTTTTTTTCTGTACGCGTCCATCACTTGGTGTCATTGTGGTGGAATAAAACCTGTGGAATCTCTTTTGTGGCATGTCAAACCCATTTGACGAGCTTGAGGGTATTGTTGGCTTCACTGCTTCCGACTTTATCTGGAGTAGCGTGTCCTTCATCAAGAAGTCGTTCTGTTGAATCTGTTCCTGTGTGGTATCATTTTCAATTGGAGATGTTGATTCGGAGAAGATGGAGTGCTGGTATGATGATGGAACATCGCTTAGTGGTGGTGGCTGAAGCTGTGTATGGAGTGATGTATCGTGTTGTGGCAGTGAAAACCTATAGTCTGGGATAGGATAGTGCAGTCCCTGTGGTTGTAGTGGTGGCAGCGCAACATGCTGCGATGGTGCATTTAGATGCGGCAGTTGCATCTGTGAATAGTCCAACGATTGCGGATACTCCAGCGCATGAACAGGCTCCTTCGCCTCCAGTGGGACGCTGGAAGCTCTGGAATCAATCAACGACTCCTGGTTGTTTAACAACAGGTTGTAAAACACTGAATCCTCTAGCAGTTGCATTGTCCTGAAGTAATTCCTCTATAGCACTGGCACTCGTACGTAACTCGTTGAAACTCCTGTCAACTCTCTCGCGCTAAAAAAAAACTCCTGGGGATATTCAATATCACTGCAGATGGGTATGTGTGTGTATACGCTGATCTTCTCCAACTGTGGTGAACACGGGCTCGGACAGAAGTGGAATGGTAGGCAGGTGTGGCACTCTCGAGACCGGTTTTTCAATCCTTCTTTTTTCTTTTTTTGCAAGACGGTGCGCGCCACAGCTCGCCACAACGGTCGACTCTTCGACTCTCAGGTAGCGCTCTGTGCATATCGAAGACAAAGGAGGAGTAGCAGCGGTGTTGTGCAGTCACTGCTGTGATGCTGTGGTTGTGGTTGTTGACGCTGTAGCTTGTGGCCTGTGTGTTATCATATGTGTCACTGCATTATCTATGTGAACATCACAGAGCCACACCTTAGGTGTCACATTTTCTACAGTGCTTCGAAGGCTGATAATTAATTATGCGGTCTGCAGTCGTCCCTATCAAACTAGTGTCTGGGAGATGATCCGTTCACCTTGGAAGAACTGACGACATTGACGGCGCCCATGAGGTCATCCGCATTCAGTAGATCCACTCCTAGCTCTATCAAGTCGCTCCATACAGCATCCCTCTGTTCAACGGGCCACGTTGGCGTATCCCAAACTCTCGTCATGACCCCAGCGTCGTGGACTCTCTTGAACGCGGCCTGGATCAACTCGCGTTCTTGAGGAGTGAGTCCTCCGGGCGTTGTTCCCTTAGAATTGATGATTCTCCTTAGTGCTGCAGACGATTGTATTGACACTGTAGAGATCGGGCGATCGTATCGTAATTGTTGTATCTGAGTCACAAACGAGTCAAACTCGACCAAGGGGGCATCGATGAACATTGTTCTTGGATTCATCGAGGCGATCTCCTCGATAGGATACTCACCACTGATGATCACTGTAAGTGGACCTTGATACCATGTGTCGGATACCTTGTTGTAAGTGGTAACGTATCCCTTGCTGATCAGAGGTTGTAGGTGTAGTTGTATGAGTTGGAAAGCTGAGGCAGGGTCATTCTTGATATCCAAGTACAGGTATAACGTCTTGCTTGGGTCATCATCAAACACTCCCTTCATTGTTCCAGTATCGTTAGTGTTCACAGAATCCAACAATCTCTCCAGTGGACCAGTGTACAACTTCCTCAACGTGTGAGAACTCCTTAGTTTAATGTATCTGTGTCCCACAAATAGTTCATAGTCGCCCAGCGACCAGATATCGGCCTCCACAGACTGTACACCGAGTCCTAGAGCATCAAAAAGTGGTTGTTTCCTCCAATAATCGTTATGCGAATGGATTGGTAACACGGGCCTGCCTTCGTTTAACACATGCACAGAATGTATCGTTCGAGTTCTGGTGTTGATATCGGATAGGGAGGTCCACGTGAGAGACTCAAGCAAGTCATTCATGATAGCTACTGGTCTCTTGTTCAGCCCAATCATCAGTGCCAAGAGTGCAACGACGGCGATGGTAAGCATGGCTGACGTGATCAACAGATACTTCCACAATCGGTTGGCACGTTGCAGTTTTAGTCTGAGTTGGAGTTCTAGTGGGTCCTCGATGAATGGTGAGAGTAGATCCGTGGTTGGAAGTGTTGGTGTCATGTTCCAGTTCTCCCTCTGTAACGTAGGTGCTCACTGCGGATTGTAAGAGAGGAGAAGAAGGAAACTGCCACACGCGCGCTGCCTTTGTTATAAATTGTTTTGTAATGCGCGCATACGTGCGAAATGATTGATTGGCCTACATAAGGGGGAAAACTGCCTTGGATTCCGTGGGGCATCCACAGCTTTTGAAAAGACGCAAGAGCAGCCCCAGCCTCCAGGGCCTCAGTGCCAGACTGCGGTATAAGCATGGGCACTGGGGTACTCCTGAGCAGTGAGCCCTCCTTGTATGGCACCGTACAAGCATACTGCGCTTGCGATATCTCCAACGCAATAAGATCCCGCAATTGGCACAGCGCTAAAACAGGATCGGAACCCATGTGGTGCGTCTGATAATAAAACGAACACACGTCAGCCTACATTAGGACGCAGTCATTTTGTAAGAGAAACCTTGAGTAATAGTCACGTGTTACTGAAGTAGGGCTGCATGAAAATATGCGGTGTGTGGTGTCCAGGTGTTTATGCTACCTATTGGCAGTCCCGTCTAAGGACAGAGACCAACACCCGCACACCAACACAACCAGCGCACAAACAAATTCCCGCTGACGTAACCGAAACATCCACACACCGCAGCCCATAGTTAAGCGGGCGCTTTGTGTTCGCGCTGAGTGTCCCGCGCGCCTGTGGAAAAAAAAGCTGAAAACCTTTAACAACCAACACCACAACATCGAAGGAGAAGACCAAGCAGGTATACCCGTAAAGATGTAAGTCTAAGGCACTCCAAAGGTGACAGTGGTTATACGGTGGTGTATTGGGAGAGACGATCACAGGAAGGTGTGCAGTGCCAGGGGAATACAGGACACCATGATTGCACACAGTTCAAGATAGGATGAGGACAATGAGCAAGCACAGAGGCATTATTAGGCACACGATCACCCACTCACACATATGGTGGCTTACGCATGGACCAGTGGATTTATACACTCTCAGTCCCACACACATACACACACATGTGGGTTACAAACAGATGAGACCTGTCCATGTCATTAGGTTTCACACACGCTTTCTATCCCGCTCTCTCTACATTCCCATCTCTACCAACCTCCCTATTGTATAACAGTACATTGCACATATCAAGAACACCAATACTAACAAACACACAGGGCTAACTTGAGAACTCAAAAGAGACTTGCTGCTTCCGTCGTTGGTGTCGGTAAGAGAAAAATCTGGTTGGACCCAAATGAGGCCACTGAGATTTCTCAGGCCAACTCTCGTCAGGCTATCAGAAAGCTCTACAAGAACGGTACCATCGTCAAGAAGCCAGCTCGTGTCCACTCCAGATCCCGTGCTAGAGCCCTTGCTGAGTCCAAGCGTGCCGGTCGTCACGGTGGTTTCGGTAAGAGAAAAGGTACCAAGGAGGCCCGTTTCCCATCCCAAGTTATCTGGATCAGAAGATTGAGAGTCTTGAGAAGATTGCTCGCTAAGTACAGAGATGCTGGTAAGATCGACAGACACTTGTACCACTCCCTCTACAAGTCTGCTAAGGGTAACACCTTCAAGCACAAGCGTGCCCTCGTTGAACACATCATTGCTGCTAAGGCTGAGGCTGCCCGTGAGAAGGCTTTGAAGGATGAGGCTGAGGCTAGAAGAGCTAAGAACAGATCTGCTAGAGAGAGAAGACAGCAGAGAATCTCTGAGAAGAGAGAGGCTTTGTTCAAGGAGGACGCTTAAACAGTCTGTCTGTTTTGAATGTCTGACTTCTACTGTTTTCTTCAATTGTATGTTTATAATCTGCTCAATAATAATGGTAGTTATGAAATGGACTGTAGGTATGCTTTTTAACCGTATGGTATGTATGATGTATGCCCCATGAGCCATGTCATGTCCCTTGACCTTCACTTCGTTAAGTACGCACATTCTGATCGTCTTCTAGCGGTACCCAATAGACTGATGGATCTCAACTACAGCATTATTAAGTTACTTAGTTATAACATAAACCTCTAAGATTTCGTGTAAGCAAAAACAACGTCGATCGACATAGCACACATACACGAGCTGCTGTAAAAAAAAAAAAAAAAAAGGAAGATAGCTTGATGTATCAAACATCCTTGTGCTTATGGTCTCAAGCCAAAAGCATGAAAAAATGAGTGTACGTGCACTGTATGATCTCGAGAACACGTACATTTCTCTGTTGGTATGTAGAATATGGTAAACCAAGATCACCATGGCATCAGAACTTCAGGCTGAATCATTTTTTGCTGGTCCAAAATCATGTACCCAGGGTTCATGACATGATCGCTACCATAGTTGTTGAACCCTTGGAAATCATCAGCGTTATAACCACCGTCCTGGAGCTCAGTTGATTCCATCGTCAACTGTGGTTGTATTTGTGGTTGATGGTGATAGTGGAGTTGGAGAGGATGTGATGCTTGAGGTGGATGTGGATGTGGTCCAAGATGATTCAAGGGCTGGGTTTGAGGCCATGGATCACTCGTCATAGGACGCACTGGGTATTGCGGTTCTAATAGTGGTGGCTGCTGATGATGATGGTATATCTGTCCTTCGTTTGATTGTCCTCGCTGTTGAGCAACTGCAACAATAACGTCATCGGAAATGGTGCTTGTAGTTGCAGAAGTTGGAACATTCAAATCATCACCAAGTTCATAAGTCGCGGTATCAATGGAGTAGCAGATCTGATCATGGGACAGCTGAAGTTGTGGTTCGTCCTGTGCAATTGGGGTGGGAACCATGGTATTCTGGACTGAAGTGGTAGGACTGGCAGTCTTGACCGGCTCCGACAACTTGGATAAGAACGTTGGCTCAGGAGCTAGAACACCGCCATTTGGGAGATAGAGACGGCGACTTGTAGTCAGATTAGTTGACTTTTTTGTTGCTGGTGTAAACTCCCAAAGGATCAAGGCTCTGACATCCTCCTTCTCATATCCCAATGGTGTATTCTTGTGATAGATAACCTGCTTGATCGTCAACCCCTTCACCCCCATGGACTTTTGGGTCCCACCACGATGAGCGTTGCTCTCAATACTACCAAAGAATGCAATCCAAAACTCTGAGGCAAACGGTAATGCCAGAGTGATCTCCTCATCTTTTTGTGAGACGATCTTCAAATCGTCATTAGTGTTGAGGACCTCATTGCCAAAGCAATAAATCACAGTCTTGCAAGCAAATGCATCCTCTGAAGAGTCAACACCGTTTAATTCCACATGAAGTTTTGTTCTTGGAGTGTGTGCAACGTCCAAAAGGTCCAATTTGACCAAGTTATGTACAATAGAAATCTGTTCACCTTTATGTTTGTAATACTGATGCAGGTTGGGGAACCTATTCTGCACTGTTGCGTTCTTCTTTAATCTCAAGGGCTCTTCCATATTTGGGTTCAATATGGTATAGAAAAAGTTCTCAGAGTTATTCATCTCAAAGGACCGTAATCTGCAATCAACGGCGCTATACACCTTTGTCCTGGTACGATTGGTTCTGGACTTTCGTTGTGATTGTTGTTCTTGTCGTGGTTGATGTGGAGGTGGTGTTGGTTTTTTCTGTTGCTCTTGTTGTTGCAGATGTTGAGGTTTGTGTGCTCTGCGTGGCGATGAAGGTGATTTGCTCTTCGGAGAAGACTTCTTTGATTCAATAAGTCTTGTTGCTGAGCAATCGGTCGATCCCAGTGACTTCTGGAAAAATATCTCTTTAAACACGTCGTCAAACTTCATCAAGGCCGAAGGATCAGTAGGCCCATTGTTGATCAGCTCAATAAGAACGTTATTCTTCTTCAAGTTCTTGATCACCTGGATATGACTCGACACCTGCTTTCTTGTTCTGGCCTTACCTGTCTTCTGTAAGATGTAGTCTGAGATGAGTTCATTTCTTCCACAAGATTTTCCGCCAATCTTGATCTTTGTCAATCCATTCTTTGGGATCATGTGTAAGGCCTTCTCAAACGCGGATTCCACCTCCTCGCACCATATGTTCATTTCAGAAGAGGTCTTCTTCGACGTGGGTGAATCTTCCACTTGATTGCCTTCGGTGGATGTGATTTTGTCCTGGTTGAGTGACGATGGGGAAACCGGTCCCAGAACTGCACGCACTGGTGTTTGTCTCTTGTGTGAGGCTTGATCCTCAGAGTCACCTTCCAGCTCACCGGCCATGTCTTCCACGTGTCTCTTTCTGACGGTACGTCCCACGCCATGGACCTCAAACACCTGCTGGCCTGCCTCGTTGAGAGAAATGTCCACGATAACGGGACCGCCCTTTCGGCGTTGTGAGGGCGGAGGAGTAAGAATGCCGTTCTGTAGTGGTGAATGGAGCAGCTTACTGGACATCCCTTTTGGTTGTTCTTGTTGTTGTTATTCTTGTTGTAGTTCTAAGTGGGAGGAAGTGGCTTTTCTGTTTATGGAGCTTGCGCCTCGAATCAAGCGAAAGGAACAGTGCGATGATGTGAGAGGTCGATCTCAAAACAAAAACACAGAAAACGCACGATGAGCGATGGTCTGTTTGCGGCGTTATATGGCGTGTTGCGGAGTGTAGAGAGTGTACTGTAGAAGAAGTGCACGGTATGTACGCAACTAGCAAGGGGGAGGACAAGTAGCAAATGTAAGGGGGCGACGATGTCGATAAGACAGTTGTCGTCACTATAGTCTGATCTAAGAGAGCAAGGATGGATGCAGCGACAAACAAACACGACCAGAACAAGAAGAGTAAAAGATGGTCGACAGGGGAGGCGGGAAAACAGCCAGTTATATACGCGCACCGAACCACTCAGATCAGGCGAACTGTGCGGTCTGCAAAAGATAGAACGATCACACGTACATAAATTTTACCTACAACGCAGGCGGAAGTTGAGTTTGGGACCTTTCTGTTTAGGAGGAACAGACGCGCGCGGCGATATGTGGGCGGTGGGCGCTGCTGCAGCGACGGGGCAGACGCCGAGTTATGCGCCTTGGTGCAGTGCACTACCGTGTCCTGCATGTGCCTGTGGCAGCATATAAAATGTGACTCTGTGTCCAAAATTGGAGTGCGATCCGCGGTGCATGCGCATTCTTGTGTCATTCGGCCGGAATATGCCGGACCGGGCCTGTTTTCTCCTGCTTTGGGCAAGATATTGCACTTTGTGTGCCCTGTCATGTGCCTATTCCAGCAGGACCCACGCGTCCAGGTACGGCAGAGATCGGTCGTTGTGGCCGATCACGTGTATAACGGTTAAAGTTGAAGCTGGGTGGCAGGTTCTTCAACTATTTGTGAGCTCTGGACTCAGCGATAAGGCTTGGATCATGGTATAACGAAATCTCACATCTCCCGCTATCTGCTTCACTGGAAACGAGGCATGACAAATGAAGACTCGGGCACTTGTCTTCTCCCGCGCTGAAGACGAAGTTATGACATAGAGGTCTATGGATCACTCACTCCGATGTTGCTACTATCTGCATCTCAACTAATGATAATGCAACGTCTGCGTCTCGCTTTCTTGGTGGAGCCAGAGACATGGCTGCATGCTAGAGCACCATGACTCTGCAACAGGATGACTGTGATATCAACGATCATTAATTGGTCGTTCATAAACTGCTATATATTGCTCTGAACCGGAAGCATACAGCTTCGCGTGAAAGGTGGCTCTCGCCATGCTATTCTCCAATTGCAGAGGCATATTGTACGGGAGCATATACGAATCCTAGTTCTGGGAAGCATGAAGCCGTGTTTTTCTATAGTTGTCGATATCACAGTCAGCAAGTTGGAAGAAATCTGTCAAATGTATTGACCAAACTTTAGAGACCTTTCAGCACAAAAGCATTCAAGCAGTTCGCCACAACTGGTATGCGATGGCGCTAACCTAATGGGC
Source organism: Williopsis sargentensis (assembly GCA_020995425.1). Lineage (NCBI taxonomy): Eukaryota > Fungi > Ascomycota > Saccharomycetes > Phaffomycetales > Wickerhamomycetaceae > Williopsis > Williopsis sargentensis. Next base: position 928,784 of record CP083466.1, on the reverse strand, counting down.
CCTGCAATACTTAGAATATTGCACGCAGTGCAGGTAAATAGATCAAGCCCAATTCAGGCGGTGTTGAAACCTCAGTTATATTGATCTGACAGAATTAAGTCCAGACGGTATCAAATGCACATGTACTAGTTGGATCTATAGAGGGCATTGAACTCGCACAGCAAGAACATGAGCCAAACCATGGGTTATTCGTTCATCGCAATCTCAAGCTACGTAGCCAATATTTGGTCAGTCTGCCGGAGTGTCTCTCTTGATGCATGCTTTCCAAAAGCAGTCAATACGCTTGGATTCAAGCTTGCTTTCCATTATCATGATATTTTACCCTAAGAAGATGAATATTAATGACCAAGCAGTGCTACGGAGTTGATCAATTGATTCGCCTCTCTGCAGCATAGTACAATGTGAAGCCTGAGACACAACCCTGAAAGGGCCTGGTATTTGGGATGTGTCGTTGCATTGCCTCGTGACTATAGAGTGCTCTCGATATCTATACTTGGCTCATAAGAAAGCGTATAGAGGATCGCCCTATGCACCCAAGTGCGTGTCTGTCTTTCGCAAGAACACCCTTCTCATCTATCCTTCAGTAACCATGGATTGAATATGGTTCTGGCACGGTAATAAGTAGTGAGTACATAGTACACAGTATAGAGTATACGGCGTACGCAACAAAGATAGGCTTGGCCTCCGTGATTTCACTTGTCAAATATAGAAATATGCTTGGCTGTAACTCGCGTCACTGTTCTGGCATATATGTGCTCTCTTTCTCAGAAAACTATTAACTGAGAGGTCATCACAGAATTATCACGCAATCAATAATCATCAACTATCAAGACATACAATGGCAATCCCAAGTTCGAGATGCTTGTTGTGCACTTCTTGACCTCCAGATTCCAGTGAGTTACGCGGGTGGGCCACAGACGACTGTCCATCACTATGCACGCCGCCGCGCTTCTGTACAATGGGGTATGAAGCATGATGCACGTCTTTCACATAAACTCCAAAACCTAAAACCCCATAGCTGCTGACCGGTGATCACCGTCCTTATATTTGCCACCTATACCAAGCGCAGTCGGTAGGAGTTCCGAGGTAAGTCGTCATATCGCTTCTGGAGTGCACGCCTTACACTTGTATCCTATAAGTTGCATGATTAGTTGGCCGGGCCAAACTTGGGCAATTAGTTAGGGGTATATCCAAGATGGATCGAACTTACCATAACATCACTCATTTAAGATGGGCACAGTATCAGCTTATTCGACAGCACCATCCAACAAGTCAAGTATCGTGATCGAAACAGGCGTCTGTCTACACATTTTGTGGCTATTAACGCGGATGCCAGAGTGGCCTGTCGCTTAAATACCCTCATGCATAAAAATATCTCATGCAACGCACAATCCAACGGTCCGCAGCCCAAGGCTCATGGCCGATCTTTTCCCTTAAGACACGCTTGACTGGGTGATGATCGGTGATCGAGAATCTGGAGCTAGAGAAGTGGTCTATCACCAGCGTGGGGAATGGAACAGGTTCACTTCTCCGTCTTGCGCCTATGGCTGGCGCGTCTCAGATTTCAATTTTCAACGGTCGTATGTGCAGCAGCCGTTGGCTTAGCCATGACAGACACGAGCAGTGGGTCCTGATGGGCTGAAACTCATTTCTACGTGTGCACGTTCCTCGCTCTCTCTCTGTATGTATGCGTGTACTCATAACCTGCAGCCCTATCCCTCATACCTCTATTGTTCTTTGATGTTGTATTAGATATACTGGTGGCCGTTGATATTGTCGTCCGCAAAGAGATCTGCAATAGCCCGCCCGAAGGAGGACGCCTCGACTTTCAATAAAGCGATGCAAGGAGGTAGGCAAGGAGTTCCGAGACACCCAATTCACGACAAAGAATGACATCCTCTATTTACTAGTAGTACCACTCGGCCACCATATCAGAGCTGTGCTGGGTGTCCTATGGTTTCCACAAATAATATGCATGGTTGTTGAAAGGTTGCATATGATCTACTAATGCGGCATGACACGTTGAGATGATCATTGAGGTGATTATCACAACTATGGTATCTGCGAGCTAGTTTTATAACGTGCTAGATAATACATTGAAGGCATTCCACTATTCTGGGGAATGATGCGGTGATGATAATTGGATCGTCGTATTGGAATGTCATGCTGTGCTAATGACTTCTTTTTTATGTTGTGACACCCATCCTTCTTCTTATCTTCACGTAACTTATAAGTTATTGGATGATGTGGCGTACGTTCACACTTCAAGTCGATAGACAGCAAACTACAAGCAGCCACCCGTTACTGTGAATTATTGGCCTTCCACTGCTGGTTCTACCGACCTACGGTTTCCTCTTAGGTCCACTTATACAATGATCGGACGATTATATTGAAAACTCAAGGATGGTACGATTTCAGGAGTTCCCGGATAGCTTCAGCCTTCCGACTAGAAATTACGATTCAAGAGCAGTCGGAGAGATACACTCTTGCAGATCATCGCTCTCAACAATCGAATGATTGGCTATAGGCTGTTATACGGCTAATGGTCCATGGATGTACAGTATACGTTAAGCGGCTACAATGACAAGAAATTTAATTATGTACCCCTAGCTTACAGGCGAACTTGAAGCAACAATCGGCTGATCTCACATAATTCGTATGACCACTGGCACTACTCTCTTGTACCAATTTCGAAACCTTGTCGTATGAAACCGCGAATCCCGATCAGAATTAAAAGTGTTGAAAGCTATCTGTTCGTCAAGGTTGTTATCAACTAGGTGTTGTCCGTCTTACAGACATGCAGTCAGAACACGATTTTCACTACACTAAACAGCACAGTGCACAAGTCTAAAGACTACAGGATAGTTATTGTTATGCGGAGCTTCTCGTCAGTGGCGACTGAAAATGAACCAGGGACCATGAATCAGCGCCGCAAAAGCGCTGTGGCCTGTATATTGTAATAATATCGACTTGCGACATCTTCGTGCTTAGGTAGTAGCTAGATTGAATCATACAAGCCGCTGTGGACGGCCGACGCCATAAATATAAAGCGCATGATCTGATCAACTTATCAATATATACTGAGGGAGCTGATCTATGAGTTATGCTGCAGATGATACGTGTTCAAGTCAATCTCCAAATCATGAGTAGCAATAGGGTGTCGATACAACAATGTTCGTATTATCTTCAGTGTGCTGTCCTCCAAATCGACTTACCATGTCGAGTTTGATGTACTGCATGGTAATCAGCATGACCAGTATGGTTAACAAGCCACTGGACGCAGCATGCAAAGTCCTTATTTGAGAATATACAGGCTATGCAGAATAAGCTCGATACCAAATTCTGATTTAAAAAGGTCAATTGGATGATGCTAGTTCTGCTCAGAGAATGATCTTGCTGAATGATGCCGACTTTATTATCATGCTCTAACATCTGGCCAGTAGGACTTGGACTCTCTCGTGCTCAAGTGGTTAATATCAATATGGAATTCATGTACACGTCGACCAGTAAACAGGATAAAGCGTACACGGTACAAGCATGTGTTGATATCACTAGCTGGGTATGCATGCCCATTAGTAATTTAGGACCCCCGACCATTTCGCCCATCTCCACATGGTCAATGGCAAAAAAAAAGCGGAACTTTCTGAGCCTTCTCGGCGCGGTTGATGAGTACAATATCACCATGTTACGCTTCGAGAAGGGCTATATATCTTAAATATGGGTACCTGTAGCGCAGTGCGGCCATGACACTGACATATTGACTCCATCGTCTTCAAGATAACGAGTCACGACCTCAAAGTTTGGGTCGTATTCTTCCGCACGCGGCATGGGCACTGGGCACTGAAACAACTGCACCTCAGAATGCCCTTTGCTGCGTCTAGACGCGTCTTGCTGCCCGCTCACGAAATTAGTATGCGAATATATGCATCAAATGCTATGAGTTCAGGCACAGCGCGAATCGTGGAGGGAAAGTGGTCTAGACTCAGCTGTACGCAGTGCTAACACGACGCGGTGCGCAGTGACGTTTTGTATCTTGAGCTCAGGAACCAGGAACGTAGCGGCGATCCTATGTCACTAAATAGTGACTTAGGGTTCATTGACTCAGTTAGGGTCTGAGGCTCTTTGGGAAGTGGACTCCCTTGGGAACCTAGAGCTTCTGGGGATGTAGGGCTGCAAAGAGTACAGAGAGCTTTATAAACAATGACATCATTGGACATTATATGTATAAGATTCCATGCGCCCGTTTCAGTCCTCGTCAGAGTCCAAGAGCTTAGCGTACTCATCAGCATCAGCAAACAGTGGAAGAGCCTTGAGTTTAGCCTTCTTGGACTTTTCCTTTTGGTTCGAAGTGGTCTCATCGGCAGCACGTTTCTTGCCCTTCTTTGGCTCCTCAGCTGGTTCTTCGTCGGAACTGAGCTCGTTGTCAGAGTTGTCCTTGAACAGCTCAGCTTCCTCGTCCTCACTCTCAGAGAAGCCCTTGAACGCTGGCTCCTCCTCGTCAAGATCTTCTTCATCCTCACCCTCGACATCGGAGTACTCATCATCGTCAGACATACCGATGGTCTGCAGCTCAATTTCAGAGCCACTCTCGTCGTCATCCTCGCCGGCAGCCACGAGCTCAGAGTCAGAAACGTCAGAAGCGTCGAAAGCGTCAGAGACCTCATCAATCTCGCCTTCAAGAGCCTCCTCGTCAAGTTCCTCGTCATCACTGAAGTCACTCATGTCAAGATCACTGAGGTCATCTCCACCGTCGGACTCGGCACCATCAATATCAGGCTGGGACTTGACAAGAGCATCCCAAACTTCTTCGTCATCAAGATCACTCTCCTGGTCAAACTCATCCTCCTTTGGTTCAGCCATTTTGGATGGATCCTTCTGCTTACTCTGGAAGTACTCAAAGAAGAATCTCTCATCTGGTCTCACCTCCTCAACCCTTCTCTCCAGCCAGTTCTCTGTGTTTGCTGGTACCTCACCGGTTACGGTGTTAGAGGCCTTAACCAACAATGAACCAGTATGGGTACCACCAAGAGGTTGCATGATAGATGAGCCCTTGATTGTAGCTTTCTGCTTAGCATTTCTGTAAACAAATCTGTCTAAGAAGTGAGACAATGTGAACAAACCCAAGTCTGGTTTCTGCTGCTTCTCTTGTGACAACAAAGATTCAGCATATAATTGCACAGTTGGATGGTAATGGTTCAAGAACTCGTTAATCTCCCAGATCGAAGAGTTGGCAGCATTGGCAAACCTTGGATCACGCTTACGACCATCATACTCTTCTGTGGTCTTCTTTGGCTTCTCAACGGCATCAGAACCTTCATCCTCAGATTTAACATCCACAAAGTGTTCCTCTTCACTGTCCTCGTCGTTCATGTACTTATGATCAACTGGGGTATTGATGGCCAAGTTCCTTATTTGTGGAACAGCGGCCTGCAATTCCATGAGTAAATAGAACATACCAGCAACAGGGCCAATATTTGTCCAATTGTAACAAATCTGCACGATTCTCTTAACAAATGCCATCACTCTTGAAATGTTTTGGTCCTTCTTCAAAGCCTTGAATAATAAGTTCAAGTAAATACCTTGTTTAGAAGAAGAAACTAATCTTGGATCAAGCAAGGATTCATAAAGTGTCTTGTAGAATCTGTCGCCATTGAGGTTCTGAGCACTAGAGATCTGGAAAATGAGCATCAATGCTTGCACAGAAGTATTGAAGTTGGAAGAATGTGTGATTCTGAACATAGTGTCCAAATGCTTGTTGTAAATCTCCATTGGCAAGTTGGAGAATGGGAATGCACGGTTCACACCAGTCAACAATGCAGAAAACAGCTTGGAATCTTTCTCTTCCAAGACGTCTTGATCAGTCTTGACGTTCTTGACGGATTTACCACCCTTCTTACCCTTCTTGAAGTTCTTGTTCCTGTTCTTGTAGTTGTTCTGCTTAGCATCCTTGTCATCACCCTTTGGATCAGACTGATGTGGATCAGATTCAATCAACAGCTTCTCCAATAATGCAAAGTATGTCTTGACCAACTCATTAGCAATGTCTTCCTCACGTCTTGTCAAAATTGTTTGATTCAAAGTCAAAACGGAGTAATACTTGGTATGGTAATCGACGTTTTGCTTGAAGACAATGTCGATGACAGAATCAATGACAATCTTCTTCATGTTTGGATGAGCTTGCTCCAACTGCAAGATTTGGTATGAAGTCTTGGAGGAAACCTTGTTATCAATGTCACCAATCTTGTTGACACCCAATCTTAACAAGTTCACCTCTTGTTCTGGTTTAGACTTCAACAAGTCAAAAACGTGACTGACAACGTTCATTCTAACATGGATGATTGGATCATGGGATAATTTTTCCAGTGCCTGGATGATCTGGAAGTAGAAACCCTTGAGGAAATCTTCAAAGTAGAACAAGGCCAAATGTTTCTTCGAAAGCATCATGTTCAAAGGTTGGTTCTTGAAATATCTCAATTTTCTATCTGGCAACAAACCGTTGATAAACAAATCTTTCAAAGCATTGAGAGATTGCAGCTGAGAGTTTCTTGATTTCTTATTCGTGAAACCCAAGATCATCTCAAATGATTTCGTGTTATGCAATGGGGCTTCTTGGATAAGCAATGTCAATGCAGAGATTTTATCACTCAAGGTACCATCAGACAAAATCTGGGCCAAAAACTTTCTCTGAGATGAAGTCTTGGAGAATTCGTCGTAATAACCCTTGTTATCAGCCTCAAGTGCCTCCTTTCCTCTCTGGAAAAGACGGTCGATTTGATCCTCGGTGAGTTGTTCACCCTTTTGGGAGAGGTCCAATGGAACGTTATACCAGTCGATCTGTGGTTGGATCAGGAGCTTGGATGTGTTGAGGATCGTGGTTGGGTCGATTCTTTGATGGGTTGGGAGTTCCTCCTTCTTTGGGAATGATGGATGCTGTTGTTCAGGTTGCTGATCTTCCTCCTCATCTTCCTCTCCCTCTTGCTCTTCTTCTTCCTCTTCAAGTTCTGGAACTTCCTCCTCCTCCGCATTCTCCTTTACCTCGTCAGCTTCAATCTCAGCTTCGTCGTCTTCTCTGTTCTCGATCTTAGCTTCCTCAACACCGGAATCCTCCTGTTCGGAGACGTCCTCTTCGGCGATGACGATAGGTTCGCTCTTTTCAAGACCAATGTTCTTCATAAACGAGGACAAGTCATCATTAAAGCCTTGGTCCAGGGTGCCAGACTCGCCATCAAATTCCTGTTCAGATTCACCATCGGAAATTCCTTCAAGCATCTTAAGGTCCTCTTCAGTGGCACCCAGTTCAAGAGCCTCACGGCGGACCTTGTCCTCAAGGGACTCCTCGACAACAACTTCCTTCTTCTCAGGTTTGCTGAAATCCTTCTTCTCGAATTTGTTGTCCTTGAAGTCTCTCTTGTTGTTGAAGTCTTTCTTCTGGTTATCTCTACCATTAAAATCTCTCTTCTCGAACTTGTTGTCTCTGTTGTTGAAGTCTCTCTTCTCGAACTTGTTGTCTCTGTTGTTGAAGTCTCTCTTCTCGAACTTGTTGTCTCTGTTGTTGAAATCCCTCTTCTGGTAGCTATCTCTGTTGTTGAAGTCCCTCTTCTGGTAGTTGTCTCTTCCGTTGAAGTCTCTCTTCTGGTTCTCTCTTCCATTGAAGTCTCTCTTCTGGTTGTCTCGACCATTAAATTCTCTCTTCTCGTAGTCTCTGTTGTCGTCTCTAGTATCTCTCTTCTGGCCGTCAAAGTTCTTGTCCCTGGAATCCTTGGAGTTGAAGTCTTTCTTCGTCCTTGGCTTATCATCACTGGACTTACTGTCTCTCTTGTTGTCTCTCTTGTTCTCCTTCTTCGAGTCCTTGGAGTCCGCACTGCCACTCTGCAGCTTAGACGCGACCTTGGCCTTCAAACCGGAAAGATCGAGCTTGACACCATCCATCGTCCTTGAAGATTTCGTTAGTGTGCTTCCCATCGTAGATACAAAGATGCATAGTTTGAAGTCGCATAGAAAAATTTTAACCTCATCGCCGTGTGGCGCGTACCGGGCTCTCTCTGGATTGAGAGGAGGATGGACGACACGACAAACTACAATTAAAGACAATGAGCAATGCAAAGGCTTGTATTCAGCGTCCGCCTCGGTCTATCTCACAATAGCGTCCCTCAGATGGCATACTTCTTCGTCCATTCCTTAGCATTCTTCTGATAGAGCTCCTGGTTGGTCTTGTAGATATGTGCAATCTCGGGAACAAGGGGATCATCAGGATTAGCGTCCGTCAATAACGAGCAGATGGACAAGAGCACCTTGGATATGGTCAATGCTGGGGACCACTGATCTTTGAGGATGTCTAAACAGATATTACCGTTGGAGTTGATGTTCGGATGGTAGATCTTGGTTGTGAATTGCACTTTTGGTGGCTTGAATGGGTAGTCGGTTGGGAAGTGGATTGAGAGGAAGAACACACCACCAGCGTATGGAGAGTCTGATGGACCCATTATGGATGCCTGCCAATGGAACAAGTCGTCACCGACTGGGCCAGCGGAACAGGAAGATGGGGGGTCTCTGAAGGGTTAGTTAGTATCTGAAAATAACAATGGATGATAGGTTGGGTTGAAAGTCGAAAGGTTGTGAGGGCGGTCGTTGCACACTAGGCGGTACAGGTGAGAGATAGCCCCTTTCAACGCAAGTTCTCGCTCGTTAATGTTCAAGTTCATCAGTTCGTGTGCCTCAACACGCCATCAAGATAACGATGGACAACAACGTAACAAAAACAAAAAACAAAAACAACCAAAAACAACACCAAGCGATAAGACGGTGTAGCGTATTGGGCCATCATCGTGATCCCCTTCTCAAGCGCCGTGCACACAGATCTCTGGGAGTCACGAAGATCCCCCCATGTAATGACATTTCATCAATCACACCCTGCGACTCTCTGATCAACAACGGCGGCTGAAAACTTCCGGCTGACAACGGGATGCCAGTAGGTGCTAAAAAGCCATTTAAAGGGGAAAGAAACATACCTGCCGAGATCGTTCAATTCTTTGGTGATTCTCTTTAAAGACATAGCGGCGTGTGCTGTTGTAAAACGGTGTTTGTTGTTTTCCTAAAGGGGGGCAAACCTGGTTCAACGACTCAATTTGAAAAGGTCTTGTGGCGAATTTTTTGAACTGGACGGAAATTTCGTCAAATGCGTCGCGTACCGGAAATCTGAGGCTGTTTTAGTAGCGGAAAATGGTTTGCTGCCCTGTAATTTCTTACTCATATGGGTGACAGAGGTAGGGTGATACCTCGAATATCGCACTCCCTCACGTGCACGCCGGTCGGAGCTCTGCCTTTACTATGGAGGAATCATTAATGTAGGTAAGGCGAGGGGAGGGAATGTTGGTATATTAACTACTTCAATATATGCTATGCTATCAGAGTAGTCCCAGGTTATTTTAATGCCATTTTTAATTCCATATTACAGATTGCAATCCGAATTTACAACATGCTTTTATCAAAAAGTGGAGTCAACTACGCTTTTAGAAAAGTGGAACAAAGATAAATGAAACTGTATTAATTTCCAGATCAAACGCACGTGGAGTATGCCATTGAATATAACTGGGTATCATTTATGTAGGTGTCTATATACAATCCCAATACCGCAATTCATAACCGAAATGAAAGATTTGTGATCTGAGAGCTGTCAAAAGTTTAGGAAGCCCCAATTCTATTGGCCAGTTCCATTCTGGCGCCCCAAAGAAGAAATTTGCGCGAACCCCCACCTCCCGTTTGTCTGCGGGTGTATTATTGGTGTTTTTGTCAAAAAACAAAACATGACCTGGCAGGTGGTAGGGACAGTCTCCGGCTGTTCAAGCCTGTATACAGTGTCCTGATAGTGATCCAACCATGCCTTTCTTTTGCAGTGCAGTGCAGTGTGCACCCACGATACGGGAACTCTCCTAGTATTATGGGGGTAGGTTTATGTACAGAGGACGAACTATGGGCATCATCATCAGTTCACATCCCACACAAGCCGCAGTTACGAGCCTGGTTGTCTGGCCTAAAAGCCTACTTTGCAGAATTGCATCATTAGAAGACACAAGCACAGAGATCCGAGGGCTCTCCTCGTGCTAGACACAGTTGCACTGTGCACCCCCCCCTCCAAGGCGTCAGCAACAAGCAACAATATGACCCAGTGTCCCCCACATGCTGTCCAATCTTATTTGTTCTGAGCACCATTGGTCTTAAACCCGACGTCCACTGTATGCCCGCGCGTGCACCCAACAACAAAGCTTTAAGCAACCACCAAGTGTACGGCTATAGCACCCACCCTCTTCGAGGTAACCTTCCGCTCACCTCAGGGCTTACTGGATGACTATCGATTTGCCGTGCTGTGTGATGCGGGCACCCCAGGGGCCAGTGGCAGTGTTTCTCGTGTCGTTGAAGGCGTGTACAGTGCACACTGACATGGCTTATGATCATCCCACATGGTGCATAATATGAGGTGACTCCCAGCCGGATAAACCGTTTCAACACACCAACCCCTAAATGCTATTATTGACGGGGGCGAGGGGAAGGGACCAGACGCAAGCGGCTGGGAACTGTACAGTGGAATGGGAGCACGCCCACGCGCACCACCACCAGTTGCACCCGTGTCAAGGGGGAACGACACATGGCACACACTCATCACCAGTCGACTGTAGGATGGCTCACAGCACACAAGCGGGTCGCGGGGATTGGTTAGCACTGTCGTGCTGGGACTACAGGACTCGCCCTTGAGCTTGCACCTCTGGCACATCTGTGGGGTCTCTCTGGTGTGTGTGTAATGTATGGTTTTCTTGCGCCCCCTTCAACTGCGTCAACTGTCAGAAACTCTCAAATTGTTATCTCGCTCCCTTCAAACCTCAAAACAGGATTATGCGTCCCGTTAAACCAGCCTCGTCCCATTTTATCATGCACGTACATCAAGGGATCAGATGAGGTCCTGCACGGAAAAATTATAAAAGGGAGACACAATGCTCTCTTTGCAACGGTGGTCAATTGGCTGTCCCCCCTCTCATCAAGTAACACAGTTACAAACAACAAACAATGTCAATTCCAAAAACTCAAAAGGGTGTCATCTTCTACGAGAACGGTGGCGAACTCCAATACAAGGACATCCCAGTCCCAGAGCCAAAGCCAAATGAGATCTTGATCAACATTAAGTACTCTGGTGTCTGTCACACCGACTTGCACGCATGGCACGGTGACTGGCCATTGCCAACTAAGTTGCCTTTGGTCGGTGGTCACGAAGGTGCAGGTGTCGTTGTTGCCAAGGGTTCCCAGGTCAAGTCCTTTGAAATTGGTGACTACGCCGGTGTTAAGTGGTTGAACGGTTCCTGTATGGCTTGTGAGCTCTGTGAGAAGTCATTCGAGGCTAACTGTGAGAAGGCTGACTTGTCCGGTTACACCCACGATGGTTCCTTCCAGCAATACGCTACTGCAGATGCTGTGCAGGCTGCTCATATTCCAGCTGGCACTGACTTGGCCGAGGTTGCTCCAATCTTGTGTGCCGGTGTCACCGTTTACAAAGCATTGAAGACTGCTGACTTGCATGCCGGTGAATGGGTTGCCATCTCCGGTGCTGGTGGTGGTTTGGGTTCCCTTGCCATCCAGTACGCCAAGGCCATGGGTTATAGAGTGTTGGCCATCGACGGTGGTGATGACAAGGGTCAGCTTTGTAAGACTCTTGGTGCTGAGGTCTTCATCGACTTCACCAAGACTAAGGACATTGTCAAGGACATCCAGGAGGCTACTAAGGGTGGTCCACACGGTGTGATCAACGTCTCTGTCTCCGAGAGAGCCATTGAGCAATCCACCGAGTACGTCAGAGCTTGTGGTACCGTCGTTCTTGTCGGTTTGCCAGCTGGTGCCGTTGCCCGCGCTCAGGTCTTCAGTGCCGTTGTCAAGTCTGTCTCTATCAGAGGTTCTTACGTCGGTAACAGAGCTGACACCAGAGAGGCCATTGACTTCTTCGTCAGAGGCTTGGTCAAGTCCCCAATCAAGATTGTCGGTCTTTCCGAGTTGCCAAGAGTGTACGCTGAGATGGAGAAGGGTGCAATCTTGGGTCGTTACGTCGTTGACACCTCCAAGTGAACATGAACATGCAATGTATATAAGATACGTGAGCTGATGCTGTATGAATGAATGATTTCTTTCTTTATAGTTCCGTTTCGTAGCAGCTCTTAACAGGAAGTTCTTCTGTCGTTTTGTCCCTTGCTCTCGAATGATGTGAATGATGTGTCCAGTTTAATGTCTCAATATGCAGAGGATCAGAAAGCGGCTTCCCGATTAGGAAGTCAATTGCGCTTATGATTATATCGATCAATTTGAGATTTAAAGGCCTTGATCCCCCCCAATAACATGAGATCCTCCATTATTATGATTACACTGAGTCGATAAAAGGACAATGACACAGATCCCACAGATTCAGAAAGCAGTCATCTTCTACAATCCAGGAGGGGAACTGCACTATGCAGATGTTAATGTCCCTCAGCCTTCCGACACACAGATTCTTATCAAGTTGGCATATTCAGGTGTCTGTCATTCTGACCTTCATGCCTGGAAGGGTGATTGGCCAGAGTCTACCATCTTGCCGTTGATTGGAGGCCATGAAGGTGCTGGCACTGTCGTGGCCGTAGGGTCAAGGGTTTCAAATTTCCAGATCGGAGATCTTGCCGGGGTGAAATGGATCAATAGAACTTGTCACACCTGTGAATATTGCACCCTTGGTGAGGAGACCTGTTGTCAGGATCAGGATATTAGTGGATACACGGTCCATGGATCATTTCAACAATACATGGTTGCAGATGCGATGCAAGCTGCAAAGATCCCGAAGGGCTCCGATCTTGCACAAGTGGCACCAATGCTATGTGCCGGTCTAACTGCGTACAAGGCGTTAAAGAAGGCCAATCTGCAGCAGGGACAGTGGTGCGCTATCGTTGGAGCAGGTGGTGGACTAGGGAGCTATGCTGTTCAATTTGCCAATGCGATGGGATTCCGAGTGATTGCAATTGATGCGGGCAATAAGAAGGAGTTCATTGAGGGAGAGTTGAATCCGGAAAAGTTTATCGACTTCACAAAGTGTGATGATTTGGTAGAAGAAGTTGAAAGGATCACAAACGGCGGTGCTCATGGTGTTATCAACTTTAGTGTTAGTGCCAAAGCGATGAACATTGGTGTCAAGTATGTGAGAACGCTGGGAACTTTTGTCATTGTTGGAATGCCAGCCAATGCCGTTATTGAGAGCTGTGTGGGAGAACACGTTGAAAAGCAGTTCAATATTACTGCTTCCAGTGTGGGAACAAGAGCTCAGATGACTGAAGTTCTATCGTTTTATGAACGTGGTTTGGTTAAATCTCATATTCAAGTGTTTGGCTTGAGCGAACTGGAGAAGGTGTACGGGTTGATGGAACAGAACAAGCTGCAGGGCAGGGCAGTTGTTGATTGCTCTAAGTAGACCTTCAGTATGTATAAGTTAAAAAAAACTTGGAAATTAGACGTGGATTCTGTATGACACAGACACACACCTCGGTGACCGGTCTGCCTGCATAGCTGTCCCTATGCTATCCCCCCCACCAGAAGACATAGGCACAAACTTTCCCCCCAGCAAGGCTGAAACTATCTAATCGAAACTACGAAATCCGGGGTAGCGAGATTCCCATCGGTCCAGAGAGGCCCTTGAGAATGAGCTCCGGGACAGGAGATTGCTGCTAATATTATCATCAGACCGTGTGCAGCCTCTAGTCGCTATAATTATCAACACCGTTGAGGGTGAGGGACATTGAGGGGTCGTTTCGCGGGTGTCGCTCCCTCCGTTCTGTGTCCGATCGAATCTGGTGGTGGTTCTTGTATCGACAGAGATTGAGTGTGTGTGAGACATTATTCCAGAGACAAGAATGAAGTGATTCATCATTCCCGACTCCCGCATCAGTCGAGCACTGAGTAAACTGTAACATGTACTTTCAATTGTCCGACTTCGACTGCTTGCGCCTGTGGTGCTTGTTGCATTCTGTGTGCGTAGTGGGAGTTGTAAACTTGTACAGGTTGCGGCCTGCGATTGATTGGCTCGGTGGTATGAACCCAACACCACAAACACATCAAACACCGCTTCTCGCTTGAAGGGAGCAACAAGTGAGCACTGAAGCGTATGCATCCAGCCTGGGCGTGATCAAAGAGACGCTTAAGACCGACCAGACGCCTCTTAGGTCTCTTAACACCTTAAATCATGCCCTCCCAAATTCGCACTCCGAGTGGCCCCTCCCAGAAAACTGGCGAATGCGCCCCACAAAAGCGCCATCAACGATCTCAGAGCGCTCAGCGCGCTCAGCGCCCGCAAAGTGCCCCGCCGCGGGGCCCGCGGTTTGGAACGTTTTGGCCGTTTGCAAACGTCTTCTCGAGGGCTCAAAAGGGCCCCATGGCAAGCGTACGAGGAAGCTGAGGACTCTGAGAGCACGGGAACGATGGTGCGTGGGATCATTGTACTCCTTGGTGTGCCATTGAGTTGCTGTACGGTTGCAGCGCCCTTCTCCAGCTGCAAAATGGTCACGACTCACTCCCATCGCACTCCGTGGGAACCTTGGTGCTAACATGCACATCCCACCTGGAACTCGCACATCTCACATACATCAACCATGCACCCCCCTCTCGCATGGAAAAAAGTATAAAAGCCAAGTGTTTCTCGTCTAAGAGTTCCCAAATCTCGTTCTTCTTCTTCTTCTCCATTATCCATCGATCTAATCCACTATACAATGTTGAGAACCCAATTGAGAACTTTCTCCAAGCCACAATTCATCAGAGGCCTTGCCACTGCACCAGCTATCCCAAAGACCCAGAAGGGTGTCATCTTCTACGAGAACGGTGGTGAACTCCTGTACAAGGACATCCCAGTCCCAGAGCCAAAGCCAAATGAGATCCTGGTCAACGTCAAGTACTCTGGTGTCTGTCACACCGACTTGCACGCATGGAAGGGTGACTGGCCATTGGCTACCAAATTGCCATTGGTCGGTGGTCACGAAGGTGCTGGTATCGTTGTTGCCAAGGGTTCCGAGGTCAAGAACTTTGAGATTGGTGACTACGCAGGTATCAAGTGGTTGAACGGTTCTTGTATGTCCTGTGAGTTGTGTGAGAAGGGTTTTGAGTCCAACTGTGCTCACGCTGACTTGTCCGGTTACACCCACGATGGTTCCTTCCAGCAGTACGCTACCGCTGATGCTGTCCAGGCTGCTCAGATCCCAGCTGGTGCTGACTTGGCCGAGATTTCTCCAATCTTGTGTGCTGGTGTTACCGTCTACAAGGCTCTTAAGTCCGCCAACTTGAAGGCTGGTGAGTGGGTCGCCATCTCTGGTGCCGCTGGTGGTTTGGGTTCCCTTGCCGTCCAGTACGCCAAGGCAATGGGTTACAGAGTTCTCGGTATCGACGGTGGTGCTGACAAGGAGAAACTCTTCAAGTCCCTCGGTGGTGAGGTCTTCATCGACTTCACTAAGGAGAAGAACATTGTTGAGGCTATCCAGGAGGCTACTGAGGGTGGCCCACATGGTGTCATCAACGTCTCTGTCGCTGAGGCTGCCATCTCCCAATCCACCGAGTACGTTAGACCAACTGGTAAGGTTGTCCTTGTTGGTTTGCCAGCCGGTGCCGTCTGTAAGTCCGAGGTCTTCTCCCACGTCATCAAGTCCATCAGCATCATCGGTTCTTACGTCGGTAACAGAGCTGACACCAGAGAGGCCATTGACTTCTTTGTCAGAGGTTTGGTCAAGTCTCCAATCAAGGTTGTTGGTCTCTCTGAGTTGCCGGCTGTCTACGAGTTGATGGAGCAGGGTAAGATCTTGGGTCGTTACGTCGTTGACACCTCCAAGTAAACTAGACGTTTTTGACCCGTCAGACAAAATCACGTGGGTGTACCGGTACAACGCGTGAACTTGTGCATAAATGAATCTTTCTTGAATATTCCTGATATAATAACATTGTAGAAAAAATTAACTCTACCTCCCCAGTTTTAGTAGAAATCGCCTAAAAAATTTGGTTCGATGGATATTTTTTATGCTAAAAATCAGCAATGAATGATGGCACTGGACATTCCTCTCTGATGTTTTCAGAGAAGGCAATAGCGTTGAATATTTCTCACCATGCGAACTTTGTGAAAACCATCAAAAATGGCATGGTTTGTCTGTATAATAGCTAATGCATAGTACCTCTAAACTCATAAGTACAACTGACTAGCGCCACTGTTGCGCCCAATCGCTCTGCTCTGATGCTTGTTTTGCAACTTCGCGAAACAAAAGCTCATCGCGATCGAACCCGAGTACCAAGGAGAACCATAATAAACAACTGCAACCTGTTGATAATTGTCACTTTCCTCACACATCACCCAATCATCAGAATGTCAGAGCAGGAACTCCACACAGGCAAACGTATCTGCCAGATCATCCGTCTCAAACCCGAATACCTTGAACAGTACAAAGAATGCCACAAATCGATCCCAACACCGGTCGCTTCAAACCTCACAAAATATCATATTGAGGATTATTCCATCCACTATTCTCCACAGTTTGGTATTCTGATAGCCACGATGAAGTACACTGGTCACGACTGGGAAAGGGATGCTGAATTGAGTAGAAATGACCCTGGGAACTTTGCTTGGTGGAGGATGACTGATGGAATGCAAGAGACCTTGATTGAGGGTAGTACTGGCAGTAGAGATACAAAGGGCTGGTGGTTGGATTTGGAAGAAGTGTTCAGAAATGATCATTGAATGCCACTTATAATGCATGTGGGTGGAGAATGAGTCGTTCACTCTGCTGTCATGAGTCCGATATGAGGATGGTCAGAGATGTGCGTGAGAAGTGTGATTACTTAGGTCAACAATCTGTGTGTGAAGGCTGACAGTTGTCATCCGATACTCATGTTGAACCATTCACTTGTCATAATAGGCCAACTCTAAACAATTGAAATTTCAAGACAGTAGTCCTTTTCTCTTCCAATATCTCGTTGTGTTGAAATATTTTAACGAATTATAACTGACAACCTATCATAAGACTAATGAGGACTCTATTACGTTTAGTGTTAGCTCTTCCCTGGCCATAGGCGATGAAGATGGTTCCATTCTAAGGCTCTTCCAATACATGAATTGTCACAGTTCACACAATTCTTTCCCAATTTGTGCTTTGACTCTCCAGTATTGTTTGGATTGAACTTGGGAACCAATTATCTGTATAGGGAAGGTCACAGATGTCTGAGCAGCATGCGGCTCAAGAACCACATTATGGCGTTGTAACACCGAATGGCAAATAACCAAAACTGAAAGTCTCGAAGATGAAGCGGTGGCTCAATGGTAGAGCTTTCGACTCCAGTTGGAATTCTTAGTGCAATCGAAGGGTTGCAGGTTCAATTCCTGTCCGTTTCATTCTTTTCTTTTTTCATTTTTGCCGCGGCTGCGGATCTGCTGCAAGTTGACGCAAGCCGGCTGCATGATTGTAATATTATTATTATTATATTATATATATATATATATGTCCAATCCCCTCATGAATAATTCTGCACAGGCGCTAGCTTGTAATTAATTAGGTATCGCGGAGAACGGGGATGTTCCACACATTCACAATTAGTTGCTGCTCATGATGATGATGTTACAACCTGAATGTGACTCGAAATCGGAAACTGCACAGTGCATGGATCATGCACCAATCAATGATCATGGTTATATTACAGGAGGTGGTAATTAAGTCATAGCGTTTCATAAACATCATAAACAGCTTTACATGAATAGATCAGAGTAGTCTTGAAGGTTTTCTTGCAGGTCTTGAGTATCTAATGACGTCTCTGAACAGCCTTCTTCTCTTGAATTGATCATCCACCAAGAATTCGTTATTTTGATCGATTTCCTGTTTGGCGACGATGAGCTCCACGTCCCTGATTTGACACCATTCTCGACAATCGTAATCAATGTTCCATGAATCATCATCAAATCTCCAACTCTTTGGAGAACTAACCTCATCGATGGATGTCACACCCGGTGGAGGGGCAGTGGATTTCCTATAAGAGTCTTGCAAATGGAAGACATGTGGTGAAAACATGTAAAATTCCCAATCATTGGTTGTATGGCTCTTTTGCCAAATCTCAAAGATTTCCACCTGCCTAATCTCTGGTGGTTCATCGATGATGATGTCCTTTCTCTCCGATTCCTTGACGAGTTTGTCCAATTCCTGTTTGCGAGGTTTCAACAATTGTTTCAAGTCTTTAACCATTGGCTTCACCTTTGGGTGGATCAAGACAAATGTGGTCCAGCCATTGACGATTAGAAGGAATCTCCAGGGGATATAGGGTCCAATAACGATAAATGTGGCAACTAAAAGGCAGAGTGTAAAGAATAGTGAGGTTGATACGCGCTCATCTTTGAAACCTGCGGTACCATACCAAAATTTCTCCAATTTATCAAAAATGGCAACCATTTTAGCCAATCCGTTCTGTAGGTCTCTCAGATTGACCAAGAATTCCATGTTCTTCTTCATAAACACGTATTTGGAATCAACTGTATCCAGTTCCGGAAGTCGTTCTTGGTCATCCTCATCAAAGAACTTGGCCAGCTGTTTCTCATCCTTGACGCGGGCAAAGCAGTTGAACAATGAATCTCCGCGCTCATTGCACGGATGGAGTATCTGTCTGTGCTGTGGATGTCTGTAGAGGTATCCTGGAATGAGAACACCACAGAGAAGGAACACGATGGGAACGATGAAGAGTACGTTCGGGTGCAGCACAATCAAGGTGTACACTACCAGGGTCAGTAGCGTTTCGGAAGGATGGGACCAGTGGAGGATTCTGACTATTGAGTACTGCAAGTGGAATATCGCTCCGAGCCGTTCTGTGAGCTTTCTCAAATTCTTCACAAACGTGGAGAGCGACAACGACGCTGTTTCCTGGCGGATGGGGTCGTTCAATCGTTGGGTGAGGGCGTCCTTGTCGTGGATATGGCTCGGTAGGGACCGCTCGATGAGCTTGGAGAGCAGAATGTCAGTGAAGTGCCTGTGGCTCTTTCTCGCTGCGTTGGCGCTGGTGGCGCCAGTACTAGTGCCAGCACTGGCACCTTGTTCCTGATCGTCTCCTTCTTCCCACGAGTCGCTTAGCCAGAACCCATCACTGTCATCTGTCTCGTTACCGCTGGCCGTGGCTTCTCTCTCCAGCCTCGCCAGCCCAGCCGCCAGCGCCGCAGCCGCCAGCTCCCTGTTCGTCCTGCTCGACTCATCCGAGTGGTCCGCTGCCGCGACCGCCAACTCGTACAGCTGCGCCACAGCGCTGACAAGTCGCTCGTGTGGGGCCATTTGTCCTGTGCTGTGCTCCCCGTGCTACTACTATGCGTGTGGAGGCCGTAGTTAAGCACAAGTGTCAAAAGCTGGGGAAACATCAACAACGAGGGAAAAAGCGAAAAAGCGCGAGCGTAATGCCCAAAGAGGACGTCGGGAGGGGAAACGCAGGCTAAAATGGAGCAAACGGGAACAGCAGATGACTGAGCGAGCCAGTGGGGTTGTGCGGGTGTTCACTGTGGAGAAGCTTGTATAAAGAGGTGTCTGGTTGGCACTGGTGTTTGGTGTTTGTCGTTGGTGTTGGACAAGACAAGACAAGACAAGACCACACAATGGACTCCTACGACAAACAGCTCATCCCAGTTCCAATCGAAGGCTCACAGCAGAAGGGCCACTCACCGGTGTTCCGCAACAAGGACGCCGTGGTTGTCGACCCACAGCTGAACACGCTCTCTAAGCTATGGGCCAATGCTGTGGCGACGTTTGCAGATGCCCAGTGCCTGGGCATGCGCCGTTTCCACAACACGAGAAAGAGACAGCTGGACCTGTTCTACTCGTACCAGACGTACAAGAAGGTGGACCGCAGAAAGCACAACATTGGATGTGGTATCGTACACCTGGTGACCCACCACGCAAAGTACAAGGAGGAGCTCTCCATCACGGGCAAGCCGGAGTTCGTCGTGAGCATCCTGTCCCCGAACAGGGTCGAGTGGGTGCTTGTGGACCTTGCCACGAGGGACCTGTCGTTGACGAACACTGCACTGTACCCTACACTTGGTGCCAAGTCCTCACAGTACATCTTGGAGCTCACAGAGTCCCCCATCATCTTCTTGACAAAGGACCAGATTGCCAAAATCCTCGAGATCAAGCCACAGTTGCCAAACCTTAACATCCTCGTCTCCTTGGACGAGTTCACCCATGACGACCACCACTTGTTCACGCTGGCATCAAAGGTGGGTGCTACGCTGATCGATTTCAGGGCCGTGGAGAAGACTGGTGAGAGACACCCTCTACCAAGGGACTACAACCCTCCAACACCGGACACCATCTACACCATCTCATTTACCTCGGGAACCACTGGTAACCCAAAGGGTGTTCTCATCCCTCACGAGATGGCGGTGGCTGGTGTCATTTCCTCATTCATGGGGCTGGAATCCCCGATCCCATTGCCAAAGGGTGTCACTCGTCGTCCCTTTTCTCAGAACAAGGATGCCAATGGCATACAGATCACTGCGCTGTGCGCGTTGCCATTGGCACATATCTACGAGCGTGAGATTACAAACTATGCCATCTCGGCAGGGTTTAGACTGGGCATGCCATCTTCCCCGAACCCAGCAATGCTGTTTGACGACTTGAAGGCCAGTAAACCGCACTACTTGTGTTCTGTGCCAAGGGTGTTCAACAAGCTGGATGCCGCTGTCAAGGTTGTCGTTAAGCAGAAGTTGGATGCTGGGTTCCCAAAGAACAAGTTGACACAGTACTGTCGCCAAGCGTTTGGGTTGGACAACTGTAGATACTTGGTTTCTGGATCTGCCCCACTTGGATTGGAGGCTGTGAAGTACTTGAAATCTACGCTTGACGTTGGGTTCTCCATTGCGTATGGATCCACTGAGACATATGCCGGTGCCTTTTTCGGTGATGCCTTTGAGACTGAGTTGACCAACTCGTGTGGTGTTCCAAGTGCCATGGTTGAGATTAGACTGAGAGATGTTCCTGGAATGGGATACACCCATAAGGATTCCCCTCTGATGCGCGGTGAGTTGATGATTAGAGGTCCTCAGGTGTTTAGTGAGTATTACAAGAATCCAAAGGCCACTGCAGAATCGTTTGACAGCGAGGGGTTCTTCCACACTGGTGACATTGTGGCTATGGACTCCACTGGGAGAGTGTACATCATTGATCGTGTCAAGAATTTCTTCAAATTGGCACAGGGTGAGTTTGTCACACCTGAGCGTATTGAAAACATCTACTTGGCACATTCTCCTCTGTTGACCCAATTATTTGTGCATGGTGATTCGTTGCAGAACTTTTTGGTTGGTGTTGCTGGCATCTCGCTGGATTACGTTGTTGAGATGTTCAAGAACGACTTCAACATGTCCGTATCACGAGATGAGGCGTTGGGGTTGTTGCAAGATCCAAAGTATAAGACTCTATTGATCAAGCAGTTGAATTCACATGTTGCTGGTGCCGATCTTCAAGGGTTTGAAAAAGTGCACAACATCCACATTGACATTGAGCCTTTGAAGCAGGAGGATGAGGTGTTGACACCCACGATGAAGATTAAGCGTGAGAATGCGAAGAAGAAGTTTGCGCATGTGCTGAAAAAGCTCTATGGCGAAGGCTCGTTGATCCACAAGTCCAGGTTGTGACCTTGTGTCACAACCATTCTATGATACGGTATACTTTTATAATTCAATGTCTATATACATCACTGACTGCTCTTCTTTCTAGCATCTGCGCGGGCCCTTGCCTTAGCCTCGAGGTCCGGGACGACCGTCTCAGTAACGTATTGCTTCTTTGCACTCTTGAAGATGGTGTCGAGCACTTTTGCAGCGTCTTGGTCGAACTTGCACACAACCTGTGCGGAGTCGCTCATGTTGACGGCGACGTATCCGTCTGCCGTGGCGTCGACTGCTGTCTGTTGCGCCCACTCGGCGGAATCGTAGTCCTCAAGGGACACAACGGGTGGCTTTCCGTCAACGTAAGCTGGGAAGGACATTACTCTTTCCTATCTATTGACCCTAATGGACCTTATTGACATAGTGAATTAAAGAGAAAGAGATCAAAACTTCGCGACCTCATCGCAAGAACAAAATTCTTTTTCCTACACACACACACACACACACAGCGGCTACTAAAGAACAGAGCAAAGAGAAGAAATAGGATACAGGAAAAGATGACCGTTGAGATCCCACAAGTAGCCGTTCCAGGGCAGCTTCTTACGCCGTCGCACCAGGTGGGTGATGACGACTCCACGATCACCCGCTTCGAGGCTGGAGATGGTGCCATTGAACAAGAACTTGTGGTGGGGCAGACGAAGCAGCGGGTGGTTTCCGCCACGCTGGCGGGCAAGGTGCACACGGCGGAGCTGGTGGTGGGCGAGGAGAAGGTCGTGAAGGTGTCGGTGCTGCCCGCGGGCGTGTCGATGAACGCACAGGGGACGCGTGTGACGAACCACTCGCCCAA
Source organism: Williopsis sargentensis (assembly GCA_020995425.1). Lineage (NCBI taxonomy): Eukaryota > Fungi > Ascomycota > Saccharomycetes > Phaffomycetales > Wickerhamomycetaceae > Williopsis > Williopsis sargentensis. The sequence continues at coordinate 906,291 of CP083466.1, read as the reverse complement.
GGAGGGCGACGTTGTGCTGGCCCGCGTGACGAGGCTCAGCTTGAAACAGGCGTACGTTGAGATCCTCGCCGTTGAGGGCTCGGGCAATGTGCTCAGTGACTCTGGCATCGGTGCCAATGGCAACGGTGCGAAGGGCACCATTGCTGTGTGTGGCGGCAACGGCGGCGGCACCTTCTCTCTGCACCAGGGCTCTTCAGACCTGGGAGAGACGTTCAAGGGAATCATCAGATCACAGGACGTGCGCTCCACTGAGAGAGACCGCGTGAAGATCATCGACAGCTTCAGACCGAGCGATGTTGTGCGCGCGCAGGTGATCTCGCTGGGCGACGGCACGAACTACTACCTCACCACAGCGAGAAACGACCTGGGCGTTGTGTTTGCCCGTGCGCACAGCGGAACGGGCGGCATGATGTACGCGATGGATTGGCAGACGATGGTGTGTGCGTCCACTGGCGACATGGAGCTCAGAAAGTGTGCAAAGCCGTTTAACTAGCTTCTTTCGTAACATAGAACAGCACTATTAGATGTATAAATTGGCGTAGGAACATGAAGTGTATATTACTCATCCAGCAGCGAAGCGCTCTTCTCCAGGCCTCGTGAGGCAAACTTCTTGCCAAGCACAAGCAGTAGCAGCTTGTCCAGCGTCCTGTTGAGCCACTGCGCACACACGATGATCCCGCCGTAGATCGTCGCCAGCCTCACGAGGAAGGTGACGAAGGACATGCGCTGGTCCTCGACAACGAGCTGCAGCGGGTCAAAGTCGTACCGGATGAAGATACCAGGCACACCTTTGTTCTCCATGGTGTACTCCTTTTTGCTCAGGCTCAGCGAGTACTGGTTCGTCGACACCTCTGCGCCAAGCTTGCGGTACACGGTCGGCACCACCGTGAGGAAGTAGTTGAACGCCTGTAGATTGTGCTGTGTCGTCCGAACAGTCGCATCCAGCGGGTTGTTGATGAACGGGTAGAAGTCGCCAAAGGAGAACTCGCTCACAACGTGCGTGAAGTTCAGTGCCTCAACGTCAACGTGCGACCGCCCTCTGTACCCGAACCCATGAGCAGTGATCTGGAACTGGCCCGCAACCCTGTTCACTGGGATGCTGCCAAAGATATGGCACGCTGGTGCTCCACGCTGTGCATCCTCCACTTGGTGGCTCATGAACTCCGCACGCACGCCCTCAGCCATGATCTCGTCCAATTCAGGCGTCCGCACGTCCTTCTCATCGTCCTTGCGATACCCTGGCGGTGTGAAGAAGCTCATCCCAAGAAACTGCAGCTTCTCACTGGCGAGAAACCGGTCGTCGGTCAAATCCTGGACGTTGGTCTGGAGGAAATTGCATGGCATCGCCACAAGCATGTCCAGGTTGATCGTCATGTTCCGTGAAACGGTGTTATCAACGTGGAATTGGTGATCCACACGGCCACCAAAGAACGACCCCAGTTCCACCCAGGTAAGGAACAACAGCAGGAAGAAGGTCAAGAGCGTGGAATATGACCCACGCTCGCTGCGCACGGTATGCTGTGCTTGCACCTTGGCTACGTTGGATCGAGTTAGTAAAAATACACACTCCACAAGGTGTAACAATGGCCATACTCACGAAAGGCGTCAAACGTCCGCAGTCCAGCCATTTCGTTGTCGTTCTTATATATTGTTCTTATTGTTAGTTGTGTTGAACTTGGCAGAGTGAAATATTTTGTGTGCTGCTAGAGGAGGGAACAACAAGACATAACAATATAATGATGCTGATGAACTAACAACGCCAGAGGGGAGCGCGCATGATAAAACGATGGATGACAGCGCTGGAGATGTCGACACACAACTGGCGGAACAACTGGAAGCGCTGATGTCGATATACCCAGAGCTCACTGTTGATACCGGGACTCTGACTGGCAAATTGTCCATACCAATGCCACTGGAGAACCCACTGACGTTTAGCCTGAATACAGCCACAGGCAAGGTGCTCGACACCGTCACAACACTGGTCTTGGAGCCACTTGTGCTGGACTTTGATATTCCCATCACCAAGGGAAACGTTACACTGACGTCTAGCTGGATCGAGGACGATAACTTGACCACTATCATTGACAAGATCAACTTACTTATCAAGGAGAATCACGATGATATGGTGTTGTACTCGTTATGCGATTATATGGTATTGCAATGTCGGTATGAATTTGACAGCCTGATCTTTGGAAATTACTCCATCACTACCCAGGACTTTGCCAGATTCAAACACATTGCACTCACTTGTGAACGACTGCGCCTGGAAACTTTTGACAAATCCACTTTTGACTGTTGCATCTGTCTAGACATCTTCCCCGGATCACAGGGTGTACTACTACATTGTGATCATTCTCTTTGTATGCACTGTTTCAAAGAGTACGCGCAGAGAGCACTGAAAGAGGACTTGACAAAATTGCAATGCCCACAATGCCCGCAGGTGATGATCAAAGATCACGCAATAATGCCCATTGCAGAGGTTAAAGCCATATTGTTTAAAGAGGGACTCACAAGAGAGGATTTACTTCACGTGCTTACAGAGGAGGAATACATTGAATATAACAAACAGAGGATGGATTCAACGTTCCAGAAATTCAATCAAATGTTCCCCATCGCATCATCACAATGTCCAAGATGCTTATTCTGGTTATTCCATGACGATGCAGATGACTTATTGATGAGATGCAATAATTGCTCATTGGCATATTGCTTTGCATGTAACCATAGTTGGCATGGAACAACAAACGATTGTGGTGCACCAGTGCATGTGATCCCCTTACCCATAGTTATCATGCTGATTGATGAAAACCAACCGAAGTATCTGATGGACCAATATGGGAAACGGTATGGTCATAAGACCCTGAGGTTAGCAATCAAGGATGAATTGGATATGCGTGAAATGAGAAGAATGGTTGAAGAGAGTGATGACATCATGCTGTGTCCAAAGTGTGAGATGGCCGTGACAAAATTGGATGGGTGTAATAAGATGAAGTGTCAGATATGTCAACAGAATTTCTGCTATCTCTGTGGGCTGGACCTCTATAAGGAGAACCCATATGTGCATTTCAACGATTACAGATCACCTTGCTACGGTCGACTATTTGAAGGAATCATCACAGATGAATAGATAGTTCTTTTTTATTAAAGACGGCTTGCAACCATGTTTGGGAATCCCCAACATGTGTAGTTCAACGCGGCAGCATGGTAACATATGCCCTCATCTCCCAGTCCATTCCAACCTTCCAACCTGTTCCAATCTGTTCCAATGGAGTTCAACACTGGGAAAGTCACACCTCTTCTAAACAACACCGTGTTGAAGAACTGAATGGATCCACCGAGGGCAGTTAGTTTGAACTTGGCAGTAATAAGGTCAGTCACGTTGAACATTACCGGCGTCTGAGCAACTTCAGAGAGACGAACCAAGTGTTCATTATCACGCGGCACCAAGACGTGCTCTGGATCGTCATCCATCTGTTCAGCCTGCTCCAACGATGGACCAGCGAGTTCACCAGTCCATGAGTCTAGTTCATACTCCCCAGACAACGACTTCACTGGGATGGTTGCAATATCCACTCCAGTTTCCATAAACACCTTGAACAGATCAGAAGGAATCTCAATGACATTAGCATCGATGTATAATAGACTCATCTCATTGGAGATGCCCTCCTGGATGATGTAGTTCTTCAGCTGTGCCAACCTTCTCTGTTTTGAATTGATCGTCTCTAGAACGGGTGCGCGTATAACGTTGACTCTCGAAAAGAAATTTGGCCACACCTCCTTAGACTCAAAGAGGTCATTGATGTGAGTGTTGATCTCATCGAAGAGGGACTCCCCAACGACGACTAACGACAGAGTGACTTTTGACCTGTCAAGCCATTCCAGATGGCCATACAATGCGAACCAATCTTCAAGCTGTTTCACATCCCTAGAGATGATTGTGGAGAAGACCGCAGAATTATCAATCGTCTCGAGAGACTTGGTATAAGTGAGTCTCGTATAGTCCGACTTGGTGCAATTGCGTACTCTGAACAGCTCTTCCTTCTCCTTCGCGAACACCCCCCTCTCCTTGCGTAATTCAGCCTTTTGCAATTGTAAGTCATCAGCGAGCTTTGCCAGTTGCTCCCGCTCGTATTTCAGCTCAACAGCGAGTTTCTTCTTCATGAGCTCGTTCACACGGATCTCCAAGGACTGTCTCTCGAGAAGGTCAGGGTCTGTAGCATCGGTGATGGTGAATTCCTCGTCCTTGGTGATGTCGTTGTTGTTCGTTCTTAATGCGGAGAAGGACAGGTCCACCAGGGAAACATCGTTCCTCCACGAGAGAATGTTGGCCATCATAAACAGCGCTGCGACGGTGAACAGCCACTGGCGTTTCTTAAGTCCCACAGGCCCAAACATCTGTGTATGTGTGTGTGTGCAATTTGTTCTTTGTGGAGATGTTGACGCCTGTAGCTTTACGTCCATGCAGACGAGAGCATCAAATTTAATTTCATTCTGCCCGCCTTGGAATTTTGTGTTCTTTTTTTCTACCTGTCAAAATTGTATTGTGGCCCGTGGGGCATTTGGTCAGTTACCACACGATTGGTTTGAAATAATACAGAAATGTTGAGCAGTTCTCCTCCGGAAGGATGAACCGTGTTACCAAGAGGTCTAGATTCCATAAGTTTTGTAGTTGGTCTGGCCTATTCAACGCGTTCTACTTGCTACAAATTAAAAACAACCAGAAAGCACGCGCATTATCAATTCAGTCATAACCATGTAAAAATCGGAATCAGAACAACCAGGAGACAAACTTCTCGTAGAACCATTCGCGGTCCTTCTTGCCACTGCTCTTCATTCTCTCTCTTCTCTCCGCGTCCTTGATCTTTCCCTCAGCCTCCTCCTCGTCAACGTAGTGCTTGAGCGTCACCAAGTCCACGGTGTGTGGGTCTCTGATCTTGGTCTTGAACCACAGCTTGTAACCAACGAATGCAATCACGTACACCGGCAGGCCGATGTATCCCGTGATGAAACTCTTCCAGTTGAAGCCGTTGATGAAGACGGTGAAGTTCTTGATGAAGGCAATGAGCACACAGAGAGCCAATGCAATCCATGGCCCATATGGCTGGAATGGAGCAGTGTACGACAAAGTGCTCTTGTCAATACCCTGGGCCTTCAAAGCCCTGGTAAAGTACAGATAGGTGATGATGATGGAGATCCAGGTCAACAAACCAAAGATGGACACAACGTTGACAAAGTAGGTGAAGATGGACTGAGCGGACTGAGCACAACTCATGTAAGCCAAACAGCAAAAGGCTGTACATAGAGCCAAGGAGAAGTATGGAATACCCCATCTGTTGGTCTTAGCAAATAGCTTTGGAGCGTTACCGTTGATGGCCAATCCGTAAAGAGTTCTGGAACCAATGTACAAGTCAGAGTTGGCAGCAGAAAAGATGAAGACGAGGATACAAGCGTTGAGAACGTGGTCCAAACCCTTGATCTGTGCATTCTTGATGGCAACGACAAATGGAGAGGCGTTGGCAGAAGTAGAAGATTTGGTAGCGTGGATCAACAATGGATCATTGTATGGAACACACATTCCCAAAAGCAACACGGAAAGAACGTAAAAGATCAAGATTCTGTAGAAGGTAAGCTTGATGGCCTTTGGAACGTTACGACGAGGATTCTCAGCCTCGGCAACGGTGATACCAACCAATTCAGTACCAGTGTAAGCAAACACAGCGGTAACAAGGACACTGACGAAGGAGACAAACTTGGCAAGCGACTCGTTATCGATACCCTTGTATGGCTTAAACGCACCAGGATCTTTCCAGTATCTGAAACCGGTTCTGTCGTGGGTTGGACCACCACCGAGCATAATGATAAAGAGCAAGAAGATCAATGCAAGAACGATAATCACCTTCAAACCGGACAACCAGAACTCAAATTCACCAAAGATCTTGACACCAAAGATGTTGATCGCCACAATGACGATGATGAACATCGTGATCCATACACCTGGATTGACCTTGTCTCTAGGGACCCAATACTGAATCACCAGCGCACCGGCGACAATCTGATTTGCAGTGACAATGAGATACTTGAACAAATAACAATAACCAACGGCAAAACCCAAAGCTGGGTCCGCATATCTAGTAGCATAACCTGAGAAACCATCAGCCAATGGGATATAAGTGGCCATCTCACCAAGGCAGCACATAACCATGTACACAACCAAACCGATGAAGGCATAACCGATGAACAAAGGAGCAGGACCACTGGTAGTCAGGGCAGAACCGGAACCAATAAGCAAACCGGTACCAAGGGCACCACCGATGGCAATCATACTCACATGACGAGCCTTCAAATGTTGCTTCAATCTGTAACCCTCATGCGTGGCGAGAATTTCCTCTTCTCTCTCGTTCTCATCTGGAACGGAGATGCGCTCGACATCGAGGAACTCGTACTGGGAGACGGGCTGTTTCTTCTCCAAGTCACTAGATGAGCTCATTTTGTACTTGTGAGTAAGATGTGACCTACATAGTATATACATGGAGCACAGACGGTGGCCGAGCCCCAGGCTTTTATACAACCATCCCCCCTCATATCAGTGCCGATAAGCAGTTAGGCTCCAAGTACAACTGATGCTGGCCCCTCCGGGCCCCTCAGGAGGATAGCTGTCTGGCAACGGCTCCAACACACGGCTTTTCCATTGCACGGCGGCGCCTGACTCCCAACTGAGGTATATCACTGACAACCAAGGGCCAAGACAATTTTTTTTTGCTTGGCATCAGAAGTTCGGAACCTGGACTCGTGGATTTCTGGATTTCTCTTTCGGAAAAAATCGGCTATGGAAGGGGCAATTACAGAGTTATGGTTATGGTTGACAATTTACAGCTGACGCTGTTACGCCGTTGGGCCCCCTGCAGCTTGTTGATGTGCGTTTTAACATGAAACACCCCATGAGGCCTTTTAACTGTACTTGTGGATGGCTTGTGGATGGCTCTATGAGTCTATGGGGGACAAGTGTGTGAGACAGTGAGCACAGCCCTGGAGGCGTAGCCGTCGTTGCAACATGGGAGATTGGAATTCTTGGTTTCGCATTTTCAGGGGTCCCCTCTTGCATCAAGAAACGCCGCGCGCCTGGACCGCCCCCAAAGCCTAGACAGCAGACGGCGTCTTCAGAGGGTGGACGACGACTCGACTGCACTATAGTGTGTGGAGTGTGTGGAGTGGACAAAGCCATCTCCCCGGGAGTGCCATTCCGTACGAGCCAGGGCCCAGATCCCTACAGGCTACATTCTCCGCTCTGAGAGCACACTGGCTCTTTACAACCAAGCCCTGTGGTAAGCTTGCTTTCACAAAACTGGTTGTGCCCACGCCCTGTTGCTTTCCGTCACCCGTGAGGCTTCCTGAAATTCTGTTGCGTCTTATCTCAAGGTTGGGCAAATCTAATTAATATGGGAGCTTGGCTCTAACTTCTGACGGGTGCATGTATTTTGATAGGGGCAACTAGAAAAGATCCAAGAGGTCCTTGGAGATAGTGTTAGATTGCGGCTGTGGCTGTGCCGTCTGTGGCTGTATTGACGATGAGGAAAACAGGTCGTTCAACTCGTCAAGGATGTTGACATTACTCTCCGCAGCTTGCTCACCCTCGTCATCATCAAAGTCCAGCAGGTTCTCCTCATTACCAACGTTCAGCTTGACATCCTTGATCTTTGTGATTTGGGTCTGCTTGGTGCCCTTGCCAATGCTGGTCGTGAACAAAACAGAGTTCAGAGTTGAAAGCTCCTTCAAAAGAAATCGCAGCAAATCCGGCTGGAATTGTGGAATGGTAGTCTCAATCTTGGTCAGCCTCGTGAGAATCAATTTTTGTAATTCGTCGGAATCATCTAGAGAAAGTATTCTCCAGTATAAGTAAATCTGATCTCTGATTTCAATGTTCTCAACGTTATCCACGTTGTTGAAGATCTTGGCCAACAAGTCCTTCGATTGTCCAGTCTTGACATTAATCTTGACAAGAGAATAGATCAAGGAACTCTGTATGGCAACATCCAACTCGTCGAATTGGTCAACGTATTCACTCAACTTGGATTCATAGTTGACAACCTCAAACTCTCCCATCACCCAGATGAAACTTGCAACTGCGTCGTTATCAACGAGATGTTCTTGTGACTGCACAATGGTTGGAATCACCAGAGAGGCATGCTCAGGGTAGGCTCTGAGGATATCTCTTAGCGAAACGACAACCTCGTTGTATAGTTCCCTTTCATTGATCAACCCAATCAAGATATCGATAGCCTTTGAAGTCTGCTTGGAGATCTTGATGCCAACTTGTCCAATCGCCCTAACAGCCCTCTTGACAAATTCCACATCAAATTCGTAACCATACTCTTTCAATTCGTTGAGAATGAGCCCCGAGTTTGATGCAGTGCTCAATCTGACGATTATCTCGAGCTTTTCAAGCTTCAAATAAAGAGGGTCGTTATATCTGACAAAAAACACTTTGAAGTAGTTGGTCATGATTGTTGGATACCTTTCTATGATGATCCTCATGTTTCTCAGAGTTACGAATTGAACTTCAGCAGGTGTTGACACGAGAGATGCCAACGGTGCTGCTAGTTTTTTCAAAGTTGTCTCGTACTCCTCACCCTGGATCGATTCAACGTTCTTGATGATAACTTTGATGGAACTCAGTACGACAGAAGGGTTAGAATGTTGTAGTTGTGGGATAACCCTTTCGATGATATGACTGGCCTCATCGACTGATACAGCCTGGTAATCAGAAATGGCAGTCAGAATGGTGATTCTGCCCCATTCCGTACATTCGTTCAAGGCCATTAGTAACTTCTTCAGCAACGTAGACTCCACGGTCAGAACATTTAAAGTCGGATCAGTCTCATGGATCTCTGCAAGGGCACTGATAGCATTAGCCACGACCATTGGGTTGGAATCTCCAACAAGTTTCTGCAGTTTGGCAAGGAAGCCATTCTCGACACACACGTCCCGATTTAGGTCAAACAGTTTGGCGACACAAATCGCAGCTGTTTTTCTCACGTAGGGGTTCTCATCCGCAAGGGTTCTGTTCAGAGGGATCTCCATGTAGTCGACAATCTTGTCGACGCGGATACACCCCATCGTTCTGATGGCCAGAGCTCTAACAAGTGGATTTGGGTCCTCCGTGTCCTGAACAAAGGTATTAACCGCGAGGATACATAGCTCAGGGTTGGTCTTTGCGTAGTTCATCAGGTACAAATACACGAGCTTCTTCTGCTTGAGGTCGTGCGTGGCAATGTTCTTGAGCACGTCCGGGAACAGGCTGGAGACGTCCTTGCCCACGGTCATTGCGGCAATCACCTGCTTGATCGTGTCCTTACGCTCATTGGCGTACTGAGAAACGAGGCCCGCACGCAGCTCGTACGTCTCACCCTTCTTGGGCTGTGAGAACATCTTCTTCAGACGCTTCTCAAGGGACATTGCTGGTGGATCTGCTGTCTGTTTTGTTTGTTGGTCCTGTTTGCCCTGGCTTCTCCTCCAGCTCAAAGCGTTGACTATGTTTCAGTGTTTTGATCCCGTTCTCTCGGTCAGCCACATCCATACACCGGGGGGAGGGACCTCAACCTGGGAGCCATAACTATTCGCAACAACTTTTGCGAGAAGGCACAGACAGCCACCCAGCAGATGCCAATAGACCTCGGACTGCACAGGATTGCAACGCTGCTAAGCGTACTGGGACACCCGCAGCGGTATGCGAATTTTGTCCACGTCGCTGGCACCAATGGGAAGGGCTCCGTGTGCGCATACTTGACGTCGATGCTCATCGCCAGCACTCGCGGGTTCAAAGTCGGCAAGTTCACCTCGCCACATCTTATGTTTCGTCACGACTGTGTCACAGTGAACGATGTCCCCGTGGACCTGCACAAATTTGAGAAAGTCGAGCAGCAGGTGCTCTCGTTGAACGAACAGCACGGCATTGGTGCGACGGAGTTTGAGATCCTCACTGCCGTCGCTCTCCAGATCTTCAAGTTGGAGCAGGTGGACCTTGCAGTGATGGAGGTTGGTCTCGGTGGTCGTTTGGACTCTACCAATGTGCTAGAGCCAGCAAAGCTCGGCAGAGACAGCTACACCATTCTGCAAAAGGGTGTCCTTGTCACTGGCATAACGAAGATAGGCCTGGACCATGAAGCCATATTGGGTAATACCATTGGCGAAATAGCGGCAGAGAAGGCTGGAATCATCAAACAGGGTATCACAAACATCGTTGATGGTACCAATGAACCCGATGCTCTCAATGTTATCTCTTCCAAAGCCCGTGATGTGAAGTCTCATAACTACGTCGTGATACAGCAAGACGAGCAAATAGCCACACCATTTGGCATAGTGGCCCGTACGTGGTCACCATTGAAGGGACAATACCAATTGCAAAACCTCTCTGTATCATTGAAGATCATTGAAGTGCTGTTCCCATTCCTTCAGGAAAACTTTCCACTACAATGTGACTTTTCATTGGCGAATTTGCAAAGAGGTATACAAGGTGTTCACTGGCCTGGTCGTGTCCAGTCAATCAACCTGAAGTTCTCAAAGGATGAGCCGGCACTTCCTGTCCTTCTTGATGGCGCACATAACGGTCAAGCTGCAAAGGAGTTGGCCAAGCATTTGAGATCTACATTTGGCGATGATTCCCCATTGACATTCATCATGGCAGTGACTAAGGGCAAAAATTTGAAACCCCTCCTAAGTGAACTGGTGAGACCGCAGGATAAGATCATTGCCACAAAGTTCGGTTCTGTGGATGGCATGCCCTGGATCATCGCAAATGATCCACGTGATCTCAGACAGGAGTTGTTACAGTACACAAGGAACGTCATCATTGAGGAGGATAACACACAGACTTTTAAATTGGTAGAATCTACTGATAATGTCGTCGTTTGTGGAAGTTTATACCTCGTTGGTGAGATGCTTAGACTACATAACTCCAACATCTCTCTATAAGTTCGATAATCATTAAATCATTCATAAAGGTCGGTAAAAATATCATTCGTTCATCTTGCTCATGAACGAAATCATCTGCTTCTGGATCTCGAACTTCTGCTCCATGCTTAACAGGGGAAGCTCAGACTTGTCGATGTTGCCCAAGAATACACAGATATCATCAACGATCCCAGACGCTTGAGGAGCTAATTGTGTATGCTTACCTCTAGTCAGGACCAATGATGTGGATACTTCATTTCTCAACTCAAGAGATTTACTTCTCGTGGTCATTGACTTTGTTGGAGATGAATTGAAAAATACAGCCCGGTCGTCTTCGTCAGCAGCAGAAGAAAGACTAGTGGTGGAAACAGTAGTCGCAGCAACAGCCAGACGTGGACGTTTCCCATTTGGTGAGCCATCATTCTGACGCTCGCCGTTCAATTTTCTCTTGGATGGCATTGGTCTCTTTATTGAATCTTCGATGTTCTTGAAAGGACTAGAGTCAATGTCACTGGACGCCGGTTGTGCAACCAGTTGAGCAACTTCAGCGTTTTTAGTAGTATCATCATCCAAAGTTGAAGGATTGGAGTCTGGAATAACCTGATCACTTGTGAGAGACAGTTCTTTGTTCTCAAGGCAACTGGATTCACGGATCACAGGTTCTGCTGTACCATGAATGATAGATCCATGACAATCATCTTCTTCATCATGGATTATAATTACCTCAGGAGCACGAGATACCTTCTCAGTCAATTCAATAGTCTTTTTGAACGGTGATGTGAGATTTGGTGCTGATTGTGTTGAGCTAACGATAGCGGATCCAGCGCTTGGTGGAATAACTAAAGCCTTCGATATTAGGAGCTCAAGGGGGTTCATGATAACTTGTGTTGATGCAGTATTGGAATCCTTGGTCAATGAATTGATGGGGTTATGCACAGTTGGTTCATTCTCGATACTTGGTACTCGCTTATCGATCAATTCTTGGCTAGAAGAGTTCACAACGTTAACAACAGATTCGCCCATCTCAGCAATCACTTGAGTCTCATCCATTCCCGAGCTCTCTTTCGTGGATTCAGCAGAACCATATTGTCGGGAGTCGATGTTGGAAGAGGAAACGATGACGGAGTCCTGAACACCGGAATTGTTGTCCTCAGCGTCCAATGGTGGAGTAAAAGAACGAACTGAAGCCGAGTCAGTAGGGATAGCATCCTTATTGACGTCATTGTGACCAACTATAGACGACAAGACATCCGTTGTTGGAACTGGTCTATTGAAAGACCTCAATATTCTCTCAGTTCTTGGTGAGGCAATCGTGATCTCATTCTGAGTCCTTTCAAGTGTCAAGAATTTGTTCAACAGAGGCATTTCCTTGATCGTCTGTTCGTTTAAACCACCAATGCACTTCTGAACAGCATTCCTAACTGCAGTAACACGACCAGTAGTAACTTGATATTTCGAATTAGAGTTGAGATTGGAACATAGTATCAGCGCTTGATAGATGATAGAATCCAACTGGCTCAGGTCCGATCCCGAGGAAATGATAGCCACAAATGACTTGAAGATATAAAGGAACTTGATATGGAACTCTTCATTGAATGACGAGTTAGGATCAATGGCGAAATAAAATATATGATCCCTCAATTCAAACAGTCCTTGGTAATCGCCTGAATCGATGAGATAGTCAAGTATTTTGAATGCATATTCAGGTTCATGGTCTTGAAGTTTGGCAAAAATGGCATCAACAACAGCAGATTTCAGAATGGCAGAATGGTTTTTGATAACATAGCGATATATCAAAATGGCATCCTCGATCTGCCAAGTAGTCACGTCAAGACTTTGGAAATATGGCTTGGGGTTGTCAGACTTGGAAACAGTCAGGAAGAAGGTCTTCAACAAATGAGTATTTTTTGGAATCAATGTTATCGTTCTTGCCAATGCATGGAGATTCGAAGTCGATACGCCTTGATCCACGATGACACTCTGCAAATTGTTTGAGATGTAATTGTGAACAATTTGATCATCGACACGAAGAGCCAATGTCTCAAAAAACTTGTACTTCATCATCTTGATATGAGTGAACAGACACTTCAAGATCTCTGTGACCTTCAATGATGTATGTGACAAACAGTACTGCAAAACAATGAGGTAGATGTTATCATGCGAGTAGACGAGCTCTCCAATGTCATCAACCTCTGAAAAGGCAATAAGCCCCAAATTTGTCTTTACCAAGATGAGAAATCTGTTAATGTGATCCAATTTCTCGTCAGCAAGCCTCTGTTCCCTAGCCTGAGGTTTCTCCTTGCCCACCTGAACACTCGGCGGTATATGTGCCATGTACGTGGCAAAGAATTCCTTGAAGCCTTTCACAATATCACAGACTTTTTCAGCGCGTTTACCGACCATCTGGATCTGTGGCACTGACTTCACACGGACCATCAAGGAGGACAACACAGACAGCTGCAAGTTAGATGAAATGTCATGGTTGGCCCAAATTTTATCACGGAAGAGAGCTAGCAAATGTGGATGCAATTGGAGGACGACATCGGTGGACAATGGTTTGATGTCTTGAATGTCAACTTTATCATTGGACATCACCTTTATTGAGAAGTAACCATAGTCTGGAGTTGATTGTGGGGTCAAAAGGTGAATGAGAACCTGCGCAACATGTGATGAAATGAAGTGGTGTTTCAATGTGAGTAGATGATCAAACAGGAAGATGAAGTATTGATCAATTGTGGCAGCTGTCATATGTTGCTCCAATCTTGGATTGTTGAGCAATGCATAACTGATCTGCGTAATGATTGAGCAAAATATCTGTTGGGAATGCTCCATGAGTAACAGATCACCATACTGAAACACCTTAAATATGATATTCAGCTTTGTATTAAGCTGTTCAGATGTGGAAATCTCAAGATTATTTGAATTCACATAGATAACTCCCCTCCAAGCCCTCAATGCTGCCATCTGAGAATCAACTCGCTTACTCAATAAGCACGAGTCTAGAATGCTAAACCAATCAGAACCCTCCATTGGGTTCTTATCCAGATATGCAGTGTCGTTAAACAACAACAGCGTGATACCTAACCAGATATCCAAAACAACTTTCTCATTGTCTGATTTAACCAGATCAAACAATCTATCAATGATGTATAGTAACGTTGGTTGTTGCAGATCGATTGGTGTTGAACTGATCGAGACGAAGCTGCTTGGCGCAATATTCAGAGTTTTAAAAATTGGACTGGATAAGATCATCTTGAGCTCAAAATTGACAGATTTGGAGTTGATGTAGGCCTTAGCAGCTTCCAAAAGGACAAACGTTGCACTTGAAGCAGCACTGGTCACTGTCTTTTGTGGAGTGGAAGTTGAGAAGTCACAAAGACAATTGAATAGAAACCCAATCCATGATTTGACATTCTTCTCCATCATTGGAGAGCAATGGATGATGAGTTGTTTCAAAGCGAGAATCTTCTCATGGAGGATGGATGCAGAGTTGAAAAATTTCATGTTTATCAGTGCATGCAGGATGTACTCTTTGACATTCTGTGTCAACATAGAGTAGACTTTCTGATCCTTGAGCAGTTGAAGATTGGCACTGAGCAGGGATTTGGAGACCGTATCCCTTCGGATTACAGATGATGACTGTAGGACACACCAAGGTGCATGTGCTTTTGTATCCTTTGGGGCCCTGGACCAGAAGTTGTTCACGATCTTTGTGTTGGAGAGGAGGATAGAGAAGATCTTGACGATCTGAACATTAGTTCGCGCTAGGAATGGATCCTGTACCACCTTGTTCATGAGTAACTTATCGATTTTCTCCAGATCGCATCTTAGAACGTTCAACAAGTCTGGTAAGAGAGGTAGGAGAATGGATAGTTTCTTATCGGTAAGACTTTTCAACAGGAGATGGAAGGAGGCATAAACCTCAAAACGTCTCTCACATTCCGGAGACCTCAACACATAAAGACCACCTTCCAACAATTCAGCAAAAGATTGTAATTGAATGGCTAATGAATCGCTTGGGTCCACTGATGGGATGTTACCTGGTGACCAGAAGTTGAGATGTGTATACTTGAGGTCAGGAGTTGTTGACAACGGGCCCATCTGTGGTGGGGCCTGAGTTGGTGGGGTCCTGAGAATAGACTTTCTCGGCGTATCCGGCTGGCGTGGTGTGCGTGACTGGATGAGATTGACATTGAAAGCGACCTTCTTCCGCTTTTTAAGAGGTGATGATCTGGCGATTTGATGGTGTTCTGGAGAAGGAGACGGTAGTGAGGTGCGGTTCTTGATTGGAGATGATGCGGACATATGTGGAAGTAATGTGTTCTTGGATACCAGTGGCGAAGATGAGCGCTTCGATACCCTGAGCCTATGCTTAACACCGTTTGAGGATGCTGATGATGCTGGTTGCGGGAGCACTGGAGAGCCTGCGGCCGGACGACCCATACTGAAGGTTTATTCCGGAGTAAAGTCTGGGAAACCGACTGGAACACAGCAACCACCAAGCGACAGACAGCAAAGAGCACCGTGTTGCACACAAAGAACTCTGTAGAACGCCTCCTCTGGTGCCATCCAAAAGCTTTGCAATCCCGACTGGAACGCGATGAGGTGCAAAACGCGAAACACACGCGAAAAGGACGCGAAAAAGAGAAAAAGCACCCAAAGAAGAAGTTACCGTTTTAGGAAAAAAAGAAAGAAATTTACTGTGGAGTTTACCCTCTGCTTTGGGACGGTCCACAGGGTAGTTATAGCTTCTATATGTGAGAAGGGAGAGGAGAGGAGACAACAACTTGAAGTCATACAGCAGTCTTCGAGAGGCACTCGCGCCTGTTTATTTTCCCGTGGGGGCACAAAATTCCAATGCATGTATTTAGGACTGACGTACGGGTGGAAGTGCTGCATCTCATATGTGGGTATATGCCGGACCGCCCCATGCATCATGCAATACACACTCACACATACGGTCACGACCTGGTCTTAAACAGGACATCAAATGTAACTTACGTGTAATGAATGAAAGGCTGTAGCCTGTGGAGTGCCTCACAACTCCTAGAGTCAGCGGACTGTGGACCTTATCGCATCACCTGGATCCTGACCGTCGAGTCTCGATTCTCTGAGCTACCCCATCTAGTTTTTTTTATAGGCCTGGAGAGCATACCAGGCCCGTGCTCAAGATAGCTAGCAAACGGAGTTGGGCGTTGATCGCACTTCGACGGTAGTATCAATAGCGTTACAGCACAAGATGTATCATCGCATGCAGTTCATCGTGAATACTGACTATATACGAAGCGGCAACACGTCAACACTGTACACAGATGATGAACAGCTACTGTGCCGTGTTGCTTGATACCTTCTCAATCGTCCTCATCTGCTCCCATTTCGTCCTTAGATGAGGGCACACAAATTGACCAAACTCATCCTTAGCCATGATGTGGTTTTTCAATAACTCCTCCGCTGTCATCTCCTTTCCACAGCAGCATGTTCCTCTATGTTTCATCTTATCAGATACCGCTATCAATTTCTTCGCTGAAGGGTCTCTGAATTGGAAATGGCAATGTAGTAAATGCTTGTGGAAATCGTACCTTCTATTGAACGAGCCAGTCTTATGCGAACAAACAAGCCTTGGGAATACACAGCGGAATCTCGATACAGGCTCATGTATTCTCATGTGTCTTGCGATATCATTAGAGAGGAATCTCCCACATTCCACACACTTATGACCATATTCCTCTCTTTCACAATTCTTTGAATGCAAAGGCAGCGTTTGAGCAGTGTCATTCAGCGAGACAGTTCTCTTCATCGAGTTGAAGGGGTACTGCTCCTGTTGCTGGGATTTCTCGTATGAGGCAGATATCGATTTTGCTGAAACCGACGTTGATGTCGATGGCAGATGCAACTTGGTGCTGCAGGTGTCCGCATAATATGCCTCTTGCAATGGGAAGGAATTCCCAGGAGATACAGGCGACGAAAGATGTGCGTGGTCAGTCAGAAGTGATGATGTATTGGTGCTCTGGCGGTATTTCGTAGAGGCTGATAGAATGACAAAATCACCGGACGAGGACATAGAGTGCATGCCTGGTTGGTTATTGTGACCATGTTCATAATGGGAGTTGTAATGTTGCTGCTGCTGTTGTTGTTGTTGTTGTTGTTGTTGTTGTTGCTGCTGCTGTTGTTGTTGCTGCTGCTGTTGAGGATCAAGGTATGGAAGAGGATAGGAGACGCTCGTTGGCCCATGTAAGCAACCACTGTGCAGGTATGCCACCTGCTGCCCATAGATTTGCGTCATGTCAGCATGAGAAGCGTTGTTATAGGACCATGGATCGTGGTGTGGAGTGCTGTTGTAGCCATCATTACGATGCTGGTTTCTGTTGAAGTTGTGATCCATCATGGCCAGGTAGGAGTCGTTAATCAGTTATCTTGAAGTTGAGTCGAAGTAAAATAAGAAGAAAGCAGATGGATGACGAAAGATTTGTTAGATGAGGGCCTCATAGGATTATAACAGGCGCCACAGTCCATCTTTGATCGCTTCTGTCAATGCACTATGAGGAGAGACCGTTCTCGATTCCCCCTCGCGATATTGTGTATGCACATGATGCATCCATCATCAACCCGTGCAAGTCCGCTCCGAGTAAGGCTAATGACCCTCGATCAAAGGGGGGGGGAGGGAGAGAGCGAGGCGGGCCTTACAAATTACCGCTGATAAATCGCTTTATTCAAGGAATCTCGACATTGGTCTCGAGGGCGGTGCGGACCACCAGTTCTAGCACAAACTGCCCGTCGCTCTTCTCTTATTGATACGGGTATAGCCATTCTGCGCACTCGCAGATTCAGCGATGCAGAGCAAGCACGCAGATTAGGAAGAGAGCTACGATTAGTGAGCCCATATGAGTTGTGTGATATAAAGACTTTCCAAGCCAAAAATGTTACCGGGCTTAAAATGGAACAATGGGTCATTCGCCATGCATATTAAACCTAAAGACGAGTGGCCGTTAGATCGGATTAATACGTCTGTCCACGGCACAAGAATCTTGAGGCGTGTATGTACGATTCATGAACAACCATTAGGCTAGTCTCGGTAAGGTGCGCGGCAGAACGCTATTCATGGCTGTTCACTGCATTGTCGATAAATTTCTTCACCACTAACGGACAGATTTGCGCTGCACAGATTGATCTGATCATCGGGAGTCGGGATCAGCGCAGAACAGAGTCATTGAGTTCTAACGGTCCACGGATCATCTTTCCAGTTAGTCGTTGACACCTTGGAGTTTAGTTGTCGAACGGCAGTTGATAAGTACTCGTGTTGACGATCTGAAAACGGTGATCTTCCCCCACAAGAGCTAGCTGTGGCCGCAGAGGCTAGTTAGCCGTGCATTGGAATCTGCCCATTCGAATTTCGAACGTCTGAGAACAACATCACTACGTCCACTAAGGAGCTGATCCAGGCACAGCAAATGCGAAGGACACACTAGCACCTCCACCAGAGATGGCCGTGTCACTGAAGATGGACATTGGGCATTGGACACTGGTGGAGAGTAACTGTAGGACATAGCCCACCCGGACACCAAGCGGAAGACGTGCCAGAGCCGAGCCGTCGGCTCTGGGCACCGGAAGCGGTAATAAGTGCGGTTTTGCTGTATCGAGAAGCACAAAGTTTAGTACAGTATAATCTTATCACTAGACTGACACATGACCATTCGAAATTGCAAGGGATTTGACATACCAAATGTGCATGTGTAACCCAAAACACGTCTACCATGGCCATAGCGCTGAGCAGGTGCAACCACTGGTGCCGCACGATTTGCTCATTGATAACCTGAAGTGTTCGGAGATTGTGCAGATGGAGTTTGACCCTCAGGAGCTGTGGAAGGGAAAGACTGATAAGGGCAACGATGTCCTAGCGGGCGGGGTCATGACGTACGATACATCTGATCCATCTCAACCATTCTATAGAGAAGAGCATTATCCAAGTCTCTGGGATGAGAAGAAGGCTCATTTTTGTGACTGTGGCGAGAAGGGTTCATGTGAGGAACTTCCCCTCCCGGTGACAACCAACATCAAGAAGAACACGTGTAAAAGAGCCAAGATCTTTGGACATGCCATGCTAACACTGACGCTTGGACTCGTGTATTACACTTGGAATCGATTTGCCTAATTGAGCTTGTCCATATGATTGGACAATTGCACCTACGACATCTCTATTTGGAGTGATCTCGCACATTTCCATACAGCATTACACATACACATACAACAGTAGTCGTCATGTAGCCCTAAATGTTGCTCGACATGATTAGATTTGAATTGCATGTGCTCGTGGGAGCGTGTCATGTGAACCTTAACATATAGCTAAGCTGTGGTATTGTGAGTGAATTTTTGCCTATAATTTTTGTTTTGTGAGCTCGACGTAATTAATATCGATTTCGAAGGCTGTCCAAACAGTTCGTTCATATCACATGATCAGAGTACTGAGCTGAGAGTATTTGCTGACGCCTTAAACGAGCCCACATAACTACAAGGGACACATGGAATAGACCTTTCCTATATATTATGACTATGCAATAGTAACATGACAGCTTAATCCTTGTGCTGGTCATGCATCTTTGCGTAACGACCAGATGGGTCTTCAGCACAACCCCAGTCGGCCTTTGGAATCCATCTCATCACAGTCTGGGCAGCAGCCTTTGAAGGGAACAACTCGTCAAACATGCATCTATACCAGTAAGCCTCCTTTGTGGTTGGGATATCGGTACCCCACTCAGCCTTTGGTTGCTTGAACTGCTCATCGGAAACCATCTTCTCAGCAGTGTCCTTAAGACAGTCGATCCAAGAATAACCAACACCGTCAGAGAATTGCTCCTTCTGTCTCCACAAGATCTCCTCTGGCAAGTATGGAGTAGCAGACGGGTCATCGGATGTGTCAAATGCCTTTCTCAAGATGTACTTCTCGATACGGCCCTCGGATTGGTTGATAACCTTGTCCTCTGGGTTAATGTTCATACAAACCTCCAAGAATTGTTTGTCCAAGAATGGGACACGTGCTTCAAGACCCCAAGCCATGGTGGACTTGTTGGCTCTCAAACAGTCAGCCAAGTGCAAGTTCTTAACCCTCTTGACACACTCGGAGTGGAATTCTTTAGCGTTTGGAGCAGAGCCAAAGTACAAGTAACCACCAAAGATCTCGTCAGAACCTTCTCCGGACAACACCATCTTAACACCCTGAGCCTTGATCTTTCTGGACAACAGGAACATTGGTGTGGAAGCTCTGATCGTGGTGACGTCGTACGTCTCCAAATGGTAAATCACATCAGAAAGGGCATCGATACCCTCCTCCAAGGTGAAAGTGTGTTCGTGATGGATCGTGTCAATGAAAGATGCAACCTTTCTAGCGGCAAGCAAGTCAGGAGCGCCTGGAAGACCAACGGCGAAAGAGTGCAACTTGTTCCAACCGTGGGCGTGCAAGTTACCAGAGTCATCAACACCGGCCAACTTCTCCGTGTCACCAGCAGCAGAGGCAGCAGCCTTCTGGGTCTCTCTAGCGGCAATGGCGGCAATCAAGGAGGAGTCCAAACCACCGGAAAGCAAGACACCGTATGGAACTTCAGCCATCAATCTCTTTCTAACGGCGAGTTCCAAGGTCTCTCTCAACACCTT
This sequence comes from Williopsis sargentensis, assembly GCA_020995425.1. Classification (NCBI taxonomy): domain Eukaryota; kingdom Fungi; phylum Ascomycota; class Saccharomycetes; order Phaffomycetales; family Wickerhamomycetaceae; genus Williopsis; species Williopsis sargentensis. The sequence continues at coordinate 885,699 of CP083466.1, read as the reverse complement.
GTAGTCGACAGAGGCGGTTGGGATTTTGTCCTCATCCCACCATGTTGGCTGGAAGTAACGGGTGAAGGAATCCGTGTTGGAGTCATAGACGTGACCTGGAGGGAAGGCAACAATGTCATCACACTCGTCGACAAGACACTTCAACTCGGAGGCAAAGTACACAGACTCTGGGGATCTGGAGGATCTACCCATGTACAGAGTCACGACACCGATTGGGTCTCTTGCGGCGATGATACGGTCCTTTGGAGCATCGTAGAGCACAAATCCAAACATACCGTCCAAGGACTTTGGTGCGTCAATGTCGTACTTCTGGTACAATGGGATGATTGGCTCACAGTCGGAAAGGGTCTTGAAAGGGTAGTCGCTGCACTCGTTTCTCAGGTGGATCTGGTTGTAGATCTCACCGTTGACGGCGAGGATGAGGGACTCATCCTCGTTGGTGATTGGCTGCGCACCAGAGTCGAGGCCGACGATGGAGAGACGCTCATGGCACAAGATGGTGGAGTTCTTGGTGATGTTACCTGACCAGTCTGGGCCACGGTGTCTGATTCTCTTTGAATATTGGAGGGCCTTAGGCTTGAACGCCTCGACGTACTCTTGTCTGTAGGCAGCAAAGATACCACACATTGCGTTTGTTTATTGCTTGTTGGGAGTTATGGCAGTGCCGACTGATTGAAGTGAAAAATTCGGGCTCTTTATGGACAAAACAAATTGACTCATCGGAGACGCTGAGAGCGCCCAGCGGGATACCTCTTTCGGAATTACGGGGACTGGAGTGAGCACGTGACATTATCCCCCGGATTGAAATGCGTGGTGTCCGGGTGGTGGAGTGTCTGAGTATGCTACTTGATCCCCTGCTGTGACCTCTTTTATATATATATATATATAGATAGTCAATCATACTCCACAGTGCACACCATGCTACAGATCACTTAAATACACTTACGACGCCTATAAACATATCACATTTAATCACCTAGTTAGGCACCTCGGAGTCAGCGATGCTCGGGGCATAACTGGCCCCGTTGTAATCTTCCGGGTCCTCCTCGTCATATACATCTTCTCCCTCGTCTTGTTCATCGTCATCGTGCTCGTACAGGTTCACGCCCTCATCATCGTCATTTGTGGCGTCATCGCTTCCCTCGCGCTCTTCAGCCTCGATCTTCATCTCTTGACAAATGTCGTAGCACTCAGCCAACAGTGCCGTCAGTGTTCCCTGGCCCTCTGGGATTTGTCCATCCACGATGAACTTGCCATCTTCACGCAGGTTGTCCAATGAGGCCAGCTTCATCTGGTACGGATACAATTCCCTGGCGGAGTTGACACCGCCCATTCTCTTCACCTCCAACAGGCATCTTCTCACAGTCGACAACTGGTTGTGAAGTGGTTGCAGTGCCTCACTGACCGGCTCACTGGATTCAAGCAGCTTGTACACAAAGGCATAGCATCTTCTCAGCAAGTACAACAGCACAAACTGGCCCTTGTTTGCATCCTCGTTGGGGGTAGGGAACAAACCATTGACTCTCATGTCATCAATCTCCTGTAGGGACTTCTGATAAGTGTACAGGTCCGTTTCTCTCAGAGTCCATCTTCTGGTGACGAGCAAGTCCTCCAGCGTGGTCTTGAGTGAGATCAAACGGTCATACACGGGCATCAACGACTGGTCCAGCTTGAAGTTATGAGCGTGTAAATCGGTAATCAGGTTATTGCAGTCGTCCAGCAGACCGTTCAGAACGCTTTGACCATCCTCAAGGACGTTTCCAGACTCCAAGGATTGGAACTTACCGGACGAATCTCTGTGGGTCTCCAACTCATGCAGCTGTTCCTTGATAGGCTCCAGTTCAGCAGTGTCGAATCCCTGTCTGGATGCCATGCCATAGAGCCTTCTTCTGATCGACAGCAGTTTTTCCAAGAGCGTCTGCAGCTGTGGATCCACGCCATCAATCTTGGCCTCAACGTGCTTGTACTCCACGAGGCATTCGGCTAGCTTGTTCTTCAGCAGGGTGTCCTCCTCCTTCTCGACGCTGCACTCGTTGACGATCTGCTCAATCTCCATCAGTCTCAGCTTGATTGGCTTGAGATCGTGGTGTGTGTAAACGGAGCTCTCGCTCAAGTGCTCCAGCAACCTCTGAACCGTGGTCAGCGAGGCGTACGTCGCAGGGGCGGTCTTGGTCAGCCCAACGGCGAGGAAGAACAGCGAGAGCAGCTGGAACACGTCGTCCAGCACCTGGTCCACCTTGTTGGCGATGTCGTGGCCGCTGTCCGCTCTGATGCTGTTGAGCTGCTTCACCAGTGCCAGCACGCTCTGGTACACGGAGAACACATCCTTGGAGTTGAGGTACTGCGTGCGGTCCTTCTTCAGCTGCGACAGGCGAGCACGGATATCCGTGAGCGAGTCGAACACCATGCGCTCGCTCTCTGGGAGGTCGTCTGTATGCGGCATCGTGTGTGTGTGTGCGTGCGTGCTTATCTGCGTTTATCTGTGTGCTTGTGCCTCTGCTGTCGGCGTTGTTTGCTTTAAGGGATTTGGGGGGGGATTTTCAACTTGTTTAGCTCAGCTCATTTTCTGGTGCCGGGCCGAGATCTTTTTTATTTCAAACATGGCACAAATGGTTGATATGAACGGCTGGTTCTACGTGGGGACAACTTACAAGTTTCGTGGGGAGTCGTCAAAATTGAAGGGTATTTAGCGGTTGGTGGTGTCGATGGTGGTGTGCTGTGTATATGGTAGTGAGAAAGAGAGAAACAGGGCTCAATCGTCAGGATTGGCCACACGCAGGATCTTGCGGGAGTAATCAGCCTCATCGGCGAGTGAGCCCTCGCTGATGCGTCTTCTGCCCAGCATCACAGGGTTCAGGCGCTGGTCAACCATGAGCTCATCCTTGGAGAGGAATGGATTGGACAGTGGTCTTCCCAGCTGCGAGTCATCACGCTTCATCGCCCCGATGTACGCAGAGTCAGCCAGCTCAGCATCACGTTCCTTGTTCTCCAGACGACGACGACGGATGAAGAAGAACAAAAATGCACCAAGTGCAATGGCAACGACACCGCCAACAGCACCACCAACGGCTGGTCCGATGACGCTGGCCGATTTCTTCGTCGTACTACCAGAAAGTGAAGCTGACGATGTGGAGGAGGACGTTGACGAAGAACTTGAGATGGTCATGGTAGAAGTCGCAACCATGGTCTCGCCAGAAACGGTGGAGTATATCACCACCGTACTTCCCCCTTGGCTCTTGGTGGATGTGGCTGCCGAAGCTGTCGTTGAGGCATTGATGGTGTCCGTGGTTGTCGATGTAACCGCGTTCGTTGTGCCCGTGCTCGTGGTCGGTTGTGTGCTTGTGGTGCTTGTGGTGGTCGTCCCAGAGGTGACACCTGAAACAACGCCACCATTGGAGTAGATGTCGTACACGTTGTCACCGCCACACGTTTCCTGGTCGTAACCGAAGCACGGGATGGTGCATAGGTCAGAGGTGGCCCCACTTGGGGCGGTGGAACCACAAGTGCACGTTCCACCCTTGGACAGGGCAAAGTAGGAGTAGGAGGAGCACTGTGAGGCGCAGTAGGACGAGGTTTCGTATCCATACGTGCTAACCACCGTGAAAGATGAAGGGAGAGAGGAGTAACACCCAAGGTGCGTAACACCAGCAGCGGAGGCGCTCACCAGAAGCGAACAGAGCACCAGGAGCTTGAGCTTAGTGTCTCTCATTGTTTGAGTGGGCGAGTGGCTGTGTGTGAGAGAGAGAGAGGGAAAGAGTGTGTAGTGTAGTGTAGTGTGTATCAATCAGCCAAGGAGCGGGTCAAAATAATGCCAGAATGCTTGATAACGAAAGGAATGAACACAACCTGAGAGATTGGGGGGGGGACCAGCAGACGTAAAAAGATCAGTCCACCAGGCGGAAAAAGCAGCAGCGAAAGTTGCGAGCGAGGTGTTCAGCAGATGGTGCTGCCTGATGAGGTGGCAGATACGGGAATAGCCAGTGGAAAAGAGCCCTTGCTAACGATGTGGGATGCTGTCTAAGAAGTCTGAGCCTTTTCCTTTCACAAGATTTTTTCCTTTCCAAATTTGGCTCTCGGAAGCTGACGCAGCAAAGGAAAAAGCGTTTTCCCGCGAATTTTTCGTGTTATTTCCCAAAGCGGCAGTTTGATTGAAGTTTATGGGCCATGAACAGCTGCTTTGCATGGAAACAGGTCATGGCAGGCTCAACGCCGCAAGGCAAAGTGCACAAAGGACCCACATGAGATCATAGATGCCAGAACACATAGATTTAGAGATATATCAATACACAAAAAGAAGGGGAGAACAGTGGAAGACATCGCGTTCATAATCACTTCAGTGCGCCTGCGACTTCACCCACTCCTGAATCATCTGGTAGGCTTCCTTGCCACCATCAACGAAGAACTGTACAAACTGCTTGTATACAAGGGCTCCGTACTTGCACACGCTGGCAAGGGCAAAGTGCTTGTACATGCCCAGCAAGCTTGTCAGCTTGTAATTCTCAATGAGTCCAGTCACTTGGTACAGGTTCAACACGCCGTTCTTGTATTCATTGCAGAACACGACCTGGTTCTGCAAGTTGAACCAGTCGTTGAATGATAGCACGCTGAAGAGCATGTTTCCCACGATCAAGGAGATGAGCAGTCTCGATTCAACACCTGTCTGTGCGGCTTGAGACTTATACATGAACAGGTACATCAAGAGCACCAACAAGAACAACAGGGACACACCAAAGGTCGTGGAGATGAGCGAAGGCTGGAACACGGGGACGTTGTTGCAGAAGGAGTTCACTGGCGCGTTGTTCACACCAAAGAACTTGGTGAGAGATGCGTCCTGGTGCAGAGCAACGGACTTTGACCCGAATAGCGAGGAGAAGAAGGACATCGTCAGCGGTGATGTGTTCAATGGGTATTCAATTGGGGAAGTATATGTATATGTTCACTGGTGTGTTGAGCCAATGGCAAGCAACAATGCGCTTGATGAGGTTCAAATGAATCCAAGAGACAAACTAAGCAGTCTCAAAAGCAAACATGTGTGGGGCGCGAGAGAACTTCGTGTCAAATTCAAAAGTCGTGCCAAATTACGTTATCTTTGTGAAGTATTTTAGTACGGAATTCCATTTTCTACAGCATTTGTGTGCATTTGAGTCTAATCGACTACACAGGCATTATTATTTATACATACAAGTGAATATTTAGTATTCACTCCAATCTAAAGAGATCATAGATGGGACTTGGGTAATACGTAGTAGAATCCAGATTAATCATGTGATCAATCGTCATCACAGGACCATAGGTATTATGTATCCAAGGATCAAAAAGATTCAAGATTGGGAACTGTATGAGAAATCAAAATGACAGCCCCTGACGGAAGTAGAAAGTGGAAATGGTATAGATCAAGCAGATGGAATGTCGGTGGTGTCCTTGCCAACGCTGATGCCTTCGTAGTTCAGCCTAGAGAAGTCCAATGGTGTGATCTCGACATCACACTCTGGAGACACATCAACACCGTTGAACTCCCATTCGCTGTTCTCATAGTCGTAGTAAACCTGTTGCAGAGTGTCTCTAGAAGCCTCCTGGTCAAAGTAGTTGAAAGGAGTGAAGAGTATGCCAGATTCAGCGGTGTGGTATAATGTATTTGGAATGTCATTGGTGTTTGGCAAGTGATGCAACGCCAAGTTGAACCAGTACACCAAGTCTTCGCCACCGGCAATACTCTCACCGTCAACAAAGTTATCGAAATCAATTATTGGGTCCTCTAGGTCCATAGCGTTGAAGACATGCGAGGATGAGGCCTCAGTATCCTTCTGAATAGTGATGGCCATGTCATGCTCAGCCCAATGGGCATTGTTTTTGATCGTATGAGTGTGCACGGCGATTCTTCTGGCGTCACCACCACCGTATCCAACCCTATAGGCCTTAGGGTTACCCCAAGAATTGTTCTGCTCTGCAGACTCAATCAATAGGAGACCAGAATCGGCCCAGTTCAAATAAGTCTCCTCCTCAATTACAGATCTCTCCTTATGCTTTGTCGAGTAAACTGTGCTTGGATCCCATGGGAACGTGTAGTTTGCTGGCTTCAATTGAGTAGTAGTGATGCGGTTGGAGGTTCCACCAATATCAAAGTCAGCCTTGAAGTTAAGGACATGGTCATGGAAAGATCCAGAAAGAACATCCTGCACTCTGTATCCAAATGGATCACCAGTCTCTGGGTTGTAGTAGGCACCTTGGATGAAGCCAGCAGCTCTCACAGAAACCTCAAAAGTTCCGTCCAAGTAGAACTTGTACAGGAAGTTGTAATCGTAATTACCAATGGTAGTAATGGATCTTAAGTTGAATGTTGGGTTCTTGGTGACGTCCAAGTACTCAGAAGCAGTGTGTCTCATCAGTGGGTAATCCTCAGTGAATTCAAAGGCACAATAAGAGTTATTGTGATAGTTGTTCTCACCCTGTGAGTGCCATGTCACGTTGAAGAATTCGGCATTGTATGGACAGTCAAAACCAGGAACCATACCAAAGGCCTCGTTACCAAAACCATAAGATCTGTCAAAGTACGTGGTATGGGCTTGGAATGGATCGTCACCAGAATACTCAGCAATGGCCTCTTGCAAACCAATCTCAAAGGCGATTCTCTCACCTTTGAACTTCAAGTCGTACAACGTCAAACCGTTGTCTCTGCTCCAGGCAACGTAAAACTCCCAATCCATCCAGGTGAAGTATCTCTCCTTCTCACTGTACTTCCATCTTCTTCCCTGCGGCTCAACGAGGATTGGAGCGAGCTTTTCATCCAAGTCTCTTGCCTCACCGTTTTGACCAATGTAGACGAATGTGTCGGCGCCATCCATGCCGTTGGTGTCAATGGTTGGTAACTTGACAAAGTCTGGAGATTCCCAAGCATCCCTGAACTCCTGGGATGTGTTGTACGCAATGTTGTTGTAAACCCACTTCGTAATGTGGTACTCATCGACGTCTCTACCAGTGACATTCAAGAGCAAGAAGACTCCAGTTGGCGTGATATCCTCAGAATCTTGGTAGTTGATAAATATGGTAGCCCAGTCAGTCTGAGTACCATCCGCAGCAGTAATGATTGGATCGGTACCCCAACAGTCAATGGTGGAGTTGTCCATCCCATAGTATTGGATGTCCTCGCTAACCAAGTCCATCAACACTGGCAGCATGGTGTCGGAGAGGAATTCATTGGCATACACGATCTGTGCATTGCTCCATTTCAAATCATCTTTGTAACCCACAGCATATGCAACTTTGGATTTGGTATACAAGAAATCCAACTCAGAGACCTCTGGAGTGGTTCCATTGACACCCAATGGACCAATTTTCAATTCTTGCCAGTAACCATCGGGATACTCATCAGTGGTGTACTCATCAGTACCCAAGAAAATGGAAGCACGGGCCCAACGCTCTGGGATCTTACCGTTGTGGTCCAAGTACTCAATGGCTTCAGTTTTGTTTGGTCTCAATGTCTCGATCCACATCAAGTAGTTATCATAAGCCGTGGCATTCTCTACAGAAGTCAAGTTGAACTCATCAACGAGCAAGTCGTAGACGACCTTAGTTTCTGCATCATCCAAATCAGCCCAGATGTTGGACTTTGGTGCCTCTGCTTCTTTTGGGGCAACTTGACCAGTTGTACATGATGTGTCCCTCTTCTCCAACAGTTCTGGGAATCTCTTGTACAAGAACCTATTCTTATACTCAGCCTTGGCTTGTCTTGGATTGGAAGCGGCAGTAACCACAGAGGCCAAGACGAATGCAGCACCAAACAATTGTTTAAGCAACATGCTGTCTCTAAGGTCTCTGGATATGCATTGCAGACCACCTCAATTCTGATGTTCAGTCTTTCCTGTCTTTATATAAGTCAAGGGAAATTGGCAGAGAGCTAGATAAGAAAGAGATCTCCAAACGAGCATTCATTGATGCTCTGTGGTACACCAATGAGAGAGCTCCCAGGAGTAGCAAACGAGGGGGTCCATACAAACTTGCAGAACGGCGTACGCTTTGGGAATGTTCGTTGGGACAAATTGCAATGATCGGACCCTCTCGAACTTCTGTTTTGGGATAAATGAGGGTGCGCTTGATCGTGCAGGTGATAGCGCTTATCGGGCTCGGATAGAAATGTTCATCCAGGAGAAAGAAAAGAGTCAAACGGAGCAGTGCAAAGCAGTCTCGGCAAAGGCATGCAGAAGCACAAAAAGACTCAAGAGTCACGACTCACGACCCACGAGTGCCATTGTACTGGGTTCATAAGACCGTAGTGAGAGCCCCTAAACAAAGGGATGCGCCTGTGTGATTTTTACTTTCCTCGGGAACGTTCCCCCGTTGGAATCTTATCAACGCCTTTGCAGATAAAGCGGCCACGACTGCCTGCTTATGCAGAGTAAGCAGACAGCCGGTCAGGCCCCGAGACCCCGAGAACACGCAGAATGGGGTAAGGACCCCTTAATGGGGCACTACACAGCCTTACTTAGCTACCACTAAGTGAAATGGAGAACAGAGGACGGAGAACAGGGCTAGTTCACACAACATGATCAGAATGGTGCACTCGACTTTGCTTTTCGAGCTGCAGCAATTTGAGTCACAACCACAGACGTTGAGTCGTCGAAGAAGAGAGAAGGTCACCATGGAGAAATACCGTACACGGCTCAGGATGACGCGGGGACTTTTGACCAGTATGTTCTTTTGGGTCTGTAGTCTTAGGCCGATAAGACGGATGACGGAGAGGGAGGACCCGCTCGAAGCGGGAAGCTGTGGCAGCACTCAGTCTCTTCGGGCCGGACTATATTCCAGGACTGGTCGGTGGCCGGCCTACCAGCAGATCATCATAGTCAATTTAAATTGGCTTCCAATGACAGGCCGTAGGCACATGCTTGAGTTTCCAGTAAACCGACGGCTTGTGGAGGTCAGTTTTGTGTCAGACTCTGTTCAAAGTAGCCTGGCTCTACCATTCGGGAGTTTGCCTAATTTGGCACTTACTCCGTTCAGTCATAAGTCTCATTTGAGCTGACAATTAATGGACGCTATTAGTCTGCACAGTAGGTTGTAGATACATCAAAACAGAATCACAGAATGGAAAACACCCCAGATGACAATTCCACTTGGTGAGATCATCTACGTCGCTGTGAAGCCAGTGATCAAGATCTATTTGGTCCTCGCTGTTGGGTTCACTCTGGTAAAGTTTCGTCTTTTATCGATTGAGACAAGCCGTGGAATGTCCAACATCATGATAAATGCGCTGTTTCCCTGCTTGACGTTCAACAAGATCGTGGCCAACTTGCAGAACTCAATGATTAAGGAGATTGGTGTGTTTGCTCTGACGACGATTTTGATCTTTATCACTGGGTTCGGATTGGCATGCATCGTCATGCTTGTGAGTCCAATTCCAAAACATTGGCGATTTGGATTCATCTTTGCAGGCATCTTCCCTAACATCATCGACTTGCCTATTGCGTATGTTCAGAGTATGGCTGGTTCAGTGTTCACACAGGATCAAGTGAACAAAGCCATCGCGTTGAACTGTGTATTTCTTGCAGGCATGCAGTTCGTGATGCAGAATTGTGGGGCTTTTCAGATTATTGGGCTTGATTTCAAGAAAGCAGAAGAACAACTTAGTACTGATATGGAATCGATCCAGCCGGTTACTAGTGACAAGGAATGTGATATGTCCGAGTTCGATGTTATTGAACTTGTTGGTGAAGAGCAGACACTACCTCCAAGAAGATATTCCAAGGGACATAGTGCTTGCAGTGTTAGATCATGTGAATCTGGTCGCTCATTGAGATCTGTGCAAAGAACGAAATCCCAGACGATGCAGAGCGTTATAGATGAGTATAGCGAAGTAGAGAGAATACGTTCGATGCCAGAAGACGTTTTGGGGAAGACCATGTCCAAGACAGATATGGTAGGATTGAATGAGAATGACGCAATGCCATCTGATTCCGAGATGAGTAAATTTATCGTCAGATATAAACTTGGATGGCTGACGTTTATGTTGCAGAACTTTGCCACGATTCCAAGCGGGGTGCTTGTGACTTCCTTCGTGGTGGCTATGATTCCATGGTTGAAGGCTCTCTTTGTAAGAACCGACAACATTCAAATGCCCAATGCACCAGATGGACTACCACCGTTAAACTTTGTTATGGACTTCACTTCATATCTGGGTAGTGCGAGTGTTCCAACTGGGTTGTTACTACTGGGCGGGACATTAGCCAGATTGGAGGTCCGGGAGATTCCAAAGGGGTTTTGGAAGTCCGTTCTGGCGATGGTAACGGCCAGGCTGGTGCTCATGCCCGTGCTTGGTATGCTGTGGACCAAGCAGATCTTTAGATCCGGAATCATCACTGATGACATGTCGAGATTTCTCATCTCCATCGCATGGAGTTGTCCAAGCTCCACTGCACAGGTCTACTTCACTGCATTGTACACCCCACTGGAGGGACCACACGAGCAGATGGACTGTCTTGCCATCTTCCTGCTGGCGCAGTACCCTGTGCTCTGCATAACGCTTCCAACGGTGCTCAGCTATGTAATGAAAGTGAGCCTTGGCTTCTGATTCAGCCGTGGAGCTAGCGCCCGAGGCTGTTTTATTTAGCCGCACAAAAGAAACGTTTAATGTTCTTCCCGAAATCATTGTGAAAGCACCAGATCTAACGAGAAGAGAACACTCTGAAGCAGTGAGATGATAAGTAGCGTGCCCATTTCATGGAACCAGGCGAAGGAGGTTATCCGTGAGTTATCATGCATTGGTTTTTTCATTGGTGTGAGACAAGCCATTTTAAGATTAATGGGTCACTAACACTTCTGCGAAGGTACAAACGCTCTAGGTGATCTCTACAGAGATCAGCACACCACGGACAAGTACAGACAGTTCAGACAACAGTGTGATGCCAACGGAGAGTCCGTTGTGCAGTACATCATCAAGAACAGACTACGATGGACCACGGACGGCGTGATAGACACAACGCCAACATCCTCGAGGCTCTTTGCGCATGAAAACGACGTGTGCTTCATTCCGAACGACTTCCCATACAAATTTGAGGCAGGGGTGACGCATCTGGTGGTCTGGTCCAAGCTGGCGATTCCCTGTGATCCTGAGTCGTCCATTGGTGACGTGTCGCCAGCGACGAGACGTGTCATTGAGACGTATGTCCATAGGAACTTTGTTCAGCAGATGGGGCTCCCGCGGGAGAACGTCGTGTGGTTCAGAAACTTCCCAGCGCTGCAGAGCGTCGTTGAACTATCGCACGTCCATGTCTTGGTGAAAGATCTGTCAGACGACTTCTACCAGGCCATTCTGGACACCGCGGGCACTCTTCTTTCTGAAGCCGAGGTGGACGAGATCATGGCCCAGAATAATCATGAGGCAGTATGAACACGGAACATACCGTTTACGGTATAACATTATAACCCACTATCATCCATTGATCCACAGCACGTCAGCTAAACTACATAACCACATATTAAGAGAATGCATTGAAATAGCCCTATCATTCAGCTGTAAGTCAGACTTCGTTTGCGCCGCCATATGAAAAAACAAAACCGAAAACGTCACTTTGAACCCTTTGCCATATTTATGGGTGCACAAGATACAACACAAGATGGAACGTCAGGACTCTGAGCAGCAGCTGATGAAGCGCTCAATGCGCGCAGTGCTCAATGAAACGGGCATCCTGCTGAGGGATCAAGCCTACCGCACGAATAATGCGTCGTTGGAGACGTGTTTGAGCTGCACGTCTATTGGAGAAGGAGACAACGGCAGACCACCGGTCATTCCCTACTCGGACGTGCTGAACGTGAACAGGTGCAATGATGGCGAGCTGGAGATCACGTTCACACAGAAGCAGGGCGTGTCGCTCGTCCCGATAACGGTATCACTCTTGGTGGAGGCCACAGGGCTTGACGACGTCGTACAGCACATCATGGAGCAGAGTTATAAGGGCACAACGCCAGGAAAAAGGGTCATGGTGCTCGTAAACCCGCACGGTGGCAAGGGGAAAGCACTCCGTGTGTTTCTGAAGCTGGCGAAACCGATTTTGGACGCTGCTGGGTGTGCCGTTGAGGTGATCCAAACCACGCATTTCAGACACGCGGTGGAGATTGTGAAGGAGATGGATATCTCGCGGTACGACGTTATTGCCTGTGCTTCGGGAGATGGCGTACCCCACGAAGTGTTCAATGGGCTGTATCTACGTGCTGATCGGGCAAAGGCGCTGAATACCATCGCAGTGACACAGCTGCCCTGTGGTTCTGGTAACGCCATGTCGGAATCTTGCCATGGAACGAACGATGCGTCTGTCGCTGCGCTCTCACTGGTTAAAGCACAGGTCGTGAATATCGATCTGATGGCCGTCACACAGAGGGGCAAGACCACGGTATCATTCCTCTCGCAAACGATTGGTGTCATTGCAGATGCTGATTTGACCACAGAGTACCTCAGATTCCTTGGTTCAATGAGATTTGAACTTGGTGTCACGTATGGTGTGCTTCGTGGTACCAAGTATCCCTGTGACATCGCGATGAAGTATGCTGCAAAGTCGAAGGACGCTGTTCGTCAGCACTATGATCGATATATCAACGAGACAGAGGAGACAGAATTCGAAATCACCGAGGACAAACTCACGTTGAAGTACGATGCCAATGACGACATTCCTGAAGACTGGGAGATTGTTGATACGGACCTTACGAACAACCTGGGAATCTTCTACACGGGCAAGATGCCGTTGATCTCACGCGACACCAATTTCTTCCCTGCTGCGCTGCCCACCGACGGCGCCATTGACATTATCATGATCGACTCGCGCACGCCACTGACAAGACAGACGCCCATCCTGCTCTCGCTGGACACGGGCAAGCACGTCAATGCGCCAGAGGTGCATCACTCGAAGGTGGAAGCGTACAGGTTGACGCCAAAGTACTCCAGCGGGTGTCTCTCTGTGGATGGTGAACGATATCCCTGCGAGGAGGTGCAAGTGGAAGTGCTTTCTGGTGCAGCCAAGACGCTGATGAAGAACGGTATGTTCAGACCGGACACGTCACTCTCGCTCATATAGACCCCGAGGTATAATCGTGATTGTTCACTATAACTATGTTTCTATAGAAAGAAAAATATGAAGTAGTGCGTGAACCGGCCGGTGATGACAGGCAGTCATTTTTTTTTCTTTCTTTCTTCCTGTTGACTCAACCAACCAGAACGAACAGTACAAAGAGTACAAACAGCCAAGATGTCCTCCGCAAGCAGCCAGGAGATCCAAGAGTTTCAGGAGTTCCAGCAATTGGAGCAGACGTTGCCACCAACGATCCAACTGTCGTCCACAAGGCTCTTCCAGCTGCAATTTGACTCGCCGACACCAGAAAGACAAAGCAACAGGAACCCACTCCACCGTTTGCAGCAAGAACACAGCGTTGATGACCTCAACCGGTCGCACTCGCCAGTTCCGACGCCGGGTCCGCTTCTGAGCTCCACTGATGTCCACTTCCCTGCGCTGAACAAGCAGAATGCCGCCACCGGTGTGATCTGGTGTACCGATCGAGCAGCTGAGCGTGGGTATCCAAATGAGAACTGGGTGAACCTGGGCCAAGGAATGCCAGAGACAGGTGATATTCCAGGATGTTTCAAGAGACCGGAGAACTTGCAGATGTCCCTTGAGAGTCGTGAGTACGGTCCAACGTCCGGTATCAAGGAGTTGAGACAGGCGATTGCCGATCTGTACAATGATCATTTCAGACAGGGAAAGGAGTCCAAGTACACTTGGGAGAATGTCAACGTTGCTCCTGGTGGAAGAGCTGCGCTGACCAGAATCGCCGCAGTGCTTGGTGATGCGTACTTGTCCTTCTTCTTACCAGACTACACTGCCTATGCGGAGATGCTGTCCCTATTCAAGAACTTTGCCCCAATTCCCGTGCCATTGTACGAGACCGACGGCTATAAGATCGATCTGAAGATTGTGAAAGGTGAGTTGAACAGAGGAGTGTCTGCCATTCTGACATCCAATCCAAGAAACCCTACTGGCCAGGCTATGACCCGCGAGGAGTTGACGGAGTTGCACAACATGTGCAGAGAGAAGTGTTTGTTGATCATGGATGAGTTCTACTCGAGATATTATTACGATGGCGAGGTTGGCGAGTGTATTTCGTCTGCATCGGAGGTGCAGGATGTGAACAAGGACCCTGTGCTGATCATTGATGGGTTGACCAAGTTCTTCAGACTTCCTGGATGGAGAGTGTCGTGGGTCGTTGGTCCAAAACACTACATCTCTGCGCTGTCATCTGCCGGATCTTACTTGGACGGTGGAGCGAACTATCCATTCCAGGAGGCTGCGATCCCATTTCTGAAGCCAGATCTGATGAGACAGGAGACCATTGCGCTGCAGACCCACTTCAAGGCCAAGAGGGACTACTGTCTCGAGAGGTTGACCAAGATGGGGTTCCATTTCAAGATCAAGCCGAACTCGACGTTCTACATCTGGGTGGACTTGAGTCATTTACCGGGGAAGCTGTCGAACTGTTTGGGTTTCTTTCACGAGCTGCTGCACGAGGACGTTATTGTCGTGCCTGGTATCTTCTTTGACCTGAACCCGCTGAGTTTCCGTGAGCTGACTGACAGCGAGATGTACTCCTACGTGCGTATCTCGTACGGGCCAGAGATGGAGAGCCTGGTGAAGGGCATGGACCGCATCGAGCGCGTGCTTAGAAGACACCATGTGGTGCCAGCTGTGTGATTTGGTGAGAATAACAACAGTATAACACCGCATAACAGCAGTATAACAACAGTAGCAGTAAGAGTATAAATATAGCGCTTACCGCATTGGGAAAAACTGCGGTATAAATTTTCGCGAAGCTTTTTTTTTTCTTTGGGCCTGTGCGCAAAGGCTGAAGCAAATCGCCGGCTTTTGTGAAAGGGCTGTGGAACCGTGTTTTGGCTCCCAGGCAAGCAGTGATGAGTTATAACAACGTGAGTGTGTGTCGTGGAGTGGTGCAGCGGTTTTTGCAGTGAGCAGTCAGTGTGTGTGCGAATTGAGCGTGTGCTGGAGCGCTGGAGCGCCCGTTTGGGCATTGTGTCCGCCATGTGAATGTGTCTGTGTCTGCGTCCTATACGACGGAAACATCAGGAAACGAGTGGTATTTCTCATGCTTTGATCTATTCCTTGGTATGATGGATGGATGAGCCGTCCCTTGTCGATGACTGCCCGGCCGCAGTTTCCGCTGCCCCCCATTCCTTCCCGTGAACATGTGGGTACTAACAACAAACGATAGCAATACGGGTACGACAACAGCAACCCTTACCAGGAGTCCCACGAGTTGGGTAACTACAACGAGGGCGGAGATGACTTTGTCAACTTCATGAACAACATCTCCAGCATCAACAATGACTTGGACAACTACAACCAGCTTGTTGAGTTGATCGAGTTCAACCAGAGAAAGCTCTTGACCGAGGTGAACGAGGACCAGGAGCTCGCCACCAGAAAGCAGTTGGACAGCTTGATTGCACAGGCTTCTTCCCTGCAGCAGACCTTGAAGTCCAAGATCAAGAATGCCCAGGCCACCGCTGGTGCTGATTCTGCCAAGAAGGCCCAGGCTGAGAACTCCAGACAGAGATTTTTGAAGTATATCCAGGACTACAGAGTCATTGAGGCTAACTATAGAGAGGAGAACAAGCAACAGGCTGCCAGACAGTACAAGATTGTGCGCCCAGATGCTACCGATGTCGAGGTTGATGAGGCCATTAGCGATGTTGGTGGTCAACAGATCTTTTCCCAAGCAATCATGAATGCCTCCAGAAGAGGTGAGGCTAAGACCGCCTTGGCCGAGGTTCAGTCCAGACACAAGGAGTTGCAGAAGTTGGAGAAGACCATGGCAGAGTTGACCCAGTTGTTCCACGACATGGAGGAATTGGTTGCACAGCATAACGTTCAAGTTGAGAATGTTGATCAACAGGTTGGTGATGCCCAGAAGGACATTGAGATGGGTCTTGGCCATACCGATAAGGCTGTTGAGTCTGCAAGAAAGGCCAGAAGAAAAAAATGCTGGTGTTACGGTATCCTTACATTGATCATTCTTATCATCATCATTGTCATTGTTGTTCCGATCGCTGTCCACTTTTCTGGTTCTGGTTGATCAACCTAGTGCCGCTCACACTGCGCCACGCCACACACAGAATATGACTTTTATATCTCACTGAACAGTCCCATGTATCCTCGTGGACTGCATACATCGATCCAGCTTGTTTTTGTTACCTGATTTGTCTTTTTGTACCGATTTTTGGGGATTGGATCTGACTGTGGAGATCTCTTTCTTCACACCCCATAAAATGAACTGTTTTTTACTTCTTAATGTGATAATAGTATCTACAAGTGTTGTATTGTCGTCCACTATAACTGTTGATTCAGATAACTAGACATGGATCGAATATGGAATAGTGATTAAAGTCCTGGATATGACACTTTTACAAGTTCAATCAGGGTGGAGTTATTCCCGTTCGCTCAGCTCGGGTGCCCCCCACGAAAGGAGACGCCTTTGCAGTCGCGTCCATTGTTCTCCCGGAGCGAAAGTGTTCCACCAGACTACGTAACCAACGGCCAGGACGAACCCGGCACAGAGGAGTCAGTTAGAAGGCTTAACGCTCCGGTTTCTTGATTGGAGAAAGGGAAAACTTTGTGTTGGTCGGAGAAGATGAAAAGTTTTTGAATGCTTTTTTATAGTGGGAAGTGTTAGTTGGTGTGCGGGTGTTCGTGCTTTAGGGCTCGAAGCTTCTTCTTTAGTGTGGTTTAGTTAATGCTGTGATGATGTCGTGATTTGTGTATCAATTGAGCGAATGGAGGGATACACAAAGGCTAGACACCAGGCTGCAGGACATGACGGAGCGATGGTTGATGAGAGTGGGATGGTGTTCATCAAGCCCACCACACAGCAGGAGACTGATTTCTACACGGCGATGCAGAGCTTACCTTGGGGCGAATCCAAGCAGTGTGATCTGAGTATGTTCATACCTGCGTTCATGGGTACGTTGGAGCTAGGGATAAGCCAACAAATAGAGAAGACACAGCAGGTCACGGATGAGCTGAGAGAGTTGGAGAAGAATCACACGGTTAAGGACGATCGACCATACGCCGTGATGGAGAACTTGTTACATGGATATACGTACCCATCAATCATGGACGTGAAGCTCGGGTCTGTGTTGTACGATGAAAACACGTCGGATGAGAAGCGCGAGCGACTACAGAAGGTGAGTGACACCACGACTTCTGGTTCATTGAATTATAGAGTGTGTGGGATGAAGATTTATGCTAGTACGGTACCCGACTTGTCAAAGTTCAACGATACAGATGGCCATGTAACACCAGACGAAGATGGATACATCTCTTTTGACAAATGGTACGGACGTGCTCTAAGAGTTGATAACGTGGTGGATCATTTCAGACTCTTCTTCACACATAACTTTCTCTCAAGGGAGCAAAGGACAGTGGTGATTGAAAACATGCTCACCAGATTGGAATTGCTCTGTGACTGTTTGGAGCAAACTGAGGTGAGAATTAGATCCGGTAGTATCCTTATAACGTACGAGAATAACCCAGATCGGTGGAACGCTGCCAACAATGAGGATCCTCTGTTTGCTGACCAGTTGGATTATGACGAAGATGAAGATGAAGATGAAGATGTAGCGGAAACCCCAACCGCACTCAGTCAGCTCAACGTGATAGACTTTGCGCATGCTACGATCACACTTGGCCAAGGTCCAGATCATGATATCATCAAGGGCATCAAAAATTTGATAAGGGTATTCAAACAACTACTCTAAACCATGATAATGGAAACGGGAGAGATTTATAAACAATAATTGAATGCACTTAATCCAACAACTTGGTGATCTTACCAATGGCGATGGTAACACCCTGGTCTCTCAAGGTAAATCTACCCAACGGTTGGTAATCTTTATAAGTCTCAACACACACTGGAGCAGCAGTCTCCAAGACAGCAATGACCTTCATACCCTTCTTTGCAAATGCAGGAGCCTTCTTGGACTTTCTGTTGGTACCCTTCTCCAGCTTGTGCAACAATGCCTTCACAGTGACCTCCTCAATGGCAGTATGAACGTGCATGACGCAAGAGAAACCAGAGGTCAAAATGGATTTCAACTCCACAAGAGCAATCTGGGCCTCGAATCTAGTGACGGTTTTCACTGGAGCATTTGCAGATGAAAGAACAAATCCTGCAGAGATGTCCTCCTCTTCAATGCCTTTAAGCTTGATCTTGACTTGTTCACCACAGAGGGCAGTGTCAACCTCATTTTCAGTCTCGTTGTAAATGGTGGTGACTTCAACAGAGGTCTTGTTTGGCATCACAATCAACTTTGTGCCGGTCTTGACATGACCAGACTCGATCTTACCCTCAACAATGGTACCCAAGTCCTTAAGTTTGGCACTGATTGGCATCATGAATGGGGCATTGATGTATCTGTTCAAGTGTTGCATGTTATCGAGGTACTCCAACAAAGATGGGCCCGTGTACCATGGACACTCATTCTTTGGAACCCTGTCTTTCAAACCATGACCAGTGTAACCTGAGACGGGCATGAATTGCACATCCTCCTTGAGGTTGTAACCAATACCTCTCAAGTAGAGACCTAACTTGGAGGTACACTCGTCGTATCTCTCCTTGGACCATGCGACAGTTGGGTCATCCATCTTGTTAACAACGACAATCATCTTGTTAACACCCTGGGTCTTGGCCAACAAGGCGTGCTCTCTAGTTTGACCACCCTTCTCGAAGCCGGTCTCGTATTCACCCTTTCTAGCAGAGATGACCAAAATACCGACATCAGCTTGAGAGGCACCACCAATCATCTCTGAAACGTACATCTTGTGTCCTGGAGCATCCAAGATGGTGTAACGTCTCTTATCAGTCTCAAAGAAGGACTTACCAACCTCAATGGTCTTACCGTCGTTTCTCTCCTCCTTGTTGGTGTCCATGATCCAGGACAAGTACCAACCTTGTCTACCGGCGTCCTTTGCCTCCTTTTCATACTTCTCCACGGTACGCTTGTCAACGGTACCGGTCAAGTAAAGCAAGTTACCACCCATGGTGGACTTACCAGCGTCAACGTGACCCATGAAGATGATCGAGACGTGGTCCTTACCACCGTACATCTCATTCACAATCTCCTCGTCGATCTGCTCTTCTGGCTCAGCAACGGCAGGGGTGGAAGCTCTTGGAGCTGGAGCTGGAGTGGATTCCTTCTTTGGCTCCTCGACCTTTGTAGCTGGTGCAGCCTTCTCCTCAGCCTTTGGCTTCTGCTCCACTTCTGGGGTCTCCTCCTTCTTCTTTGGTTCCTCCTCCTTCTTCTCGACCTTCTTTGGGGCACTAGCAATCTTGATGCCAGAAGATGAAGCCAACTTCAAAGTTCTCTTTGGCTTAGCAGCGGCTGGGGCATTGGATTGCTTCTGGAAGTCTTCAAGGGACATACCACGAGCTTGAGTTGGTTGAGCTGGTTGTTGTTGGTACTGGTTGTACTGGTTGTATTGGTTGTTGTAACCTTGGTTGTATTGATTGTTGTAACCTTGGTTGTAGTTGTTATAACCAGCTTGTTGCTGGTAGCCACCCTGCTGCTGTTGATAAGCACCGTATTGCTGCTGCTGCTGCTGCTGTGGCTGCTGTGGCTGCTGTGGCTGGTACCCTCCATACTGTTGGCCTGGAACAAAGCTCTGTGCGTTGTTTGGTTGGAAAGACTGGAACTGCTGCGCGTTGTACTGGCGTCTCTGGCCCTGCTGGCCCTGCTGCTGCTTGCCGTCGTTGATGCTCTGCTGCTGGAAGCTGTTGTTCAAGTCGTCCTGGTTGAATCCTGACATCCTGTAGTGTGTTTGCAGACCTTCAACTACGTTTGGGTGCTCGCCAATGCTGTTCAATTTGAACTTTTTTCAACCCATGGGCGCTCGCTTGAAAAAAATTTGGTAGCTTCTTATTTCTTTTACATAAGCGATGGACTTGTTCTTGTTAATTATATGGCATAAACTCGTTAGTGTACAGTATGTTTGACCAGCTTTGATCACTCGATGATCCCGCCGTGTTGTTCATAGATCAATTCGTCGTCTGGGACCTCTTCAATGGTGACCTTTCTCTTTGGTTTCTCGTCCTCCTTGACCTTTGGGACGATGATGGTGAGAAGACCATTCAGGTACTTGGCCTTGATGGCATCATCATGGATCTTAGGTGTTGCAGGGAACTTGACACGTCTCTCGATGGAACCCGTTCTCAGTTCATTGACCTTGGCAGTGGAAATGTCAAATGGTTCTGGAATGACACCCTTCACCACAATCTCGTTTGTTGATGGGTGGAAGTCAATGTCCAAGTTCTTCAGCTGTGCGCCTGGCAAAGCGAGAACAACAGTGTAAACATCGCCGGTCTCGTAAACGCTGGTCTGTGGGGAGTACGGCAACTGAGAATTGGTGACATTGCGTTGGGAGATCTCCACCTTTGGCTCTGGTTCTTTGAAGACGGACGTCGAATGACGCTTAGATGGAGCAGCAGGTTTGGAGAACACGGGTTTAGGGGCAACCTTTGGCTTGGTCTGAGACTTGGTCTGAGGCTTGGACTCGGCCTTTGGTGCAGTCTTTGGCTCGTCCTTTGTCTCCTTCTTCTGAGACTCCTCTACGGCAACATCTGCGGGCTCTGCAGGCGTCTCCTGAGCACTGGAAGGCTGTCCACCGGCAAGCAAGTTCAGGATGTCCTCGAGGTCCATGTTCTGTGGGATTGCAGGCTCTTCGCTCTCCGGTTGCTGCTGCTGCTGTTGCGGTTGCTCATGAGCACGATATGCGCCTCCATAAGGGCGCCCATACACCATTCCAGGGCCACCCGGAAAGCCGAAAGAAGAGTAGTACTCTGGGTACCTGGCGGAGGTGAACTGGTCCTCGCTGTCCTCGTCGTCAAAGTATCCGAATGGACCATAGCCGTACGGTGGAGAGCGACCACCGAATCTGCCATGCAGTGGAGGAGGACCTGGAGGAGGACCACGTCTCTGCTGTTGTTGTTGCTGCTGTTGCTGCTGGAGGGCCTGCAGGAAGTCTTGTAGTGTGTACGACATTGTGCTGTGTGGTAAGTGTTGGACCTCTGTGTGCCAAACTGCTGAGAGAAAGGAGAGTGGGAATTGTGCTTGCGCTTTATACTCCGCGCGCACGATGGGGCCATACTCCAAAACAATGGAACGTTCCAGAATGGGCGGCGCATTTGGCGGCTGGGCGGCCCAGGCGCACGCAGATTGTCATCATTATGCGCCCATATATATAATAACGCTGTGAGCCAGCTGTGAGCCGCTGTCGTGGGCACCGGGCTTAGAGCCTAGCAGCCATCATAATCCAGTGTCCACTACAAACAGCCGCTTTCTTCCAAGTTCTGGAGTTCGCTTTCATAGGTTGTCTCACAGGTGAGACATCTACACTGATAAATGCAATCAATGTGCGGGCCTCTATTAGTGCACAGCTCATCAAACAGCTTAGCCGCTCACAACTTGGCTGCGGCACCTACACGCTCAACCAGTGCTTCAACCTTCTTAGCAACACCGTAGGACAGCTCGTAGCCCATGCCTCCAGCGCCGTAGGCGTTGACAACGGCCACACCTCTGCCAGCCTTCTCAACGTCGACTCTGATGCCCCCGGTTCTGGCTGGTCTGAAACCAACATTGATGTTTCTGATGTCAAGCTTGCCATCCTCAAAGAACAGATCCGGCCAGAGCTTCCTAGCCCTCTTCACGAGCTGCTCCGTGTCGGAATCTCTTGGTTTGCTCTCGTAGTCGTCCAACTGTTTAGTACCACCAACGATAACACCACCATGGTGTGGTCTTGGAATGACAAACGTCCACAAGCCATCCTTTCCTTGATGCGTGATGGTCTTGTTCAAGTATGGGCACCCTTGAGGTACCCTGCAAAGCAAGGTTTGGCCTCTAATAAGGAAGCAGTCCTTGTCGTAACCACCTTCCCATTGCAACCCTGTACCAGAGGCATTGACGACAATATGACCAGGGTACGCCTGAGAAACCTGTTTCAACGAGATCAACTCAGCACGGGTGAAAGTGACACCATACTTGAACGTAAGCTTCCTTAACAAGTATTCGATGTACATGGGAGAGTTCAGGACCCAAGTCTTGTACGAGGCACCAAATTGAATACCCTCTGGCAAATCGGTCAACTGCTTCAACGCCACGAGGTCCTCGTAATAGCCCTTGGCCTTCATGCCGTAAATACCCTGATCCTCGAGATAGTCAATACCTTCAATCCATCTGACCGTACTCTCGGGCTCTTCAACAGACAGCTTCTTGAAGTACTCATACGTGACTCTGGTCAACCGTGAGTCTTCAAACTCCTTCTCAGTATGCGATGGGAATGGCCGGTAATGAGCACCGGCCCAAGGAGAGGTGTACTTGGCCGTCAATGGATCAGCTGGGAAGTGGGACGCAATAACTTTCACCTTATGCCCAGCCTCACTTAAAGTGAGAGCGCACGATAACCCGATGACACCTGCTCCGACAACAACAACTTCTGGCATTTCTCTAGTGGAGTTGTTTGTCGTTTGGATGGTAGAAACTGCGGATGGACACAGGATTTCACGGCCTTTAAAACTTCCCTGGCCTGTTTCTGCTTGAAACGTCGTTCGAGGTGGAGGGATCGGAAAACTATGAGCAGAATGCCGCGCTGTTTCTGTTGATTGACACAAAACTAACTCAAGGACTCAGCCATTGGGAATGAGTCATTCATTGTTCAGTGAACTTGGGGTGTCCATTGCATGAGCTGATCTTCTACAGAATGACTGACCACTGCGACATGTCACATGAGCAGCGCGTGGGCCTGTGCACCATGAGTTCGGAGATTATTGTAGTAATTCCCGACACAATCAATACATGGTACAATTGTAGATCTGAAGAGCGAGTGTTTGTATTATAGTTACTGCCATCAGAACAATTCTGTGACATTAACTACACATTAGTATCACATCCTGATACTATGGGATGCACGATGATCAGTGCTTTGCATGGCCCTTAACTTCACGACACCAACCTGGGATATCTGTTCCTTGTCCACAAACAGGTCTTTCCACAACAACGTTCTCCAAACCAATTGAATCAGATAACCATGGATGGTTCAGCATACCACCAGCATCGGCTCTTTTCTCTGGGTTGACGCTCAGCATCGGGAGAAGGAAATCTGCAATCTCATGAGCATCTGTTTCAGAGTACTTGTACTTCTCCATCAACACTGATTTCAAACCCCATGGTTTCAATTTGGAAATGTTTCGTAGTTCACCCCTCGAGTTGAAGAATTCCCTTGTATATCTTCCGTCTTTGAGTAACTGCGAAGGGAACTTGCCCAATAGTTCAATGACTTGTGCAATATGGTCGTCATCTTTGGAATAACTATGACCCTTGACAGGGTGGAATAAATAATCACCAGTGAGGAGCTCAAAGATCGTGCATGCCATCGACCAAATGTCAGCAGAACAACCCCAGGGAGCACCGATGAGAACTTCAGGAGAACGATATTCTCTTGTTTGGATATCATCAGTGAAATGCTCGTCGTACCAGCATGAATTGCCGAGATCCACAATCTTCACAGATATTAGATGCTCAGTATCAGGTTCAATCTGTGATCTGGCATCACTATAATGACTTGATGATTCTGGAGAGATGGACATTGATGACAATGACTGACCCACTGCTTCAGATTGGGATTTCAAAGGGGATTCATTTTTTGGCGTCGTGCTGTTGAACGTAACAGGTGAGTGCAAATCGCCCATGAAATGAGATCTTATTGGAGATGGTAATGGCTGGGAACCAATGATCAGTGTTTGACGTCTAGAACGACGGCCATTACGTGATGGTGTTGATGAACCTGACGTGGTGTTTGACATTGTGCTCACAGAATTGGTACTCGAGACCCTTGATTGTCTCTTTTCAAACTTTCGAAGATTGCGTTGTGCTCTTTCAGATGCTTCAACCTTCGCGACGATTTGCTCAACGTCACCAATCTCAATAAGGGCATTCTCTGGCTTGAGATCAGTATGAATGATTCCGCAGTCTCTATGCATGAAGTCCAAAGCTAGAAGCATCTGCTTGGCGATTTGTTTGACGTAGATCACAGGGATGCCTCTATGCTTATATCTCTTGATCAAACTGAGCAGACTCTCACCAAGCACCTCAAATACCATGATGACGTGCTCACCATTAGGGCCATGATGCATGAAGTGGTCGAGGAAGGCGATAATATGGTCCTTTCCCTCGTGTTGTTGTTTTGTTTCAGAGACTTTGCGCAGAAGCTTAACCTCATCCAGCGCAGTTTCGGTGTACTGTCTTGCAGAACGAACAATCTTCACAGCAACATGCCGACTCATCTCATTATCGCGTGCAAGCCACACTGTGCTGAAGTGACCCCATCCCAACTTTCTCACAAGGGTGTATTTCCCGTCTTTGTAAGTTTCTCCTTTGTACGCTGGGTGATAGCCACCCTTTTTGTAATCCTCAAGGCCTTCTTCACCTTCTGGCTCCTCGATTTCTTCATCCGTAGTGTCGTCGTCATCATCACCATGCTCATAAGCATGAGCATGGTCGTGTCCATGCCCATACCCGTTGTGTTCTTCATCCATCTCGTGCTCCATGTGTTGCTGGAGATCCGTGTTCAAGGCATGCGGTTTGGCTGGGTGTGAGGAATCTGAAGAAGGCTCCGCAGCGTTCTGGAATGCCATGGACAACTTGGACCTGTTTGTCAAAGTGCTGCTCTGCGGCACCTTCTGTGGCGAGAAGATCCGGGCGGTCATGTCCACGGAACGTGCCATTTCGTCTCTGTCGTTGGTCGTTATTGTGAAGCAGTATGCCTCAGTGGGCCTGTGCTCCTTTTGCTTAGATGTGGGTGGGACTAGTGTTATAGTCTTCTGTGCGTCCGTGCGTCTGAGTGCACGTGGAGGGTCCAATTAGCGTGGATATTATGACACAGTGGCGGGCCAGTGAACAGCTTGAGCGTGTGTGCGTGCGTGTGTGTGTGCGTGTGGTTAGCAAACTCCTCTTTGATTCCGAGCTAAGTGTGATGATTTCCCACAAAAGTATTTCGTTCTGTTCTGCTGGGGATTCTTCTTTTCGCTGTTTTCGCTGTTTCGCGCGGGGGGCGGCTTTTTTCGCAAAAAAACGCCAAAAAATCCCCCGAATTTTGAAAGCGCTCTCGGCCGAAAAATTAAACAACTCCGAGCCAACGGCCGGAAATTCTGCTTTGGATCACGTGAGCGATGCATACTCCTCGGAATTCATGTATTCGGTGCTAGCGGTGTGAGCCGGCGGCTGGACTGTTATTGTACTGTTACAAAATGTTTACAAGCTCTTCTCTTGGAGACTGTCCATCACACACAGTGCACACACACACTTCCCTCGGCTATGGATCTTGATCAGATTCTCTTTGGCCTGGACAGCTTCGTCGACGGCTGTGAGCAGGGCAATCTGGACCCAGAGGGCACCTTCACAGACTCATACATCACACTACTGGATCAGCTTGCCGTGAAGTTGCGGGACGAACAGACGAGGTCGGATCCATTGATACAGGCAAATCTCGCCAAGTTTGTCACTGCCGGCTCTTACCTGATCACCCACCAGATGGACACTAGACCTTTGACACTGGAGATGATCAGAGTGTTGGCCAATGTTGTGGCGGATGTCGATGGGAACAGAAGAGTGGTATCACAGAATACACAGTTCATCTCCGCGTTGGGCCAACAGCTCGAGGACAACTTCGACGACGAGGAGCTCAATGAGAGAATCTACATCCTGCTGAAGAACCTCACGGTGGACTCGCTTCATATCTCCAAACAACTCTCTGTTATAACTAATTCCCTCATTGTGAGTACTGGTTATACTGAATCCTTTATGGGTATCTGTGTCTTGGCAGACCTCATAAGTCTTGGAAAGTATACTGCCAACATGAAGACGTTGGAGCAATTCTTGAACAAGATGGAGACTTTAATAAAATCTCAGGATGATTATGCTGAGGATGAATACCCTGAATACATGATGGATATGTCCACGATTGTTGAACAATTGGCCGTGAATACCAATTTAGATTTCCAGGACGGATATTACGAACAACAGTTCCAACTTCACTTGATGAAAATGCTGAGACTTCTTGAGCCAATTGAGTTTGGTAACAAATTGATCGTCCAGAGAAGATTATTCGCCACTTCTGGCAACATATCCGCAAATCCAACATCACTCAATAAAAATCTTCTTGATCAATGCTTATCCATCATTCGATCTGATGAGAAGAATGGATACATCGTATCCATCAGTTTCTGCATCATTGGTAACTACATCACTTCAAAGACTCAGAGGAATGAAATCTTTGGCAAAGATCCTTCAATCATCACAAACGTTCTATCCAAGTACAACTATCTTGTGGATCCAGTCCAGTTCCAGGGAATACTACACATCCTCAAATGTCTAACCTCCTTTGATACAGTGTCGCAACTGTTTCAAGAGTCAAACATCACCGCGTTATCTTCGCTCATTGAAGCCACAGTGAGAAACTCTCGTTACTACACAAATTTTTCCCAGTTATTGGTGATGTTCCTGAAGAAGAGCTTGGCAATCATTGGTGTCAAACAGTTGAGGTCTCTTCTGGAGACAACGATCTTGGAGTCATTACTCTCTGCTGACTCCACCTATGACTTCGACGTCATATTCTTTTTACTCTTGAACAAGATGGCCATCCATGGTGTCTCCACAGATGTTTCTAATCCGCTGATTGACCGCATCTTCAAGTTTCCAAGTTCAAGAGTCACTGATATCTATATCTATGAGATGACGAAGACCATTGGAGTACTTCTGCATCATTGTGGTGGGTTTATGCTGGAGAAGTACGCAAATGACATGCTTAAATTTATAGAGCTGTGTCCTACACCTTCACAGGTGCCACAAGAGGAACAAATGCCACAACTAGCTCTGGTGGTGGATAATAACTTGAACTACATTTGTACTTCCATTGTGACGTTACATAGGGATGGATATTTGGTGTCGCCTGCTTTGTTGACAAAAGCTCATGGCCGTTTATCAAATCAACTTTAATGGTGCAAGAAGCAAACGGTAAACACGCTTGGCAAAGTTCAACAACGTGTTAAGATCATGCGTTCAGCCAAACTGGTGCCTTCTAAAGAAATAACTCATTAATTTGTAACCAACTTGAACAAACAACACAATGAACGGGAGAATACCAAATATGATGCTGATGATCAAGTATGCCAATTGGAACCTTCTTAATATGTCTATATTGTTCTCATTCAACGATTTCTTTGCTGGATCGTAGGAGTCTGTGAAAGTGGTGACAATCTTGTTTATGGTATGAACCTGGAAGCCCATGTGGCTGATCCCCATGCTTAAATGTACAAGCGACCAATCTTGACAAATAAACTTATTAGACTCCTGAACATGGTTGCCTTTTCTTGCTTGCTCAACATCGTCTATGGGATCTGCTGAAGTCGTGGTCTTATACACCTTGTAAAACAGAGCCACAAGAAATATTGTCATGCCAAGAATGAGGGAAATGATAATTGTCCATTGTAGACACCGAAAGTGCACGGTTGCCAGTGCCAACTGCTGCTCGTAGATGTCACAGGTTGTGGGTGCTTGGCAACTGGTTGGAATTGCTTCATTTTTGTATGTTTGGCAAATGCCCTCAGTGATACCTTTCGTCAGGACCATCATGACGACGGAAGAAAGCCCGAATATCGTCTTCGATTCACTTACCCATCTTTGAAGCTCTTCTGTCCTATTTTGGTATTTTGACTTCATCTCGAATTGGTTCTCCTTTTGAAGTACCAAACGCTTGTCTTGTTTGTCGTTGTGAGCCACAATGACGTATTGGCAGAAGTTATCGGAGTCATCAGTGATTGTAAACGATTGCAGACAGGTTCTTCTTGGTGCTTCTTCTATCTTCATCGATCTTGTGTCCTCATCGACAATATAATTCAATGACCACATTTGAGAGTCGGAGTCAAAGGATATGCTCTTTACATATCTTTCTGTGTCATTGGCGTCCACGCCAGTCGATTTCCGCAACAAGATCTTCATATCGTTCGTAGTGATCACTTCCCATGTTTTAATCTCTCTCGTAGCCTCTCCGGGTGCAATAGGCTTCCAGAATATTTGGGTCTCCAAATCTTCAGCGCCTCCTTCGCTACCAGGAGGGTAGGAAATTCTCCATGGAAAATGCATGTCACCCGGTTCTGTTAACGTCAGTACCACTGTGATTGATAATACAAATTATTGCAGTTTTGGTATGAGTTACTTTGATTTGGTTTATTTCTCCCCTTGGGTGCCTTCTTCTTTTTGCTTTTGGTCTTGCTCGTGGCAGAAGAGTTGGTCTTGGAGATAGGACTCGTGGGGGTTGTAGTTGGTGGGCCTGCTGGATTCACTGGTTCCTTCTTGGGATGCTTCTTGGATGTGGCGGTAGTGGTCGCGGCGGCTGAGGTCGTGGTGGCTGTGTCCAAAGGGTTCCGCTCTTCATGGGCATCGTTGCGTTCCCTGGAGAGATCGCTCGACATGGTGGACATCGTTATTGGCTTCATCAAGACTCAAATCTTCCAAGGTCCCGGTACCTTCACAGCGGTAAAGAAGGATTCTGCGTCTTGTAAGTTGCATTTGGAGAAAAACAACAAACAACAATAAAGCCCAGGTGACACAAAGCGAAAACGTAAACAAACAAATGTCAGTATGACGTAATGGCGCAGGCGCATTACAGCCGCGTTTTCTGGTCAAAAGACAATTAGTGCAGGCGATGCCGTGAGGCTGCCTTTGGCTGTTTTTTTTTTTACCTGACTTGTTACAACTTCATTGTAACTTCTACCTTGTAACTAGTCACTACATGAGTCTACGCGCGTCGTGTAGTGTCTACTTATTACTACTTCATCATTCATTAACGCTCTGCAATAGTGGTTACCGACTATAACGATTGTCCTTGATACCATGTCAGCAGTATCTCAAGAAATACAAACAGCTGCTCCTCCAGTTGAGCTTGAAATAGACGGACTGAGGAAGATTGGAGATGACATACTTTCCCT
This sequence comes from Williopsis sargentensis, assembly GCA_020995425.1. NCBI lineage: Eukaryota > Fungi > Ascomycota > Saccharomycetes > Phaffomycetales > Wickerhamomycetaceae > Williopsis > Williopsis sargentensis. The sequence continues at coordinate 856,617 of CP083466.1, read as the reverse complement.
CCATTCAATTGATAGTGGCGATGATGATCCTATTGATCCACTGGCTGAAGATGCACTGGAGCATCAGTTGAAGAGAACAAGAGCAGATGCCCTGGCCAAATATCTAGCATCTCTACATGAGAAGCGGCGACAAGGGAATGCTAACCCACTAGAGGATCATACTGAAGTACTTACAGATGGTATCAACTGGGCATTCAGCTGTCACATAGAGGTGCGCAAAAAGTTGGGATTTAAAGTGTCCCGTTGCTCCAGTGTCTCTCCCTTAAAGGATTATACCGTGGAAAGGCTACCGAATGCGTTGTTCAAAGTTCGAAAAGCCTTTCAATTCTATGTGGACTGGGTGACTTTGCAATTTTTTCTGGCAGCCAGAGTGGAGCAGGCAACTCATGCACATATTGGGGCACTCTGCAGTATTGTTGAGGAAAGAGATGTAACCGTGACGCGTTTGAAGGAAATTCTGGCAAGAGAGAAGGACTTACTGGCCAGTGTTCAAGAGACTATGAACGAGAAGAGTACCCCTCTCATCGTGTCTTCCATGTTTGCAATTGCCATTGCTCTACTGCTATGTCTGTTGTTGAAGTGATTCAAGCTTCAACCTGCTGTATTTCCCTCTCGGAATATTGTCCAGGTGTGCACGGTGGCTGCTAGGTCAATGGTTGCTGCTCGTGGCTGCTCGTGGCTTCTCGTGGCTGCTTTAGATGCAGTTGAAACTCCGAACGCGTCCTTAATCTAGTATATTCCTGTCCTTAACCGAATTTGAGCTTATACCGTTTATCACTTAGACGAGTCACGACAAGTTATACATATTACCCATTACCACTACGTACGTGTCTACCAGTTTCAATATGGCCTCAGCACCAGAAGAAACGTCAACTTCAACTCATGAAAGTGAAGGCTTTTCTCAGGAATATGTCAACTCTCTGCGTCGAGAGGAGATGAGCTGTTTCTTAAATATTGGTGCAAGTAGACTTGCGCTTCCGTTGCCCAATAGCAGCGATGTCCCCATTGATCCCCTCTCAGAAGGTGCCATGGAACGTCAACTGAGGAGGACGGGTGCAGATCAGCTGTCGAAGGTACTGGCACCATTACGCCAAGATGGGCTTCCAAGGGGAATGAATCCTGAAGAAGAGCACATTAAGGCAATTACAGATGGTATCAACTGGGCATACCGAAGTCATACTGAACAGCGCAGAACTGGGAGACGATCTAAATCCTCCACACCCGACCCCGAGCCTCTAAGTGAATACACTGTGGGAATGTTGAATGAAGCATGGGAGAAAGTCCAATGGGGTATATCATTTTATAAAGCGTGGTTGATTCTGGAAGAAAACCTAGAGGTCAGAGTGAAACATGCTACTGATGCACACATAGGAGCATTGTGTAAACTCATTGCCAAAAGAGATGAAACTGCGATTCGCCTAGAGAACAGGCTATCGCGAGAAAGAGAGTCCCTCGTGCTTCTCCAGAAGAAGTCGAAGGAGCAGCAGATGCCAGTTATTCTGCTCTGCATGCTTTCCACTGTTATTGTTCTTGAGGTATGTCTATTGTACTTGAAGTGAGCCTGTGATTTGCATACTTCCCAATATACTTATATTCATCTGTATCAGCTGGAGTTTTGTATTCGAGGCAATAGTAAATACATCATACATTCTTACATACATAGAAAATACGAATATGCTTGCAGTATCAAGCGCTGGCGTGAGTCGTGATGGCCTCCAGCGGGTGCCAAGTATCCACTTGTTTGAATTCCCTGGCTAACCGCATCAGTACTACCACTCATTAGAATGGAGGTGCACACCCGCTATACTGACCGAGCACTATCAGTTTCCAACAGCAGATGCGGGCACAGTTAAAGTACCACAGTCAACCAATCCACGACTCTATACGAAGCAGTGACCTGGAAGCGATTGTTTTACTGTCGAGCTGTGGCTGCTTTTGGTGGCATACAGAGAAGAAATGTGGAATTAGGAAAATTTACACATACTGCATTTAATTCTACTTGAATATATATATATAGGGTCTTAATAAGTACGAACTCTCATTATTGACAAACAGCTATTCGCTATTAGTATCGTCTTTGCTATGCCAGAAGCCTCTGAAAAAGTACTCCCATCCTCTCAAGAAGAGAACGAGGAGATGGATTGCTTGGTGAAGATAGGAGCTGACCAACTGTACCTTCCTTCACTTGATAATCTCGAAGACAATTTTATTGATCCACTATGTAAAGGTGCACTTGACTACCAGCTAAAGAGAACTGGTGCAGATGCTCTGAGCAACTATTTAGTCTTACTCCACGACAAACAAAATCAACGGACTCTTGACCCTCGAATTAAACACGAAAAGGCTGTCCAAGATAGTATTAATTGGGTGCGCCGAAGACACATAGCAACACGTTTTCAGAGAAAATATAGTGCATCCAGAAGCTCCGGTCCTGAACCATTGGAAGATTATACCGTGAGCAGCTTGCAAAAGGCGCTGTTGAGTGTTACTCTAGCTTGGAAACCCTACATATCATGGCTGCTATTGGAAGTTAATTTGTCAACCAGGGTAAGACAGGCAACAGGTGCACACATTGCGGAACTGCGCAATATCGTTGTGAAGAGAGATGAATATGTGCTGCAGTTGAAGCGCAGTCTGGCAAGAGAGAAGGACTTACTGGTCAGTGTTCAAGAGACTATGAACGAGAAGAGTACCCCTGTCATCGTGTCTTCCATGTTTGCAATTGCCATTGCTCTACTGCTATGTCTGTTGTTGAAGTGATTCAAGCTTCAACCTGCTATATTTCGCTCTCGGAATATTGATGTCAGACGCGTCAGTTCAGCCATACTCTTCTTCTTTCACTCTTGGGCCTGTTAAGGTTTTCCGTTAATCTCGACCTTCTTCCAGTCAAGAATTTCAAGCTTGGTTCTTTCGAGTCGGATAATCAGTCCAGCGGCATCAGTGTGCTTCTCCAGATATTGGCCCCATAGCCGGTTTGGCGCAGGCATGTTAGCGCTAAAGAGTCAATCCTAATAAAGCTATATCTATTCATGCAGGCGTGTATCTCTGAATGCGAGCTTGATGACAGATGTCATACAAAGTTCCACGACACGGTTCATTTCCCTACTGGCAGCACGCGCACTCGCTGTCCTCTCTTACACGAGAAAACATGTATCAGAAACTTGGTTGTCCAGATGTGCACGGTGGCTGCTAGGTCAATGGTTGCTGCTCGTGGCTGCTCGTGGCTTCTCGTGGCTGCTTTAGATGCAGTTGAAACTCCGAACGCGTCCTTAATCTAGTATATTCCTGTCCTTAACCGAATTTGAGCTTATACCGTTTATCACTTAGACGAGTCACGACAAGTTATACATATTACCCATTACCACTACGTACGTGTCTACCAGTTTCAATATGGCCTCAGCACCAGAAGAAACGTCAACTTCAACTCATGAAAGTGAAGGCTTTTCTCAGGAATATGTCAACTCTCTGCGTCGAGAGGAGATGAGCTGTTTCTTAAATATTGGTGCAAGTAGACTTGCGCTTCCGTTGCCCAATAGCAGCGATGTCCCCATTGATCCCCTCTCAGAAGGTGCCATGGAACGTCAACTGAGGAGGACGGGTGCAGATCAGCTGTCGAAGGTACTGGCACCATTACGCCAAGATAGGCTTCGAAGGGGAATGAATCCTGAAGAAGAGCACATTAAGGCAATTACAGATGGTATCAACTGGGCATACCGAAGTCATACTGAACAGCGCAGAACTGGGAGACGATCTAAATCCTCCACACCCGACCCCGAGCCTCTAAGTGAATACACTGTGGGAATGTTGAATGAAGCATGGGAGAAAGTCCAATGGGGTCTATCATTTTATAAAGCGTGGTTGATTCTGGAAGAAAACCTAGAGGTCAGAGTGAAACATGCTACTGGTGCACACATAGGAGCATTGTGTAAGCTCATTGCCAAAAGAGATGAAACTGTGATTCGCCTAGAGAACAGGATATCGCGAGAAAGAGAGTCCCTCGTGCTTCTCCAGAAGAAGTCGAAGGAGCAACAGATGCCAGTTATTCTGCTCTACATGCTTGCCACTGTTATTGTTCTTGAGGTATGTCTATTGTACTTGAAGTGAGCTGTTGTTAAAGTCTCTCGAGGAATGATGAATCAATCACCTGGTTTGTTTGACTCTCGGGTGACTGGATTGCTTAGGTATGGTCTCAGATCAACCTTCCCCATTCTTCTTCCGTTATAAATTGCCTTTTAAACCTCTGGAATAACGTCTCTCGTTCTTCAATCAACTTTAAGCCACTCAATAATATCAATAGTAGTTAATATCTGCTTTGGATTAGTCTATTCTACTGCAAGAGGTATGAATGGTCTTTTTCCAACCTTCAGCTTGCACTGTATGCCTTGGATGACAGATTGTAAGGCTAAGCGCTCAATATTGCGGGCTGTTCCGCGGGTCCAGGAGTTTCTGGATTGATGCCATCCAAAGCACCACCGAAAGAATATGTCAGCGCGCAGCTCTTTCTCCAATTTGGCAACGCACTGCAAGCTATGCATTTCCACTTTCACGGTCCATGGTTCACAGCTATCATCTTGATTCTCTATTGAATCTGAATTCTGGATCATGTGCCAAACACGGCTTTGGGCAAAACCCATCTCATGGATCTATTCTTCTCACTGAGTCACTGAGGTACGCATTTTTCATTTTGTGTGCCATTACAAGAAACCACTCATTGGTGGTACCGAACACCAGTCGTAACTTTTTTTGTTCTACATGCTTGCCATTGTCATTGGTACTGTTCTTCTCAGGTGCGTCTGTTCTGCTTGAAGTAATTGATAGAGGTCAGAGCGCGTCGGAGCCGGTCCAGTTCCACTTTCACCTGTGGCTTAATTTGGTGCTTTTTGCAGGGTGGAAGTGTGGAATTGTTGAAACTAGCAACTGGCAAGTAAGAGAAGCATAGATATTGGTCCTTTGACGACGTAGACTGTTGTAACAGACAGTTTGTAACTTGTCGATGTCCTGGACATAACAGTAAATGCAACATTCCAATTTGCGGCTCTTCTGGGTGGCCACTGGCCTTAGAAAGAAACTCACAACCTCCTCCTGCATGCTGCATGACCCGCGTGTTTTCTTTTTCGACATTTGAATTTTGGACCCTGCGTGCTCGTTGTTTTGATGTCGACCGCGTTCTTCGCTTCTCTTTAGTGTTTACTCCAGAGGTTGTGCCCTTTTTGCTGCTGACTCGTCGCTCCTTTATCACTTGCTCGCTGCCGCTTCCTCTGCTGCCCCCACGCTCGCTATGCTCCCACCTCGCTCTCTCGCTGCAGTTGCTGCAGCGCTCTGCCTCACCTCCGTGGACGCCCTTATCCCTCTCGACATCAAGGGAAAGAGATTCATCCAACCAAACACCGATGCCAGATTGGAGGGAAAGGCCTACTTCGCACAGGGAATTGACTACCTGCCAGGTGGTGCCTCCGGATATGACTCTGCTTCTGGTGTGGATGCTCTCTCAGACTCTGAGATTTGTTACAGAGATGCTTATGTCTTTCAACAGCTCGGTATCAACACGGTGAGAATTTATTCGTTGAACCCAGACTTGGACCACGATGAGTGTATGACCATCTTGAACAACGCAGGTATATATGTCTTGCTCGACGTCAACTCTGGAGAGTACGGTTCTCATTTGAACAGAGCTGAGCCATGGACTACCTACAACTCTATATACCTGGGTCACGTCTTCAAGTTCATCGAGGCTTTCAAGAATTATCCAAACGTGTTGGGATTCTTTTCCGGTAATGAGATCATCAATGACCAGGATGACTACGCCAGTATCACTCCAAAATACGTTAGAGCTGTGCAGAGAGATATGAAGCAATACATTGCCCAGCATGTCAACAGAACAATCCCTGTTGGTTACTCTGCTGCTGACGGTGTCGAATTGAGAAGAGCCACATTGGAATACTTGCAATGTCACATCGATGGTGAGGATGATGACATCTCCAGATCTGATTTCTTCGGCTTGAACTCCTACGAATGGTGTTCGGGTCAGTCTGATTGGACCACTTCCGGCTATGACAAGTTGAACTCCACCATGTCGAACACCACTATCCCATTAATCTTCTCCGAATTTGGTTGTAACGCCGTTCAACCACGAACCTTTGATGAAATCAGCGATGGGTTGTTTGGTGGTTTGGTTAACACATTCTCCGGTGGCTTGGTCTATGAATACTCCGAAGAAGCTTCAAACTACGGTGTGGTTGATATTAGTTCTGATGGAGATCTCAACTATTTGGCAGGCTTTGAGAATTTGAGTGGTCAATATCATAATGCTACCATCCCAACCATCTACGAGAATGATATTGAAGAGATTGACGCCCCAGACTGTGATGCTGACAGAATCACTGCCATCTATCCGGACTTTGGTGCTGACTTTGACTTGCCTGACCAGCCGGATGAGATCGCAAATTTGATCAAGTACGGTGTCAATGCCACCCAGGTTGGTAAGTTGCTCGATGGTGTCCAAGCCAGGGGTTCTAACTACACCGTTTTTGATGCCAGCACCTCAGAGGTTCCAAATGCCACAGTCACGTTCTTGAGTGATTATGAAGTAAACTCTCAGTCTGGTGTCTCCACCGCTTCCAAGGTTCAACCACGCTCTACGTCTACTGATAGTGGTAGTGCTACCGGATCTGTCTCATCTTCAAGCTCTAAGGGTGATGGTGTCGCGATGACTCCGTCTCTTACAGCCGTGATTCTCACTTTGATGTCGTACTTGATCTAACTTGAATGCGATCCATCTACATCTCTTCTTTTTGTGAATCTCTTTTTACATTAAAACCCTATGTATCTGCTGTGTATTAACAGCAACTTTGTATGTGCATTTAATCGATGGCTATTACTCTGGCCAGATCATAGTAAGTAGACTATGTGCTGTCCCCATTATTGTAACTGTGAATCTGATTGTTCGTTCGAACCCTGCGACGGTATTCGGATGTACAACTGTCATATCTAGGATATCCTTTTCAAGGCTACGGGCTTCAGTATCTGTTGGCTCTCAATTTGTTGACTGTAGTTTCAAGTTTGTGCATTAGCCCCCATGATATTGCCCTGACTGAACGAGTCAGCACTGAGTATGACTTCACCTTTGTCGTATTGCTACTCTCAGCTGATGACCATGAATATGCATTATAACTCCTTGTATATCGAACCCAACTTCATACCTGAATCTGTTGAGCCTTCAGCTTCTCGAGCCTCTCCTTCTTCTTCTGTTTCATCAACCTCTCCGTTTCTGCAAAAACTTTGAATTGCACAGGAACGTTACTCCAATCATCGTCAGCATCCTCATCGGGCTCTTCGAGTTTCAAGTTCTGAGCACCAGGCTTACCCACAGCAGGGAAATATGTGCTGGTTGAGATCTTCTTAGCGCTTGCCAGTTTCCTTTTCTTTGCTCTCAGCTCCTTAGGAACGTTCTTGAAATCTAAGGACTTCAATGGCGGATCAAGATCGGCGGGCCAGTGATCCTCGGTCTTACTGATCGCTTCTGTGGCCAAACGACGCTTCTTTCTCCAGTCACGAATGTCATCGTTGTACTGCTCCCATACACAGTTCACGCAACCGGACATGCAGCAGTTATCTGGTTCCGCTGGTCTGTGTGGAACCAATACACCAGCGATGAGTACTGGTTCATTGGCATCACGACGAGATGACGACACGCGACCACCATCTTCAAGCCTGGATCCAAATACATCTTTCATACGATCTCTCGACGTTACAGAACCGTCAGTGTTGCCGAAGAACCGTAATGGAGCATTCGCATTCGCAATCCGTGAGGATGTAGATGTGGTTGTTGCAGACGATGCACTGGCCTCAACATTGAGCCCTAAAGCGCTGTTAGAAACTGCTTGATGTCTGTTAAAGCTGGATAACTCACTCTTCAGAGAAGTCGTGAACGCTCTGTGCAACTTGATCGTCGTTCTATGTGCCCTGCTCATGTTCGTTGTACTCTCTGAGCGTTCCAGCTGAAAGACTGAGAGTGAGAACCACCAAAGTGAACTCTGCCATAAAATGTCCGGGTTCGGCAAAGCTTCGGGATCTGCTTGGTCATCCATTATGTAACGCTTGGTGTGATTAGTCATCCGCTTTTTCCTCGGTCAAAAACAGCAGATAGGCATTTCCGCATTTGGACGAAATCCCGAGCATCCTCGACAAGTGGCAACCCCATGTGGTGGGAAACGGGCATTTCTCAGCTATCTACCCACTTGCTCTCTTCGTGCCACCAACTTGATCAATCGCTATCCAGTAGAAACTTACTACAATGGTCCCACTGAACAACAGCACAAAGGTATTGAAGCTCAACACAGGCGCCCTCATCCCACAACTGGGCTTTGGTACCTGGAGATCCACAGAAGAGGAGGCATACAACGCTGTTCTCGAAGCCTTGAAACTTGGCTACAGACACATTGACTCTGCTGCCATCTACATGAACGAGATCCCGTTCGGAAAGGCCATCAAGGACTCTGGCGTTCCTCGTGAGGAGATCTTCGTCACCACAAAGCTCTGGGGTACCCAGCACAGAGACCCTGCTGCTGCCCTTACTCAGTCTTTGGAGAGATTGGGCTTGGACTATGTGGACCTGTACTTGATTCACTGGCCATTGCCATTCGAGGCCATTTCCAACGGAGGTGACTACCCATTCATGTCGGTGCCATCTGCTCCAGATGGTACTGCTGCCATCGATGAGGACTGGGACTTCATCAAGACTTGGGAGAAGATGCAAGAGTTGCCATCTTCTGGTAAGACTAAGGCCGTTGGTGTCTCCAACTTCTCCGTCAAGAACATGAAGGACTTGCTCGCTGCTCCAACCACAAAGTTGACTCCAGCTGCTATCCAAGTTGAGGCCCATCCATTATTGCCACAGAACGAGCTCATCAAATTTGCTAAGGAGCACGATATCCTGCTTGAGGCTTATTCTCCACTGGGCTCTGAGAACTCTCCATTGCTGAAGGATGCTTCTTTGAAGGCGATTGCGGACTCCTACGGAGTTTCCGTGGCTCAGTTGTTGATCAACTGGGCATTGAAGAGAAACTTTGTTGTCTTGCCAAAGTCCATCAACAAGGACAGAATCGCCTCCAACTTCAAGGAATTCGAGTTGAAAGATGAGGACTTTGCTAAGCTCAACGCTATCGCTGAAGGTGGTGAACAGAGACTGATTCATCCTGGCTGGAAGTCCAAAACTCTGACCTTGTTCGAGTAAGCGGTTTACCAATAGATATATAAACTACCCGTTTTGTTCAGACTGCATACATAAACTGTAGACTCACCATACACACAATGAAAATACTACTGTTTACGTAAGGATTAGATATAATATAAGCATTTCGTATTAACTGCAGGAAGCTAAAAATAGTATACATGGAACCAGTCCAATTTCGTCTCTATATAACCTTGAAATCAGGGGCCCAGAAAGCAAAAAGTAGTAACAAGCACGCGGTGCGAGGATAAAAGCAGAAGTCGCGACAGCACGAAATGATAGATCAACTCCAGGTTCTACCAACAACGCTCTTCAATTCATCCTGGGTAAGAATCTTACCAGTGGTGAAGTAACCAGCGTTAACCTTTGCGTCAATCTCAACTCTTGAGTCTGGTGGGATAAGCTCATCTGGAATTGGAATTCTCTCCAAGATTGGGATACCCTGTTCCACGATGGCATCGTGCTTCATGTTGGACATTGACAACATTCTGTCAATCTTGGTAATACCCAACCAGTGCAAGACATCCGGCATCAACTCTTGGAATCTCATATCTCTGACACCAGCAATACATTCCGTTCTGTGGAAGTACTCAGCAGCGGTATCACCACCTCTCTTTCTAGCGTTGTACACCAAGTACTTGGTAACTTCGCCCAAGGCACGACCTTCCTTTCTGAAATATACGACAAGACCAACACCTCCTGTTTGAGCCTCCTTAACGGCCTCCTCAATACCAAAGATCAAGTAAGGACGACATGTGCAAATATCTGAGCCGAAAACGTCGGACCCGTTACACTCGTCGTGGATTCTCAATGCCAACTTCTTCTCTGGCTTAGCCAAATCAGCGACATCACCAAAGATGTAAACGGTCAAACCACCAATTGGTGGCAAGAAAACCTTGATGTCTGGTCTTGTGATCAACTCTGGGTACATACCATTGGTATCCTTGAACAAAGCTTGACGCAACTCAGTCTCGGTGATGCCAAATCTCTCAGCAACCCCTGGCAAGTACCAAACCGGCTCAACAGCAACCTTCTGGACGTTCAAGTCACCGTTGGAGTTGATGACAACGTCACCATCAATCGATAATCTGCCCTTCTCAACAGCCTCCTTCATCTCGGCCATCTGCATGTGGGCCTTGGTGATAGAGATGGTTGGTCTGATATCAACATTGTTCTGAGAACCGCATTCGGCAAACAACCAAGGAACCAAATGTCCAAATGGATCCATGGAGACGATCTTCTTGCCGTTAGCCCATTGGTTCTGTTGTTGAACGGTAAAGGCTGGCTCAGCGTTGGTGTAGTCAGCAGTATAGGAAGGGTCCAATTGCTTAGATCCCACAGCCAAGGCGTGATAGACGGAGTAGGGACCAGAGTGGGCGCCAATGGCATTGTGCTTAGACATACCATCCTTGTACCAAGAGCAGACGATTGGGCCTCTGACCTTTGGGTCGGCGGCTCCCCATTTCATTGGGATGGCGTCGATATCGGCATCGGTGGAGTAGGTGGCCAGTCTGAAGGTCTCTGGCTCGACTGGCAGCTCGTTAACCAACTGGATGGTGTGGACGGAGTGGTCGCAGGCCTTTGAGTGTGTGTGCATAGTGCGGTGGTCGAGGACAGCGGCTGGTGTCATCGTGTAGTGTTTGTGTGTTAGATGTTGTACTGTAATTCGTTGTAAGCGATACTCTGAACACTCGTGGAAAGATGTTTCTGATGACCAAGATAAAGCGGACGGAGAAAGGAAGGATTTCAGATGCCTTTTATATCCTTCCCAGTGGCAAAGCAACCGCTATCAGAACAAGGGGAAGAGCTATTTGAGGGAATGCCTTTGACACAACAAAGAGCCCGATCTCCGCAGGCGTTAAGACGGGATAAGCGCCTCCTCCGACGGTCTCAAGGCCGGGTGGTAACCGCCCCACACCCGAACACCCACCTCGAGCTGCATAAACGCCTGCGGACTGATAAGAGATTGCTGGTGTCCGGATGTTTGTACCCTTTCGGTTCGTCTGGTGGTCTCTAGTTGTACGACAATCCACCATTGATCACGAGTGGACAGCTGCAGGTCTTTATCCATAACTGTACATCAACCACATGCTGAGGATGGTCGAGAACTGTTGATTGACTTGTCATAGCATCTGATATCTGATATTATATCATTTGCTACTGCTCTAAATGCTAACTTGAAAGTAAACAATCGAAATCGATTGAGGGACACTAGAAGCGGGTTGACAAGTTGAGACAGATAGACGGTGTGTCACTGTTGGAATCAAGCTACCGTTGCTCAGTAAGTCCAACTTATAGTCCCTGTCAGGTGCCTCTCTCCAGTCCATATATAGTCAGTCAATCCGCTGTGCATGGTGTCGAGAATGGCATCTCCCCTCGGCTCAAATAAACCACAGAAGTTCACAGGCGCTGACTGTTGGAGTTACTCTACTCTTGTTCAAACAGCGAAGCAATACCTCTTCAAACTTGTCCATGCTACCTTCAGTTCTAAGTGTCAGAACCTTCGGTTCCATGATGCTCAAAGAGCAAAGAAGCATTCTTTTCTGTGTTGGATGAGACTTTCCAGTGTTGAAATGAGACTATTGAAATGACTTAATCCCGTATTTGTGCATTGGGAGCCTTTCGTTAACCTCACACTACCAAGCACTGGGTTGGAATGGTATCTGCTGTTCAACTTAGACGTATGACTTCACTGGAACAGAGATATGTTCCAAGTTCCTCATCCGACATTGAACATCAACGATCAATACCGGATGCCATGGTTCTTGTGGCTGTCCGGATTCCATGAACACCCCATGCGGATGACCCCTCCTTGCATTTCTTGTCCTCCTCTCCCACATTGAGGTCTCAACGTTTTAGGTCTCACTGATATCATTGTAACATCATGCCTCCCTTAACCAGCTCACTGCTCACTGCTCACAAATAAAGGGGCTCTCTCGATATAGAGCCGTTGGTTTGTACTCATCTCCAAAGAATATCCATTGCAACCTGAGGTTAACACACCATGGTTTTACCAGTACCTGGTTGTCTCTATGATCCTGCTGCTTGTAGCCTCGTAACACCGGTATGTTATGTGCTCACTGCTGCTCACAGCTCAGGCTGATCGTCACGAATTCTCTCATTGTCCATCACCATTGTCGTGAGAAGAATTCCTCCATGATATTGCTCTCAGTTATTAAGCTGACACCGTTGACTGAGAAAACGTGGCCTGCACAAAAGACCGCCCTCGATCGTTTTGACTCTCTCAGCGCTTAATCCCAACAAAAGTGTCACCACTGCAACCATCCGACAACGCAGTTGCAGATACAAGTTCGATCACTACACACCATATGCTCATACCACAGCTTGATACCTCCAAGCAGAAGATCCTCCCTCAGCCCAAATGTGAGCTGTTAGGCCCAGTGTCCATCGTCATTCAGAGCTGCTTGGGCTTAATTGCCTGCTCATCACTTCTCTTGAAAAGACGGTATGAACACCCGAAAAGACCCTGGAAGGTGTGGTTCTACGACGTCTCCAAGCAATTGCTAGGCGCATCAGGCGTCCATTTGCTCAATCTCACGATGTCGCTTCTAAAGAGTCAGAGCGAAGTGCTGTTTGCTCTCGGTAGGCCCAATGACGAAGATGATGCAGGTGAATGTGAGTGGTATTTCATAAACTTGTTGCTGGATACCACGATAGGCACGCCCATCTTGTACTTGTGCCTGCTCATCGTTTATTCCATATGTGAGGCTTTCAGAATCGAGGGTATTGAGAGTGGCAACTATGGCAATCCTCCGAAATTCGTCCCATACTTCAAACAACTGATGATCTTCATTCTGGCTCTCCTGTTGATGAAAGCAGTCATCTACGTCTTGCTGTACTTCCCAATATTCATCATGTATGCTGATTGGGTTTTGAGCTGGAGCGATGGATTTCCGAATCTACAAGTGGTCCTTGTGGTGCTGGTGTTCCCGATCATGCTGAACTGTTTCCAGTATTACATTGTGGATAACTTCATCAAGTTCCCTACGGACCTTTGACCATATTCTTCATTATTTTGCATCATTCGTAATATATGTACGTCATGTCATTATATCTTTATCACAGAGCTGATCTTGATCAGATCTGAACCTCGCAAGTTGAAGTTGGACTTGTTCAGGTTCTTCATAAACTCATAAATCTCAACATTGGCATCCATATTCATCAGTTTCTCCTCAAAGATCTTGAACAATGCCAGACTTGTCTTATGTATCTCTGTGTATCCATTCAGCATCAAGTTATCCCATATGCGGAACACCAAATGTGCACTCAAACTATCAGTAAACAGTGAAATGAACCAGTTGAAGCAAATTGGTTCTAATTCAACATCACAAGATTGGAAATGTTCGTGTAATCTCGGTAACTGCTCTTTGAAGTTGCTCTTCAGCTCATTCATGTCGTGTTTAGCGTGACTCAAGTTAAAGAATCCGTATGGTAGGATATTCTCAAAAAGACCCACAAAAGTCCAAAACACATCCTCATCGTTATGATACACCAACAATAAATTGGCCACTATGAAGTTCATACCTTGACAGTATCCAATATGAGTGTACTTTCTTGCAAATGCGATCAATACTCTTTGTAGTCTTCCCAATCCGGGGCCATTGTCCTTGAAGAAAACGTTGAATGGCATGGTTCTGTAGAGATCCAACTCGATTTGAGATTCAGCTTCAACGTTCGGTTCTGAACAATTCAATAACGACTCATATTCCGTGGGGTTTCTCAGTGTTTTTGCATCGCATAGCTCGGTCCAAATCTTTGGTCTCAAGGAGGGTGGAATTCCAATTTGTACCAATCTAGTTAACTCGTTATAAAGGTGTTTATAATGGGAGATGTTCTCACCGTTGATCATCAACAAATCTTCATGCGAGGTATTATCGAGTAATGTGATCTTTTTGATGAATTCATCCCATTGATTTGACGATTGCTGTTTGTTCTTGTCATACCCCTGGGCAAGTGAGAGTAATTTGGATTGCAATGGCGTTGCACTCGTGAAGATCTGCGTTGAAGTTGAAGAGTTTGGCCGTGGTTGCGATTGGTTTTTGTCATATAAGAAGCCAAACTGATCAATATAGCCCTCTTTATCACCCTTCACTGGTTTGTGTGAGCCAATACTCATTGATTCCATCTCCAGGAGTTCAAGTCTTTTGGAGTTGGTGTTTGAAGAGACAATGACGTCGTGAACCGGTTGCGGAACGTGATTCAAAAACTTGTGGGATACGACATTGAGGATGTTTCCCTGGAATATGTCATAGTGCGATTCTGAAGAACCTGATCTGTTAGAGTTGTTGTGGTTAACCGTAGTCGGCACTGGGGGTGAAGATAAAGAATGTGGCCTGGTTCTTCTCTCTGGTGTCAACGTGGTATTGGTATCCCCGCTGCTCTTTGGCGACGCGCTTGATGTGCTTGTATGCACAGCTCTCATTCCATTGGAATTATCCTCGAGTGTCTCTTCCATTGCGTCAATGATCAGATCTTTCAAGTACTGTTCATTATCCGTGGTTTCAAGAGCACTCTTCTCCTTGATACGCGACTCAACTTCACTCGATGAGAACCCAACCTCATTCAACAACCTCATCATTGCGTTCTCCCTATATGCGTTTCTTCGCTGTGTCAGCAGCATCTCTGCTTCTCTCTGTGCCAGATCCGTAGAGAGCTGCCGTATCAGTGTCACTGCGCCATACCGTTTGACGAGATGCTCGATGCTTCTGTTTGACGAAACGTGCAGGTTCCCAGGGATGGACTCCGTGTTCAGCGATGTCCCTTCAAAGAGGTTAGACAGATGTGATGACGAGTGTATGGAATTGCGCGTGGCAATGCTGTCGGTGGAGAGCGTGGAGTGCAATGGGGTATAACTCCTTATGCTTTGTTCCTGTTGTGGCTCTTGCTGATGTTGTTGCTGATGTTGTTGTTGTTGTTGTTGTGGCTGTTGTGGCTGTGGCTGTGGTGGTGCCCGTGTCCGTCCCTTTCCCGTGGCGTAGGAGATGCTGCGTGAGCGTGCCAGTGAGACGACCTGGTTGTTGTCCGTGCTCATTATGCGCTCTCCCAGTTGCTTTTGCCATAGTTCTTTGAGCTGGTGAAGGAACAAACGAATATCAGTTTAAGAGCGTTGTGCCATCCGCTGTGTGGAACGTTCTGTAAACAGGTGTCGCTTATTAGAACATTCCAAAACATAAGCACTTTCTAACCTTTTTACAGCTGGGGCATAAGTCATTATCGTTGCACATACACACTCACGAGTCATTCACTCGCTCACTCACTCGCTCACACTCACTCACCTCACTTATTCTTCTCAGTCACCAGCACCGCCTTCCGCGTCCACTTCCTCGTCCGTGTGAACACCGTGATCCCGTCGCAATACTGTGGCATCTGCCAGTAGTTATCGTAGTACACCCATCCCTCCTTGCTCTTATTCTTGCAGAACTCCACGTCAACCTTCCACTGTTCCTCCAGCCATTTCCAGTGCTTTGCGTTGAAGGGGAACGTGAACTCCTTCGGACTCAATGTCGTCTGGAAGGCCTCGTTGGTGAAATTACCACGTTCGTACGGTAATAGCTTATCACTCCATCCGATGCCGAGCCAACGTCTCTGGTGCTCCGAAATCTGGAACTGGATGATCTTCCCATGCTTGTTACCGTTGAGAATGGTGTAGTTGTTCGAATTGTTGCTCAGAGTCTGCGTTCCGATGAAGAAATCCCATGCATTGCGCACAAACAGTGATCTCCAAATCACCCTGAGCGTGGCCTGGAACCACAGCGAGTGGTAAGTACTCATCAAAATCACGCTCAACAGCACATACGTCCTCGTGGTGAGCACACACTTCAGGAGCAACACGTTGAGAGGTGTCATTATCAGCACGTAATTGGCAAACTTCCACCACGTCAGCCTGAAACTCCTCAGTGGTGCCGTCATCATCTCGAGCTTGGTCACCAGGTTGTCGAGGGAGTTCAGGATCTCCTCCAGCGTCGGGTTCTCCTGGCCGTTGATGTCGACGTAGACGGAGTTCACGTAGTAGTTCACTGAGCAGTATCCCAGCACGAGCAGCGGCGCCAGGAGGAACCAGTACACCGCCTGCTGGTAGTAGTACACCGCGAGGTACACCGTGGCCCAGTACACCGCGGTCATCGCTGGGTCCCTGCCCGTCCAGGTGACCAAGTCCACGCTGGCGTTGGCAATGACGATGAGGGCAAACGACCGTTGCAGCGCAGACGAGATCAGCGGCGACGTCTGTGCGAGCTGCGGGTGCACCATCCGCCTGGGAGGGAACTCCGCGGTGATGTGTGACATTGGCCGTTTGTCTTTCTGTATGATCAGCCCTGGTTCCCGTTGTTTCTTACTGCAGCTTGTTATCATTAACCATGAAGTGAGCGGAGATTTTCACTTTGTGGGGCAGATTCTCTCTACAGGGACATAAATTATCGTTATAACTCGGCTCAAAAAATGTCAATTGGTGTCCGTTCTATCGCTGTCGTAGCCCGTGAACTTGTCGTTCAGGTCGTAGCAACACAGCTCGCCGTCGAGCGCCATTGCCAGGAGGACGCCCTTGTTGACGTCCAGCGAGAGCACGGGGGAGCCCTGTGACACGGAGAGCGTCTCGAGGATGTTCTTCCTCTGCAGGTCCCAGATGACAACATCACCCGTCTCTGATCCCGATGCTATCAGCGGGTCCTTTGCCAGGATGAACCGACTCGCACAGGTGAATTTCTCCAGCTGTGCGCCCTGGAACGTCTTCACCACCTTGTTATTCATGTAATCCCACATCCGTATCGTGTTGTCCAGCGTCGTTGCCAGGAGATATTTGCCGTTGGGCGTGAACCTGATGTATGACACGGGGAAAGATGACCCACCCTTGTCGTAGATGAGCGTCTTGAGGCATAATCCGCTCTCTGTGTCAAACAACCGGATCATTCCATCGTAACTCGCACTGGCGATGATGGTGCCGTCCCATGAGAGGTCCAGCGAGGCAATTGGGTCGCTATGTGCGCTCAACGTCTTCAGACACCTCCCATTGAGCGCATCCCAGATCCGGATGGCCTCATCCGAGCTTCCCGTGATGATGAGGTTTCCCTTGTGGTTGAACTCAACACAGGTAACGTGGTAAGTGTGTCCCTCCATCAACCGTACGCATTCACCATGTTCCACGTCCCACACGCGCAGTGTCATGTCGTCGCTGACGGAGCACAGATGTTGACAGTCCGGGGACCACGCTATGTCGTTGATTCCGCTCGTGTGGCCATGCATTGACCGCATGAACTGGCCATCTTCGGTGTCAAACAGCCTGATCGAGCCATCCGCGGAGCATGTGGCGAAATACACGCCATTGGGGCTCACTTTGGCGCTGGTAGAACCCTGTGAATGCTTACTGTTCTGTCTGTACCGCAGCGTGTACAGCATATCCGTTGTCATTGGCTTGTAATCTGTAGACGTGTCTTTCAATTATGGGTGGGCCCGCTCTTCTCTTCTTAACTTTGAAAGTTGTTGATTTTTCAGATCTCCAAAAGAGTTTGCCACTTACAAGCGAACAACACCGACGACGAACATCGCACAAAACAACAGAAAGATGGTGAGTTTAACACCCTGTGTTACTGCATTACAGTGATTTACCAATGGCATGGACAATTCACTAACAGCACCTCCTCCAGTCACTCAGAATCGTGCCACAGAGCAAACAACCGTCATCGGTGTCCACAACGCAGTTTGGAGAAACTGCACCAAGTGCACCGGCGCTGCAGGACACGCTGAGAACGGCAGAGGGCCCGTTGAGCATCGCATCGCAGGTGAACGGGAGACACCCACTTGAGCAGCGTGTGCAGAACTGGGAGCAGCAGCAGCAGGCGCTGAAGATGGAGCAGTACAGACGGCTGTTTGGACAGGCGGAGCCAATCAGACGCGAGATGGACCTCCAGATCGTCTCGAGCACGGACTTTGTGCCACAGGTGCTCGGTGGGTCATCGAACGTGCACAGAGACATCCTGCTGAACAAGGATGCGTCCGTGGACTGGGAGGACATCTACACCGGTGAGTTATATATGCCTTGGTTGTACACACACACACACATGGAGGTGATATACTAACAATGCACAGGCTTCGAGAACAAGAGTGTGGACCTGCACACGGAGATGCAGAAGAACTACGGCATCTAATCCCTGAAAGTACACGACGACGCAATAAAACATAGGCTGTATTATCCCTGTAGATATGACACACATCCATCAAACGTGTTCGCGGCCCCGGAAGTGAAACACACACCCGCACACCACAACCCCCGGATTTCCGCACCCCCATTTTTCGCGTGGAAGGCGATGGAAGCTTCGACTGCAAAGCCCTCGGTGAAGCGTCTCAAGGCTCCAGAACACTCTGTTCCACTGCTTCGAGTGTGTCTGTCCGTCCGTTGCAACACCTCTCTGTTACACACACCCATACACACACACACACACACACACATATACACACATCCATACAGGCATATAAACATGCTCATGCTCAGGGCCGTCGCAAGGACCACAACGGCCGCCACCCGTAAGGGCTCAATACTACCAGTGATGCTGAAGCAAATAAAACAGGTGAGATTCGCCTCGCAGAGCACACAGGCACAACTCGCGCTCAAGGAGCAGCAAGCGAATGCGGACACCGCCAACCCAGATGCTCAGGCGGACTTTTACAGAAGCTTGCTCAAGGCCAATTACCCACAGTACGTCGTGTCGAGATACGAATCACCAGGAGTGTCCACCAACAACGAGTGCGCACAGCTCTATGCAGATGCGCTGAAGAAGCTCGGCAAGCTCAAGGAATCCGAGGCTGTCAAGTCACAACTCGCTGCTGGCTCACTGGGCTCCCCCGGCCTGAATGGTGGTGGGTCATATGGTTCGAGGGTAAACCCAGTGTACGTCGTTGTCGCTGAGTCGACTTGGACCATGATCTCCAAATGGCTCAAGTTTCTCATCCCAATCGGCCTGCTCACGTGGGGTGCAATGGAAGGGTTCACATACCTGGTTGAAAGCGGCACCATCTTCAAGAATTCAGAGTCTAGTGACAAATCTGTCGATATGTCCAAAGTCAACGTCAAGTTTGACGACGTTAGAGGAGCTGATGAGGCCCGTGCGGAGTTGGAGGAGATTGTCGACTTCTTGAAAGACCCTACAAAGTTCACTGGCCTCGGTGGTAAACTTCCAAAGGGTGTCTTGCTCACTGGACCACCAGGTACGGGTAAGACTCTTTTGGCAAGAGCAACAGCTGGTGAGGCTGGCGTCCCATTCTTCTTCATGTCAGGTTCAGAATTCGATGAGTTGTACGTTGGTGTTGGTGCCAAACGTGTCCGTGAATTATTCACACAGGCTAGAGCTCATTCACCGGCTATCATCTTCATCGATGAGTTGGATGCCATTGGAGGAAAACGTAACCCAAGGGATCAAGCTTATGCAAAGCAAACTTTGAACCAACTGCTGGTCGAATTGGATGGTTTCTCTCAAACTTCTGGAATTATCATCATTGGTGCCACCAATTTCCCAGAATCCCTGGATAAGGCCCTCACCCGTCCAGGCCGTTTCGATAAGATTGTCAACGTTGACTTGCCAGATGTCAGAGGACGTGCCGATATCCTGAAACACCACATGAAGAACGTTGAGATCTCCAAGGACGTTGATCCATCCATCATTGCCCGTGGTACTCCGGGCCTATCCGGTGCTGAACTCATGAACTTGGTGAACCAGGCTGCCGTTTATGCCTCGCAGCAAAACGCCCTTGCTGTGGACATGTCCCATTTCGAATGGGCAAAGGATAAGATCCTCATGGGTGCTGCTAGAAAGACCATGGTTATGACCGAAGCCACAAGAAGGGCCACCGCATACCATGAGGCGGGCCATGCCATAATGGCTCTTTATACTCCTGGTGCCACCTCGTTGTACAAGGCAACAATCTTGCCGAGAGGCCGTGCCCTGGGTATCACCTTCCAATTGCCAGAGATGGACAAGGTGGATATCACAAAGAAGGAGTGCATTGCCAGACTGGACGTTTGTATGGGTGGTAAAGTTGCCGAAGAGATGACATATGGACCGGAAAACACCACCAGTGGGTGTGGTTCCGATCTATCATCCGCCACCGGAACAGCAAGAGCAATGGTTACACAGTATGGTATGAGTGATAAAGTTGGTCCGATTTCCCTGGCTGACAAGTGGGAATCGTGGTCTCCAACACTACGTGACGTTGCCGACCAGGAGGTTGTTGGTATGCTTAAGGATTCTGAGAACCGTACGAGACGCGTGCTCAAGGAGAAGAAGGTTGAGCTCGAGAGACTGGCCCAGGGGCTGATTGAATATGAAACATTGACAAAGGATGAGATCATCAAGGTTGTCAATGGCGAGCCGTTGTCAAAGGCGAAACAGATGACAAACACCGTCGTCGACACCCCGGACAGCGATGAGCGTAAGGAGGTGGATAAGCAGCCTTTCCCTATCCCAGCATCTGCATGATTATGACCTCTCTATACGTACTTTATGGCATGTAAATAAACACCATTCATTAATCCTGTTCTCAAAGTGCTTGTAGTGTGCAAACCGGTGAAGTTTTGCTTATTGTTGTTAAAGGGAGATGAACATATGGTCTGAGATTAAAAGGTCAGTCGACACAAGCACCATGACGGAAGAACACGCACAGTACACGCTCTACGTACACAACCTGAACGATCAAGTTCCTCTCAGCAAGCAGAAGGAGAACCTCTTTGTTCTGTTTTCTACTTATGGTGAGGTCCTCGACGTTAACGTCTCACAACAACTTCGAGGACAGGCATTTGTGCTGTTTATGAGCAATGCCGAGGCCAAACAGGCACTGAGAGCTACACAGGGAGAAGTTGTATTCGGCAAGAGCATACAAGTCGAGTGGGCGAAGCAAGAGGCGAAGAAAGTGGAGGCTTTGAAGTGAAATTGGAGGCCACAACGGATGATGACATGTTACCACGATGTACGACAGGGTGTGATGTCTTACGATCATCTGAAGGCTGTGTGTTGTGCTATACGAAAAAAAAGGAGACAGGCTACAGGACATTTGGGTGAATCATTAGATGGTGTATTGTATAGAGTTAATGCTAATGAACCAGATCTATGCTGAAGGTCTTAGTTCTGTTTCTTAGAAACGGCAGCGGCTCTCTGCTCAGCCTTTGCTCTCATTCTCTCCTCTCTTTCAGCCTTTGCCTCTGGACCTGCTTCCGTGTCCAGGGTGAAATCCCACCATCTGAAACTTGAAGCGTAGTTTCCAATGAAATAGTGGTGGTGCAAATCGTGGTGCTCTGCACCTGCCCAGAAAGGCAAGAAATGGTGCAATGACCATGGGAATTCATAACCTGAATGGGCATCCACAGCTTGTAAAAGACGAAGAGCAACCCAGAGACACAGAGTGAACAAGTGTAAATTTCCAGTGTAGTAGACGTACAAGATTGGCATGCCGACAGTACCAAATCCTAAGGACATTGTCTCGACGGGATGGGCATACTCAGCGGTGAGTCCGAACGGAGCGGCATAGCGATGGTGCTGCTTGTGGATGTACTTGTAGAAAGGACCATAGTGGAATAATCTATGGGCCCAGTAATGCCACACGTCTTCGAGGACGAAGAACAAGCAGATTTGCCATGCCATTGTGGTCCATGTTGGGAACGGGACCGAGATTGAAATGCCCAATTTCTGGCACATAGGGTGGAACGTCCAGATAGGAATGGCCTCAACGAGGAAATGGGAGATCAACACGGATTTGAAGCATTCCCACTGCTCCTTGTCACTTGGGATCTTTGTTGGCTGGATTTTATATCTGTTGAAGTATGGCATCTTGTCAATGATGTACCATGGGAGACAACGGCCAAAGTACATGATCTCATGGAGCAGGAAAAACATCAGGCCCGTAGCCATCACGTCGTTCTGCATGTAGTGGTACCAAGCAGCCCACCACTTCTCCAGCAGGGTCAGCTGTGGTTGTGTCTGTGCAACGGTGGCCAGGGCCTCCCAGTAGGACACTGCCTTTGGCAGGGCGTCCACGATCGTGGAGTTGTTGAAGACGAGTGACATTGCTGATACTGACTGTTTCACTACATCTCCTATTATACACCGGGTGTGTGAATTATGGGGGTCCCCACATCCGTTTTATACCAAAACCTCTGCAGCGCATCAGCCAACTCTGATGGGCTGATTGGGAATTTCTGGTACGAGCGACCGTTTTAACGTGCACAGCGCACAAAGCTGCACCTGCGCGTACGATCGCGAGTTTTCTGGTGGGCTATAAGTGCTAAACGAGGGCTCTGTCGTTTGGCGCTAAACGAGCCGCTGCAGTAGGGGGTGGTGTCTGGGTGTGAAACACCTGTTTTTTTTTTTTGTTTGGAAAAACATTTAGGTCCATGCCTTGTTTCCCTGGTGATAAATGCACCATGCTACATCACTGTCAGCTACTAGGGTTGTCGAATGAATGTTCAAGCATAAGATAAAATTGTGTCGTTTAAAAGATGGAGTGATAACTATACTGTATACCGTATACTGTATCTCATATCAAGCATGAATAATGAGCGAACTCGAAATTGACAAGTCGAGCCCCGCCTCATCCAAAGATCACTCACTTGACGTCAATAACCTTCTTGTCATTACCGTAGGCCTTTGTGGCGTAGTGACCATTCAACAAGATAACGTCCTGTGGTCTGTAGTCAAACTTACCGGTGAAGTACGAGGTCAAAATGTTCTTGACTCCCAATGCGTATCTCTGCTGGGCGTCCAAGTTGGCACCGGACACATGTGGCGTCATAGCGTTACCACCACCGTACTTGTTGCTGAAGGATCTCCATGGATGGTCTGCCGGTGCTGGTTGTGGGAACCACACATCACCACCATATCCTCTGATCTGTCCGGACTTGACGGCCTCTGCAACGTCTTCAGCAACGCAGATGGCACCACGCGCGGTGTTCACCAACAGGGCGCCAGGCTTGAAATGCGAGAGCATCTCCTTGTTGATCAAACCCTGGGTGCCACTGTGCAATGGTGCATTGATAGTAACAATGTCCGCTTGGGAGACCAACTCCTTAATGGTGTCGACCCTTCTGGCATTCACCTTGGAGGCCAACTCCTCGGACAGTGGCTGATAGTCGTAGTACAACAACTCCTTAGGCTTGAAAGGGTGCAATCTCTCCAAAACCTTGTAACCGATACGACCAGCACCAATGGTTGCCACGGTCTTACCCTCCAAGTCATAGGCGTCTCTAGAGATCTCTGCAATGTTCCAATCACCCTTCATAGCATTCTCGTGGGCTGGAACAAAGTTCTTGACCAGGGCCAAGATGGTCAACAGGACGTGCTCTGCAACAGAGGTGGTGTTGGAACCAGTGACTTCGAGAACCGAGATATCGCGTCCAGACTTGTTGATGTAGTCCAAATCGATATGATCAGACCCAACACCAGCGGTGACCAACAGCTTCAAGTTCTTTGCGGACTCGAGTCGCTCCTTAGAGATGTAAACTGGGTTGAATGGAGTAGAGATGATGATCTCGGCATCCTTAATGTATTCATCAATCTCAGGACCTTTGTCACTCGTTGAAAAGACGGAACGACCATTCTCCTGGAGGAACTTCTTCAAGCCAAGAGCATTCTCAGCGGATCCCAAGAGCTTTGGAACGTTGTACTCTCCACCTTTGAAGAGGACGGCAAGGACTTTTTTGGTTGACATTGTTGTTGCTAGGTGTGTTGTGTTCTGTTTGTACTGTGGTTGGTTGTACTGATGAGTTCACAATGGCACAATGATTTCAAATGAGGGAGACAACCGCATCTTTATATATATGGCTTTTCCCCTCCAAGAAGCCCTTTCCACGGAATCCCGTTCCCCTGTCTAAATGGATCATCCGAATAGACGACGGATCGCGGGAGAATAGGACGTAAACGGATCAATCAATGCACGCGGAGGATACGCCGTCTGTTCCGCCATCTACCATGGGTACATCTGGCATCATACAGTGAGCACAGTGAGTGGATCGCCTCTCATGGAACTCAATTGGCTACCGCAGGTTGAATACCGTAACTGGACGGGTTAAGCATGACGTATGTGTCCCATGGGGCATAACATATCCCTAACGGGGCGCTCCCCCATGGATACAAGAAGGTGGATTCATCCAAGATTTCTAATTACCAGTTTCTACACAGTGTTATACCACATAATACCACCAAGTTTCCCAACGTAATTGACCCCCTTCCTCACTGAATCGCACAAGGCTCTTCCTCCCACATAAGGGACTTTTTTGTGTCACTGAATGTGAAAACCTGGGGTTTTCGTTTTCAGGTACCGCTCGGAAACGGTGAGCGGGCGCTCTGATTGGCCAGCGGGGTCCTGCTTAGGTGTTGGGCACAGACTGGGCTCACGGCCTCCGCTCACACTCTTGGTGTAGTTACTAGTTGTATGACTCATGAGTTACTGATCCAAATTCAGAACTGCATATCAGAACTGCATATTTATGCTGTTTATTGTGTGTGCGCGTTATACTCTTCTATAAACATTGGAGGCACTAGCCTGATCACTAGGGAACACCAGCATCTCTGCAACAACGGTGTTCTGTCTTCTACTCGTGGCAAACACAATCATCTCGGCAATATCCTCGGCAATCAATGGCTCCCTGCCCTTATAGATGGCATCTGCCTTGGACTTATCACCGTAGTTTCTCACAATACTGAATTCTGTCTCCACTGCTCCTGGCTGGATCTCAATGACTCTGATGTTCGTGTTGATCAGCTCCTTGCGCATTGCCTCTGTAAACGCTCTCACTGCAAACTTGGTGGCGCAGTAGATAGAACCACCAGGGTAAGGATCCCTACCAGCAATGGATCCCAACTGGACAATATCGCCCGAGTTCTTCGCCTTGAAGATGTTTAGCACGGCCTGCGTGATGCTGATGAGGCCCATCACGTTGGTGTTGAAGCATTCGTCAATGTCCTGCTGTGAAATGGAGCCGACTTGGGCATTGCCAAGGGCTTTACCGGCATTGTTCACCAGGATATCGATATCCTTGAACTCAACAGGGAGGGCCCCTAAGAAAGGTCCAATGGCACTAGGAGAACTCACATCGAGCGGCGCAACGTGCACTTGCACTTGGGGGAACTTGTCAACGAGCTCCGCCTTCAATTCGACCAACTTGTCGAGTCTTCTAGCTGCAAGAATCAACTTGATCTGTCCCGCTGTGGCGTCGCAGAACTCCACGGCGGTCGCCCTTCCAATGCCGCTGGACGCGCCAGTGATGAACACCGTCTTGTTACTAAGCCTCAGTGATGCTGATTGTCCCTGTGACATCGTGTGCTGTTCTGTTCCCTTGTTGAGTAAACAGTGGACAAAGGGGTGTTAGATATGGAAACGTCAAACCTCACACCCAGGTTATAACAAAAATATCCCCAATCCGGAAATGTTCCGCTTGCTGTGCTTACATCAGCTTCCCCAGAGCCAGGCAACAAATATTTGTGTCTCCCTTTTAATTCTTAGTTCTCGTGTGATTCGGCAACCCCACCAGATAGTGCAAGGATCAGAGAGATAACAATGAGCGAGCAGGTGGCGGTGACGTTGCTGTTCCCGGATTCACACAGGACGGAGCTGGCGCTGTCACAAATCGGCGAGCATGCGACGGGGAGACAGTTGATGGAATATATCTACCAGACGTACAACGAGACGAGTGACGGTAACGAAGACAGCACGAGGGTATGGGGCGATGGATTTGTTCCAAAGACGTGGGAACAGGTAAGGCTCATCCATCTGGGAGGCGTCGTGCCGCCAGAGTGCGTACTGAGTGGGTTGAAGTGGGAGATCAGCGAGGTGCTGCATGTGAGTTGTAAGCCCATTGCAGACGGCAAGAAGAAGAAGAGCCGGATGCCTAGCATCGTTTCTCGTCATTCCCTTCCCGTGGAACGTACTGGTTCGGCGACTACAGCTGATGGGAATTCCGGTGGTTCATGCTGTGTGATTTGTTAACGTGGTTTTATTTGTTCATCTTTTCATATACGATGAATGTGATGCAAGTTGCAGGCAACACTCTGACAATGTTCATCCATACACCTTTCCAGAACCCTCTGACGCCTTCCCTGGTGTATATATCTGATACGACACCTGTGAACGTGGTGTTCAATGCGTTATACGTCTGTAGTCGTGATTTGGTGACTTGGCATGGATAGATCAACACCGTGGCAACGATTTTAGAAATTGAAGATATGCTGAGGTATTCCCACGTTTCCAATCCTGATTTCCTGTCGTCATGCCCTAGCCATTGGTACTTCAAGGTGTCGTACAGTGTGAATTGCAGGGCACCTTGACTCACACCTATTAGTGAAGGTACTAGGCCCTTATAAAAGCCTGCGATGCCATCATCATGGAGAAGTCTTTTGACACCATCCCAAACGCCCTGATATGCGCCATCCGCACGCTTGGAACTACTCAAGATCCTCGTCTTGAGCACCCATATCGGGTTAGTCATCAATGCTGTGAATCCACCGGCCAAGAAGGCGGACCCTAGGTATTGCCAGGATTTTAAATTTGAATCCTTGTTCAAAGTGGTGGGGTTGTGGAACAGATCCTTGATGTGTCGATATGACGAGAAGTACACAGCCCATGCGATGGATGAGCCGATTAGGTTAGGCATGATGCCGCGGTAGACCTCCTTCAACGTGTTCATGGGTGAGTCCTGTCGTAGTTGGTGGATGATGTTGAGAGATGACTGGGTAAAAGACCTTGAAGAGGTATCCAGTTGCAGCCGGATCTTCAGCAGGTCCAATGGATGTGTGATGGAGGTTGTCATCAACCCAGCTGTGAGTCCTGCTAGCACTTCATTGGGCATCTTTCTGGTGGTTGGTGTGTGCTGGATCAGTGTTTGCAAGTATTCGTTAGTGTTTGTCTCTAGAAGAATTTTCTGGGGGAGAGAGATGTCGATATTTATTTGGGGAGGAGGCCGATAATGGGCCATATGTGTGTATATGGTGGTGGGGGCGACGGGGACTACAGAGGATGATACTATGTACACCATACATTCTTTGCATGACATAGGGTGTGTGTGTGTGTATGAACCACACCCTTGACGCTCGCACAATAAACATACTCTTCCATCACTTCTCTTTTCACTAGGATAAAGAGTCAACTCCGGTGGTCCCCTCGCAAAAGTTCTTCAGGCGGATGGGAGAGGAGACAACAGGGCCAACAAAGGAGGCCTGTTTGGTGTCTGGATCCAGCCCAGGTACAGCACGAATGGGATCCATCCGTAGTGGGCAATGACTCTAGCAGAGTCCATAATCTTGGAGATTCTTTCCTGGTGGTGGGTGTTAGTTGTGTGTTATGCGGGGGGGATAGAGCAGGGGCAAGTGAAGCATAGATTCAGCACAGAAGGGCACAGACGTACCTTAGATTCGTCAGAGAGGGCAAAGACCATCGTAGCTGTTTCGTTGTCGCCTTGTCGTGCGGTGAATGTGTTGGTGTCCAATCAGTAGGAATTTTTCACCGAGTGGCGGTCGGCTTAGTCAGAGTGCTTCGCTTATGTTTGGTGATCTTGGGGGGGTGTCTGTGTCCATGGGTCAGTGGATGCAGTGCTTACTACCTGTGTGTATGTGTGTACCATGTGTGTGTATTATGTGTGTGTTTACAACATATGTATGTGTGTATAAACATTGGTTTCACTATGGTGCTGTGTTCATTTCCTCTGATTTTTTGTGTGTGGGTTGGCTCTTCTTCTGTGTGTGTGTATGGAAAAGAATTGAACGTTACGCGTCGCGTCTTTCCAAAGTAATACAGATACACAGGGGGGGAATCAATGGACTTCACACCGCCATCACTGCCAGGCCACTCGCAGTCACATACGCACTACACGCCTGTTCCACGTGCCATCCTCGACAATCCCTCCGAGCCCGTGAGACTCGGCGTGGATGAGGCTGGCCGTGGACCCGTGTTGGGTCCGATGGTGTACGGGGTGTCATATTGTCTGAGCTCATACGAGCAGGAGTTGAAGAAATACGGCTTTGCAGACTCCAAGACGCTGACGGAGGACAAGCGTACCAGCCTGCTGCAACAAATGTGTGATTCTCAAGGAGAACTGTTTGAACAGGTTGGATGGGCCACGGACAGCATGAGTGCCAGAGACATTAGTTCGGGGATGCTGAGGTACGCAGAAGGCGGGTTGACGAATTACAATTTGAACGAACAGGCGCATGATTCGACGATGGCGTTGATCCAGGGTGTGATTGACCTTGGTGTGAACCTTCGAGAGGTGTTTGTCGATACTGTGGGTCCGCCGCAGTCGTACCAGGCCAAGTTGCAGAAGAGATTCCCAGGACTGGAGATCACCGTTGCGAAGAAGGCCGATGCCATATATCCCATTGTGAGTGCCGCATCGATCTGTGCCAAAGTGACGAGGGACTTTTCGTTGCTGTTTACGAGGCGTGCGATGGATGCGAGTGTTGAATGGGGAAGTGGGTACCCTTCGGATCCAAAGACCAAGCGGTGGTTGGGTGAGGACATTGACCTTCTGCTTGGGTGGAGCGACGTTGTGAGGTTCTCCTGGGGCACTGCTAAGGAGGCGATGGTGAGGGCCGGTGGCTACACCATGGAGTGGGAGGAGGACAACGTCAAGTTTGACTACGACGTTATGTCCATGGGGCAGGAGAAGAAGGGACAGGACAGACAGCTGAGCGAGTGGTATGGCCGCAATGCGTGTACTTTTTAGCATCATATATCATTACAATATATACAACCATTACACAACAAACACTGCAGCCAGTACACAACATCACAACAACATTACAACAACATCACAACAACATTACAACACCCACTGATGCCCCACCGATGTCCCCCACCCGCAAAAAGGCCCTGTGCGCGCCCACGTAAAAACAAAATGCGCGGGGGCGGAGAAACCACACAACAAAAACTCTTTCGAAACGGGCGCCCCTCTCTCCCAACTTCTTCTGAAGGAGTGAAGAGCAGACAGCAGTTCCCCGTCCACAGTTCCCACGATGCTCTCCTACGCCAGAACACTGCCAGTGCGCACAGTCGCCAGGTGAGTACATGTGTCCTCCTCCTCCTCTTGGAGCTGATTGAATATTACGTACGTACTAACAACCACACTACTCAGATGCCTCAGATTCAAGTCCTCCTACCCACCGCACCACATCATTGGCATGCCTGCGCTCTCCCCAACTATGACACAGGGTAGTTTGGCCGTGTGGAACAAGGCCGTCGGCGACCAATTGGCCCCAGGTGAGGCCATCGCCGAGGTGGAGACCGACAAGGCCCAGATGGACTTTGAATTCCAGGAGGACGGATACCTCGCAAAGATCCTTGTGGACGCTGGCACCAAGGACATCCCAGTCAACACCCCAATTGCCGTGTACGTCGAGGAGGAGGGCGACGTTGCCGCCTTTGCCGACTTCACCGTCGACGCTGCTCCAGCTAAGGCTGCTCCTGCTGCTGACGCTGAGGCTGCCCCTGCTGCTGACGCTCCAAAGGAGGAGGCCTCTTCTTCTGCTTCAAAGACTGGCTCTGCACCAAAGACCACCAGCAAGGCTGCCGGCTCCAGAATCATCGCCTCCCCATTGGCAAAGACCTTGGCCCTCGAGGCTGGTATCGCTCTGAAGGGCGTTGCCGGTTCTGGTCCACACGGACGTATTGTCAGAGAGGATGTTGAGAAGCTCATCGCTGCTAAGGCCTCTGCTCCAGCTCCTGCTGCTGCCGCTGCCCCAGCTGCCGCTTCTGCTCCAGCTTCCTCCAACTTTGAGGATATCCCAATCACCAACATGCGTCGCATCATTGGCCAGCGTCTCCTCCAATCCACACAGACCAACCCTTCATACATCGTCTCCTCCCAGATCTCCGTCTCCAAGTTGCTCAAGCTGAGACAGTCCCTCAACGGCGTCGCCAACGACCGCTACAGACTCTCCATCAACGATATCCTGATCAAGGCCATCGCCGTTGCTGCTCGCCGTGTCCCAGAGGCAAACTCCCACTGGTTGGAGACCGAAGGTGTCATCCGCCAATACAACAACGTTGATGTCTCCGTCGCAGTCGCCACTCCAACTGGCTTGATCACGCCCATCGTGAAGGACGCTCATTCCAAGGGCTTGGCCGCCATCTCCGGTGAGGTCAAGGACTTGGGTAAGCGTGCAAAGATTGGAAAGCTCTTGCCAGAGGAGTTCCAGGGCGGTACCATCTGTATCTCCAACTTGGGCATGAACAGCGCCGTGCACATGTTCACCTCCATCATCAACCCGCCACAGGCAACCATCTTGGCCATCGGTACCACCCAGAGAGTGGCCGTTGAGGACAAGTCCAACGAGTTGGGCTTCACCTTTGATGACAAGATCACCATCACTGGTACTTTTGACCACAGAGTCGTTGACGGTGCAAAGGGTGGTGAGTTCATTAAGGCTTTGAAGGATGTTGTTGAGAACCCATTGGAGTTGTTGTTGTAAGTATGTACTGAACACTGTTCCGATAGATTTTGACTTCTACTTGTAAACCCATAAAACATAATCATAATCATACAATCGGTATATATCTATATATAGACGGCGGTCACTGCTTAACAACATCAGGCAACGTACCGAACGTCAATACCTCTTCAATCCTCTGTTCCTGACAGAGATACATACATAATCTATCAACACCCATCCCCCAACCTCCAGTGGGCGGCAACCCCCATTCCATGGCCTCAACGTACTTCAAATCAGGAATCGGAGTCTCCTCATCATGTGGATCCTGTTGTAATGCAAACTTGGCAGATTGCTCAAATGGCGAATTCTCCTCCTCGTACGCATTGACAAACTCCTTGCTATGGATGAATAGTTCAAATCTCTTGGAGATGTCAAATCGTCTATCACCATATATCACAGAAACAGATTTCGACAACGGTGACATCGCAGAAGGCTGGCCAAAAATGAATGTCGGCTCAATACATTGTGGCTCCAAGTACGTTGATGACAACTTATCGAGTAAATGCGGGATGCTCTTGATCCTTGGTGGTTTGATCCCACATAGGGAAAGATAGTCAAGCAGGGATTGTTCACTGATCGCCGGGAACTGGTGACCACTCGCTAGCTCAACCTCGGGGATGAATTCCAATCGCTTGAACGTTTTCGTCGAGAGTAATTCCCTGCTTCGCTCTTGTGCGATAGGCATCTCACTCATACCATCTGAAACAAACGCAAACAGGTCCTCAGTAATATGCATCAACTCCTCCAATGTCGTGAACGTTTGATAAAATTCCACAGTGGTGAACTCTGGGTTATGTGTGGAATCAATTCCCTCGTTTCTAAACACTTTGGAAACTTCAAACACTTTATCAAACCCACCAATGATCAGCCTTTTTAGCCATAATTCAGGCGCAACCCTAAGTTGCAGCGGTACTGGTTCATCAGCCTGCTTGATATGCCTTGAGTGGGTGACAAATGGGGTGGCATTGGCACCATTGGAATTCGAAGCAATGTTGGGAGTCTCAACCTCTATAAATCCATGGGTCTCAAAGAAATCACGAACGAGTCTCATGATTCGACTTCTTGCAATTATCAAATCCCTTGATCTCTCATTCACCAAGTAGTCAACCACCTTGTTGTGGTGTCTCTTCTCAGGATCAGTCAGTTTCGGTGGGATTGGATGCATGATGGGGCTGGCCATTTGTACTAGCTTGGTCAACTTCAACGATAGCTCGCCAACATTGGTCACACCAGGAAATCCCGTTGCAGCGATATGATCACCCTTCTTGAACTGCTCCACGTATTTGCTGAACTCCTCCTTGGAACAGCCCAGCAATTTATTCATCAGTACAAGCTGTACCTTGCAAGAATCTTGGAATAGATCGATAAACACCATACCCTTTCCCGACTTACGAATGCTGTGGATTCGTCCCTCGAGGGAGTGTTCCTCGTCAATTCTCTTGGTATCTGGCCAAGCAAAAGTCTCAAACTTCTGGCGGAACTGCGGGATCCTCAATGGTTTGATCCTTTCGCTCCTCAGAGTTGACAAAGGAGGGTAGTACCAGCTGGGATTCCCCTTGATCAGTGCCTTCCTATTGGCAAACTCCAGGGCTTCATCCTCAAACTTGAGCGAGTATAGCCGTCTCCCAATCACACGTCTGAGCATCCTGTTGTCTGTTAGTTCATTGCCACCTCAATAGAAGATCCAGATGGAGGTGTGCAGGAGGGCACAACAGTCAGGTAATCTGTACAGTTCTTTTCAGGGAGTCGTAGTTAAACGGTCCGGTCAAGACGATAACGCAGTAAAATTAATCTTCATCACTCTGTTGCCCTCCTCCTCACAAAGGTTGTAGCACTCACGCATTGGACTGTGCAGAACTCGGGCCCGTGAATTGGTGCTCTGAGAATAGTTGGAAGATGTTGGAACAAAGGGCAAATTTTTCACTTTTCCAAGGCCAGTGCAAAAGCGGCTTTTTCAGGGCGTGGTTTTCTCGAGAAGCGTAAACAAGTTTCAGCCACTGATATCGAGATTTGTGAGGCAGGGGACCTTTAGCAATGGATTTTGTGAGTGTGGATGGTCTCATTCGACGCGCAGTGCACGGTTTACTAACACCGCCCAGGACTTTCTCACAGCGGAAGACGTGGATGGCGTGCGCTTCTCGTGGAACGCGGTTCCAACGACCAAGATCGCACAGTCAAGGCTGTCGGTACCATTGGGGGCTCTCTACACGCCCTTGAAGCCACGGGATGACCTCCTTCTCGTGCGTGGCGCACCCGTCGTGTGTCGCCAGCCCTGTGGTGCTGTTCTCAGTCCATTTGCTCAGCTCGTGAACAACAACACCATGTGGATCTGTCCCGTGTGCCAGGCGCAGAACCAGTTGTCCCCAGCGGGCGCTGAGCAGCTGTCTGTGGTGTGTGACCCACAGAGCACAACCGTGGAGTACGTTATACCGAGGGACAACGTCACCAGCGGGCCCGTGTTTGTGTTTGTCGTGGATACGTGCTTGTCCGAGGACGATTTCGAGGCGCTGAGAGAGGCCTTGTTGCTCAGCATCAACTTGGTGCCCGGTGATTCCCAAGTGGCTTTTATCTCCTATGGCAAAGACGTGAGGTTGTATGAGTTGGAAGGCGAGGGCCTGAGGTCGTTTGTGTTCAACGGTAAGAAGGATTACTCACATGATGAAATTGCAACGAGTTTGGGTTTCATTAACCATCAACGTCAAGCGGTAATGGGACCGGGGGCTTCAACAAGGTTTGTCCAGCCCGCAGCAAGAGCGGAGTATGCCTTTGAGATGATCTTGGAGTCTCTCAAGATGGATTCATGGAAGTATAAGTCAAACGAGCGTTATCTCAGATCCACTGGTGTCGCTCTTAGGGTCGCATCCTCCCTTTTGAAAGCTTCTTGTCCGAAACAAGGCGCTCACATCATCCTCTTGAACGGTGGTCCATGTACATATGGTCCTGGCTTGATTGTTGGTCAGCCGCTTAGAGAACCAATCAGATCTCATCATATGATTGAGGCTAAGGAAGCAAAGCACTACAAAACTGCAAAGAAATACTACAAGAGCATCGCAAAAGAATGTTCCGAGAATGGTACTGTGGTGAATTTGTTCATTGGCGCTTACGACCAAGTTGGATTGTATGAAATGGAAGAACTGTGTGATGAAACCGGCGGTGTCGTTGTCCTTTCCGATTCCTTTACAACTTCCATCTTCAAGCAATCATTACAGAGGTTCTTTGCGAAAGATCAATGGGATCAGTTGACAATGGGCTTGAATGCAACATTAGAAGTTAAAACTTCATCGCAGTTGAAAATTGCAGGATTCTTGGGTCATGGTGTCTCGCTGAATCGTGATTCTCAAAATGTCTCAAAGCATTTGCATTACGGTGTCTCGAAAACAAGTGCTTGGAGAATATCAAGCGTCAGACCAAACAGCACATATGCCATTGTGTTTGACTGTGAAAATTCTCCAGCAAGGGATTCTATGGGGAATCCTGCTTTTTCCACGGTGCAATTCATCACCTATTACCAGCATCCAGATACTTCAACAAGATTGAAAGTCACCACACTAAAAAGACCAATGAATGAAGTTGACTTATCCTACTCGTTTGATCAAGAAGCTGCTGCGGTACTCGTTGGTCGTATTGCTGTTGACAAGCTAATCAAGGAAGATACCGAAGATGCGATACCTTGGATTGATACAGTCTTGACAGGATTGATGAAGAATTTTGCAGAGCATCATAAAAACGATCCTTCCAGTTTCCGTTGTCCCTCCCAATTCTCAATGTTCCCACAATTCATCTATCATTTGAGAAGATCCCAATTTCTACAACTTTTCAACAATTCTCCAGATGAGACGGTGTTCTATAGACATATCTTCAACACGGAAGATACAACCAACTCGTTGATCATGATTCAACCAACATTGACTGCATTTGACCAGGATTCGGAGGAAGGTGAACCCGTTTTGTTGGATTCTTTGTCTATTCAACCTGAACGAATCCTTCTCCTGGATACATTTTTCCATATCCTCATATTCCATGGTTCGACTGTGGCGCAATGGAGAGATGCCGGATATCAAGATGATCCAGAATATGCATCTTTCAAAGAGTTCTTGGATCAACCAAGATTGGAAGCTGCAAGTTTATTGGTTGATAGATTCCCCTTACCAAGATTTATTGACACAGAGGAGGGTGGTTCCCAAGCCAGATTCTTGTACTCAAAACTCAACCCAACAAAGACGTATAACAGCAATAACCTGGCTGATACCGGCGCTACCATTTTGACTGATGATATCAACTTGCAGAGCTTTATGGAACATTTGCAGAAAATCGTCGTTACTCAGAATTAGTGGTGGGATTTGATTAGAAGTAATTAAATAGAATATGAAATGACTACGGATAGGTATGACATCGGGGGCTTCCAGCTGTGTAAAAGTTGCGGTGATAAGTCGGTCAATCTGTATATCAATATCAACATGTTGAGGTTCTCTATTTGTGCTGTTTTGTACTCGTCTGCATTGAGCTGCTATTGGAGGGAAATCCGACACGATGAAATTTGGGCATTTTTGTGCCATGTGGACTTGCAAAACATGCTCCAAGTCCAGGGACCAGAGGCTCCAAAGGATCTTCAAATACGTTGAATAATTAGAATAGGTCTGTTTTTCCATTTTTAGTAGTCATCTCCCCATTAGATTTTTCAAAAAAATTTGGAGATATCTGTTTTTCGCAAATCTTGCTTTGAACATAATTTGTCTTATTTCCACCCCATTCAGAGTAAGGGAGCTCAAACCAAGCCTGTTATCGATGCTAGTATGATGATGGTACGAGAACAAGTTACAAGTCATAGTAGGCCATAATTTCGATTTTGGATGCACTTTTAAATTTTGCAGCGCGCGTCTTGTACCACCAAGACGGATCTGTTCAATCAATATCATAATCAGCCATCAAGTACAATGTAGTATTACGATATACAAGGGATCGATAGACTACATCAGTACTTTAGCTATATTAGAACCAATGAGATCAATAAAGCGAGCTCACCAAATTAAAACGAATATAGAACAAAAAACCATAACAAAGCAAAATCTAAAGCAACAATCCGTCTATGATAGTATAATGAGTCAAAGGAAGCTTAGTAGCCACTGCTGTAACCACCACCGTAAGAGTTTCCACCGCTGAAGCCACCACGGCCTCTACCACCACCGAAACCACCACGGCCTCTACCACGGCCTCTACCGCCACGGCCACCACCTCCGTATCTTGGGTGACCACCACCGTAACCACCTCTCTGGTAAGTCATCAATTGGTCTGGGATTGTCTGCTTGGCCTCAGTCAAAATCTTGATCAAGTTGTTACCCAACTTGGAGTTAGCATCAGTGAAGAAAGAGATGGAAGTACCCTTGGTACCAGCACGACCGGTACGGCCGATACGGTGAACGTAGTCCTCAATGTTACCTGGCATGTCGTAGTTGATAACGTAGTTGATACCCTTGACATCTGTTCGAATGAGTTAGTAAATTAATTCTCGTGAGAAAGAAGGCTTCTCTTCCTATGATGAAGGATTACTTCTAGGTTCTTTGATGGGATAGGCCGAAAAAGCACCATCACTACTGATATCGTTCCGTGGGTATGGAATGGATGTATTTTAGAGTTATAGATGAAATCTATAGAGAGCGTTTGACATTTGAAGAGGGATCCTAAAGTGGATCCTTTCAATGACATGAAAAGAGAAAGCACATCATCGGTTCATTCGTTTTGAGTTTGTCTGTAAAAAGCTTAACAAGGGAATATAAGAGGATCAACCTCTGCGATGATTAACAACAATCATCATTCACCCCAGCTTCAAAACAAAATCATCATTGGAAAATCAATAGGAAGCACTCCTAGATATCCAAAAAACACAGAAACAATGCTTTCAACTTCTCAGTGCTTCATGCTTCAAATAGAGAAACACAAAGGTACACTCCCAGTTGGTTCATCATATAACTTATTAATATCATCACGGATACGAATCAGAAAACTCGGTAGAGTTGCGCCACAACACAACTTGTGAACAACAACAAAAACGGCTAGTGAGGTGACACCTCGATGAATGACGCGAAGACCAGCTTCACATATTCATCATCTCGTGCATAAAAGGGTATCATAAAGGTCAAAGAACTGTTAAGTAGTTAATCAAACAAAAAGGGGAAAAAGCAAATAAAAAAACATACCAATACCACGAGCAGCAACATCTGTGGCGACCATGATTGGGTTTCTACCAGTTCTGAACTCGTTCAAGACCCAGTCACGCTCCTGCTGTTGCTTGTCACCGTGGATGGCCAAAGCTGGCCAGCCATCATCTCTCAAGTACTTGGTGATCTCATCACAAGTTCTCTTAGTGGAAGCAAAGACCAAAACCTTTGAGGACTTGTCCTCCATGGCGGTCTCCAAGTGCTTCAACATACGGTCTCTCTTCTCGTACTCGGTGATAACCTCAACGACCTGAGTGATTGTATGGGAAGCAGCCAATTCCAAGGAACCAACGGTAACCTGGATGTAGTCCTTCAAGTAGTCATGTGCCAAAGTCTGGACCTCCTTTGGCCAAGTAGCAGACCACATCAAAGTTTGACGGTCTGGTCTAATCTGTTCAAGAATCTTTCTGATCTGTGGCTCGAAACCCATGTCCAACATTCTGTCAGCCTCATCCAAGACCAAGTAAGTAACTCTTCTCAAGTTAGTCTTACCAGACTCCAACATGTCAATCAATCTACCTGGGGTAGCGATACAAATCTCAGAACCTCTGGCCAAGTCTCTGATCTGTTGACCCTTTGGAACACCACCGTAGACACAGGTGTTTCTGATTCTGGAAGAACGGCCAAACTTGGAACACTCAGTCTGAATCTGGACAGCCAACTCTCTGGTTGGGGCCAAGACAAGGACAATTGGACCATCACCGTGAGACAATGGTGGCTGAGCATTGATGTGGACGATACCTGGCAAACAGTAGGACAAAGTCTTACCGGAACCTGTAGCGGCAATACCAATCATGTCACGACCGGACAAAGCCATTGGCCAACCTTGACACTGGATACCAGTTGGATTTGGGAAACCCTGGGCCTTGACCTCAGACAAGACGTAGTCTGGGAAACCAGCCTCGTCAAAGTCCTGGATTGGTCTTGGGATGTCGGAACCGTAACACTTCATGTCGTGCTCAGCTCTGAACGCGTCAACGTCCTCTTGCGAACGACCAGATACCTTGGCATCTTCTTGGTAAAAGTTCTTCTCAAACTTTGGCATGGTGGCCAAGTCAAAGTGCTGGACTTGCAAGTTGTCACCGAGGTTTCCACCTCTGTCACCGCCACGGCCACCACCAAAGCCACCACGGCCGCCGCCGAAGCCACCTCTTCTGTCATCGCCTCTGTAACCAAAGTTTCTGTCAGTGCCTCTCTCGCCTCTGTAGTCGCCGCCTCTGTTCTGGTAGCCAGAGTCGTAACCGCCGTTTCTGTCGTAGTTGCCGTAGGACATGTTTCAATGATATAAAATTTGCCGCTGAGGTTTGCGAAGAAGAAGATGCTAAAGGGGGAAAGGAAGAAGAGAAAATTTGATATTTTTTCTAAGGGCTTCAGAAGAATTTTTTCTTTTTTTTTTCCTTTTTTCGGAGCGATGCCGTTACCCGGATGTTATCATTTTGAAGCCAGGCCGATTTCTTAGTATGTGTTTGTTTCTCTGGTGGGGCAGCGGAGGGAGCGGATAAAGAGAACAGAGCGCAATGAACAGGGAGCACTTGCTGGAGGAGCACAGTGTACGGTTGTTCCACAGTTTGGAGAACTACGATGTAACGCTGGTACCGCGCGTGAGCGTTGTGGCGCTAGCTAAGCTTCTGCTGAAGGTGACTGGTATCAAGTTCCTAATGGTGAGCGACGAGACAAGTTGCAACCCTCTTTGGTTCAAAGATCTGCCCTACAACTCCTCGATATACGACTCACGGAAACCGAAGATGGGTAGGGAGTCTGCTTGGGTCACTTATGACGTGGTGCTACACCTTCTATCTTCGAGAGCTGAAGTGCTTACACAGTATGACGTTATCCTGCTGGACAGTGTTGATGATCGTACGCTCAACAGTGATATCTTTCTGGCAATGCTTGGTATGCTCAAGGTGAGATCAAAATTTCTCATTCCGACGAAGAGCGACTACCAGGTGCACATTTACAAGGAATACCTTCAATCGTTTGACTACCGTGTCAACGTACTGGACCTGGTACCATCTCCACCAGTCAGCTTATACCATTCAGAATCGACACCAACGAGATCCAAACTACACAAAGAAATGTTAAATGTTATCGACCGCATCCTTAGCACTGAGTCTGCCACGACAGTATATGATATTCTTGTCATTCTTCCGATCAAGTCTGAGGTCCTTCAGTTCCGCCAACTCTTGATTGATCACTCACCGCAGAGGACATTCTCGATTCTCACAGACATCAAAGAATACACACCCAGAGGAAGTAACAGGAAAGTACTGATATGTACAAGGTCAACCGATATACTCAATGCGTCGCATAAGGTGAAATACATCGTTGATTGTGGACTCCTACAGGTGGAACAGACAGACCCTAATGGGTTGCACTATTTGGAAACACAGATCACCAATAAGAACAAGATTCAACAGCACATGGCAACGCTACATATGGATGGTTCCAAATATTTCGTTATGCAAAAGGAGGAAGATATTGTTTCCGAATTCCATATAGAGATATTGAACAAGTCATTGATCTGTCACATCCTGCTGTCAATGAAATTCCCATTCAAGTTCACGGACCTCTTATTCTTGACATCTCCTAATGTGGACCAAGTGACGAATGCAATGAGTCAGTTGTGCTATTTGGGGCTAATGACAATTAGCGGGGATGAGTATTTCTTTACTGACGTTGCAGATGACCTTGTTAGATTCCAGTTCTCATCTAAACTGTCCACATTATCATTGTTCTTATCACTGGTCCACTCAAAGGCCTTCAATTGCTCAGATGAGCTATTAAAGATAACTTCCATGATCATCGCCATCAAGCCAAATACATTGTCGAGCCATATCAATAACCAGGAGTTTGACAAGTCCATTGTATCCGACACGTCTGACTTCTTTACAGCTCTTAACGCTTATAACTTGTTGATCAAGACAGAAAAGAGAAGAACTCAGATGAGGGACATATTCAGTAAAGAAGTCAAGAAGGAGGTGAAATATCAGTTCAATATGTTGCAGGAGTGTCTTGGTACGGACATGCATTCATCACACGGAACCGAGGATGACATTCAGCGGTGCCTGATCAAAGGATTCCAATTGCATGCTACAACACTGAAAAAGTCATTCGATGCAGGCGATAATCCGAGAATGTTGCTCACTCCGATCTTCACATTCCAGGATACATCAATGGAGATCATCATGAAGAAACCATTATCCCACCTCGAGAATTTCAGCGACGGTGATGTATTTATCTTTGCTGAACTGAGCCTGGATGGTTCACAAGGGATGTTACAGAAGGGTTATGCCAATGTCTGCGGAAGAATCGACAAGGAAGCCGTAATGGCTACTACGAGCTGTTTCAGAAAGATCGCTCTATAGAAATGATCGAACGTCGAGACTAGTGCAAGCTTATTGGCGCCAAAATGACTATAAATGCTGTTAGAATTCCGACGAAGTGGAGAATCGAGAAACTGCTAAGCTGCTTCGATTGCAATGAGGTCATCAAGGGAAAAGAATCTGAAACAGATCTAAGTATCTTCGAACGCACTCCGGAGTAAAGTAGTCTGTACACTAGATGAAGTCTACCGGTGACATGGTTGGAGACACATTGTGGAAATTGAATTGGATATGCCGATATGTTACTTCCAGGCACCCTGTGCATGGATAGACGCAGACCCAAACCCACATAAAGAAGAACCAATTCTGAGACCACCGATGAATCAATTATCACGTGCATGACATGATTGCAATTAGCATCCTGGTGCAGCGTGCCTGGACCAACCTGCCTGTCAGGTCCGAACTCGGAGCACAGATTAGAGCTCTACGAGCAATCACAGCAACGGGGCAACCATCTTGGCCCCACAGGGATTTTGTCGCGACTAGGGAGTCAAAAACACTTTGGGTGCGAAACTCAAAAGGCGAGAGCTCCTGATTCTCAATAAAAGAGGCCAATAACCCAGCTGAAAGAGTTCAAAGCCGATTGGATAGAAACATCGATCAATCTGTGACAGTGAACAACATATAAACAGCAACAATGTCACAGAAAACAGTCTTCATGGTCGGCGCCTCTTCTGGCATCGGCTACCATTTGGCACTGGAGTTTGCGTCGAAGGGATGGAAGGTGTATGCCGGATCTCGCCGTGTTGAGAAGATGGCTTCATTGAAGGACAAGGGAATACATGTGATCGAGTTGGATTTCACCAATCAAGAGAGTGTCGATGCCGCAAGGGACTTTATTCTGGAGGATAACGATGGAAAGCTTGACCTTCTTTATCTGAATGCTGGGGTAGGGTCTGTAGGCTCAGTTCTGGACACTCCGATTGAAATTACGCAATCGAGCTTTGACACTAATGTGTTTGGTCCTATCAGAGTGATCCAATCTTTCCAGAAGCTATTGATTCGAAATGGCTCGACCGTTGCCTTCACATCCAGTATCATTACCCACCTGCCAGTGCCATTCATGTTCACATACAGAGCATCCAAAACCTCTTTCAGACTCCTTGCAGAGGCCATCTCCATTGAGTGCGGTGATCTGGGTATCAATGTCATCAATGTCATGACAGGTGCCGTTAATACTGATATGAGTGACACACCGCCGTTCATTCCAGGTGCAAACTCTGTGTACTACGATGGAAAGAATAGGGCACTGTATGATGTCAACCATAGAAACATGGAGTCATCCGTGTATGCCAAGAAGGTGGTAAAAGATGTGGAGTGGTCTATGAAGAAGAAGCGCGTGTTCACTGAAGTGTACAGAGGGGGCACTGCCAGTGCTGCCTGGTTCTTGGGAACATTTGTATCATTCAATATGCTCCGCTGGATATTCCTGAAAATGACAAAGCTGAGACAACCAATTACGGTTGCTAAAGAGAGATTTTTGAAGAGAAACTGACTATTTAACGCGCTGCACATGCTGTATTGCTTTGTCCTTTGAAGTAGTTGTAACGAATCCGTGCGGCCAGAAGCAGTAATATTCGCGATCTCATCACCAAAAGTTTCCAAAATTTTTCAGTGGGCGCAACACAACGCAAAAAAACAGAAAGCCAACGAAGAACGAGCGAACATAATCCTCTGGTTCACGCCATTTCAATAAAGCAGAGAACAGAGAGCACAGCGACAACATGCCACCAAAGAAGGGAAACAAGGAAAAGGGCCAGAAGAAAGATGCCAAGAAAATGGTGGCGGACAAGACGTTCGGTATGAAGAACGTACGTATTCGCATACAGACAGTATATGCATCACAATACACCAGTAATACTAACACAAGACCAACAGAAGAACAAGTCCACCAAAGTGCAGAAGCTTGCCAGAGAGATCGAGTCCACTGTG
Organism: Williopsis sargentensis; assembly: GCA_020995425.1. Lineage (NCBI taxonomy): Eukaryota > Fungi > Ascomycota > Saccharomycetes > Phaffomycetales > Wickerhamomycetaceae > Williopsis > Williopsis sargentensis. The sequence goes on along the minus strand of CP083466.1, from coordinate 814,379 downwards.
CTATCCTCTGCACAGGCCAAGAAGGAGAAGGAGATGGCCCAGCGTAGAGCGCAGGAGAAGAAGGCTGCAGAGTTTGCAAAGGCTGAAGCACAGGCCTTATTGAACTCCGTTGTACAACAGAAGGTGCCATTCGGTGTTGATCCAAAGTCTGTCTTGTGTGTCCTTTTCAGAGATGGTAAGTGTCCTAGAGGGGCCAAGTGTAAGTTCTCTCACGACATGGATGTTGGTAAGAGAGCCACCAAGAAGGATCTCTACACCGATGACAGATCGCAGAAGGAGGCCGACACCATGGATAACTGGGACGAGGAGAAGTTGCGTTCTGTTATTACTTCCAAACACGGTAACGTCCAGACTACCACCGATAAGGTGTGTAAGTTCTTCATCGAGGCTGTCGAGAATGAGAAATATGGTTGGTTCTGGACTTGTCCAAACGGTGGTACAGAATGTAAATATAGACACTCACTGCCAGAGGGGTTTGTGCTAAAGACGAAAGAGCAAAAGAGACTGGAGAAATTGGCCATTGACAGTCAGCCTAAGATCACACTGGAGGAGTTCATTGAGACTGAGAGACAAAAGATTCCAAAGACTGGTTTGGTACCAGTCACGTTAGAGACTTTTGCGAAATGGAAACAGGAGAACCAGATCAAGAAGCTCAACGATAAGAAGAAGGAGAAGACCAGGATTAATGGTCGTGAGATCTTCGAGCAGAGATTTATCAACAAGACCAGCTATTACGAGGAGGAAGAAGGTGATGCCTTTGATATGTCTGAGTTCAAGAAGGCCATGGAACCAGAAGATGAGAACATTAAGGATTATGGTGACGGCTCCAACGTCACTTTCGAGATGTTGAAGAGTGAAGAGCAGAATGCTATCATCCCTGAGACAATCGAAGAGGAATCTCCAGAGGAGATAAAGTCTGAGGCCACAGAGTCCAGCTCATCAGCATCAGAGGAGAACCCAGAGGAAGCCAAACAGGTTGAGGAATCGCAACAAGTCGAATCCGTGATAGTCGAGGCGTCTGCTTGAGTCATTCCTGCACACACTCATACCTCTTGTTTCCTTTCTTCACTCTGCATAAGTCATTCACTATTTCCGATCCCGTTGCGATACATTGTGATGAACTTCTTTGTATATCCACACAGCTCTATTGGGAAAGTAAAACAATAGCTAGCTTATGTCGTTCATAACTTAGCACTATAATATGTCGTCTTTTTTGTCGTTCGTTTGCTATAGAAATAGTCTTGTAACTATCAAACACCATACACCAATATACACATCAGACCTGCACGTATTAGCACTCATTCCTTGTTTCCCACAACCGCGGAAATCTCCTCTTGTATATCTGCAAACTCATTAAAAAGTCTCAATCTGATATTTCCCACCTTTTGCAGTACAAGTAAAGAGGTCAACAATCTTCCAATCCAATTAATAGTCTCTTCATCATTCAGTGAATCATTGGAGTTGAAGCTTGGAGGTGGTGCACTAGTGACGTTCGATCGTGCTGGTGGTGTTGGAACTGGGCGTCTTGGAAGTGGAGGAGCAGAGGAAACTGAGCTTGCAGACGATGGAACTGACGATGAAGTAGGCGGCGCTTGAGACCGTAAAAAAGAAGGCTTTTGAGGAATTTGTGGCGGTGCTTTACGCACCACTGTTGGTGGAGCAGGGGCAGTCTCAACGTTTGTGTGGATTGGGCACGGCTTTTCAGTAGCAAAGAAATCATCATTTGAACCGTCCTCCAAGTATTGTCCCAATCTTTCAGCTTCACCTGCCTTCGTTTTGGATTGTTTCACAACATCAACAAATTGGTCCCTTGTAATTCCTGGTGTTTCATCATCGTCTAAGTCAATAAGATTGTGTTCACTTGTCTGAAGTTGTAGGAACTTTTCATGTAGATCCTCTGGTGTCTCATTTAGTGGCATGCTTCTCTTATGAATGATATCGTTAAGCGTCTTGAAAGTTTCAGTGGACATTGAGTTCTCTGCAATACGCAAGTATATTCCTTCCACATTCTCAGGATGCAGTCTTGCAATATCAACATATGCTTCCAAATCTTGTTCAGAAGTATCACCGATGAGGAAAAACTTCTTATCACCAAAGTGTTGCATGATTCTTTCCAACGGCGCCTTCTTTCTCGCATGTGATGGTTCCATGATAGAGTTCAGAAAATTCCCACTGTACTTCTTCAAATACATTGAGCCCTCCGGGAATTCAAACATTCCGAAGAACTTGGTCAAATTGCCATACAACTGGTATGGTGAGTTGGAGACATAGAAAAAGGAAACATCATGCTTCTGTTCCAAAAAGCGAAAGCAATCAGCAGCGCCTGGAATCTCCCAAGTTTCAATGTTATCAGCGAATGTATTTCTAAAGAGACTTCTCTTATCACCGCATACACCGGTACGCTTGATCGTATCATCAATGTCACTCACAACTGCGTAACTGGATGATCCTGGGAAAATTGTGTCTCTGAAGGCGAAGGTCTTCTCATCCATGGCAAGCGACACTTGAATGAATGTTGGCTTGTATGGAGTAGCAACGTCAGTATTGAAGTTACCATTGGAGTCGGTCAACAGTTCAACCACAGTGAGTTGATCACTTCGCTCACCACCAACGGAGATTATTAACTCTGCATTACCAACCGACTTGTTCACAAAGGCAGCAATACGTTCCCTCAAGACATCATCACCAGAAGAAATGCATGTACCCGTGGACAACTTAGACAACTCGGACCCTGAGCTTGAGGCTGTGCTTGCTCTTTTTAAAGTACCATAATCTGATGCAGATGAGGTCGTTGATTCCAGGTCAGAGGCATCATTCAAACTGTTCAACTGCTCATCCAACTGACCCGCTGTCACATCAGACACAGCGGGGTTGGTTGTCTTTGCCAACTGCTTCGCAAGAGCTAAAATGATCTTCTTCTTCCTGCTAGATCCTTCTGTGGAGTAAACCCAGCCATGGGCTTGTGTGAAGTACACAGAATCGTTGTCCACTCTGGTGAAATGAGGGTAAAGGACCACCTGTGCGCCTCTGATATCTCTGTTGACGCCCGCGTCATCACTCTCTGGGTATCCAAGGGCTCTGGTGGTGGCCTCGTTGGCCAAATGTGTGATTGTGTTTGACAATGTTGGTATGTAGACGTCCCTAGTGGTCTTCACCAAGTCTTTGAGGCGCTGGCGCTTGGAGCGTGTGTCTGCATTCATCTCCTTGTAGTCCTTGACTGCGTGGCCTACAATCTTCACCAGTGTCTTCGCCTGCCTATACCTGTTCCTGTACGCTTTGCCTCTCGGGACCCGCCAGTGGATGAACCTTGCCTTTGTATGTGTGCCTGAGCTTGCGGCACCCAACGAAGATCTTGCGAGTGGCAGCAGCACTTTGAACGTGTGTTGATCAGGGCAGTCCGAGCTGTGTAGAGACTGGCACCTCAATGTCAAATTCCAAGAACGAACTGACTGTGGCGGCTAATCAGTTCCATTATTTGCAGGAGGTCTCATGATTGATCTTTAAACATCTTTGTCTGTGGAGCTGCCCAACAGTCTCTGCCACATGTGCAACGGGTCAATTGCAAGTCCGCTGAAGCCGCGAATTTGTCCCGTCCCCTTTTTGTCCCATCGGATAAATTCTGAAATGTCCCTGTCCTGTCCAAACCTCATGTGATGGGAACCCAGGCCCGAGACGCTATCAGAAAAATAAAATATATTAATCGCACTTGCGCTCTAAACGAATCTATTTTGTTGTGCCTCTATCTTGCACAGGTTGGATGAGAAGCAGCGTATCCATCTCGTTCAGTGACAAGCATCACGATCCACGTATACAATGCAGGTTGAGATAGGTGTTGTGATATGGTCCGCGGTCAAGCCGATGATCAAGATCTATCTGATCTTACTCACAGGGTTTTTCCTGGCAAAGCAAAACATGCTTACAGTGGAAACAACGAGGTCGCTATCAGATATCGTTCTCACAGTGTTACTACCGTGCTTGAGTTTCAATAAAATCGTTGCCAACATCGATGGTGGTGATATCAAGAACGTTGGAATCATTTGTTTGACAGCAGTGATCATCTTTGGAACGGGTGGCCTATTTGCACTGTTAGTCAGAACATTCTCCCCGGTACCCAAGAGGTGGTACGGTGGTATTCTCGCAGGTGGTATATTCCCTAACATTTCAGACATTCCAATCGCATACATTCAGACTATGGCTACAGGGTCGATCATGACACCAGAAGAAGGTGAAAAGGGCATAGCCCATGTCATAATCTTCCTCGCCATTTTCCTGTTCTGCGTGTTTAATCTTGGAGGATTCAGGTTGATTGAGTACGATTTCAGAGACATGGGAGACGAAGAATCACAGGAGAAGGTGGAAGGTGAGAATCAGAACATAGAGACATCCTCTTCACTGGATAACAGCATTCAGGAGGACCCACTTGAAACAATTCCAGACTCAGCATCAGTTGAGCAGACTATTGATTCTGATGATGATTCAGAAGATACAGGTCAGCCATACCTCAAAGAGCAACCAGAACCAGTTCCGCTCACAGAAGATGTGCTGAAACATCGCCGAAACACGGCTTCTTCCCTGCAACCAGCGGTGTCAAACAAGACGAGCGGTTCTGAGACCTCGAACCAATGTCATGGGCAAACAATATCCCGTGTCCCCACTAGACAGTCGATAACAAGTACCGCTGCATCGTTAAGATCCCTTCATCGTGTCGCAGAACTTCGTCGTTTGCCATCTCAAACTATGGAAGATGTCATTGATGAGTACTCAGAAGCTGGGGCTAGAAGACCGGACGAATCCAACAGAGCGAGACTTGCACATATCCTCACTTCAGAGGTTGGAGTTACTGGATCCGATATCACAAAGACAAGTCCATCATTCTTTCAAAAGTACCATCTCTCCATGATTTCATTCCTATTACAGAACTGCCTCCGTCCTTGCAGTCTAGCATTGATCATCTCATTGATCATCGCATTCATCCCATGGCTGAAGGCATTATTTGTCGAGACAGGTGTGAACATGCCCAATGCTCCAGATGACCTACCGCCGTTGAACTTCATCATGGACTATACCGCATACATCGGGGCCGCATCGGTGCCCATGGCCTTGCTTCTGCTGGGCGGCTGTATTGCCAGATTAAACCTTGGAAATCTATCTCCGGGATTCTGGAGAAGTGCTGTCATCTTAGTGATTCTAAGACTCTGTATTATGCCCATTTTGGGCGTTCTCTGGGTCGACCGCCTCACAAAGGCCGGATGGATCGGCGATGAAGATAGCATTTTGAAGTTTGTCATTTGCATCAGTTGGGGTTTACCTAGCATGACAACACAGGTGTACTTCACTGCATTCATCATGGACCCCGATGCATCGGATAAGACGCAGATGGATTGCACAAGTTTCTACTTGTTGATCCAATATCCATTGTTGGTGATATCCATGCCAATTGTCGTTACCTACGTCGTAAAGAATGTGATGTGATGTTGACATTTTAATATATACATCGGCATAAGATTGTTCACACTTCCAAACTGTTTGATTGTAGGACCCCGACATTACCTTCCCGTTCTAACCCGTATCGTCACGGTTTCCCCAAATATAAATTTAAACTCATCTTGAGTGAGTGCCCATTCACAAACGCTATACTATGATGGATTGCTACGGGTTATAAAACCCCTCGAATTCCCTTAATCCTTCTCATAAGTTGTAGAGGACCGAGGGTATCATCTATCGAGGAATCATACAAACAATGTCCGATAACTTTCTCACTGACTTCATGATGGGCGGTGTGTCCGCTGCCATCTCCAAGACCGCTGCGGCTCCAATCGAGCGTGTCAAGCTGCTTATCCAGAATCAGGATGAGATGATAAAACAGGGACGTTTGGCAAAGAAGTATGGTGGCATTGGCGAGTGCTTCAGTAGAACAATGGCCGAGGAGGGTCTTGTCAGCTTCTGGAGAGGCAATACTGCAAATGTCATCAGATACTTCCCAACTCAGGCCTTGAACTTTGCCTTTAAGGATAAGTTCAAGAAAATGTTTGCCTTCAAGAGAGAGGAGGGTTACTGGCGCTGGTTCGGTGGTAACATCGCCTCCGGTGCCATGGCTGGTGCAACCAGTTTGTTTTTTGTGTATTCATTGGACTACGCAAGAACTAAGCTCGCCAATGATGCGAAGAGTATCCACAAGGATGGCGGCGGAAGAGAGTACAACGGTCTTGTTGACGTTTACAAGAAGACCCTGAAATCAGATGGTGTTGTTGGTTTATATAGAGGGTTCTTACCTTCCGTTGTTGGTATTGTTGTCTACAGGGGGTTGTACTTTGGTCTCTTTGACTCGTTCAAGCCAGTTCTGCTGACAGGTAAACTTGAAGGCTCTTTCCTTGCCGCTTTTGCGCTTGGTTGGGTTGTCACGGTGAGTGCTTCCACTGCAAGTTACCCATTGGACACAGTGAGAAGACGAATGATGATGACTTCTGGTCAAGCCATCAAGTATAAGGGTTCCTTGGATGCGTTTGAGAAGATTGTTGCCGCAGAGGGCATCAAATCCTTGTTCAAAGGTTGTGGTGCCAACATATTGAGAAGTGTTGCCAGTGCAGGTGTGATCTCCTTGTACGACCAGTTCCAGATGATTCTGTTTGGTAAGAAGTTCTGAGTGTGTGAGATGCCTTGGCCCTTTATAACAAAAAACTTTGATACTCTCTGTCTTTCTTGCAGCGTAGACTTGGCGCATAGAAATCTCAAGCCCCAATTGTCATAGCAACGATACTCGAAATTTCCTTCTTTGGGAAATTGATCAACAATGACAAGAAATCGATCTTGTCAGATCACAAGGCTAAATTTCCGAAGATTGCGAAGGTTCAACATATAGCAGACTTCGAACCCGTCCTCTTCTCATCTCAGCATCCCCACAATCTCCTTGTCGATCAATGATCAAAGGCAAGTTGAGAAAGACAGTGCTTCGTCGGGACTCGGCCTCTTCATCGTTTAGATCCGAGAAGACGATAACACCCGCTGCACAACCTGCACCACGCACCTCGGACGATGAAAGCATGTACATCCACACAGCCCGGTTGAAGCCAGTGGGCCAAGCGCCCTTTGAGAAGGATAATGCCAACACTGTATTCATGGGGGATCAAAGACCATCCGGGGAAGCATCAACAGCACAACAATCCCAACTGGATGAGTTCATCGATCGGCTTAACCTTGACAAGGCAACAACAATGGGCAAGGACGTACTAATAAAGATCATCAACAAAATCCTCAGCTCGCAATTCATCAACAGTGTTAACGACGGGAAAGTGCACATCCATTCCTTTGGACTCGGCGTTGGAGTGACAGCGGTCGCTGTGCTGATCCAGCCCTTCCTCACTGTCTACCTGAGCTCATGGGCGATACTGCTTGGGAGGTTATTCAAACACTTGATAGCATGGTTAGTCGTTGGTGGCGTGCTGATGTACATCCTTAACCCAAGGAACGGGTCAGTTGGCAACAAGTCAACAGAACGTAGCCGTCATGCCCACTTCCAAGAGCTTCAATACTCTGTCAAATCATCACAAAGCTCCCGTGATACCAGTCCAAAGCGAAACCCAGCGGCACTTGCACCACGCCGCCCAATCGTGCGCCGTGACACTGAGCCACCATCATTCAGACCAAGGACTGGCTCGCACTTTGGCAATCAGGATCAGCAAGCATTGATGGACATCACTGAAAATTCACAGGCTCTTGAACGTGCGAGATATAATCAGGCCGGGCCAAAGACCGGATACGACAGATTTATGGATGGTGCACTGAAGAAAGAGGAAGAACAGGAGAAGTACAGGAGATTTGTTGAGGATAACCGAGACGGTATCAAGCGACAATCAGACTATGCATTTGGATCAGAATAGGGACGATAGTCCCATCAATTTAACGGCTCATGACATGTTTTGTCTAAAACGTAGAAATCTATTCTTTGACTACAAGGTAAATCAACGCTTAAAACAATGTATTCAGCGATAAACAAACCCACCTTCATACATTTCCTAATGATACAGTACCCACTTCATTCATAACTAGTTTTTGCTTTTATTAGATTGGTAAATGCATTTAGTAGTTCTCACCTGGGATCTCGAAAACAATCTGCTTACCAGTCAACTTAGAGTAGATGGACTGGAAAGACTCCAACTTGTAGTCAACGTACTGAGCATCCTTGGAGTCCAACAAGACCTTCTGGATCTTGTTACCACCAACCAAGTATCTGATTCTCTTACCAACAATCTCAGTTGGGAAGACCAAGTCCTCCAAGATCTTGTCGTGGACGGCAGTCAAAGTTCTGGATCTTGGTCTCTTCTGGGTCTGTCTAGAAGTACGACCTGGCTTAGCCAAGATTCTTCTCTCAGCAAGGAAGACGATGTGACGGTCAGCGAACTTCTTCTCGAGCTCACGGGTCAACTTGATCTGGACCTTGTGGAAAGCAGCGAGAGATGGGACTGGAACGAAGACGGCAATAGCCTTCTTGTCACCGGAGACATCAATCTAATAATGCATGTTAGTATTCTCTAAAGGTGCTGAGCGAATAGACGCAAGCAGGGATATGAGAGAGAGTTGGGAACAACTAGGTGATATCCTATTGGATAAGTCATTTGTGGGTGGGCTGGTTCATAGCCACAGTGACGATGACTTTGGGCCATTTGAAAAAATAGTGAAAAGTTGTCATGCTGGGTAAAAAGAACCTCTTGTGGTGGATTACCCATCTATCATGTGTGACAGTGCTCTTTATCCCTCTCATATCCTCTGTGAATTGCTCCATCCATATTTTAAATGGGTGTGGAACATACCTCTCTGATGGACTTGAACTGGAGAGTTCTCAAGTCAGCCTTGAGCTCTGGGGAAGCAGCCTCCAAGTCAGCAAAGGCCTGGGCAACCTGCAACTCCAACTCGGATGGCTTCTCGTTCAAAATCTTAGCAACGGCAGACATGGTTCAACGATGGTATATAGACCTCTTTCAGTAACAACGCTGTCTGGTTGTGTTGAAAGTTTTTGATGATTTTCAGTGGGCTCGCGCGGCAGGAACACACGCATTGCCTGGGACTGTGAATTTCGCGAAGTTTCATTGTGCGTCGGTGTTGGTTATTTGCACGTCCGCGATGAGCTACTCAATTGGTTAGTGGTGTGCGGGTGTTGCTGAAACTTCACAGTTGATAATACATGAAAGAAATCGGTGTGCGGGTGATCTAATTCATGATGCCCTAATAACTGGTCACGAGGTCAAACAGGGCTCTCCATAATAAAACCAGAATCATACAAGGGTTTAAGACTCAGGTTATACAGTGACGGTCATGAAGCATGGTGACCATAGTGATGCTTAATGTATGTAGCATAGTATGAAGAAGGTAATGAGTTCCGCAGGCCCTTCGACCAGCACATGTCCAACCTCATTCTCCTGCTCGAATGAATGTGTGGAGAAAGGCTGTCAACTACAAAAACGTAGTTAGTACTTAATAATTACTAGCAACCTTGAACAATGAACACAGTGCAGTTTGCACATTGAATCTAGGAGCTTATGATCATTTCTTCAAACTACAAACGGATTCGGAACTCCCACCATCAGCGCACTAATAAAAGCCCAACCTAGCAGCTTGACACATTTCTCCGGGGCACAGATCACCCGTGTAAAAAATGGGGATCAGTCATCCACGTTTCTACTATTTGTACCAGGGGGACCATCTTCTCATTTATCACAGTGGTGTTTGCACGTCGACTATTCCACTGCTCGTCATTCTCACAGATCCGTAAAATGCCACTTGTCCCATACTCTGAGCTCAAGCCGCTCGGTAACATCACCGAGGACTCTAAACGTCTTGCTGCTTACAAGGCCGTTGATGAAAACTTTCCACCACAGGCCAAGGTGATTGGTATTGGATCTGGTTCCACCGTTGTCTATGTCGCAGAGAGAATCGGCCAGTTGGATAACAAGGACTCATTTGTTTGTATTCCAACGGGCTTTCAATCTAAGGCGTTGATCTTGGAAAACGGTCTGAAGTTGGGTAGCATCGAGCAATACCCAGAGATTGATATTGCCTTTGACGGTGCCGATGAAGTTGACAATCAGGTGAATGCTATTAAGGGTGGTGGTGCCTGTTTGTTCCAGGAGAAGCTCGTTGCCTTCTCTGCTAAACAGTTCATTCTCGTTGCTGATTTTAGAAAGAAGTCTACAAACTTGGGAATCCAGTGGACTAGGGGTGTTCCAATCGAGATCGTCCCATCATCTTTCGTCTATGTGCAGAATGAGCTGAAGAAGCTGAATCCTGAGTCCGTCGTCTTGAGACAAGGCGGCTCTGCTAAAGCTGGCCCAATCATCACTGATAACAACAACTTCCTCATCGACGCTCACTTTGGCGCTATCCAGGACCCAGCCCAATTGCACCAGAAGCTGATCAACATAATAGGTGTGATTGAGACCGGTTTGTTCCTTGAGCACCCATCAAAGGCTTACATCGGCGAGGAGGATGGTACTGTTACTTTGAGAACCAAGCAAGGTGACTCAATCGTTGCATTGTAAGTTTGACAATGGCATGAAGTATACTAATACAATATTCAAAGTCGGTATAACCACAAGTATTATATAAACACACAACCATTATAGGGTTATATTTGACTCCAGAACCGAACATTTCATGGACTACTTCGCTATAAGGACAAGAGGTATCATCATGGTTTGTTCTTAAAGTTATTTGACACCCAACTGAGACCTTCTATCAAGCCAACTCCTGTGAGTCCATTTGTGCCCATCACCGCAAATAACTGATTTGGATCCAGCATCGTCTTTAGACCAAGCATCGTACTAAGCTCCTTGGGGCTCAACGCGCCGGGAAGATCTTGCTTGTTTGCAAACACCAACAACAGGAAGCCCTTTGCACTATTCACGGCCTTCAATTCTCGTACAACCTTCTCCAGATGTGTCTTTGCCTCTTGGAATCTCTTCGTATCAGAAGCATCAATCACATAGATCAATGCATTTGTCTTTGGGTAATAATGACGCCAAAGTGGGCGTAATCTATCCTGCCCACCAACGTCCCACATGTTGAATTTGACATTCTTGTATTGGAAAGTCTCAATATTGAATCCCACGGTAGGACCAGTTGTCTTGATCTTGTTTAGTTTGAGCTTGTACAAGATTGTGGTTTTACCAGCAGAGTCCAACCCCAACATTAGTATCTTCATCTCAGTGGTACCAAACAGCTTTCCCTTTGGGATGTTAGTCTTGCTGACCAAGTAAAGTAGTAGATGAAGTAGTGGGACAGACTAACCATGATCTTGGACACAGAACCGCCCATCTTCGCCGTTTAATCGCTCTTCAACATGCCAGAAATGTCCTTCATTGAGATAGTTAATTGTTAAGTGCTGTGGGTAATTTAAATGGATCAGCGAGAATGTGGCCCGCAACGCTTTGTCAGTGAGCAATAGGTGATGATGCTACAAGAGAAAATACCATGCGGCATACATGAAGCTAGTAGTACAAATACAATGCTCTTGAATGATCATGCCATCTCCACGTAACTCGTTGGGAAGAGCCCGCTTCTCCCACCAATGTCACCTAGGGTCCAACCTCCATCGTCCGGTTTAACGATCTCTATACGATCACCTTCTTCAATGCTCAACTCATTTGGTTCTTCTGCGGTGTATGAAAATTTGGCAACGCAGTATTGCACTTTTCTAGCACCCTTTCTAGGAGTCACCTCTGGTCCTTTTTTCTTCTCACTTGTCGTCGTCACTGTGTTAACCTGGACGTATGATGTTGGCACAAGACCCTGTTCACCGTGGGTGCTGATCTCTGTCCACCCAGACCCATCATCTGGTGTGATCACAGCGAATGATTCTCCAGCCTGCATCGATATCTCATCGTCACCCTGTGCCTGATATGCATATAGCGCGGTGGCTTGCAATGATGTCATGGTCTGTGTTGTTACACTAGAGACAGACGTATTCCTTGGTCTCAATAATGAACCTAGTTTGAAACTGCTCGAATGATGAGACTTGGCGGATCGTATACTCTTGGAGTCATCAAACATGTCATGATTGTCCTGGGTTGTGTCATGAACAACTTGTTTCTGGGAACTTCCACCTGTGAGACGTGATAGAAATCCACGCTTCTTTGTCGAGACTTGCAAATTATCGATGGATAAGTCCTTATCACCAGCGTTGTTCTCGATGGTTTCAATTTCAACCTGTGCTGCAACTTTCAGGTTCTCATCAACGATGAACTGCGACAGCGTCGCTAAGTAGGCATTGACTGAATCCATTGATGGTTTGAATTCAAAATCATCAACTTCTTTACCCTTGGCCTCTGTCTTTGAACTAGACAGCGAGTTCAATCTCTCTCTTTGAGATTCTAAACCGTCTTCATATTTGCCCAGAGTCTTATGAGCTAATGCCAAAGTACGTTTCAAAGCTTGAACTTCATCATTACCAGAGATGAACTGTTCATCGTCATGCCAAATTGAGGAAGGAATATAGTAGAAGTCCTGTTGCTCTTTCCATTCTGAAACGTTGTGTTTGATGAACATAGAAGTGTCCAATTGTGGTTTGTTCTCACTAATAACAGAAATGATAGCCTCCATTGACTTGACGTTTCTGTTGTTCTTGCTGATCTCAGCATTTGAGGCAAGCTTCAGCAATTTGTTGAACTGAAGGGTCTTAAACTCATTCACATCTTGTAGCAAGTCCAAAATCTCTGGAACATCCTGATAGTAGAACTTGTCCTTAATACGGTTTGCAACGTTGATCTTCAACAAGTAGTTGTTTTTGGAGATGTTCATCTCAGTTTCTTTTTCGTGGGACTTTGCCTGGTACTTGTCCTTGTTGCCAGACTTTTCTGATTTAGCTCTAGTGGCTTCCATACTTGTACAAGTTTCATCATATGCCTTCTTGGCATTTGAAACATCATTAAACACTTCTTCCTTCTTTTTAAGCAAAGTACCAGTATAGAACTGGCCAATGCGCTGCTGCATGGCATCTGCTTGTCTCTGTAACGACAAGACCTGATCAGCAACCTTGATGTTCAGCTCAGATCCGAAGTTATCGTGTGTCTTCGCGACAACCTCAGTCTTGGACAACAGTTCTGTCCATGTAACCAACGTTGCGGACTCCAACGATCCCGGAGTGAACTTTGGCTCATCACCAACGGACACGTTTGTCGTCCGGTTGGCTTTCTTCTTCAAGAACTCAGAACTTAGCTTCTGCAATTGGCTTGCATAATCCTTCTCAATCTGTGCTCGTTGCCTATAGAACTGCTCCACATCTGTGAGGAACTGTACGTTGTTGCCCACCCAGTTGGCGGTCTCCTTGAAGGAATCTTTGAGCTCGTTACCGATCGACACGGACATCAGCGTACAGCAGTGAATGGGACCTTGTAGCTCGCACCAGAGGCAGCTTCAGACCCGTCTAATGGCCCCTAAAACATCCGTCCAACTCGTTGGAGTCTAATCACCAATTCGCGAATAGCTTAATGGACTAATCCGGTAACTTCCAAATGCGGCCATATGGTGGGCCCGCCTGGACACCAACTGATCATCCTGTTGCGGGGCACACGTGTGCGTGTGTGTGTGTGTGTGTGTGTTTTATGGGGTAACAGCGATGACGATCCGACCTGATGGAAGTCACCTGCGGTGGGTTAGAGCTCGGTGGCACGATTTCTGGATGTGCATTGTGTTCCTGCCCTCGTAGTGGAGGGGTTCTATGGTGACTCATAGAGAACAGCACTCAGTGTTGATCATTATTATGGAACCAGTGACCAGGATGAGGCACATACAGCACCCGCGTGTCCCTGCCCTAAGAGACGAAGACCCTGGGAGTGAAGTTGAACTCCGAGATCCATACTTGTAGTAGTAGCTAATTGAGAAAGTGGCACATTTGGACTCACCGTAGTTAGTTGCCTTCGGTAGCCGAAGGCCAGATATTTTACAGTGCGTTTCATCCGGTGTGTCCCCCCCCCCCCGCGGCTCGCCTGAACCGGCGAACGTGGTGAAAAGCGTGGAACCCGTTGTTCTTGTACTTGAAAGAAGGGCTACGATGATACTTCATACACCACTGGATAGCCACGAGCGCATGGTATACATTACCAACAGTTCTACCCACAAGAGCTGATAAAAACGTGCGCACGACCACCAAAAACCCCAAATCGAACAACCCGTCAAAGCAGCCCCACTCGCCTTTCCCGCTTTGCTTGTCACAATTTTCTTTTCCCAGCCAACAGGCAACTGACTCACGAGAAGTTGAAAAACTTTCTGAGTGGCTGATATTTAAACACCGCCCCATCCTCCCCCCGCTAAAACAGTTGACTGTCGCTTAAGAGCCATCCCACGATGTTTAAGAAGTCGATCGCAATGCTCCAAAAGGCCTCAAAAGAGCCAGTGGTGCTGACCTACGCAAACATGCTCAAGGACCCATCCTCCAAGTACAAACCATTCCCACAAATTCCAATCAAGAACAGACAGTGGCCGAACAAGACCATCACCAAGGCACCAAGATGGTTGACCACAGACTTGAGAGATGGTAACCAGTCCCTGCCCGACCCAATGAGCGTCGAACAGAAGAAGGAGTACTTCCACAAGTTGATTGATGTCGGTTTCAAGGAGATTGAAGTCGCCTTCCCATCCGCCTCTCAGACGGACTTTGACTTCACCAGGTATGCTGTCGAGAACTGTCCTGATGACGTGAAGATCCAGGCCCTTGTCCAGTCAAGAGAGCACCTGATCAAGAGAACCGTCGAGGCCTTGACCGGTGCTAAGCAAGCCACCATGCACGTGTATCTCGCCACGTCTGACATGTTTAGAGATGTTGTTTTCAACATGTCTCAAGAGGAGGCTGTCGAAAAGGCCGTTTGGGCCACCAAGCTCGTGCGTTCTTTGACCAAGGATGACCCAGCACAACAGGCAACTACGTGGACTTACCAGTTCTCTCCAGAGTGTTTCTCTGACACCCCAGTTGAGTTCGCCCTCGAGATCTGTGAGGCTGTCAAGGCTGCTTGGGAGCCAACCGAGGAGAACCCAATTATCTTCAACTTGCCTGCTACCGTTGAGGTTGCCACTCCAAACATCTATGCTGACCAGGTTGAATACTTCCACACGCATATTTCCGAGCGTGAAAAGGTTTGTATCTCCACGCACTGTCACAATGACCGTGGCTGTGGTGTTGCCGCTTCTGAATTGGGTGTTCTTGCCGGTGCTGACCGTATCGAGGGTTGTCTCTTTGGTAACGGTGAACGTACTGGTAACGTCGACTTGGTTACTGTCGCCTTGAACATGTACACCCAAGGCGTTTCCCCAGAATTGGATTTCTCTGATTTGCAATCCGTGATTGAGATTGTTGAGAAGTGTAACAAGATCCCAGTGCATCCTCGTGCTCCATACGGTGGTGAGCTTGTTGTTTCTGCTTTCTCTGGTTCCCACCAGGATGCCATCAAGAAGGGTTTCGAGCTCCAGGCTAAGAGACAGGCCAAAGGTGACAACTACTGGAGAATTCCATACTTGCCATTGGATCCAAAGGATATTGGCCGTGACTACGAGGCTGTCATCAGAGTTAACTCCCAGTCCGGTAAAGGTGGTGCTGCTTGGGTCATTCTTAGATCCCTCGGTTTGGATCTCCCAAGAGCATTGCAGATCTCCTTCTCCACTACTGTTCAAAATGAGGCCGACAAGGTTGGTCGTGAGTTGAAGTCTGCCGAGATCATTGAGGTGTTCAAGAAGAATTACAACTTTGACAACATTGGTCCATTGAGCATTGGCGAGTACGACGTTGTAAAGAACCCTCACGTTGCTGATGGTAGAATCTTCCAAGGTGAGTTCATCGTTGATGGTAAGACACACAGTGTTGAGGGTCACGGTAACGGTCCAATCTCTTCCTTCTTGGATGCTCTTTCAAACTTCACCAATGTTAGATTCGAGGTGAAGAACTACACTGAGCACTCTCTCGGCTCTGGCTCCAACACGAAGGCTGCCACCTTCATCCAGCTTGGCTACCTTGACTCCGAGAACAAGACGGCCTCCAAGTGGGGTGTTGGTCTCCACGAGGATGTTTCCCTCGCTGCTCTGACCGCCATCGTTTCCACTGTGAATTCCTTGATCACCTCTAGTCTTGTCGACGCTGATTTCCAGTTTGAGAAGGACACTGCCAGTGCTTCCAAGTAAGGTTTCCCTCCATTCCCAGACAACACAACTTCAGTTCGCCAAGTGACTTGTGGATGACCTTATGGATGCTTCCTTCCACATATTACCATTTACACTATGATCACAACACATTATTTATCCCACCTGTTTATATACGCGGGGGAGCACCGCATCGCAGGAAGCTCTCCGGCTTAAAAGAAGACCCGAGAGGACAAAAGTTCTTAGGAAGCAAAACCTCTTTTTTTCTGTAAGCTGTAGCACAGATCAGGTGCCACGAGCATCCGTCAACAGAGGCAACGGCACCCAATCGACGAGCAGTTACCCTCACTGGAAGACGTCACAAGCTTACGAATATCGGTGGCCCACCGCGAACATTTTTTTCGTCCACACACCGCACCACCGGTCAAAATTCGTTCTCCTTCGTGAATGAGAAACAAAACCGGCTTAGAGAGCGAACCACACACAGCCGCCACGCGCAAAGTCCCCTTGAACAGGTCAACACGCCTCTACTCTGCACAACAAGCCATAGAGCCAAACTTGACTGCAACTTTGAACGGAGTGCCGCGCTCTGAACCTGCCCCTTGCCGCTTACACTTACATACAGAAGCTGTTGGTCCGTTGTTGATTTGTTGACACTTTTTGGATCCACAAATCTAGGCGCATTTACACTGCTTGATCACGGAGAGATCCAGCTCACCGTCTCACACGCTGCACTGGCTGCTTGGTGCTGAAAGGTCCTCCCGTTGCTCACCCCTCCTACGCTGATATACTCCCCGAGCAAAGCGCTATTCCACTCATCGACCTAACAAGCCTTGGAAAATCTAAGACCACCACAAGTCTTACTACTTCATCTAAACGAACAAACATCATCTTGCGATCAGATATACCACATAACACAACATGGCCCATCCAGATATTGACGAGGAAGTCCTCGACAACCCTGAGCTTTATGGTCTAAGAAGATCGGGAAGACGTCACGTCCAACCAACAAGCTTTGCAGAGAGCGATGACGATGCACTTGATGAGCCTGTCCAAACCAAGAGAAAGCACAAGAAGCAGAAAGTTGCAAAGGAGTACGAGGAAGAAGAGGAGGAGTCTGCTGATGAAGTAGACGACTCTGATTCTGATGACGCAGAATTTGGTGTCACTAAACCGAAAAAGAAATTTGGTGTCAAACGTCGTAAGCTCGTCAAAAAGTCCAAACAGCCAAGCTATGAGGAGTTGAGATTCAGTTCCAGAAACAGCAAGTCTGTGAACTACAACGTCGACGCTGAAAATGATGAAGATTTGCTCATGTCTGATGAGGCCTCCGAAGAGGAAGATGTCTATTACTATGAAAACAGAAGTATTGAATCTCCGACCCCACAAATTGGGGTTGACATGGTTGTCGATCATAAACTCATAGATGAGGCTGCACCGGTGATGTACAGAGACTTGACCCAGTCCAAGAAAGAGTACAAGTTTTTGATCAAATGGCAAGAGAAGTCACATATTCACAATACTTGGGAGACATATTCCTCTTTAATTGGTGCTAAAGGTATCAAGAAAATTGATAACTACATCAAGCAGTTCGTCATCCTCGACTATGAGATCAGACATGACCACATGACCACCAGGGAGGATATCGAAGCCATGGATATCGAAAGAGAGAGAAGGCTTGATGAAATCGCTGAGTACAAGCACGTTGAGAGGATCATCGATTCCGAGAGATCCCTAGATGATGATGGTGATGAGGTGCTCAAGTACTTTGTCAAATGGAGAAGACTTAACTATGATGAAGCTACCTGGGAGTTGGCTGACGAGATTGTCAAATTGGGCCCTGTCGAGGTGAAGCAATTCCAACAGAGACTCAACTCCAAGATTCTCCCATCCCAGTCATCAAGCTATGGAGCTCAAAGGCCTCGCTTTGAGAAACTTCTTGCACAGCCAAAATTCATAAAGAATGGTGAGCTCAGAGACTTCCAACTTACTGGTTTGAACTGGATGGCTTTCCTTTGGTCTCGTAATGAGAATGGTATTCTGGCTGATGAAATGGGTTTGGGTAAAACCGTCCAGACAGTTGCATTCCTCTCATGGCTTATCTTTGCAAGAAGGCAGAATGGCCCACATATCGTTGTTGTCCCATTATCAACGATACCCGCCTGGCAGGAGACCTTTGAGAAGTGGTCTCCCGATCTGAACTGTGTCTACTATTTGGGTAACACCCAGGCTAGAAAGACTATCAGAGATTATGAGTTCTATCAAAGCAAGAAGATCAAGTTCAACGTTCTTCTTACAACCTATGAGTACATCCTTAAGGATGCTGCTGAGTTGGGTCCCATTAAATGGCAGTTCCTCGCTGTTGACGAAGCTCATAGATTGAAGAACGCTGAAAGTTCGCTGTATGAGGCTTTGAACTCATTCAAGGTGGCCAACAGATTGCTCATTACTGGTACGCCGTTGCAGAACAACATCAAGGAGCTCGGTGCTCTAGTGAATTTCCTCATGCCAGGTAAGTTCCAAATCGATGATGAGATTGACTTTGAGTCTAGTGATCAAGCTCAAGAAGGTTACATCAAAGACTTGCAGACCAAGTTGAAACCATTCATTCTCAGACGTTTGAAGAAGGATGTCGAGAAATCATTACCGTCCAAGACTGAACGTATTCTTAGAGTCGAGCTTTCTGATTTACAGACCGACTACTACAAGAACATCTTGACTAAGAACTATGCCGCATTGAACCAAGGCTCGAAGGGTTCTCAAATTTCCTTGCTCAACGTCATGAGTGAGTTGAAGAAAGCCTCGAACCATCCATACTTATTTGATAATGCTGAGGGTAGAGTCCTTGCAAAGTTTGGTAATCCAGCAAATGGTATCCATTCAAGAGAAGATATTCTCAGAGGTATGATCATGTCTTCTGGTAAGATGGTGTTACTGGATCAGCTCCTTACTCGTCTTAAGAGAGATGGTCACAGAGTCCTGATCTTCTCTCAGATGGTGCGTATGCTTGACATCTTGGGTGACTACCTGTCCATTAAGGGTGTCTCATTTCAGAGATTGGATGGTACTGTTCCATCTGCGCAGCGTCGTATATCCATTGATCATTTCAACTCTCCAGATTCGAACGACTTTGTGTTCTTGCTTTCCACGAGAGCTGGTGGTTTGGGTATTAACCTGATGACCGCTGATACTGTTATCATCTTCGACTCTGATTGGAATCCTCAGGCTGATTTGCAAGCTATGGCTAGAGCTCATAGAATTGGCCAGAAGAACCATGTTATGGTCTACAGATTTGTCTCAAAGGACACAGTCGAGGAGGAAGTCTTAGAGAGAGCCAGAAAGAAAATGATTTTGGAGTATGCTATCATTTCCCTTGGTGTCACTGCCAACAACAACCAAGGTAAGAAGAATGAACCTTCTTCCGGTGAATTGTCAGAGATCTTGAAGTTTGGTGCTGGTAATATGTTCAAAGCCAATGAGAACCAACAGAAATTAGAAGAACTAAATTTGGATGACGTGTTGAACCATGCAGAAGACCACATCACTACGCCTGATCTTGGTGAGTCCAACTTGGGTGGTGAAGAGTTCTTGAAACAGTTTGAAGTCACTGACTACAAGGCTGATGTTGATTGGGATGATATCATTCCAGCAGACGAACTTGCGAAACTTAAAGAGGATGAAAAGAAGCGCCTTGAGGAACAGTATCTCCAGGAGCAGATTCAGCTGTACTCTAGAAGACAGGCTACTCTTAACAAGATGCAGAATCCAACTGTTTCTGACGAAGAGGATGAGGATGACGGCAAGAAGGTCAACAAGAGAAGAAAGGACTATAACAAGATCAGCGATAAGGAGATCAGGGCTATCTATAGATCTATTCTGAAGATTGGTGATTTGACTGGCAAGTGGGATGACTTGATTCAAGAGGGTACTTTGCCCGAGAACAAGAACCCTGAGCTTTTCAAGAAGGCTTATGAAGAGATGATTGATATTGCTAAGGATCTTGTTAAGAAGGAGGAAGAGCGTCGCGCTAAGCAGCTCGATGAGCTCGAGAAGGCAGTTGCTGAGTACAAGGAGAAAGAGAAGGCTGGAGCTAGTAGCTCTTCCCTTGGCGAGAACCCGCAGTCAATATGGGTGATGAAACGTAAGGAACGCAAGGCTATCCTCTTTGAGTATCAAGGTGTTAAAAACGTCAATGCCGAAGTCCTCTTGGGCAGACCAGAAGACCTGGATATTGTTCGGCAGGCCGTTGCTTCCTTTGATGATCCGTTGCACTTCAAGTTTAACACTGCTATCAAGCCTGTCTATGGTTGGACCTCCAATTGGACCCAACATGATGATGAAATGTTGGTCGTTGGTGTTAGCAAGTATGGTTATGGTTCTTGGGTTCAGATTAGAGACGACCCGTTCCTTGGTCTGTCATCAAAGGTGTTCTTGAACGAAGTCAGCACTGCTCCTGTGCCGAAAAAGAAAGCTCCTGAAGAACAACTTTCCACAAGTGGCAATGATATGAAAGCCGAGTCTGAAACTAAGGATGATATATCTTCTACTGTCTCCTCAGTCCCTACGTCTACACCAGCTACGGCACCAGCTGATGTCGCTGATGGTAAGTCTGATGATAAGAAACCTGCTTCAAAGGATACGTCCAAAAAGGTCCCAGGCTCTATTCATCTTGGTAGAAGAATTGACTACTTGATCTCTGTCTTGAAGGGCGGTGATGATGACACCACGGTGAACACTCCTGGTTCTTCTACTCCTGTTGATGTTAAGAAAAGAGTCAGAAAGCCAAAGGCCGAAGGCAAGATCGGCATTACTAAACCTGGTCCAAAGGCTGGTGCTGTCAGAGCCATACCGGCTAAGGGTAGAGCCAAAACTCCAGATTCATCAACCAAGGTAGTGAAACGTGTCAAGAAGGAAGCTTCGAATGGGTCCACGCCTAAGCCTGACTCTGAAAAGAAGAAGATCCTCAAGAAGGAAAAGGCTCCACCCCTTGGGTCTCGAGCCACCGATGAAGGTTACGACTCTATGGATGAGGAGAGCTGCAAAGATACTTTGGAACCAATGCGTCATTCATTGAAGAGATTAAAGAAAGGATCCACTGGCTTGGATCGTAAGGAATGGGCAAAGATTTTGAAGACCGAGTTGATAAACGTTGGTCAGTTTATTGATGGATGTGTCCAGAAGAAGACTGGTGGTGAAAAGGACAAGCTGAACAAACACCTGTGGTTCTACACGTCTTTCTACTGGCCGGTTAAGGTGAAGAGTAAGCAGATCATGGCTATGTACCAGAAGCTGAAAAGTAGCTCAAGCTAGGTTTAAACTGTCTGACTTGTCTTGTATTATAAAAATATGTTTAATGTTTGTTTCATCTCGTCGATTAAGATCGATCACTAGTCCAATCGTCCTCTACATCAATCGAATTTGACAAGTTCTTATAGTATATCGAACGTCCGGCATATCGCAATGCAATCATTATCATCATTTTGGAACCAATGGAGTCCAGCTATCCAAACCAAGGCTCTGGTTTGCAACAGTATTGGCATTCCGGCTCGGTGGAGGAGTTGGAACCTTGTTCTCGGCAATCTTTCCATTAGTGGATCCGGAACCTGTAGCCTTCGACGATTGAGGCTTCTTAGGAACAATAGGAGCAATTGGAGCAACAGGGGCATTGGTCAGGGTCTGTGGCTTCTTCGGGACCAGGGGAGGGGGGCTCTTAGCATCTTGCTTTTTCTCAGCAATCAGCGAGACTGGTTTCTTCGGGATACTTGGTGGTGATGGTTTTATGGATATCGGCGTCGATGATCTGGATGGAGTGGAAGATTTTGGCTGAAGAATAGCACTAGAGAACCCTGGTGGAAGCTTCCGCGGAGATGGGGCCTGTGGAGGAGGTGACTTCATAGTCACAGTCGGTCTCTCTGTGCTGGTGCTGGCGGAAGATGCAGTTGAGCGCGGAGGTTGGGGTCCCGGAACCGAAGTCACAGAAGAAGAACAAGACGAAGATGATGATGGAGACGTGGCACTATGACGTGGAGGTGGTGGAGTTGGTCTTGGACTGGTCCGAAGAGGAGTCAGCACTTCAGATGAGAGGTGCGGAGCAGGGGTAAGATGCCTCTCTGGAAGCTTTGGCTTGTATTCTTCTTCGTGAACATCCATGAGGTTCACTTCAGGAGCATGTTTGATTTGTCTCTTCGGTTCAATTTCTTTCTCAAACTGAACAAGAGAAACGGTACTTGGCTCACCATGAATTGCCTTGTACTGATTGTAAATGTCACTGGATAGTTTCAACTTCTTCTGCTCATCAACAAAGTCAACATGAGCTTTGTATGCAGCATACACAGGTTTGTGATCAGAGAACTTCAAACTATCAGAAGAACTATAAGCCATTGGCTTCACACTATCACTCTTGTAAATGATCCTATCAGTCCAAGATGGAGTTCTAAACTTATCAGAACTGTCATATCTGTCTGATCCCTTGTCATACTTATACGTCGGGTTGAAATTCAATGATGGTTCTGAATAACCCTTGAATGAACGGTTATTCTTCATCTCATTGGTCAACTGGTCGAATTGCATCAAGTATTCAAAGTCACCGTTCTCAACACGCAAACGAACGTCTTGACTCTCCAGGGCAATTCTGTAGTTCAGGTCACCAATCCAAAATACGTTCTCATTGTCATGAATAGTCTGATTACGTGTGAACTTGACACTATTCAGGATGGACTGATAGTCATTGTTTCTCTCCTGTACATTCGCAGAACCAGCAGCCAAATGGACATTGACAAAGCAGAACGATGATGCACCATAGTTGAATCTGATAGCAACGGCACCTTTGTTGCCAGTCATGCCACCCATACCAGTTTTCTTGGAACTACCCTCAACACGTTTGATATGTTCCATGCTATCAGCACGGACAAAGAACAAAATAAGCAATGAAGACATCTGTTCAGCTCTCAGCATAACGTACTTATCGAATTGATTCAAGCACTTGTTCACTTCCTTAGTCCAGAATGAAGATTTAGAATAATCGGCATTCATGATTGAGCCGGCAGTCAATTCAATAACTTCTTGGAATCCCAAAACGACAACGTTCGGCTTGAACTTGTCGCCAATAGGATACAACCATTTTGATAGATCGTCCACTCTGTTAACACCATTGACATTGAAAGTACCGGCAAACACATTGATATCGCGTGAGGAAGTGTACTGGTCTTTGAAGTCAGAGATCTTCTCATTCACGTAGTCAGTGATTGGATCGTATAGTAAGACTGGTGATTGACCTGAAAGTCTTCCGAGCAATGTATCAATCGTTACTTGTTTTCCCTTATCCTGAAAGTTGTTGATGTACATTCTGCTCACTGATTTCGTTGCATCCGACAAGGCACCAGCAAAACTCATCTTACCCTTTCTTGAAAAAGATGATTTCAGAGCGTTGGTACCCGTATAAATCTGAGAGATCTGGTCACCATTGTCAGCCCATAGAGCATTATGCTGTGCAAAGAAGTCAGATTCTTGTGAAACGTAATGATTCTGATCTTTGGCGAAGATAGTAACGGCAAAGTTGGAGATGAACTGTTGGATCAAGTTGGTTCTGTCAAGGCAGTCCAAACAGTTTGTTCTAAAGACACCACGCTGTTCACTAAGAACCTGGCCAGATTCAATGTCATAAGAGTAATAACCAAATTCGTATAGGGATTCCTTAATCAGGTTGAAGATACTCGTGGCTGAGGCAAATCCTTTATCTGCAGTCTCCTTATGGAAATCAAAATCTGTCATGTATAAGTTCCCAGTGCCATTCTTGATCAAATATTGGACGTGACTTCTGTATCGCTGTGACAAGGGCAGCTCAGAAGACTTTGTGCTCAACAAGTTGACAATGTTGACAGAACCATACGATTCTAAAAGCCTCTTGAAATGGTTTTCAAAGACAGGACGTGTAGCTTCTTCGGACCTTGTGATCTGGACCTTTGGATTTATCAGTGCTGTATCCTGTTCCCAGAATACAGGTATACTTCCTCTGATCTGAGTATATGAGTAACAAATCCTCTTAGAGTAGAGGATCAACTCGGTTTCCACAAAATTTGCAACATTGGCATCATCGTCAACACCTCTGGAGTAAAACCTGGTGCCTGCCCTTTTACAACTTTGTCTGGAAATAACAGACAATGCAACTTTTTCTTTATCCATCTGTGTTTGGAAGGTCTCTGCAAATCCACGGATTGCCGTTGTCAAGAATCCTTCATCGTCCAACATCTCCTTCACTGGTTGATCCAATCTGTTTCTAAACTCAACCATTTCTTGTAGCATGAACGAGTTCCACATGTAATCCTCATTGTACTTATCCATACTTAGCGAATGGCCACCGATACCTCTGGATTGGAGCGTGCTTGTCAAATCAAAGTCAGATGAGAAGTAAAAACCACCGGTTGATAATAGCTTTCTCAAATCAGAACAGGGGTGCTTGGCATATTGACCATTGCCACTAGAAATGTCTTCACCTGGTATAGAAGAATCCTGGCCAGGCATAATAGGATTTCCATTGCCGTCAAATTCAATAAAGTCCCATTGATTGTTATTGATGGAGTAGAACTCGGTAGCATGGATCTTGTTGACACTTTCACCAGGCACAGGCATAGCAACACGTCTAGAGCCGGTGATACAGCAGATGAAGGCATCACCACCAACGTCGATGAATCCCAAGAATCCATCAACCTCTCTGTCGCATAGCAATTTGTAACTCTTCAAATCGACTTCTTCCCGCGGTAGAAACTCGATTGCACAACGGTTCTGGTTCTGCTTCGTTTGGATGTGGCGGAAAAGCAGCACATATCTTCTCGACACCAAGGCCACGGTACGTGGGTGTTCCTTGAGCAAAAGCTTCATATTTTAACCCGAGCGGCTAACGTGCCTTCTGTTTATGTGTGTGGTTAGTGATTCTTCTCAGGACGCATTTCAGGCGCTGGCACTGGCACTAGCCGCCGTTTCACAGAACGTCTTCGCGGAAGTTGGGTGTGCGGGTGTGTGTGTTATAAACTTTTTTCCTTGTCCAAGTCGGCGGGTGAAGAATTGCCGCATTGGGCAAATTGTAAACACTGTGCCGTTTGTGGCACATTAGCCGCGCTTGGAAGTTCAAATTTGTAAACGCGTCTCTGTGGGAAGTTGGTAACTTGAAGATCATGGATGTGGTCACTGTTCACGGCCGAGCCGAGGAGGAAGCTCCCTGTCACACAAGCGCACAACGTATCCTGGGGCAAACGGTACGCTGAGGAGGGGTCCCACAGTCACAGAAGGTCATTGAGTTTCCGTGCGTCCGCTTTCGGCAGTGAAAGAGGAGTACACCAACATCTGGTATAAAAAGGAACAGGCTATTGCAGGTTTGCGTAATTTGTGGATTAAACACTGGTTTCAGGCAGCTACTATGAAGAGAGGCTACGGACACATCATGGACTTGCCACCCTCACCAGACTCATCCGAACAGGAAGAAGACATTTTCCAAATCAACTTCGACCCGAGAAGAAAAAGGTCTCGGGAATATAAGGTGACACATCAGTTCAATGAACTCATAGAGGACTCACTTTTGGACTTTATCTCGAGTGATGGAAACATCGTAAGAAAGAAGTTCCGGTCACAGGGTAAACCACTCGTACTCATCTTCTATGGCGTTATGAATGATTATCTCGATGAGATCAACGACAAGCATGATAGAATCTCGACACTGTTTAACGCAGATATCATAGGTGTATCGTCCAACATATCCCATAACGAATACAGCTTCCCGGTGATTGATAGCACTTACACCGTCAAGAAGTTCAACATGTTGGATCCAGTTGGAGGCGGTGTTTACCCGCGAGATGTGATGTTTGTCTTTGATAGGTTTGGCAAACAGAAGCATGAAGTACCAATCAGACATTTGAACAGAATGGTTCAGCAGAGACCGGTGGTGGATGTGCTGTGTGAGTGCCTTGAGGATGTCACGAGCGAAATGAAGTTATGAAATTACCCCTTAATTATTTGCATTCTGTTTTGTTTCGACCTGTAATACCACCGTAGGCGTGATTGTGCAACAGTACACTCGTCAAGTTTGAACAAATTCGATCAGAAGCATCAGCTTGAGTCTCATGGGAATCGAGTTTTCGGACTGGCAGCGAATTGGAGTGAGCATTTATCCCTTTGCGCAATCATCACATATATTGGGGCAATGGTGCTTGAACATGTTAATCAGTCGTTGATTAGCTGACACTTGGCTAGGTTCTGTACCAACCATGACACTAGGACATAGATGCGATTTGGTGACTTGCTCATTCGTAAATAGTTTGTTATCTGGTCTACTTGATCATACTGGTGATAATTTCCTGGCTTGTGACTCGTCAATTGATCGGCACTGGTCACCGGTCAAACTTATCATGTTGCTCAGCATTCGGTATTTAAAGTATAGTAATACCATTAGAAATAGCCGTTATAACACTGAAGCTCTGTATTACGTTGCACCCAACTGATTATTCATGATACAGAGACTATAGACCACTATTACAAAATTATTAGCGCATTTCCAGTAAATCGGACTACTTCATCCTTTTTCTATGAAAAGTTGAAGAAAAGATATGTCAACTGTGTATCCAAAAAAGCTCTATTTTGAGAATTGTTAGATATCTCATCTGCCTCCTTGTTTGACGAATTCTTAACGGTCAGATTTCTTCTGATGCTCCAAAAGCCAAAGGTTTGATGACTTGAGTATCAATTAATGTAGTATATTACCATCAAAAACCCGGTAGCGCCGACGAATTCCGATAACACCGCGACCGACGCCGCCACGGTGTTTCTAATATTGACCAGAAGAAACTTTGCCGGGTTCCAGGGTCATTGTATCGTTCAACTTCAGTAGATATGCCAAAAGGCTAGTTTCAAGATAACAGCTGGACTCTTCTCTCCTAGCCATCGATTTTGCGGTCCTCGCACCGGGTATGGATGAGATAAGATGGAAAAGATAATATCCGAAATACAGATGAAAATTTGAGGTCATCAAGAACTCTTTACAGGAAGAGAATATGAAGAGGAGCACTCAAGTCTCTGAAGCGTTCAGTAGAATACGTTCACAAAACCCAAAGAATGAGCATGGTAGCGCCTAATACTCCATTTGTTGGCGAAGACCCCTTTCACAAGGACAGGGATCTCATTTATGCCCATATCGGGACCACAAACCAGATCACTTGGAACTTCCAATTCTTTCTTGCTGGATCATTGCTGCTGCTACTGTTCCTGAGATTCTTCAAGAGGAGGGTGTTGCCTTCATCATGGTTATCATCCCTTCGGTGGCAAGCACAACCCAGAGTGCGACTGCTTCGGCATCTTTTCATGACAAATAGTACAATGGTGACCATTGGGGTGTTTTACTGTATAACCTGCTTTGTTTTCGTATACAAGTTACCCCTTAATGATGCTTTCAATTTGCACCCCGTTCTGGCCTTGTCGCAAGTTCAAAATTACCATTGTTAGATATTATCCCTTTGAAGAGTGGGCCGCTGTTGTACCTTACAGGCCTTTCATATGAGACGGTACTCATCTATCACAAATTCGTGGGTACATTGGCAATTGGGATGGCCCTTATCCACGGGTTGTGTGTCTTTCGAATTTTGACTTGGGAATACTACTTGACAAACCAACATATGCTCAGTGGGTACGTTCTGATAACTCTATTCATTTTGGTTGCACTGTCATCGCTACAAGTTGTAAGGTGACGGTTTTATGAGCTCTTCTACTACGCTCACATTGTAAGTTTCATTCTCTTCCTTCCCGCATTTTTCTTCCATCACTACGTATATAAGAGTTATGTTGTCTTGATATGTGGCATGTTGTCGTATGATAGACTCGTGCGGTATGTGTCGCACATGTGGTATCTGAGCTGTGAAGTGTCTTCTGCTGACGTTTACTTGGTTGTATCCGTAGAGCCAAACTATATGTTTTTATCGAGATCTCAGAAGTGGTTATTTCCTTCTGCTCAAATCTGGAAAGAAGTTCCATTGGTAACCATCGAATCACTTGTTCTAAACAATTCCAAAGTTCAACAGGTTCCAGTTCCACCCATTCACCGTTGCTTCATTACCGGCAGATCAGAAGTGTACGTTACTCATAAAGATCCATGACGGTTTCACAAGAAGACTTCAGAAGTAGGTTGAGATGGGAATCACCACGTTTTCACGCTTTGTCCATGGTCCCTATGGGACATCCCACAATCATCTCCCGAGTGACTTGAAAACTTTGGAACCGGATGAAATGACAGTTGGTTGGTGATTGCAAGCAAGGTCCAGATGTACAGCACAAACGTCACTGAACCATCATCGCCATCATCATCATTCTCCAGCACAGCAAGAACAGAGAAAATCATCCTTGTGGCCGGTGGCATCGGACTGTCACAGATCTTGCCGTTGTTCAAGATGTATGACAAATCTTACGATCTCTCTTTTGTGTGGATCACAAGAAGCGAAGCGTTGCTCTCACTAATAGATTTAGATACTAGCAGCAGAAGGACTACTGTCACGGTGTGGAACACAGATAAGCGAGGACGTTCCAACCTTAAACAACTGCTCTACTCTGAGCATGACATAATTCACATTGTTGGTTGTGGACCATCGTCTTTGATGTCGTCAGTCAGGGAAGTCGCATTGGAATTCCCAACGAGGGTGAATCTGATTCTGGAAGAGTTTTCCTTCTAGAGTGTTACTAATACATAGATGTTTGCATCGTGATTCGTTTTACTGCCCATTGACGTAGAATCTTAGACCTATCCGCTTGATCGAAGGATGTGGCGCTTAGCAAAAACGCGTATCATCTCGATTATGTGTCAAATCTTCTCTCTTTCTGAACATTTTAGAGAAGAGAGCACAGACCGGAAATTGGCGTCAGGAATTGGTATCTACCAACAAACCTTGTGATTGGGTCCTTGGGAAGACTTGTACGCAGTACCGAAGCGGTGAAACGGGAAGTAAGCACACTGCCACAGCTGATCATTTGAGGATGAGGGACCCCGTACAAGAGGCTCGGAAACGCGAAAGGCTACCCAATGAAGGCTTTGAAGTTTCTCCAAAACGCCGAAGAGTTGATGAACAGGCTCGGAAGAGAGAAGATGAGGCCAAAGGGAGAGTTACACCAGAAACACTGCTAATAGCGAAGAAAGTACAAACACAATCTCAGGAAACGGATAGTGGAGTGGTTCATGAGCTTACAGACCTCCAACATGTCATTCCTAATGCTAAAGCACAGATCATCCCAGGATTCAGGCACTTCCGAGACCTTCCTCTTGAGATCCAAATGTTGATATTTGAAAACTCGAACTATGATACCATTGTGAATGTGCTTAAGGGAGAGAATATCAGCTATTCTGGTAAGGTGATCAGACATCTGGTTGAGAAGAAATCTGCAGACCTGGAAGAACACCTTGATTCATTGGAGTGGAGGAAACTTCCGCAAGGTGGGTTGCCAGATAAGACGTTTCTAACGCTCATACATGTCACTAACCTCAACGAACTTAGTAAGTTAGCGGAGAACCTGGGGTTGTTTACCCATGATACCATGATCAAGGTCTCCCGCCCAAAGGATCCGTCGCACAGCCACGCATTCAGAGGAAGAGGTGATTACTACAACGTGAACGGTAGAAACAAGGCATTGGTCCACATTCTTGTTGTACTGGAGAAGAAGCCTAATTTGTTCATTGCTCTTGATGTGAGTACTGATGAGACTTTGAATCTGCACCGTGTCAAAGTAGGGGCAGGGATCACCCGTCTGAAGTTGAATACAGCTGTGCTAAAGCTTACCCAATGCGATGCAGAGGAAACTGTTGCATTTGCAGAACCCATTCCCAAGCTCAAGTCATTGATGGTTACGAATTGTACTCCATGTTTTTACAGGAACTTCGACTTGTCCAAGTTACACCCACGCTTCTTCCATTTTGAATTCCACAGGGTAAATGTATTGCGCGGTGTTCATTTCAAGGGAGACCATTTCATTATGGATAAGGAGTTTCTAGGAGGGGTGAGTTTGGATCATGTTCACGATTCTATATTCGACTTTGAGACCGCCAAATTTATTATGTGCCAAATTGATTACACTAACCTTTCACCATATTCTGGGCCTTCAATCTTCAACGTGGCATTTCCAAATTTGAAGCAGATCCAACTCTTCATCATTTCACAATATACACCATTGTTCAGAGGCATTACGGCACCGAAGCTGACATCTGTTCAAATATCATGTGGAGATCCTGAAAAGGGTAGCAAACCATTCCGCCAACCTGGAAAGGAATATGATCGTGATTACTCCTTCATGACCGATGTGATACAGATGGATCTCACTGGAATCGTTGATCCTTTATATGATGGATCTTATGACAATTTGACTCATTTGAGAATCGTGTATGGTGCCAATATGCCAGATCATGTACCACTTGTTTTTGTGAATTTGGAAGTTCTGATCTTGAAGTGCTTGTTCAAGATGGACAAAGTTCCATCGATTGTTGCCCATAACTTGCAAGAATTGTACTTTGAGCAAGCACAGACCACACCAGACTACGACGATGATGACTATCTCGATGGCAATTATGGTGTTGCTGCAGGCGGACCTTTCCAGGTTAATGCCGTCGATCGGTGGACAATGTCCTTCAAAAGGCTTAAGCGTCTAACGATTGAGCAAGAATTTGACGATAGAATGTTCAATATGAAAGAAACGGTATTGCAGATTGCTCCACAAGTGGAACTCTTAAAGTTGCACAATGTTGAAGATCTGAACGTCATATTTCGAGACAGAGTTGACCAGAAACCTCTGGAGTTCCCCAAGTTGAAGATCCTGAAGTTGGCAAACAGCAGTGAAAGAGATGGAGTTATTGACCTCAGTGGAATCAGAGCGAATGAACTGACTTCACTGTATGTTCATGTCCACAATCAAAAAGTTCGACTGTGTTGTTTCCCCAGCCTTGAATATGGAGACATCAAGGCTTCAGAGGTTATGCAATCTACTATTTGCACAAGAGATTACCCTGATAAATGCTGTCATGATTTCAACATAACTCTTGAAACATGCCGAGATGATCGTTGTGAGAGGTATCGATATTGAAATGATCTGTAATGATCTTCAGTCACATGTACGAATTGTCAATTGTTCAATTAGACTTCCGGCTGTATACATACCCCTTGGCTAATATAGTATATTCACTTTGTAATCTCAACATAGACGTTGATCAGTGTGATGATACACCACCAAGACAAACCAACGATACCAATACGTCTGTCTATTCTCCAATTGTTACAAGGAATAACAGCAGCATAGAAGATCAACATGGAAACCAAACCAAAGCCGCAAATCTTGAAATGCGTATCGACTTCCAATTTCATGAAGGCTTCGCCATTTCTGGCATTAATGATCAGACCATTGATTCCAATTCCAAGGAGAATGTATAACAATGGAGCACCAAAGCATGCACTAATTCCAATGACACTCAGATCCAATTCTGCCAATGTCAAGTTTGAGATGAGATCTCCTGTGGAATTTCCGATTGCTAAGATTGTCAAGCCTAACAATGACTCAGAGATCTGGAAAATTACACCAACGTTCTTCAGCACTGGGATAAGAACCGATGATAATGTGACCACAGTGAGTATGGATATCAAGAACCCAACAGAAGGGATGGTGTATGTCGTATAATTTCTCAAGAGAATGTTTGACACCAAGAGGCCCATCGAGATGGCCAGTTGATGCCACATGGTAAGTGACGACCATAGGAAGAATGAGAAGATAAATGGTGCTATTGCCAACTGGAACCAGAATAATTGTCCTCGTGCTCGGATCTCCAACTTGTGCTCTGATGGTGAATCAATGAGCTTTGTAGGGAAGATGGGAACACACAGGTTGAAGACCAGCACGATGATCCCGGAGAGGAATGTTATCATGGTCAAAGGCTCATCAACCAAAGGCTCAAGGAGAAATCTCCACTGATAGAGATATCCAGAAGGCATGTCGATCGTAGATTCAGTTGATTGTGATCTGGTTGGTATTGGTCTGTGGAGTTGCTGTTGTTGTCTTTCACTATCTTGGTCTGAAATTTCATTGCTAGACCCGGTGCCTTCATCATCAGCACCATTATCATCTTCTATATTCTCATCAATGATGATATTTGGAACTGCCACTTGTGGGATTGGTGAACATATCGTACTTTTGAACGACCGTGGTATACTATCGCTGGATATCTGCTTGAACACCCTTCTCGGTGTTACAGGGTGGAATATCTCAGACTGTGAGCGTAGCAGCGATGGTTGGATGAGTAGTTGGCCCTTATTTGTTGGTGATAGTGCTCTCCAGACTCTTGGGGCATCAAACACACTGAGATTTTTCATCTTATTGAGATCGATGGACATAACTGATTCGTTTTCGCTTATACTGTGCGACAACAATGGACTATCTATATTTGCTTCTTCGTCGAATAATACATCACCCTCATTGGTGAATAGAATCGTGTAGAGCACATAGGCGATGTATGCCAGTATCATCATGATGCATTCCCAATCCCAAAGTTTCTCATCGTAGATGAACAAGAACGATAGGAGTATGAGAGCCAGGAACAGATATAGATCCTTGATGAACTCCATGTGGTTAACCTCGAAGGGTCGAATGATTCCCATTGCACCGATGATGAAGCATATCACAAAAGCAGCTGATCCAATAAGCTCGCCAATGGCGAGCGATGACGAGTCTGAGGACAGGGCGCTATACGTGGAAAAGATATCCGGGGTAGCATTACCCAGAGCGAGAAGCGTTAGCCCGCTGATTCGTTTGGAGATGCGTAGATACCTCGATAGTAGATCCAGACTGGGATAGATGAAGTTTGCAGTGATCACGCTGAATCCAACAAAGATGAACAGTATCACAAGAGCAATCAGTGACACGATCAGCAGCGGAGAAGCGTCACCACAGAAGTACCACTGGGACCATCTGTACAGCTGGTAGTTGCAATTGTCTGTAATGTAGTTGCAGATGTCATCTGAGACCGAGAGTTGAGAGATATCGCACGTCGTTCCCGCTTCTGACGTACTTGTTCTATGTGTCAATGCAGCCCATGTAGCTGGGAGGAAAAGTAGCAGAGCAGGCCTCATTGGCGGCAGAAGAACTTGTGCAAGCGTACGTTCAAAGTCAGAGGGACGTTGGAGAAGGGAAATAGAGCAGCCACAACACCGTATACGAACCAACAGCTGGGCAGAGGCTCTAAGCCCAATCGACGGTGGACATTATTATAGTTATTAGAATAGAATTCGACGGTGGTTCAAAATGATGACGTAATGCATTACGTGATAAATAAGCATAAACAACAAAAAAGGCAACTGCCGGAAACGGCTGCTCGCTCCGGTTATTTCTTCCGTGCTCTGTCGCGTTTCTCTCCCATGGAACTGATTTGCATGTGTGTTCTTCGCACAAGTCGACCGACTGCTGTTCAAGGGGGCCGCAGCACGCAGGGCACACACACACAGGATGATTGACTCGCTCACGGCCACACGCTTCCACGACCCGCTCGGGTGGGTGCGACTCCCTTATGTCGAGGAGCTTGTCGTGCCGCTGTACACCCACGAGACGCTGGATAAGCACATTCATGAGTTGATTGCGTGTATCTTGTTCTACCACTCCGTCTACCTCACATCCTCCTTCCTGGCACCGGTGATGTTCCCACAGACGTTCCGGACAATGACCACAAAGACCCGTGTCGACTTCCACGTGCACGTTGTCTCCATGATCCAATCCGTGTTGATCCTCCTGTTGATCCTTCCGCTGTTCAACGACCCTGTGCTGCTCGCTGATAGAATGTTTGGGTATACCCCATACTGTGGGTTTGTGACCACTGCAGCACTGGGATATTTCGTCTGGGATGCCATTATTTCGTTGGTGTATGTGAAGTATTTCGGCGTTGGGTTCCTCATACATGGTGTTGTCAGTGCGTCCGTTTTTTACATCGGAATGGGTCCATTCATCGCATACTACTCGGGCATCTTTATTCTCTTTGAGCTGTCCACTCCCTTCTTGAACCTCAGATGGTTTGGTTTGAAGTTCCCAAATGTCTTCCCATCTTCGTTCCAGTTGGTGAACAATGCCATCTTGATTTTGATCTTCTTCTGTGTTCGAATCTGTTATGGTTGGTACCAGGCTTCAAAGCTCTTTACTGATTTCTACTTCAGCTACCAGGACCCAAGATTCAACATCGTCGGTGCCATGATCATCTTCACTGGTAACACCATCTTGAACTTGTTGAACTTGTATTGGTTCTACAGAATGGTTAAAGTTGCATATGCCATCCTGGCCGATATGGTTTCAGGTTCCGACGAACGTGAAGCTGCAAAGAAGGACATCTGAGAAGCCGTTTCAAGAGTACACTACACTGCACAGTGCAAGACGATAATTCTATGTTGTATAATCACAGGTCCTTATACTTCTGATACTCCGCAGTGTTCAGTGCCTGCACACCAATCTCAATATCTGTCTGGATGTCCTTGATTAAGGCCTCTATAGACGCTGTTAGTATAAACTCTCTCTCTCATTTACAAACATAGAACATACCCTTTGTAGTGTAATTCAGCTCTGGTCTGATGTATCCCAGCACGTTGAAGCTCACTTGTGCCCCGTAGAAGTTGGTGGGGAAGCCGTGGACAATGTGCAACTCGATAGCTTTCTCCTTATTGCCATAGAACGGGTTCCATCCGATGCTCATCACCGTTGGAAGCACAACGTCTAGATCCTTCCCTGACGTCAACCCGATCCCATAGCCATATTCAACCTCTTTACCGCTCTCTCTTGCCTTCATCTCGCTGCAAGTAACGTCAGCAGGCTTTGTAACTTTCGCCCAGCCGAAGTAGACACCAGGCTCGAGCTTTGTGACGCTCAGGCATTCCTTCGTGGAGACGTTTGCCGTGGGGATGCCCAGTTCCGCAGAGCCTCTGCCGAAGCCCGCAACGATGGCAACGTTGTGCTCTGTCACAGGAAACGGTGCCTGTGGAGCCTGTGGGATGCGTACGTCGGGTCTCGTCATCTGGCTTACACTGTCCACTATGACGAAGGGAAACGGTGCTGACCAACAGAACTTATCAAGAGTATTAATCCGAGTTGGCCAGATTGTGGCTGTGGCTCGCAACAAAAAGGAATCAAACACCCAAACACCGGTTAGCTGATGACATCATCGATTATCAGTTACGATTTTGGTCACGTGTACGCGTCGATGCATGCACGTGACATGAAACATCCAAACACCAATCGCCAACCGCGCCAAATTCAACTCCAAGTTCCTGCTTCCAAGCTCCAGCAGGTAAACAAAGCCATTGAACAGTCAACAAGGGAAAAGTCCTCACAACAGCAACAAACACACAGACCGATGAAGGACTTCCTCAGGACATTCAAGACCAACGACGTCGACAGGCTGTTCGTGGTGGCGCAACGTCTGTTCCACAAGCGTGCGTTTGACTACTTCCTTACAGCTCAGCAGTTGGCCGTGCTGGATCAGATATTTGGTGCTGTGGGGCATGAGAAGCTCCTATTTGCACGTTTCATGATGGGCTCATTGTTTCTCAAGTTTGTTCAACAGGAGAAGAAGCCAGCGAAGGTCGATGGTAGCCTCAGCGAAAAGGACAAGGAGACAAAAGATGAGGACGATGATATCGTTGAAGTCGCTACGATACCTGAGGGTGTTGATTCTGCAAGGGCACTGGCCCTCAAAGTTCGCTATATTCTCTGGGATAAGGCAATTGACATGTATTACGATGATGAAGATGCAACGGAGTACGAGTTGTTGGAGCTGGATGACGACAACGAGTTTCCCTCACATTTACAATCACAATCACAGGACTCGACTCTGACCGAGAGTGTACAACCGGAAAAGCTCCCAGCCGTGAGAGCAATGGATGAGGATGATGATTATGACGACGACGAGGATGATGCTGATACTGCAAAGGAGAACAATGGAGATCAAAAGGCAGAGGGTAACCCACAAACTGCAGAGGTAAAACAATTAGAGATTGACGACTCTGGAAGCACTGTCCTCGAAGTACCCATTGTCCCCTCCACGGATACTTCACAACTCAATAATAGAACTCTCATAGGGAACTTCAACAAGGTCTACCATAACTTTGAGAATGACAAGGACACGCTCATCAAGAGAAGGAAGCTCGATGAGAATGACAAATTGTTGGACAACGACTTGCCAAATTCCAAAGACCTCATAGCTATGAACCTTGGTGCAGCCAACCTGTCACTCAAGCATCTCCTACACGCGATCGATGAGTACAAGGAGAAACTACAGCTTCCGGAGCATGAACTTCGTCAGCTGATCAGGGATGTTCGAAAGAATAGATCTAAATGGGCATCAGACGAGAAAATCGGACAAGAAGAATTATACGATGCTTGCGAGAAAGTTATCCTCGAATTGAGAAACCACGATCAGGACTTGTCAGCGCCATTTATGAGTAAAGTTGCCAAAAGAGATGCTCCAAACTATTACCAAATCATCAAGAAACCCATGGATATCACCACCATCATTCGAAACTTGAAGAATTTCCAGTATAAGTCCAAGCAGGAGTTTTGTGATGATGTTATGCTCATTTGGAAGAACTGTCTGACTTATAACTCAGATCCAGCCCATTTCCTCAGAGTAATGGCAATCAGACTACAGAAAAAATCATTACAACTGTTTCCATTGATCCCTGACATCACTGTTAGAGATCGTGCTGAAGTTGAGGCCGAAGCACAACTGGAAGATCCAGGAACTCCACAACCACAGGGGAGAACATCATCAAAGAAGGGTAAAAAGAGAACCCGTAACGGTGAGGTCAGGGAGGAGTCCGCAGAGGGTACACCAACAGACACAGACAACATATCGGCTTCTGAAATACCAGTGCCTCCAACGACATCGGCTTCTCTGTTGAGTAATGGCGCTCTCGCGGCCAGCTCGGTGTCAACGCCCGCGGGGAACACTTCTATAATGAATGATATGACCGAGTTGGATGATGAAGATAATGGCGAACCCAACGGATACTTGAACAACAATGATGATAATTCGAAAGATGATTTGGAGACTCAAACATGGAAGAACTTCACCTCGAAGTTGAGATCAGATTTCTGCATTAAAAGATCAGAATTGTTTAAAGATGGAAAACTCAACTCTGACTCTGATGCTATTCTGAGAGATCCAAAAAGGATGAGGAATTTTGAAAGTTTCTTGAAGAGTTACGCAGAGACAAAAAAACACATCTTTAATTCATCAAACAAGAACACTGATGATGAACCATACCTGATTGAATATGACATCACTGGTGGCTTACCAGCTTTGCCATACCATGGTATGTCCGATGAAGAGATTGAACAGTACGAGACCAAACTGGTAGAGAAAGTCCTCGGGGAGGGCCTCAAACCATCAGGATTCGTTGCTCAATCTGGTGGACTTAACTCTGTGCTCAATGACAACATCGATGAAATGCAAGAGATCCGGAAAGTTTGTTTCAAGATTTCTTTAATTAGACAAATGCAACAACAACAATTTGTTCATCATTCACAGATGAGAGCTCCAGAGGTCGAAAAGATTGATGATACTATTGACATTGACCCAGTGTCTAGATTGGAAAACCACGATAAAATGAACAAGGAGCTGATGTTTCATGTTATGAAAAAGAGAGTCTGCAAGATTGCAATGACCAGTGGGTTTGAAAGCACGGAGATGTCCGCAGTGGATAGTTTGACTCAGATCGCTGGCAATTACATGGATAACTTGGTCAAGACGATCAAACAACATTTGGAGACTCCGTCTGCTAACAGAGAACAGAAGAAATCCAATATTCTTTCGTTATCATTGCTACAAAACGGTATCACAAGGCCAGATGAACTTTATGAGTATGTTACTGAAAATGTCTTGAAGCAACGTATCAAGCTGAAAGATCTCAAGGGGAAATTGCAAACTTTCTTGAAGCAGTTGTTAAGACCTGCGTATGAGATGAGTGAGCGAAACTTCAATGACAATTCTGACCAGTTCCTGTCTGGTGATTTCTCTAATGAGATCGGTGAAGATTTCTTTGGATTCAAAGAATTGGGCCTGGATAAAGAGTTCAGCATGATAGGCGGTGCGCTACCTTTACATCTGCTGCAGTC
Organism: Williopsis sargentensis; assembly: GCA_020995425.1. Lineage (NCBI taxonomy): Eukaryota > Fungi > Ascomycota > Saccharomycetes > Phaffomycetales > Wickerhamomycetaceae > Williopsis > Williopsis sargentensis. The sequence continues at coordinate 776,114 of CP083466.1, read as the reverse complement.
GAGATTCTCTGAGAATAATAATGAAACAGAGTCAAAGAGTGTTCACCGTGAACAGTTTGAAAGTGCGCCATTCGTCAGTTTGAAAGAGCATGAAATTTTATCACAGATCAAGTTATTCCAACCCCATTTGCGAGACTGCCTGTATAGGACCAAGTTGCAAATCAGCAAGCAGATGAAGACCAAGAAGGAAGCATCTGACTACATGGCCAGTGAGGCTGATGTGTCCATTCATGACGATGGTGATGTTCCGAAGAAGGGAAAACCAAAATTGCCACCAACCGGGAAGATCACCAGCTCGAAAAAGAAGATCACACCCTATACGTTCTTCATACCAGATCATATTCAGCAGGTTGCAACGTCACAACCGTTGTTGGAGGATACCAATACGGGTGACCAAAACGAGAACGATGTGATGGTCAAGTTGGAAAAAGAGAACAGTTTTAGTACTGAATGGACCAGTGTATAACGAACGCCAAATCTAATGAATCATTGTTCTATACTAACTCAAATGCTACTTGTAATTATATTATGGAGTCATAGTCATTAGTCGTTATCATGGCTATTATGCTTATCATTTCATCTTCTTTCTTGAATGCATAGAGTCGTCATTATATGCTCTCTTCGTCGTTGCAGTTTGCGAACTGGTAATGTCTGCATCATCGGTATGGATTCTTCTGGATGGATACTTGAATGTTTGTCCCTCAAAGATATCATCAAGAACACGAGGTGCCTCCAAGAAGAATGGGTGGATGAGGGCATCAAATGCTGTCATCCTATGAGCAGGATCATAAACCAGAAGACTTGCCAATAGTTCGAGTCCTTTCTTATTGTTAGCTCCAATGGATTGATACCACGCCTGTAGTGATGAAGGAAATAGTTTGAAGTCTTGTAATGCTGGATACTCAGGATATTTGGGCAATGATGGCCACTGAGAGACTGTTGGTGTACCCAATATCTCCACAATCTTTTGCATTTGGTTTCTTTGGAATGGGACATTCTTTTTATTGTCCATCTTGGCCTCCTCACCTTTGAACATTGGTCTCAGAGCAAGTAATTCAGCAAAGATACAACCGACGGCCCAGAGGTCAACCGCTGAGGTATAATGTCTTCCTCCAAGCAGTAACTCTGGAGCTCTGTACCAAATTGTTACAACCACCTTATCACCATTATATAACGTCTGCAGGGGGTTGTTGAACTTTCTTGCAAGACCTAAGTCACCGATCTTGACGACTCCCTGGCTGGTTACCATGATATTTGCCGGTTTCAAATCTCTGTGGAGCACCCAATTCTGATGAAGGTAACTCACACCGTTCAGTACTTGCCACATGATGCTCTTGACCGCTTGGTCTGGTATTGTCTTCGTGTCCGGGTGAGTGTGATAATGGATGATCTGCAACAAGTCGTGGTCAGCGTACTCGAATACCATGTAGATGCACTTGTTCTCCAAGATGATCTCGGCCAATCTTGTGATATTGTTATGGTTCAACTCCCTACACAGAGCCATTTCTCGGGAAGCGGATTGGGAGATTCCCGTGTATGACACCACCTCCCCTTCTTTATCAGCCTTAAACTTCTTGATGGCGAAAAGGGCCTTGCTGGCCTGACGTCCTTCAGCCTTGTAGACACGGCCATAAGTACCTGAGGCAATGTATCCCAACACATTGTACTTCTGCAACACGGAGCGCCTGACGGCATCCTTTCGAGCTTTGTACGGCAGAAGGGTGAACACCGATGAGTTTGCCATGAGAGCGGGTCTGGCGGAGTACATAGGTGTTGATCTTTTGGGCGTGGTGTTGGCCATGTTGGAATTCGTCATCTGTCCCCTGTTCTGCTGCTGCTGGAGCCGCATGAGGAACTCCCGTTGTGTCTGCGTGGAGTTCCGCTGGTTTGCGTTGTAGCTCATTATATGCAATCGCCCTCAATTTGACTTTAAATGGTGATTTGGTGGTGATTGGCCAATTATGGCAGCTTTTAGAGGCTTGATAACGAACTTCTCTTGGTTGGTTTTGCGGTTGGGGCTTGGGGCGCCAAAAAAACCTGACCGGAGAAGCCCTCGGATTTGGTTATTTTCTAGCGAGTGTTGGTTTGAGGGAAATGGGCGGTGTTATGGGGGTGCCCTAGATCTTGCGGTGTAGAGCGTGGTGATTCACCTGGTGGCATATAGAGTGAGTCGTGACAGATGATTATAATTGTTTGCCTTTGGTCTTGGATCAGTTCGGATAACACGATCAGCTTGAACGCGGATCACCGAGGGACAATACCCTTACAGCTTTCAGCTACAAGAAGACGAGCGAGCTGATACGTCGTTACTTTTGTGTTAGGAGCATAAGTATTAATCATAACCTAATACCTATCCGTACCAATTGGTATGGTAAAGTTTGAACTCTAGTCTCTAGTCTTTGAACGACCACCAACCACATGGCCGGCGGGGGGACCGAATGGTTGAACCCACAAGCAAGCATAAAATCATGAAACGGCTAGGTAATCAAAGTGTCAAAGTCTAACGGTGGCTACGCATGATTCATGGCATGCACACAATGCCGATCCAGGTGTAAGAAAACATTGTGGCCAGTGGCCACAGCAGGCACGTCGCACTCCACTTGTGACAAGATGATAGATCTGATCTGATCCAAATCCGATCCAGCGCCAGCATTAACCTGCAATATCAGGCTCCATATTTGGAAGACATGCGTCAGAATGAAATGACCCAATCGGGAAATTTCCTTATCTGGAAACAGTGCCAGCGATCTGCAAGTAATGAACAACAGGCGGTAAGCGTCCTGGGTCATTGTTGAGAGTTCAGACTGCAAAGAGAATGCTCAGCGATCTGCGGATGCTGTATAAACCCGAAGGACTCATAACTAGAACGATTACATTGATCAGCTCCAACTGCCCCGCCACTTCTGCATCATAAATTCTAATCCAAGGCGATCCCATTTCCTCTTTTGGTGGATCAGAATTTTACGCCTGACAAAAAGGTGCGTACAGGTGCGTCACCTTGAACTTTGGAGAGCCAGCCTCAAACCGCTCGATTTGGCAACGTCTGCATGGACTGATAGATCTGTTGACCATGCGTGAGGTTGTAAGGCACATCCGCGTAGACAGCTGGACTCGTAAACACAGGGATCGATGGCTGGCTTACCATGCACACTCCTTGATCTAGATCGCACCAGCTACCTGCCATCTTTTATATGATCACATATTTCGCCAATATAAGGACCGCGGGCTGCCACATTCTGCACAACTTTGTACCCACTCAAACTTCTTCCCTCTCCTTCTCTTAGAAATACACCACATACATTCGTTTGAAATCACAAGCACCAGGTCACGTCACATCGTTGCCGTCCACTCATTTCAGACAACTTCATCTTTGCCTCCCACACACCGCCTCACGTTAGGATCAAAGAGATCTCATCCGCAAACCCATATTCGGCGATCGCCCTTACCGCATTCAGTTTCCCTTGCGCGGTCACCTGAACTGAACTGAGCTTAAAGATCAGGTTTTCCCTAGCAACCAAGATCACAGTTCAGACACAGTTTTACACTTCGATCAGATCGGCTCACTCACAGCCCTGAGAGAGAGACAAACAATTGAAGGCTGGTCTTCAGCGCCAACACCTCTACCACCACAAGTTTATCTATCACAGTAAGTCTCACTTTATCACCCAGACTCCTGAGACAGTCCAATCGCTTAGTCCGAGACGCTTTCTTGCACCCACATTATCTGACGTTGACGGGTCATACACAATTAGCCAAGGACCACAAGACTCCCATCACGGCTCCTATAGCAACAGTACTATCCACTCAACAGTTGCTACCACCTCTGATCTCTATCATCCCAGAGTCTTGCTTCCGAAAGCCACAACCAATATCCGTGCATAACGAGATCAACCTTCTGAGTGAAATGAACATTGTCCTACCACAAAGATCTTACTCCAATTCCACAATGCCAAATCTTCTCCAACCAATCATCAACACGCCAGCATCAACGTTGAACAGAAAGAGATATCTGGAGGACTTGGACCTGTTGGACCAGCAGACACACAAGAGATCCAGGACTGCCCCACCATCACCACCTCTGGCTACTGCAACTTTCACCAGGCGCTCTGTGTCACCAGTGTGCTCTGCTCAACTGCACTCCGTGGAACTTTCCCCATTAGCAAGACATACTGCCTTGATCACTCCAAATTCTCCTGTTGAGGTACTAGCTGAACCCGTTCACATTGAAAGAGCAAATCCTGTGCTTTCAATCCCAACTACAACACCGGTAGTGAAATTGCCCTCTTTCAAGTATTTGACACAGAATGATAGACACCTCAGTGATGATCGTCACTCCTTGGATTATCCTGACACTTGTGTCAACGATGACGACTGGAGATTGAGATTGGAACACTGGATCGAGAGGAACTTTCCGGAGAAGTTCAACAACTTGAAGAACTTGTTAAGATATGACAAGCCAGGATTTGAACTGTTGAATGACGCCATCTTCTTAACGGAATTGAAGCAACAGTTGGACACATACGGCAATGGTAAGACACCGTCATTCACATCACATATCAGCAAGAAGATGTCCAACAAGTCCACGAATCCAAATTTCAAGTCCTATTCTGACCATTCTGAATCTGAAGAAGTTGGCCTTCCGTGGGCAGGTTCTCCTATTCCTTCTCAGCCACAATTGGCGGCACATCCCAAGTTCCCATTTGAGGCAAACTACACTTATTCTTCATCCAACCATGATAACACACCCTCGAGTAAGCAGATGTCGCCCATGAAACCAACATCAAAAGCACAACCCTCACCGGAGTCCAAGGATGTCCATAAGAACTCACCAGCTTCAGCTTCAGCATTGGCAATGCAACGTCAGTGGCATGGCCATCACAGGTTGAATGAGGACCCAATAATCCAAACCGACGGTTTCATCCATACACAAAACCACAAGGGACCAAACCACACATATACGATCCACCATCACCAGAAGGAACGCAAGTGCATTTCGTGTGGCTCTGATCAATCCCCTTGTTGGAGACCATCGTGGTCCACAGGTGCTGGCCAGCTGTGTAACTCATGCGGCCTTAGGTACAAGAAGACTGGTGCCCGCTGCAAAGTCAAATCGTGCTGCCGTATTCCAGCAAAGGGAGAATGGGCTACGATGAGAGCTCGTGGGAAGAAACCAGTGACGAGGAAGAACGGTCAGGTTGACCAGTGCTACCAGTGTCTCGTGTGCAATGGTGAAGTGGAAGTCAAGGAGACGTGAGCGGTCATCACTGAATCCTGATCAAGTCAGGCTCTCAGCGTCCCACGGCTTATGGTCAATTTGCAACTAATACTGAACAATAATGATTGATGTCTTTTATAACTGAATATGCAGTGTAGCGATGAATTCAAAACAATGGCGCACCCTAACAGCTAATTTCGGACGCCGCACCAACGGAAGGCAGAGATAAATTTTTCACTTTCGAACACCAACTTCTAGCAAGTTCTCTTATAGAGTCATCGAAGAGAATCCGCACGCGTTAAGCACAGCCTCTCTACACTTTCTGACACACTCTCAGACATACACATAGGGTACAGTAACAGCGCACACTCACCTGTTACTCTACTCAATTTAAATCCACCATTCGACCAGAGAGTTCTCCGCCGGCCAACACAACTGCTCTCAACGAAAGAGCACCCTCAGCTAGCTGACATTTGCCCACAAAGCACACAGAACAAACCCACGAGAGCTGCCGCTTGACGTCTCATTACTTCAACTTTGCCGTTCTCCCCCTACTACCACCTAAAGAGGATATTCTGTCTATCGCACAATTGCACAGAGTTCCTCCTTTTGACTACCGTACACAGTCAAAAGTCTTTCACTTGAAATAACAAGCCCAGATTCTCCGAACTTCAGTCAAGCTGTCTACCAAGTCGAACATCGCGGTCCTGCGTCTGGTTGAGTCTGCCAGAAAGTCAAGATCTTTGCAATCAATCACCTCGAAGTCCCTTTTGAACTCCAAGATGTCCTTGTCTTCTACTACCACTGTTGAGGAACAACATCAGCATTATTCCTCCAAGTTGATCGATGGCAACGTTATCAGAGCAGAGTCTTGTTACAGACCCCAGATCAACTTTGATTGGTTGAAACTTGCTTCCCCAGACGAGTCCCCAGTTGCTTTGGAATCTCAGAGATCTGTCGATTTGATCTCTCAAGCTCTACAAACTGAAGTTGAAAGAATCAACCATGATACCTGTCTGCCAGGAGAGGAAAACTCCTTCTTTGTGTGTGACATCGGTAAGGTTGAACGCTTGTTAAAGATCTGGAGACAGAATTTGCCTCGTGTCCAGCCATTCTTCGCTGTCAAGTGTAACCCAGACGTTGAAGTGTTGAAGTTGTTAGCCTCGCACGACGTCAACTTTGACTGTGCCTCCAAGGGTGAAATTGACTTGATTTTGAGCTTGGGTGTTGATCCTTCCAGAATCATCTATGCCCATCCTTGTAAGACGGCCTCCTTTTTGAGAAATGCTCAGAAGCAAAACGTGCAGCTCACCACCTTTGACAACTCTGATGAGTTGTACAAGTTGAAGAAATATCATCCTGACTGTCGTTTGCTCTTGAGAATCATCACTGATGATGAGAGTGCGCAGTGTAGACTGTCCACCAAGTATGGTGCTCCATTGTCCAGTGTGCCAAACTTGTTGAATTTGGCTAAAGAGTTGGGACTGGACATTGCCGGCGTCTCCTTCCATGTTGGATCTGGTGCCAATGATAACAGTTCTTTGGTCAAGGCTGTCCGTGACGCCAAGGATGTCTTTGACATGGGTATGCAACTCGGTTTTAACATGAATGTGTTGGACGTTGGCGGCGGCTTCTCCTTCGAGTCTTTTGCCACGTCTGCAGAGGCATTGAGATTTGCATTGGATGAATCTTTCCCAGTCTCATCTGAAGTGGAGGTCATTGCAGAGCCAGGTCGTTATTTTGTTGCTAATGCCTTTACTTTGGCCACCCATGTGATTGCCAAGAGAGGCGGTGTCTTTGACCACAAGGTCAGCAGTGAGAAGTCCCAAAAAGCAATGGTGTACATCAATGACGGTGTTTATGGAAACATGAACTGTATCCTGTTTGACCACCAGCACCCACAGGCCCATGTGCTCACCCACCGTGGCGAGTTCTTGTACGGAGAACAAGCCATCATGGATGGTGAGGGCTACAGCATGTCCATCTGGGGCCCAACATGTGATGGTTTGGACTGCATTGACAGTAATGCCACTTTGTCCCACAATGTGGCCGTTGGTGACTGGTTGTACTTCCCAGATCTTGGCGCGTATACTTCTGCAGCAGCTTCTCCTTTCAACGGGTTTGAAGCCGTTGCAAGAACAGTTTACGTGAACTCTGAGAAGTGAGTGGTAAATACTCTGCTAGTAGCCGAGCCCTCAGTTTACCACATATTTTTATAGCTACAACACTATACAATTATTTCTTGAGACTGCAGTAGTGGGTCCCAAAAGGGAAGTTTTGCTCCGTACGTTCGTGCGGTTCCCCAGAAGAAAAAAATAGTGCTGCGAATGAGGGAACCGAATTACTGTTTTATGAAGTGTCTTGCAAAACCTGTAAAGGACCGTCAAAGAGAGGTATTGGCCGTTCAGTGGTGAATATGGACGCTGTAATGTCGATGAGACCATCTCTGCTCAGCTTGGAGCCATCGATCGAGAACTGTGACCCTTTGGCACTGCACCAAATGTCCACACCGGGCGAGTTTTCACTGCAGGAGAATCCTGTTTTGTACGGCGGTGGTCGTAAGTGGATCATGGAATGTTCTGACCTGCCTGTGCTTTACAGCCTGGTACGAACAGATTCGAAGGAAGTGGACTTATACGCGTTGAACTCGTGCTTTGTAATTTGGTTCTCGGATTGTGATTATGGATTACAAGTCCCATATCAACTGATGACGCAACACTCTGTGATCAAACCTGGAAGCAAGCTGCAGTTGTACATGAAGGTTTGTTTTTCCGAAGCGAGTACGTTGGAGTTCTCGTTCACACCAAAATTTGGAGAGGACGACCGCTATTACAACCAATCCATTGAGAAGCTGTTCACCTATGAGTACTTTGGCCTGAATACAGGTGATAAGATGGTTTATTCCACCTTCGGCGCGATTGCTAAATGCTTATCACTGCACATCCATGATGACTTTACCACTGTTGTGTATGATGAAATGGACTACGACAGCCAAGACTCAGAGGTTGATTGGGAAGATAACACCTATGACAACAGCGGTAATGCCGATGACATGGACTGTAATTACCAGTTTTATACGAATGTGGGCGATGCCTGTGTGGGAGTTGATATTAATGACGGCTACAGGGGAATGAGACGAGGCAGAGAGGAGACAGATTTGCAGAATAAGAAGAGAATTAGATGCTAGAAATATGTATTATGAGCTAATGGATTAATGAAAAGATTTACATTGTTGTACAACCGTGTGAAAGTTGAAGATTATGACAAGTTGAGCAAAGTGACAGAATGGGACTGCTCATGAGCCTCCAAATGGCCAATAGTTCAGTGCTTCACCGACTCTAAAGAATATGCCTGTCTCAACAGAGATCCTAGCCATCACATTTGAATCTAACCATTGAGCAGGTATATCGAACCAGCTGAGTAGATCAATCAACTGCCAACACGGCAGTAGGTACACTGCACACGACACGTAGCACGTTATCCCTACTGCCATTGTGGCGAACATTATCAGCGCAGATAGGCATATTTTACTGTCATCTAGATTTTTGTGTCAGAGGCATTGTGTCAACGAAACAATGTAGTCACGTCGAGAAACAGACGATGAGGCTAGTAATCAGAGTAGTGGTAAAGGCAAAAGAAGACCTAAGTTCAAAGTTGATATCAAGCATCAATGGTCCTGTTAGCTGTTGGTCTTTGTAATATAGAGTTATCGTGCGTTGCAACCATACGCCGAAAAGGGAAATGCCGCCTTCAATAGAGCGACCTTTCACCACTTTCTATAGAGGGCGATCACTTCCCTCAATATTTCCTTCCTTCTACGAACCATTTCTTTTTCTCCCATCACACTGCACCCCAATTCAGAGATAGAAACATCGCAAAAAGTAACGAAATGACAATAGTCTCTGTTAATCCATACGTAAATGATTTAAGAGCAGGTTAGTTTACCTACTCATGTGGTGAATGTCTTTCCAACAATAAAGAATGTTGCCACCACGAAGAATTCCTCAAAGGGAAACGATCAGATGATAATATGGGCCACTTCTATTTCCACAGATCTCCAAATATCATGGATAAGCAAGACTTCAACAGAAAGATCATGCTTCAGGTCACGCCTAAGGCCTTCAGCATTGATGAAAAGAAAACGCCGAAGTGCAAGAATTCCCAGGAGTACTGCTTCAGGTGTGACTTTGACGACTGTTTTTTTGGGTGTCCCAAATTGGCTGTTGATGGGTACATTGACATCAGAGTCCTTCACATTCCTAAGGGAATCGAAACTGGAACAAAATTGTGGGGACTCGATGCAATTCCATTGACAGGTGATCGGCTTTATCGCAGAGCCCATAGATTATGGTACATTAGGCCACTTCCAAAGGGACACTTGGATGCAAAGAGACCAATTCAATTTTGGTTCAAAGATGATTTTGTTGACGCCAGAGCTGAGGCATTCAATGAGTACTTTGAACAACAGGAAAGACTTGAAGCATTGAGACGACAACTTCATGAGATATTACCAGTGAGGGCTCCTCCTTTTTCTCTAATCGAAGGAACTACAGTTGGATATCATTCTAGCTCAATAAGTCCAGACGATGCTCTTTGTTTCGTTTCACCTAGACCGGATGATTCTGATTAGAACGATTTTGGTCTTGTATCCTACGATGAAGATGAGAAGGAGTACTGGAATAACTTTTCCCTCGAGATGGCAGCCCACAAGGAAAAGCTGACCAGAAAGAAGAAACTTGATGCTGAGAAGCGGCAAAGAGAGTTGCAAAGGAAGATAGAAGTTGAACCAATTGAATCCCAGCGAAGAGACTGAGCCAATAAACTAGCACATGAAGAAAAAAAAGTTGTCCTGAAGTCAGTGCACAGCCAGAAGGAAACAGAAAGAGTGTTTGTATTGGGCGTCTCTGAAGCTCTAAAAGGGTACCGATCTGTTCAGCTAATCTGCAACGTGCGAACACTCCATCAACGCAACAGATTCCAGCCCCTCGTCAGCAGAAACGACCTGCACAAGAATAGCCACCATGTCAGCCTTCACAGAAGCGTACATCTTTGCAAAGTCCTATCCCTCATGCAGAGACATCACCAAAGGGTCCATACGAAGCCCAAGAAATACCACTTAGGCGGCATATATCAACTCCACCAATGGCACAATCACACTCTGTCAACACGAGCCAGGCGTGGGATAAGAACGATGAGCAGCAGCACTTCAAGACATGGCTTCTTGATTCCTTGGAGACGAAGTTCACCCAGAAGGAACAGAACGGTATCTTGAACTATATGAAACGCAGTTTCAAATAGTGACATGTCTTGGGGGATCTTGCAAGCTACACTACATAACACCATATACGTGGCGTGTATACACTCGTCGCTACTAAATACTAATAAAGTGCTATCAAAAAATGCTTCAACTGTGTAAGAAGCGGCTACCCGAGGTGTGGGTAGGAACCCAACTCGGTCAATACTCAACCGTCATGATCTGGTAACACTATCCATGTAGACTGTAGTATAATGTATTATAAGTTGAAATTTGTTAGCGGTGAGTGGCGAAGCAAAACCAGAGTGGAAGGACGGTCCCCTCCAGTCGGCGTATAACCATTGTCTAGAACAGTCTACAGTCTGAGTCTGAGAAGCGACTCGTGAGCCACCCTGACACATTCTGACTGCATCGACCTACCGTGTTAGGAAAGCAGAGGCTCCCTCGAACGACGACGTGTATGGGACTCACGAGTGATTGACTCACAAGTTACAACTAGTCGCGCCATCATAAAGTTTAGTGCGCATTGTTTGACAGGAAGTGAAAAATTTGTGTGCGAATGGGGATATAGTTGCCTAATTAGGAATAATTAGGGATAAAACCTCCGAAAAAGGGAATAATGGCTCCACTTCGCAAGTTTTTGCCCTTTTGGGTTAAATTTTCCTCAGGGATTTCACATGTTTCTCTAATGGGTATAAAAATTTGCACTTACGCTGTTTCGAACAACAGTTGTTTGGTATTCAGATTAATTTAATCAGGTTAAGAGATACACATATACCAGTCGGTGCACCTATTGTTTTGCGAGAGAAGCTTCCAGAAGACATCGAACCTCGATAATCATTTGCTGCCTCAACGCATTCAACTTGTGACACATTTTCACCCTGCATAACGGCTTGGAAAATTTCACGGCACCAATAATTACCAGCCTTCCTAATAGCTGATTCAACCACATTCACTACAACGCCATGTCTGAGACTCCAGCTGCCAACATCCTCGGTACCATTGGTACTGTTTGTTGGTGCATCCAACTGATTCCGCAGATCATCCATAACTACCGCCATAAGAACTGTGAAGGCCTCCGGCCACTGATGCTGTTCCTCTGGTCTGCCAGTGGTGTCCCATTCTCCATTTACTTTGTCTCCAGAAGATCCAGCATTCCAATCATGATCCAGCCGCAGATTTTCACTACTCTTTGTGTGATCACTTGGGCACAGAGTTTGTACTACCCACCAGTGCAAGTCACAAGAAAAAGATTGATCACTTTGGTTTCTAGTTTCCTCATCGTTGGATTGGCATTAGAAGCAGGATTCATCATTCCTTGCAGAAACGCATACGACAAAGGCATCACGTGGCCATCATTGATCTTTGGTATTATTGCATCTGTACTATTGGCCATTGGCCTCGTTCCACCATATTTCGAATTGGCAAAGAGACAAGGAAGGGTTGTTGGCATCAACTTTGTTTTTTTGTCATTGGACTTCTCCGGCGCCTTCTTCAGTATCCTATCCTTGGTATTCGCAAATGAGGTGGATATCATGGGTATTGTGCTGTATTGTATCGTTGCAGCCATGGAGCTTGGTATTTTCTTTTCCCACTTGGTTTGGTGGTTTAGATTGGGAAGACACGAGGAAAAGACTATTGCTGACGAGGAAAGCCAGAATGCTGACAGCGATAGTGAGGAAGAGTGTGATAACTTGGAGGCAGTTCCTACTGCTGTCTGTGAGAATTCTGATGAGAAATGGAAGGAGTCTGAAGCTGGTGACTTGGCGGCTCAGAAAACGATCGTCATTGACTAGTACTGATACCCAAAATTTTGCCCTGAATTAACTGAACATGATATGATAATAGAAACGCTGTAATATAAACACATACAACATGGATAATAGACTATAGTAGATACTACATAGTACATAGATATTAGATGATAGTATACACACGGTCACCAGCTACCGCATAGAACACGCCCCTGTAGCGCCATTGGCCCGTTGTATTGTGCCTATTATAGCCCACCCAGCTCCATCAAAGTTTTGTTCAAACGCGGTACGCGCAACATAAACAAACATCGCATGCGTCAAAGGATTGGCTCCTTTCAAAGACACATTTAAATTCATCCGTTATCCCCTTTTAAGCTCTATAAACGAACGAGTACCGGAGACCACGAAGAAGAAGCATCCAGTGACATTAACACCGTCACCAGTCATTCCTTTAAGAACATACACGCTCACTTCTCTCACTTCTCACTCCGCGCTTACGGATCACACACATTCCTTACTTGAAACAGACAGAACCAGCCACCTCGAGCATTTCGATATGGAAGTCCTCGCAGATTTGCTGCAACTTGAAACGAACTTGGCGCACGCCGCTGTGATGCTCGATACAGAACGTCAGCCTTCACTCCTCGTGTCTCATTTGGAGAGATTTGGCGTCCAGGGCGGAGCCTCAAGTCATGGTGAGATCTCCACTGATGAAATCAAGCAGTTGTTGGAGTTGGATGGCGTTTTCAACTTATCACTGAGTTGTGCTGAGTGTAACCAGACACTATTTTATGATGATGACTGTGCTGCAAGTGGCTCTTTGAAAGAAGGTCTCCAGTCCTGTTGTCATACTACTCTTGATCATTCCAGAAAATCATCAGATCTTGACATTTCATTCTGGTGGTTCTTCTTGAACTCCTTCTCCAGGTGCATTCTCACTTTACCAAACTACACCCGACTGATGCTGACCAATGGTGTCCCACCACAGCTCAGGAATCGTGTATGGGGAGTTGCCACGCATTCTGCAGATGCTCAGGGTGTAGCTGATTGTTACATGAAGACTCTTTATGAATCTTTGAACAAGGATGTCTCTCCAGATATCTCGATCATTGCAAAGGATGTCAACAGAACGTTCCCACATCTGTCAATGTTCACATCGTATGAGACTAAAGTTCATTTTGAGAATATCTTGAACTCATACAGTATCTTTGACTCAGATATGGGCTATTGCCAAGGTGTACAATTCATTGTTGCCCCAATGCTATTCCATTTCCAAGATGAATTGAAGGCTTTCAACGCATTGGTAAAGCTTTTTGAGGTCAACAACCTGAGAACAATTTATGATACTGAGATGTCCGGGCTCAACCTGTGGTTTTATCAATTTGAAAAAATCATGGAGCTGGAGTTGCCAGAGTTGCATAACCACTTCATCGAGCTGGACATTGATATGAACATGTTCTTAGCCCAGTGGTTCTTGTCCTTCCATTCGATCACGATGCCTTTTAACTTTCTGATGAGAATGTTTGACGTGCTGTTGATGGAAGGTGCGAAGGAGACATTGATCAGAGTTGGTATCACTCTGCTATCCAAGAATGGGAAGTTGCTGCAGTCCATTGATGATCAAGAACTCATTTATCAGCACTTATTATCCGAGAACTGTTGGGGTATTTTACAAGGTGATGTTGATGGGTTTTTCTCATCGGTGATGTCGCTGACAGTTGATAATTTCACACAAGATCACTTAAATGGGTTGGAAGAACAATTTGAGAACTTGGATAAGAAGAAACATTCAAACAAGTCCTTCTTCAACAAGTTTCTCAAGAACTTCAGATCCACTGCGGAGTCTGTTCTCTCATCATCGATGGAACAAACATCCGCATCGCACTCCAGATCGACCATGTTCTCGAGCGCAAACAGCTCCCAAATCTCCATGCACAACGAGGCAGATTTCGAACTCGTGGAAGGATTGTACAAGCTGTGCTTGGAGAAAGGTGTTGATGATCCATTGCTGAGCAGACTCAAGGATAGACTTTATGCTTAAACACTGATGAATACGATGTAAACATGTGGTAGTAAGTACGCCTACAGCAAAGCTAGTAGTAACTAAATAAGACACGTTCAGTACAATTATAGGAATAGAAAGACTGGATACAAAGATCTTGTTGGCGTGACAAGAGGTACAGATAGAAGTAGTTCCGTCACGAACGATTGAGATTTAGAAGGAAGCTGGGGGCGAATTCTTGGTTGGTTCTCATGACTCTGTCTACTTTTGGTTGTTTGTTCTCGTGGGGTGGTAATGGTGGTAGTGGTGGTGTGTGTCCTTCAGTATGTGGTCTGTCAGCTTAGAATAGTGAGATTCTCAAACGGTCAAAGATTGGCAGTTTTGGGACGACTCCAACGAGACAGATCAGCAAGTTGATGATGAACAGCTGCAAGTCATAGTGGCTGTAGTGAGTTGTCATGAGGAATAACCAGATAGGGACTCCCACGAGGAACTTCTTGCTTGGTGTGTAGAAGTCGCCCTCATCGAGCTGTTCCCACATGGTCAAGTTGTCGTACGCACCAGAGTTGAAGTCGAAGGGGATACCCTTGACGAGGTGGAACATGATGTACGAGCCAATGACATAAGTGGCATTGGTCATTGACCAGCTGATCTCGTTAGTGACGCCTGGCACGAGGTTGTAGAACACCTTGAGGAAGAATACTATCACGATGTGGATGACCCAAGCACCCTTGGAGTGGACCCAGTTTGCGTTGAGGTTTGGTTCTGTCTCCTGGTCAATCTTGTCCTCAAACGTCTCCTCAGAGACGTGGGTGATGGATATGATGGACGATGAGCGGCGACGGTGTGCGTTCTGGTTGTTGCCCTGGGGCGAGAGCGAGCCTG
Organism: Williopsis sargentensis; assembly: GCA_020995425.1. NCBI lineage: Eukaryota > Fungi > Ascomycota > Saccharomycetes > Phaffomycetales > Wickerhamomycetaceae > Williopsis > Williopsis sargentensis. Next base: position 761,004 of record CP083466.1, on the reverse strand, counting down.
GTGCTGGTGTTTCGGGCTGTGTGACTGGCATTGCGGAGGAGGCTCTTCGCTTGTGCGGTGGCGACTGTGCGGTGGACGACACTGTGGGCAGGTTCTGTAGAAGGAGGTGCTTTGGTGGTGCTAACGGTGGCTGCGTCTGCTTGTGTGAGTGGCTGCTGTTGTTGTCCAGCGGCGTTGGCGTTGGCGTTGGTGTGCAAAACTTTTTGGTGTTCGCTTGTCGTTTGTTCAGGTGCTCGTTTGTTTTCCATTTGTTTGTTTTCACTGTCGTCTGAGCCACCAGGGGTGTTTCACAGTGAAAAATCTTGTGGACAATCCTTGTTGTTCCTGTTGTTGATGTTGATGTTCCAGGTTCGCTGGGGAATAGTGAACTGTGAAGCAGTGAAACAGCTGAACAGCTGACCAATTGAACAGCAGGACCTCTGGTAGCTGAAAGCACCAACACTAAATGACCCAAAACAGTAATTGTCCGAAAGCAGGAACAAAACATCTTCAAATCAAAACAAACAAACAAAAGACAAAACAACAGTCGAATAGCGAGCGATACGAAACACTGGCAAAGGAAGCGCAATGACGGACGAGATACGGCGCCACCTCACAGAGAACCTCGAGCAGTACGAGAATAACGCCATCCTCAACAAACTGACACCAGGGAGATCCACTACACACACTGGCAGCTCCGGTAACAACACGAGTGGCACAACTGCCTCTACGAGACGCAAGTCAGCTGGAACACCAGGACGCAGGGCTCAGCATGCAAAGCACAGCGACTCCAACATAGTCACATCGCCTGTGAAGGCGCGTCGCTATGCGTCTAGTGAGGAGGGTGACTTTGACACGACGAGGCAGAGCTCCACCTTTAATGTGCCATTGAGAGATTCTCCGAAACGACGCATGAGACAGGGAACACCAAAGCTATTGAGTGGCAAGAACTCACAGCGAGAGGCTACTGTGACCACTTTCAAAGCAGGGTCGCTGTCACTAAGGGAAATGAAAACGCTGTTGCCCCCAGATGATGAATTTGACGATATAGCGGATCCCAGAATGAACGATACCATCATGAGCGATATACCCAACGAGTTGATTAGCCCGGAGAAGTTGGTCTTCAACAAGGATGTGCTGACGAGGAATAGCCCAGACAAACGTGCGGATATACAGGACTCTCTATCCCAGAAATCCATATACCCAATTCTCAGCCCACCATCAATGAATCATGGTTCATCACCACGTAATCCTCTTTTCCCACAAGAGCACCAAGCAAAGACAACCAGCCAGGATACATCAAAACAACCAATATCACAATCAACGATCACGCAATCCAAACCGTTGACATCCCTGCTATCAGCACAGGGAAGAAACACACGGTCTGTTGCAATCCATGAGGATGGGATCAAAGATCTGAAGTCACCACCAAGGCGTCTTTCAAAGTTGAGTCCCTCCTTATTCGAATCAAGTGATGATGAGCCCGTGCCAGAACTCACAGTTGTATTGCCAGTATTACAGACGGATTTCGCTGAAAAGAGACTATTACCCACTTCTAATTCACCTTCAAAGAAACAGAAGACAACCTCACTGTACCCAACCCTGGACCATACGTCTGAAAAGAGTGCTAAAACCTCAGACATCATTGCACAATCATCACCGCATAAATCGATAAGGTCTAATCGTACGGCAACTGATTCTATACCTTCACGATCGATATACCCAGACTTGATGGGGAATAGTTCAACGTCTCAACAGCAGAGAGCTAATGAAAAGTCCGTATCTGTCAGCCTACTAGGGGAGTGCACAGTCAAGAAACATACCTTGGTCAGCATCGAAGACACCACTCCCACAAAGAAACTGCAGAGTTCACCATCAACGGATCTATCTCCAAATATGAACAAACGAGAAGCTACCCTCACCGATCTTCCACCGAGGACGGATGTCCCTAAAACGAAATCACCAACAACGTCTTCAGCAACACTCTATCCAAACATTCCAAGAGACACTCCAGGCGAGCAGTCAACTATCACACAACAACGGGACATGCCACACGCGAGGAAATCACCAGCGGAGAGAACGAAATCATTGCTTTTGCAAAGAAGACAAAGTGTTTCTCACCCAACGCATACCACGGAAGAAACAGCCCAGTTTAACGAACCAAATAATAAACCAGTTTCACAACTTATTGAACAACCATGGGGAGCTACATCTGAACGAACAAGTGGACAGGCAGCATTTGGAGAGCCAAACAACTGGAACAGACAACAATGGGTCAAGTTCATCAAATGCTTCAAAGTGTTTGAAACCAATGGGTGTAATGATTTCTCCGTATTCTCTCCCGATGTCATGAAGTTCTTACGATGTGATCAGGATGAACTGCTGTTAAAGATTGGCTTCTACAAGGAGAATCGAGATTCTATCAGAAGAGGACAACTGTGATGCATTGGAGAGAACAAAGGGTTTGAACACTGCCAGATTCATTCAATTTGAATCTGATCAGAGAGAGATGAAGGGAGAACAGTCAATGCAGCTTCATCATATGGAACGTTATTAATATCACCATTTGCAAGCTCTCCAGCTTCTTTAAAGTTTGAATCTCTGAGCTTAAAGTGACCATTGATGTCATTCTCATCTTGTCTGGTGAGTCGTTTCAAGACTTCAACAGTTTGTTCAAGCAATTGTGCATTTGTCCTCAACTCATCATTTTCCAAAGTCAAGTTATCACAACAATCTTGCAATTCGTTCATGGCTGTAGAAATTGCATTGTTCAACTCCAAGATGTTCTGGATCAACTTATGATCTAACTCAACTTTGTTCAACGCTCTGCTCAAGATCGTGCCATGGTAATCAACCAACCGGTTCCAATCCTCATGAGAGATGGTCGGCTTACTCAGTCCTGCTGAGTACAACTCGTTGATGGAGTAACCTTGTAAGTTATCCGGCTGGTTGGATAATTCATTCATCAAACCTTCAATCTCAGCGATCATTGCGGCCCTTGGTCTCGTTGTCGTATTCTGATCTTGTGGTGCCACAGGGAGGGTAAGTTCAACGACCGTGGTACTCTTACTAACCAACTTTGGAGATCTGTAGCTGGCACTCTTCAGTGAGCGCAATGAAGCAGGACCGGAAATGTTGTTATCGTGGAAGGAGCCATCACCACCGTCTTCTTCTTGGCCTGGACTTTTGAAGATGCGAAGAAACGCTGGACCATCTGCACGACTTTTCTTCACAGGGGTGGTGCTCTTAACAGATGAAGGTCTCGACCCCCTGGCTGACTGTGACTGTCTTCCCGTACCTGCTCTTAACGTTGAGCGACCCTGGTCCTTCTTCGGCGTGCTGTGATGGCCCGAAGCCAGTGTTGGCTGGGCATAGCTGGGACGTTGTCTCTCTGTCTGCGAGGTGGGCCTGGATGAGCTCATGGCACGCTGCATCATTATCAACCAACTTCGAAGACTCCAACTTCCAAGGGCACTACAGTCTACGGAAAGAGTGAAGACATCCATTGTCCAAGTGCTCAAAAGAAGACCAATATCGCTTGTAAAGTCCACAAAGCCATTTTTGTGTCAAACACTTCAAATTTCGTAAATTTTCCTACTAAAAGCAGCGCAACTTCCGCTTTTGGCATTGGCGGCCACCAAGTGCAAAAAACTGGCGCTGCCATCACGATGGGCGCTTGGCACCAGGCGAGACTCAATTGTCAAAGTCTCAATTCTGGTTGGAGGCTACAGCACAAGCTGGACCGAAGCAGCACACGCAGGGCCAATTGGGAACACCAAACAGCTGTGATGTCCACAGAGCAGAACACCGAGAAGATCGATGCCGCCATCAGGGCGATGAACAACAAGACGGGGAACACAAAGGTGGACTACAGCGTACGGACCGAGGGTGGGAGAGAAGTGTCCACTAAACACAGAATCAATAGCAGCGTCACTCCAGTCTCGAACATGAAGCCTTCCAACGAGCAGCTATTTTTGCCCAATGGACTGCCTAACCTGGTGTTCCTCAAGGACCACTTGAAGAGAGAGGGCCGTCTGCACTCGCACCAGGTATTAAAGATCCTGAATATGGGCGCTGAATGCTTGAGCAAAGAGCCAAACTTGTTACACGTCCCTGCACCAGTCACCGTGTGTGGTGATATCCACGGACAGTTCTATGACTTGTTGAAGCTGTTCGAGATTGGCGGAGACCCTAAGGATACTTCGTATTTGTTCCTAGGAGACTACGTTGATAGAGGCTCCTTTTCCATTGAATGTGTCTTGTACCTGTATTCCATCAAGCTGACATATCCAGATACGTTCTTCCTGTTGAGAGGAAACCATGAGTGTAAGCACCTTACGGAGTACTTCACTTTCAAGATGGAATGTTTACACAAGTACAACAGGGATGTGTACAAGGCCGCCTGTGACTCTTTCAACGCTCTCCCATTGGCAGCATTGATGAACAACCAATATTTTTGTTGTCATGGTGGTATCTCACCTGACCTGAAGACTCCAGAAGATGTGAACGGATTCAATAGATTCAAAGAACCTCCAACAAGGGGCTTGATGTGTGACCTGCTGTGGTCCGACCCCGTTGAAGATTACGATGCGGACACTACAACTGCATCTTTCCTTCCAAACTCAGTGAGAGGCTGTTCGTATTCTTTCACATATAGAGCAGTATCACAGTTCTTGAAGCGTAACGGTTTGCTCTCAGTGATCAGAGCACATGAAGCTCAGGATGCTGGCTACAGAATGTATAAGAAGTCACAAGAGACTGGGTTCCCAACGCTGTTGACCATGTTCTCTGCACCAAACTATTTGGACAATTACAAGAACAAGGCTGCTGTGCTGAAATATGGGGACAATGTGATGAACATTAGACAGTTCAACTTTTCACCTCATCCTTATTGGTTGCCAAATTTCATGGATGTGTTTTCATGGTCGTTACCGTTTGTTGGTGAGAAGGTCACCGATATCTTAGTGGCTGTGCTTAATATCTGTACAGATGAGGAACTGAGCGAGGACACCCACGCGGATTCAAAAGCAGTGAGACAGGGAAATGATGATGACCACTCAGGTGATTCCTCATTGCAATCCATTAGTGAAACCGATGAAACGGACGACGAGAAATCCGTATTGATGAGACGAGCACTGCGAAACAAGATCTTGGCCATCGGCCGTGTTTCCAGAATGTTCTCTGTGTTGCGAGATGAGGCGGAGAACGTGGAACGTTTGAAATCAATGACAGGAACAGGGGCTTTACCTAGAGGAACACTACTCGGAGGCTCGGAGGCAATCAAGAACAGTATATCGACGTTCGAACAGGCTAGAAGAGCAGATCTCAAGAATGAGGCATTGCCCCCAATGCTTGAGGATGTGGCTACTTACGAGGAAGATAGAGAGAGGAAGATCATTCAGCAAGTTAACGATGAAGTTACAAAGGACTCGAAAATCCAGAAATTGGCCAGAAGGTATTCACAGACAGGAGTTCCAAAGAAACGTTCCCACGACTGATGAAATAGCACAGCGGAAGCTTCAACTCTCTTAATTATTACAGCTAAGTAATGATTATTTCATTCATTTATATCTCGTGACGGTGTAGTATTATATGCTGCTGTTGTTACGTTTGGTCAATCATGAGCCTCTGGAGCCTCCATTTGAAGATAAGAGGACAACTTTCTTCTTCTTCTTCTTCAAAACAACTTTCCCATTATTTGCCGGTGCATCACTGTTCTTTGCTGAGTTGTGAAGAGCATTCAAAAGTTCCTCTGTATTGAATGGATCGTCATCGTAATCACTCTCAGTGATGATTGCAGAACCTTTCAAGATTTTTGTGCCCCAAACGGTGGTGGTATAACCAGATGAATTCTCCGCGGAAGTAGCACTACTACTTTCAGGTGGTGCTCCGCCTCTGGTATCCCCTGTATCATTAGATGACTCCGCTTCTGTTGCATCGTTGGCAACGCTCGTCATAGATGTGACAAGGCCCAAATCCACATGACCGGGCTTAGAATCCAGGAAATCATACGAACCCCAGCCATTGTTCTCCTGCATGTAGAACTGTTTTGTCTTTTGGTCTTGTTCAAACTCGTAACGTCTCTTATCATGATCCTCTCTCTTGACCTTTGAGGCGTGTTTCTTCCTTCTTTCGTTAAGCTCCTTGGAGAACTTGTGGTACACCTCAGGATCGATATTGTTCTTCCAGTCAATCTCCACAAATGCGAATTCTGTACCGATCGGTAAATGTGACAGGAACTTCATGCGTTTGAGCACTGTCATGTTCACTGTATGACCATAACGTATGCTTTCAATCTTTAATGACAAGCGTGGTGGGAAATTTGAGAATGAGCCAAAGGCCTGGATCAGCACTTTCACATCCAATGGAGAGAGAAAGTACTTTGTCGACGAGTTGAAACAGGTCTGGTAGAAGAAATAGGTATTGGCCTCATTCAATTCTGGATAATTGGTGTTCTGACTCGCAGGATCCTGCTCCATGGAGGTAGCCAATGGGTTCGGTTCTTTGAGATCAGCATGGAAGGCATACTCATACAAATCAAACCTTTCATCAATCTCATCCAGAGCCTGTTGTACATACTTGTTGTTCTCACCATATATCGCTTTATCCAGTTGATCCTGCTGTATTATCGCCTGCTTGTCCCTCTCAAGACAATCTAGGGCAAATCTCAACCCGCCAAACATGATTCTGGCATATGGATAGAGGATCGAATCTGAGTACCATGGGATGTCACCCAGTTCCTTCCGATCAACATGCAAGTCGTATGGGATTGGTAATATGCCATCTACGTTTCTGGCAATGAGCTTGAAGTCATGCTCACGACCAATATGTGGGGTATCAGTGTTTAAAGTCTCATCAATCAGCACAAACTTCGTTTCCTTCGGTCTTAGAACCAATGAACACAGGGGACAATCTCTCAACTTCCTCAAGAATCCCTCCTTCTTGGTTATTGGTTCTGAATCCAGGAATCTTAAAAGGCAAGTGTGACAAAAGATATGACCACATGAGATCATCCTCGGAGCACAAATCTCCTCAGAGAGACAAATAGGACACTGATGGCCACCTGGGACAATCACTCTAAGAATGTTTCGATCGTCCAAGATCATGTTGGGATCCATTGTCTGTGGTGTGTAGTCGCCTCTGGCATCAACAACAAATCTGAAGTTGGCATTGATGAACTCCTGTCCGACCAAGTGTACCCCTTCCTCGTGATGTTGACTGGACTTCCGTCTTCTTCTCGTCGCAGGCGGCTTGGAATTCAGGGCAATGTCCCTCTGTGGGAGAGAAAAGTCGAGGAGATGGCTGATGGACACTTGCGCTCTCCTACCCTTGATCTTCACGTTGCCAGCCAAAACTTCCTCATCGAGGTTGAGACCAAAACTCTGCGGCTCTTTGTTCTGATGGTGGGTTGTATGCTGCTGCTGCATCTGTTTCCGATGGGACTTCCCATTGGCCTTCACCATCTGTGGAGTCGTCATTTGCGCAGAGTTGTTCCTGTGCAGTGTGAAACTCGGTGCGGATATGTCCAATTTGCCCTTCTGTGACATCTGTTGCTCTCGCTTTGGTAGCAGCCTGTTTTCTTTGGACAGCTCTTCGGTACCTCACTGCGTCACACCAGAAGTGTCTTGCAGCGCACCGAAGTAAACGGTCACGTTCTCTCTCTCTCTCTCTCTCTCCAGCTTTCGCTTTCGCTTGGACAAAAGAGCTTGAGGCCCTTGAAACGTGAAGGCAAAGCGTGGGTCATTTTTACTGAAAGGGAAGCTGGCTGTGGCGCCTACCGCGATGTCGTTAACTATGTGTGTCTATTGTTCGTTCATAAATTAATTGACGGTTGTTCTGGTGAGATTACAGGGCATTGAAGCCGTTCGTTGTTCGTTGTGTCTATCAGGTTGTGTTGGCTGTATCCGTGTCCTTCACACTCGTGTCCATTTCACTCAACCAGCGGCAGAATTCACCCACAGAATGTGGCATCAACCGTAGCAGTGGAATCAAGTATGTGTACAAGGGTCCGTTCACCACTCCTCGTTCTCCCAAATCACATTTGTGGATGATAGTCTGTGCTAATGACCTGGCATCGAGCACCGGTGCGATGAACTGCTTGGGCGGCGTCACGTCTGCAAACATGTCCGTGTTCAGCTGGCCAGGAGTAACCAAGAGGAACCTCTTTGACCCATCTCCAGCATGTTCGTGCGATACACTATCGTGTAGCGAGATGAGTGCGGCCTTCGTGGCGGAGTAGATGGATAGGTTTGCCGGTGAAACCATCCCTAAGATTGATGAGACATTTATCACGTACAGTCTGTTGTTCGTGGTCTTCAATGTCTCCTTCATTAGGGTCAGCGGTGCCAATGTGTTCACAGTGATCAATTGATTGATCTTTTTGTAGGATATGTGTTGTAGGGACTCGTTATGGCGCATTGCAGCGTTGTTGATGAGGATGGTTGGATAGCCATGTTGGTCATATACCCTGCTGATGCATTCCCTCAGTTTGGTCTCATCTGACAAGTCGCAGTGTTCATGGACGACCTCTTCTCGCACGAAATCATCAAGGATGGTGTTCTTGTCGAGGACGATCACCTTGACGTTTCTGACGAGCAGCAGCTTCACCATCTCCAGTCCCAGGCCACGCGCACCTCCCGTGACAAGCGCCGTATCCGCAGATGATAACGGCGACCAGTGCCCGTTTCTCTTGTATAGTGTGTTGTAACGATGGCATCCCTGCAGCAGCAGCACAGACGTGATGAACAGAGCACATGTCCACGTCCCTGAGTTCTTCCTGCATCGTGTTTGTTAGAGTAAAGGCAAGGCTATGAAGGGCAGAGCTCTGAAGGCAGGACCAAAAAGACAAGGACAAACTCACAGAGTAGCGAGCCAATAGGCCATGCACAAACACAACACACTGGAACACAACGCTTGTACAGAGCTGAACATATGTGTTGCCCAGTGGGTTAAACAACTGTCCAAGCGTTTTTGTACGAGCTGTAAGCGCGATGAGGTGAAAAATTTCCCATTAATGGAGAACAGAGAGAGATAGACATAATGTTATTCAGTTCACAGAACACACAACAATGACCTACGAGATCGACGTCACGGACTACGTGGAGGTGCCCGAGGGCTCCTCGTTGCTCTTCACCGACGAGAAGCAGCAGGCGAACTTTGAGCTTGGCGTGTCCATGGTGCTGCACTCGTGGCAGATCCTCGAGATTGCCGTTGCCAACGGCTGGGGAGGCCCAACGTCCGCTGCCAAGCGTGACTGGCTCGCTGAGATCGTGGTGGACCTGTTCAAGGGCAGCGTGGTAGACCTGCAGCTGATTGAGGAGACGATACTCAACGCCATGCTGGATGAGTTTGACGTGAACGTTGAGGACGACTCCTCATTGCCCATCGCTGATAAGGTGCTCAAGGTGTACAGGCAGGTGGCACAGGGAGATTACTCTACCGTGCACACCTTGTATGAGCAGTGGATGCACAAGACACAGCAGGGTGCGGACCTGCACGTACACATCCACGAGGACCCAGATAACCTTGATGGAAGTGGCGATGAGGATGGGGACGATGATGATGATGATGATGATGATGATGAGAGCATGGAGATGGAGGTGGATGAGCCACAACACCCACAGGAGCCACAGGGACCAATTGTCGATGACGATGGGTTTGAGTTGGTGCAGAAAGGTAGAAGAAGACGCTAGGTGGATAGAATAGATCATGTATTTTTCTCTTTACTCGGTCTTCTTAGTAGAAAGCAGTTCCTTAACCCAAGAGGCCAACTCACCCTCGTGCAAGTTACCAAACTGGTCAAACACTGCGGTGAACGGCAGCGTCGTCTCAGTGACCAGGCCCTTGCCACCGCCAGCGCTGGACACTGTAACGGTCATCTTGTACTCCGGGACGAACTTGTCTGCCTCGCCAGCAATCTCCACCTGCTGTTTCCCCTTCTTTCCCACGTACACCGTGTTCTTGATCACCAACTTCTGGTACAGCAGCGACGTGGTCGTTAATAGAAAGTACAGCGCAAGCAGCAGCTTCAGGTACGGAAGTCCTTCAGTGAAGGACACCTTCTTCTCCAGCAGGAACGCACCAGCAGCGGCAAGCACGCTGAGATAGCCCAATGCCAGCTTGATGTCCACCTGCTTATGCGACTCCGTGTACCCCAAAGTGGTGAGCACCACGGACAGACGCTCGTCCACGGCGTTGCGCATGTCCGTGGTGGAGCTGTTGGGTGTTAGCACACACGCACACACGACAATTGACACACGTAGCAATCAGCAAAACACTCACTTCAAATTGGCAGTCTTGAAGTTCATAATTTCTCTGCTCCAATTAGCGACTTCCTCCATTTGAATGTCAAATTGATTTTCTGTTTATGTTTTCATTTTCGGGCTTTGACACTTTCTCTCCAAAGCACAATCGAGAAACAACGATAGACAATGGCAGAGGAGCAGAACACCGCAGCCACAGCACCACAGACCAGAACAGTCAAGCTAAACCACCATCAGCCACACAAGGTCGAGCAGTTGTGGTCCGAGCTGCTCATTGCAGGCGCAATTGGAGCCGCAAAGGGTGCGTGCATTGGCGTTTCCAGTGCCTTGTTACTCCGCTTGGTGTCCCCAACGTACAGAACGGCAAGAACACAAGTGAAAGTGTTCTACCACCTCGTGTGGATCTCCGGTGGTGCCGTGTGGCGTGCAGAGAGACAGCTGCTGGACTTTGAAGGAAGAACCATGATAGAAGAGGAGATGAGAAGGGTCAAACTGCTAGATGAGGCCGCAGATAGAGGAATCTTCTTGGAGGACAACCAGGACCGTTGAACTTGTCCCATACATCGATACATACATACATACATACATACACACATTCAATCACTTGTGGCGACCTTGGAACGTGTCGTCGACTTGTAATGCTGAAGTCTGTCCCCATTCCCGCTGCTGTACAGCAGCAGCAAGCTCTACAACCTTGGTGAGATCATCGGTGAGCATGGGACTTCCACGGCGAAGTAACGAGATCTCCTGTGTGTCCATGTTCTCAAACTGCGATCCTATTGATCCCAATTTGATCTGGACTGTAAACATGGCCCTATCACTCGTGTAGATCATCATGGAAATCGAAGACTGACTCGCTCTGATGATTTGACAACCACGAAGTGAAGATCCACTTGGTAAGCTTAGTGGGATACATACTGGGAGTTGATCCCCTTGCCAAACAGTTATCGAATCATCTGAAGTGATAACGGCCATTGGTACCAATGACGATGGGATAACAACATCAAGAATCTTGGTATTCATGATGATAGCACCCAGTGGCTCATCTTGTCCAATCCCCCATATGAACACTGTCGATAACATCATCTCCGTTGTGGTCAACAAATACCCCGCAGCGTGATGCAACCTATTAACACCTCTATCACAACGTGATAATGACAGTTGAGGTATGCTGAATGGAATGGGTCTGTGTGAATACTTCGAACACTGGCCATTCTGTCTCCAAACGTTGCCATTCTTCAGCACAGATGGGTGCTTCAACGTCTGTACTGATTGTAACCCCTTGGATACTTTCAGGATATGTACTCTCGCCAAATGATCTGCATAACATAGCGTATCATCATCGATAAACAACCATTGGGTCATTTCTAACAGATCGCTGTTGTTGTGGTACTTCAGCACTGGACCTATCACACCGGTGATGTCACCCATAATAGTGTATAAGTTGATATTCACGCCATTGAGTAATTCATCAGTACATAACAGCCATCTGGAATTTGGCGATTGAAGGTATTTGCCCAAGTTGGTTATGCCTGATAGTTCAGATTTATAAACCAATCTAGAATGTGACCCAATGTTCTCATAGTGATTCACCACCAGTTTCATACCACTATGCGATACGACAGACCAAAGACATGTGCCATCAGTTCTCTGGATCAATCCTGTTAAGGGTTTAGCCAATTCCAATAGACAGTCCCGATTGTCTAGAGAGTACAACTTCATCAACAACCCGAGTGTATTGAACACTGCTATTTGTTTACAGCCTCGATATGCAGTTTCCACGGGTGATTTCCCCTGTGTGAGCCACTCAAAGTGGCAGATATCAGACACATCATCTTCTTGGAACTCCACGTCCACTGTCGTGTCTTCAACATCGACAATCTTGATTCTTTGCTCATTTGATATCAACACGGCCAATTTCGTGCATTTCCCCTCAAATAGGGGTTCCCACGTGAGTTGTGAAACTTTTGTGAACTGCTTGGAGAGCGATATCGTTCGGAGTCTTTCCAGTGTGTGAGCTGATCTGATGATGACCTTTGACGTGTTAATGAACGCGATGAAGTTTGAGCATGGGGACAACGTTGGTTTGTACTGCGAGAATGAGAATGGAGAGGAGGTGTCAATCAATGACATGTTCACAACTCTGACTGTGCTGATCCGTTCTTCTAGAAATCACCCTCTTCCAAAAAGTCGCTATTGGTGCAGAGAACTTAATTTCGTTCTCCGAAGTGTAAACAAACGCGTCCCCTAACACTCTTCTCGAATCTCTACGACGATCACATGATGCAACAAAATCAGTTAAGTACGTACGTAGGGCAGTCAGCATCTACAGCTTTCCCTTTCTCAAGTTGGCCCAGTTCTCTCTTGCGATATCCCATGAGCTTCTTGAAAAGATGTCATCGATCTCCTCCAAGGTCTTGTCCTTGGTCTCAGGCATGAACAAGGACTGGTAGATGAGGGCAAGGAAGGCAATACCACCGTAGAATCCCAATGTCAAACCAGTGTAAGTGAAAGCCTCTTTCATTCTTGTGAAGTTATAGGTCACGATGAAGGACCACAAGTACAAGGAGGTGGAGCAGAATGTCATACCCAATGGTCTTGTCTTCAAGTCAAACGACTCAGCTGGAATGACCCATGTCAAACAAGCGTATGAACCAAAGAACAGCATGTACAATATGATTCCTGTGAGATAGACACCTTCAGCAGTTGCCAAGTTCTTCACTGCGTCAACTTGGTAACCAGCACCAACAAACACAAGTCCAATGATACAACCGATGATGTTCATTCCCCAAACTCTTCTACCGAATCTGTCCATGAACAAGATGGCTGGGATGGTACCGAGCATCAAAGAACCACCACCGACAAGAGACATGAACACAGCGTGTTTCTCAGAGAACCCAATGTTTTTCATCAGATCTGCGAGGTAGTACAACACACCGTTGATACCGGACATTTGTCCAAAGAAGATCATCATCATGGAGTAGATCAGTGCTCTATAGTTTCTTGGGATTGTGAACAATTCTGTCATTGATTGGAAAGTGGACTCGTTGCGGGAACGTTCGTGTTCCTCATCAGCAGCTTGTCTGATTTCCAAGAATTCCATCTGTGCCCCCTTGTCGTTGATATCACGAAGACGTTTCCACACTGCAAATGCCTCACCAACACGGCCCTTATGGACCAAGTATCTTGGGGATTCAGGCAGGAAGAACAATCCGATAAACAAAGCGGTGGAGAACACCAAGGAAGAACCAACCATGAATCTCCAACCCCCATGAACGTCGTAAAAGATAGCAGCAACGGCATAACCAAGAACCTCACCCAGTGCGATATTGAACTGATACATAGACACAATATTACCTCTGACGTTTGCAGGAACACATTCAGAGATGTAGATACCCACACAACCACCTTCGATACCAACACCAACACCCAGGATGAATCTTCCCGCATACATCATGCTGTGGCTTGTAGAACCAGCACAGATAGCAGAACCAATGGTATACCAGATACAAGAGATGATGATGGACATTCTTCTTCCAAAGTATGCGTTCAAAGGTGTCATGAGGATGGAGCCAGCCATTGCACCCAAAGGCATGAGAGAAGACACAAGAGATTGCTCATTTGAGGTCAAGTTCAGAGCTGGGACCATTCCAATGGATGCACCAGAGATAATGGATTGATCCAGACCGGAAAGCAAACCAGCAGCAGCGGCAAAGAATCCAAGAAGGATCACCATGTTGTTCTTGTTCTTGAAGTTGACTTCGTATTCCAGGGCAACGATACGTGAAAAGAGGGAGCGGTTGGCCTTGTAATTCGATGCAAGCACCTCGAGTTCCTCCATTTCCCTTTGGAAGTCCTCAGAGTTTGTTACATGGAAGTCCACGACCTTATCCTGGTCATCGACATGAACGGACGCCTGAGAGGAGTGGTCCCCTGGTTTCTCGAGAAGTGGCATTCCTTGTTGTGTATGATAATGAAGGAAATGAATGAGATAGGATGGGAATGTGAGAGATCATGGTGGATATTTATACCCGGTTGTGGAGTGTACAGCGACGAGCGACCGTGAAGCCTTGAAGGACTGGGGCGGCTGGGCCTGCGATCTACATGCACTCCGCTCTGGCTGAACCCTGTGGGGCGCGTAACTTGTAAGAGATCTGCGTTCTTCGGACCGGGAGTGGGAGACCACGGATGATTTGTTGAGTTTGCTGAGGCACAGGTGGAGCTGCATGAAGGGATTACTCAGGTGTCCATCCACAGCACTGCGGAGGAAGAGCAGAGCGATATGTGGGTGGGAAGCTGGATGGGGTGTCTGGATCATGGCGATGTGCTGATCCCAGGACCCATATGTGATACACATACAACAGGTAACAGGTGAAAGGTAACAGGCAACAGGTAACAGGGAACAGTGGTTCACAATGACAGCCCACAGTGTACACTTATTACACGGCCCTGCCAAGACGCCAGCTGCGCTGTCAACCACGTCAATTCCGTAAATTCCGTCATGAAGATGCACGCCTTGGGGGGTTCAAGCTCTCTGATTGGACGAGGCCTCACAAAAAATCCCACTGGCTGCCGCCTGCAATTTCAATTTAATCGCATATTCTGCGGCAGGGCCCGGAAAAACACAGATGTTGAGAGATTCGGAGAACAGGTTCCAGGTTCCAGGTTCCAGGGCTTGTCCGTTACAGGGGATTGCTCCGGTTGGTGTTTCCCTGTGGGAATTTGATGTATGTCTGATGTGTGCCTGATGCGTGTGAGGTACATACCACTGATTCCAGACTGTGGTGTCTCTATGTGCCCATATTACTTGTACCCGTGTGCAGTACACACAACACGAGCCGTGCCCACCCACCACTGTGCTCCGCTGCACCCCGCAAATAACTTGCAAACACCCAGCACACAGTTGTTCCGTGACCGGTTCATGAATCATGGTTCACACAAAGCCTAGGGACTCGGAACTCGGGAGTCGGGAAACTTACCCCCTGTGAATCATGAAGATGGATCAGCCCATGAATCGTGATCACTCATCACGCATCTACTATTCTCTGTCGATCTATGTGCCCCACAGGTCCATAGCCATCCGAATCCAGAGCGGACTGGTGCTTTTTCACAGAATCTGATCTACACAGATGCAGCTTTATGGTTTACCCCACTGTTAATCTAAACACACCCCACTATCCCATATCTATACACTTTGTGAATCATGATCTAATCTCATGCATTGGCCTGCCTCTTCCGCCATTCTGTCAACCCTCGCTTATAAACTGACATCGTCAGCCCATGCTGCTCATTAGGAACATGCGCAAACACACATCCCAGTTGTTCCACGTCCCTATTCCGCATCTCATCATCATAAAGTATCACGTCGGTGAATTCAATCTCCGGATACATCTGTAGTGCACTCGAGATGTGCTTCTTCTTCGAAAAGGTCCCCCATTCCATGTGGTCAAAGTGTTCCATAGCGGGCTTCCCTATCAGATGAAGCAACTTCAACAACTTTCTCGCAACACTGGGCGCACTCGTTCTGCTCGCGCTTATGATCACAACGCCATTTGCAAGAAGGTCCTCAAAGATAGCCCCAACGTCCTTGTAAAACGACAGTTCATACCCATATCTGTCCACAACTGTCTCGTTTGACAGCGACTTCAGCGGCGTACTGATGTGTGTGTCGCACCAACACGGCCACAGCGTATAATCGAGGTCAAAGACCACGGCCTTGGGGTATTTCTGTGCCATGAGTGTGCCGTGCCTTCTTGTGAATTCATTCACCGGTGTCAAGCTGTATGAGTTGTCAGTCATTTCAACAGCTGAAAATAAAATAAAAAAATATACACAATCTCATCCATCACGAGAGAGGACCAGCACCAAAGGTGAGCAAGAAAAAAACAACGGAGGCAATGGAGAACAAGTTCACGCTGGCAGAAGACCTGGCCCGCTATGCCTCCGACTCGGTCACAGACTCGTCTTACCCGCCCTCGCCGTTTGAGCCGTTCAACATGGGATACAGCTTCAACCTACAAAACGAGATAACGACTCAACCACAACCACAATCCCAGGAGACACAACAGCGAGGCACCCGTTGCCGCGGGAAGCCCACTAGAACAAGACCATGTGCTTGGTGTCGTCGTCGTAAGACAAAATGTGTCGTTCCGCCAAACGAAAAGACATGCTTGGAATGTTCAAAGAGGAACAACCAATGCATCTTTGAAACCAATGACGAGCCCCATGTGTTCCCACCACCTGTAAAGGAATCCAGCAGCATGTGTGACAATTGTAACCATAGACGTACCACGTGCATCGTCCCCAATGGATCAAGCGTGTGCACTGAATGCTTGTTACGGGACCTCCCGTGTAAGTTCAGTGAGATGGTGAATGTAAATGCCAAAATCAGAAGGAATACTCCCATCAGAGACTATGATGAGTATCAGGGGCATACGATTCTGAAGAAGACGCTCTCTCTTCAAGGACCCAAGTCTTCCAAGTTGCTCGGTGCCTCGTCCATCATTGAACGCAACCTGCTTAACTTCCATGGTGATGGATTGTCACCAAATCCTGCAAACTCACCTTCAACAGTTTTCAACAACGAACAGATCCAAATAGATATCGGATCCAAATTACGCAAGGTTAGTGATGAAACGGTGTTCAAGATCGTCAATGATAACGAAGAATTCATCAAGCTGTCGTATTCTCAAGTTGATGAAATTGAACAGATTGTCTTCCCTCATGGACTGTCACTCCTCAACTTATACTTCAGCAGGGTGCATCCACTGCTTCCTGTTATCTCCCGTCCTGTTTTCTTGGAGAAATATGCCAGAACTCACAGAGAATTTGATCCCTTGTTGCTATCACTCGTATATCTACATGGAATCAATCTATGGCATCTGGATCCAGAACTCCAGGATTTGGAGGGTCCAAATTATGAGAAATTGGAGAGATTGGTGATGATTATGTATTCGGAGAATCTGGTCAACCTGCCTCCAAAGTTCTCAACATGTCAAGGCTTGATCTTGTTGATGCATTACAATTTCAGATCTTCATCTTCTGCGTTGTTTAACAAGGATGATTATTGGAAGAAGGTTAGCCAATTGGTCACTATTTGTGAAGATTTAGGCTTAAACCATAACAGTGACGACTGGCTAACGATCCCGAACTGGGAAAGAAGAACAAGGAAGATCCTGGCATGGGCACTGATCATGATGGATAAGTCTTATGCATTATTGGAATCGAGACCTTCAAGGATATCGTCGGATAATTGGGTGCTGAACGAATTGCAAAGTTTGGATTTCCAGGTCGAAGAAGCTGAAGAGGTGTTTATTGAGAAAACTGATGGTGAGAACTTTGTTGTTAATCATGGAAGATTGATCAAATCCGATCCACATTATGACGAATTGTCACTTTTTGGTAATTTGATCTTTGCTAAAATGGTCCATCTTTCTTATCATGTGAATGATGCTCTGAGCGCCATTTATAACTTGAAGTCTCTCAAATTTGACGATTTCACCACTGTGTGTTCCAAATCGAGAGTCCTATTGAACAATTTGTCCAATTGGTACGACTCAATACCATTCCACATCAGAGATGTCCAAATCATTTCGAACCAAATATCCGCAGCACCATTCATCTTGTCGTATTATCAGCTTCAGTTCCTCATCCACAGAAGAATAATCAACACATTCATTGACAACTACGATATTCTCACTGACGAAGAATTCACACTGCTGAGACCTCTGTTCAAACAATCGTTTCAGTTGATCAGTCAGTTCAATCAGCAATTCCTCTCAAAGATCAGCAATGAACACTTCACGAATTGTTTCTGGTACTCAAACACTATGACAGCTTTCATCAATGTCGCCATTTTATACAGGCTATTGACAAGAGTTCTCAAGGAGGAACTATACCTGGACGATGAGATGACCTTGGAAGGGTTAGAAAAGCAGAGCCTGAACTACATCAATTCGCTCAGGGATTTCGAGCCTGTATCGCAGAGCATATCTCTAGCGCTGAATCACATACACAGATTCGTCTACACTGATTAGACATAATGAATAAACATTCAGCTGTCAGCTGATCATGGATCGCTTTGTACTGCTACTCCCATAATTAGCCATAGTAGCAGGGAGAGTAGATTACATAAGATTTGTCTCCAATGTTTTGATTTCTTTCAGTGGCGATTTTACCTCTTTCAACAGAACGTTAGAATCTTCACGATACGACAGGTTAGAGAAACACCAATTGAGCTTTTCAAAATGGTCTCTCTCAACATCAAGAACTCCGGTAAGACTTACCCGATCGAACTGGCGCTATCCGACACAGGGCTTGTTTTCAAGCAGAAGATCAACGCCGCCACGCACATCCCAATAGAGAGACAAAAGGTGCTTCTCAAGACTGGTCAGTTAAAAGACGATGTCCTTGTTGAATCTCTTGGTTTGAAAGAGGGCCAAATGATCATGGTTCTCGGCTCTCCTGTGTTGAATCTACCAGTTGCCCCTACAAACGCTGTGTTCTTGGAGGATCTGAAAGATGAGGACTTGCACTTTTCTAATGACCCAATCGGTTTGCAGAACTTGGGTAACACTTGTTACTTGAACTCCTCAATCCAGGCACTGGCTGCGATCCCAAAAGTGAATAAGACCCTACAGGAAACCACTAAGTCTGGTGCTCTTGGCTCTGATGAGCATCTGGTGCAACAACTGAAGACTGTGGTGAAACAACTTGATGATAAGAAGAGGGATTCCGTTACTCCAGGTGAACTTGTTTCCAGTCTGAGAGCTCATAACCCAATGTTCAGCGAACGTGATCCGATGGGTATGTTCAAGCAGCAGGACGCTGAGGAGGCATTCACCTTGCTGCTTCGTTCATTGGAGAAGGTTGCTGGTGATGATTTTATCCAGAACTTTACCATCCGTTTCAAGTCTGTTATCAAGAACACCGAGGATGAATCTGATGTCGAGGAAAGAGCTGATCAGGATTTGAAACTACAGTGTCATATCAATGGTACAACCAATTTCTTGAAGAGTGGGTTATTGGAATCCCTTTCTGACACTTTGGATAAACGCAGTGCTAGATTAGAGAAGGATTGTGTCTATGAAGTGCAAAAGACCATCACCAAGTTACCAACAATTCTTACTGTTCAATTTGTTAGATTCTTCTGGAAAAGATCTACAAACAAAAAGTCCAAGATTCTTAGAAAAGTTACTTTCCCATTCCAATTGGATCTGGCTGATATGTTAGATGCTGAGTACCGTGAGGACAAAGTGAAAATCAGAGATGAGCTCAGATCCGTGGAGAAAGTTCAGCAGAATGAAGATCGTGAATTCAAGAAGCAGAAGAGACAGTTGTTGTCCAAGGAGGAGGATGAATTTGACGAGAAGCAACACAAGAAATTCGCTGAGCAGTTCAAGGCCAAGTTCCCGCAAGACCTGGCCTCAGGTGAGAATCCTTCCTCTCTCTACAACTTGACCGCTGTCATCACCCATCAGGGTACTTCTGCCGATTCTGGACATTACCAAGCCTTTGTTAAAGATAAGTACAACGAAAATAGATGGTGGAGATTCAACGATGACAAGGTCTCGATCGTGGATAAGGAAAGAGTTGAAGGATTGGCCGGTGGTGGTGAAAGTGACAGTGCATTGATCCTGATCTACAAGGGCTTCGGCTTGGAGTGATCTTCTTCGAGATAAGACCTGTAATAATACAAGGAATTGGTACATGACCAAGAAAGGCCTGTATATGAATGTGTATTGTAGTTTGTGTCGTTTAATTTATCTGAGAAACGAGTTTCTCAAAGCTCTTGACTTCGTCCCAACAGTTCAATGGTTTGTCCTTGTTGTTAACAAGACAGTTGACAATATCAGACTTGGCCTGTTTGAGCTCATCTGTCACGGTGAAGAACTTGGCCTCTCTCTCCTCCAAGTTCTTCTGGAACGTGGTCAACTTCTCAGACAGAACACTTGAGGACAAATGGGCATCCTCGGTTGAATCCTTTGAAACGACGGCCTCCTTTAGTGTCTTGTTGAACTTGTCCTCGGCTTCCTTCGTCAATTGGTCCAATCTCTTACCCACCTCAGCTTCGAAGGTCTTTGCAGTATATTGGGAGCGTGTGTAGTCGGTCTGACCTCGTTAGTACCGTCGAATCAATCATATCAGAAGTAAGATACTTACCTCTGTGGAACGTTCCAACTCGCTAATGAGCGACGAGCCAATCTCGATATTGGTCTTTGGTGTGAACACCTTGCTCTCTGTTGGCTTTGATGCAGTGGAGCCCATTGTAGAAGTGTAAATGTGTGCTCAAAAGAGTGTGTGGAAGCCTTCCAAAACAAAACGAACTTGATGTTTAGACCGTCAATTTCCTTCTCGGGCGTCGATTGGACAATTTTCATTGGGGATAGTCTTGATTATGTAATTTAGTCATAGAAGCTCAGTCATCGGTTGCGCTCTTACATCAATATGTTGTGCTAGCTACTCTGTTTCTCAACATATTAGTCAGTATATTGATTTATACAGTGGTTACTACTGTTCTGATATATCATATCACAAAAGGTATGGAACAACAATAGCCAAAGCACCCAAAAGTCCGCTCACTGGGACAATCAAGCCCATTCCACCAGCCCTGGAGGAGGATGAGGTAGAAGTGGAAGTGCCGGTGGTGGAGCTCAAACCGGCGGATGATCTCGCTGCTGCCACTTCACTCTGTTGAGCGGAGTCGACAGTGGCGACTCCGCTGGTGGTAATTGATGACTCAGAGTAGTAGTTGCTATCGGTAACATTGAAACAACTCAAGGCATAATCAGACAAGTCAAAGACAGACTCCTCGACAAACTGAATATCTGCACAGACGTAGAATGTCTCATTCATGGCGCTCTCGACTGGTAGTTCATCGCTTCCAACCCTGTCGGCATCATCGTTCTGGTAAATGGCCTGAATCGTGGCAACATCACCGGCATTGATGCTGTTTGGCTGATCTGGCATGAAGAAACAAGTGTGACCAATCAACAACTCAGAGGAGACGTTACCGTTGTACCACTCCTCAAAGTCATCTTGGGTGGTAGGGTTTGAGTTGTACGAAATGGAGAGCTTCACGTTATAAGACTCGTATTTGGCGATGAAGGCAACAAATCCGTCATCGAGTGGGAAGTCGGATCTGTTGGTTGAAACACTAGCATAAGAACCACATGGAGCAGTGTTGTCAGCATCGGCAGACCATTGTCTGACTTCTGGGTACAAGAAAGCCACTGGACCCATATCATTGGCAGCAGCAGAGCCGTGCTTGGTGTCTGGGACTGGAGCAGCGACTGGTGTGGCACAGGCGTATTGCACAAGAACAAGGGCAGATAACAATGGGAGCATCATTTTGTTCCGGTTACCTTTTATTGTCTGGTGAGAAGTGAAGATATCGGTGCACCTCGAGGCAATTATATAACCATTTCTGGAGTAGCTCTAGTCGCTTTTACCCGATAAAGGCGAGTCAGATTCTTGACTGGGCATTATGTCGGTATTTTATCGGGGTGTTAATAAGGTGTTAATACGAGAAGACACCCAAATGGTGTGCATTGCGCGTTCGGTGGTGCCCAATAGTATGAGCTTTGAAGGAGACCACATCCAGTCCACCGCTGTGGTTATGTCTGGCGTTTCGCTTTTGTCAATTGTCCAACTGCTGGAGCATCTCTCTTGTGGTGCGGGAAAACTGCTGCTGTGACCTGTAGGCCTTGATCAGCTTTCGGGTGTCTTTAGAAAAAGAGTCTTACCCCCGTGGGCTGCCACCCAAGGGTGCATTGTCACGAGATGAGGCAGGTCATTGGCGGGTTTGTGTGTACCTAGAAGTCAGAACATGACACAGGTTGTTTCTATTTAGCATTATCATATACGTACTGGAGGAATATGTTGAGGGTTTGCATGCAGGGCGGGAAGTGACACAAAGAAGATCTCGCGCTCTTCTGCTTCATGTGCATTGCTTCTGAATCCGCAGGTAATAATTGGGCCACATTAGTTTCAAATTTGACACAGGAGTGGTGGCGTATGTAGTATCTAGTTTGCACGATTCTTATCAGCTTTTGTTCTCTCATACGCATAATTAGAAGGCCGTGACATATATGTATCTAGTGCATACTAGCGCGCGCGTGGAGACGATGATAACAACTTCAGCCGGCCGGGTAAAGTTTTGAGCGTGCGCCTACCATTATGATGAACGAGCAAAAAATTGGACGAGTCCGGAGTCGAACCGGAGACCTTTCGCATGCTAAGCGAACGCGCTACCAACTACGCCACGCGCCCCAATTGTTGTCTAAGAAATCCGGCCAAATGCCTGGTAGACCAGCTGCAAAACTGCAATGCGCCAGCTTTGCAGACCCTCTAGCTCTCTGGATTGAGGAGATAGGAGCATCAGCAAATGAAATTCAGTTTTCTCTTGCCTCTTCTAAGACTCTAGGCCCACAGTTATCGTTCCTGGTGGCAGCGTTAACTTCGATCAATTAAACGGTAAGCGCCGCATTTGTCTTTCGATGAGGTCAAAAAAAATTTCGAGACCATCCATCAACCAGAGCGAACGATCTGGGAACACACAAATTACAGAACGAATAGATGGTTAAACGATCTGTTGCCGAGTATTCTAAGGCTTCTTTGAAGAAGACAAAGAGTGCTGTGGATCCGCTTACGAAAGAATCCATTACCTCCCAAACTAAGCAGATTTTGGAGAACATTGAATCTGTTGAAGTGTCATCACTTGTATCCCTCATTGGATTATTTGACCAGTTCCTGGAGAAGTTTGAAACTGAAGAAGGCCTTTCCAAGTATGAGAACAGTGCAAGAGTCTTGAACCTTCAATTGTTCAAGATCTTTGATATCTTGTTCGCTTTGAAGAAGCTCTCTCCAAGCAGAGATGAAGTCTCTGATTTCAAAAAGATGAAACAGGCATACGAGTTGTACAAGTTCAACTTGTTGTTCTTCTTGGAAAACATCGCTGAAGACTGTTCTCTCGTTGTGGACAATTTGGATATCTACATGAAGCTGCTGAAGTTTGAATGCTTGCATTTCGCTTCAAAGTCCAAAGGTGGTGTGAGCAACCCATATTTCCCAAACAAGTCATATAAGGATCTCATCACTGCCCTTCTCAAGTCTCAGAACGGTGAAGTACTACACGATGGTACCCATTCCAGTATCATTATCCAAGAGTTCATCTCCAGTTACTATCTCAAGTATTACGATTTACAGTTTTACTTCGTCTCTGAGTTGAACCTTGAAGACTTGAAGGGACTCGATATCCAAGTGGTATTCTCCAAGTTCATCACCGTCATGAAGCAGAAATCTTTGATAGCAGACTCATTTGAGGATTCAAAGACTTACTTCAACAACTTGCCTTCCGCGGTTTCCAATCAGCATCAATACAAGACCGAGTTTGAATCCAAATGGCTCCACTTCCTTGGTCAATCATTGAGTACCGAACAATACAAAATGACATTGTTAATTTTCCACAAGAGAATCATACCATTCTTCAAGAAGCCAACGAACCTCATGGATTTTCTCACAGATTCTTACGAAGTTGGTGGAATCATCTCGATTTTGGCCCTGAATGGTCTCTTTGAGCTGATCAAGAACTATAACTTGGACTATCCGAACTTCTACACCAAACTTTACACGTTGCTTGATGCAGAACTACTCCATGTGAAGTATCGCTCTAGATTCATCAGATTGACTGATCTTTTCCTTACATCCACACATTTACCAAGTGCAGTTGTTGCTTCGTTCATCAAGAAGATGGCAAGACTATCCATAACAGCATCACCATCCGCCATTGTCACCATTATCCCATTCATCTATAACCTGTTGAAGAGACATCCAACCTGCATGATTCTCCTGCAAAACGTTAACCCAGGAAACGAATACACTGATCCATATGACGACACTGAGATTGATCCCCTTAAGACCAATGCCATGGAGAGTTCACTGTGGGAGATGGAGACATTGGCTTCACATTATCATCCTAACGTGGCCACGTTGGCAAAGATCTTTAGTCAACCTTTCAGAAAGCAGAGTTATAACATGGAGGATTTCTTGGATTGGAGTTATAACACTCTCTTGGAGTCTGAGAGCACCAGAAAATTGAAGACCGATGTTGCACTGGAATATGACACGTTTGAGACCGCATTGGGTGACTACATCAAGGAGTGGAAGTGGTAGATGATTAGCGTGCATTTTTGAACAACATCTAAAATTTTGTACAAATCCATCTTGTAGAATGCGATCTACTTGTTGAATGATAACAACGCCTGGTCCAGATCATCAATCAAATCGTTTGGATCCTCACCACCAATGGAAAGTCTCAGCAAGGTATGGTCGGCATATGGATCACTCAGTGCTCTCCACTCAATCAATGATTCCAAACCACCAAGCGAAGTTGCATGGTGGAAGTACTTCAAGCGGTATGGGAGATTCTTCGCAGTCTCGCTGGTGTTCACTGCAATAGTAAACACTGCACCATATCCGTTAGGCAATTGCTCCTTAACAAAGTCCTCTGTTTGAAGAGAGGAGTGATAGATATCCTTTAGTACTTTATACTTTTCCTTATTCTCGTTCAAGTGTGTGACCACCTTAAGAGCGTTGGAACTCTGTTTCTTGATTCTCAGTTCAAAAGATCTGAGAGATCTCAGCAATAGATACGCCTCTAGATTGGCAATGTTGGTGCCCAAATACATTCTGTCGAGGATGTACTTCCTCTTTGTCTCAGTGTCCTTCACTGCAATGACACCAGCAAGCAAATCGGAGTGACCAGCAAAATACTTGGTAGCAGAGTGCATAACGATATCAGCACCGAATTTGAAAGGGTCTTGGAGCGGGACCGGGGCCAAAGTTGAATCAACACACAACAGGGCACCCTTTGCATGGGCCTTGTCAGCAAACCATTTGATGTTCTTAGAAGTACCTTGAGGATTCACAGGTGTCTCCAGATGCACGAGATCACCAGGCTGTAACTTTTCTAGGTCCTCCTCGGACAAGGTCAACTTCTTCAAACCAAAATTTCTCGTGTGGATGTCACAGATGGCTTGACAACCGTGATAGCAATCAGCAACGGCAATGTGTTTTGGGTTCACTTGAGTCATGATGGCATAGAAAGCAGCCAGACCAGAAGAATAAACGACAGATGGTCTACCAAGGATGGACTCAAACACTTTCTCGAGCTTGAGGGAGTTGGGATGTGCAAGTCTGGAGTACACGAGTTCGTCCTCTTGGTATTCATCAACCAGTTCAGCGACAGGGACTAACTTTTCCGGATTAGAATCGTAACAGAAAGTTGTGGTGACGTTGATTGGAGTGACTGGCAATTCGTTAGCTCTTCACTCGCGTTAAAAAAGAGGTAGAACTTACCAACGTCAGGCACTCTGTTGAGAATATCATCAGAGTGGATCAAATTTGTGGACAGCCCTGTCATTTTGAGATGATGATTGATCCCTAGAGCTTAACCTTATACAGAGGTAATGACGATGGTAAAAAAAGAAGCCACTTCTTTCCTTTTATAGCTTCAGCACGTGATCTGTGCTAACACGCGTGTATCTCTTGGCGCTTCCCAATCCGGACAATTTGTCCATCAAAGTGGAAGCTCGGTTGTTATAAGCCGATTGTGTCCCGACGCACGGGAGTTCTGCTTGGGTTCACGGCGTTTGCAGTACTTCAAAGTTTAGTATCCTGTATGTGTATGTGTATGTAGTATGTACCAAATATGAAGAATGCTGGTGCCTGGTGGGCTCTTTTTCCCTAACTTTTGATGTGTCTTCCATACTGCTGATGAATCTGTCCCAGCCTTATGTCATGCAGCTCTTAAAGAGAATGGCTGCGTTCCAAAGAGGTGGTGCCCTTGGATATCAGTTGGTCATTTCCTGGTAAGTGACAGTTTTCCGACTCCCGTGAAAATGTGACCACTAATTGCGAGTAGACTGGACTGGCTGGGCTTTGATCATCTCGATGGCTGCATTTAGAGCTCACAGAAGCTCGCTGTTCTTTGAAGTGCTGAAAGCCTTCACTGGCTTTGAAAGTGTGCTGTATTTCTGTATGTAGCGTTTTTAACCATATAGGAGACGATGACAGTGCCACTATGAGCTCACATCGTCAAAAGAGAAGCAACGAAAGGGTAAGCGATTGTCTAGTGTGAAAGTGTCTGTTCCGATGCGCTTGACGGCCAAAAACGGCAATTATCGCGCCATCACAGGTTTTTAGTGCGCTCGACAGAACATCAACAAAAACCTGTTGCGAAGAGTTTGAACAGAACAGTTCAAGGGCTTCGAAATACCACAGCTTGAGGCTTTAGGAGTTGTTGTTGGTACCATTGTGAGCATCTACAGAACCGCCAAGATGGAGTCAAACTTTATCTCGGCGGCAACAACGCGGGAAAAGCTGGGGAACTCGCGCTCTGAAGAAATAATACTCGATCATGATCTGACCAAATCAAGCAATGTGACGACACCAGAGTCATTTGCTGTCGATGAGGGTGAAGCCAAGCCGCTCGGTGCATCACGGCAAAAGACTGTAAGTGATTCCAGCTCGATGGTTCCAATGGATAGACAGGATACTACTGTTATCAGTGATGACTCTCGAAAGAAGATGCAATACTCGCCAGTGATTCTGCCGAGCCCTCAAACATACAAACCGGAGAGTACATCTATCGATGATGACTTCTTCTCATTCAAAGTGCAACATATTGTTGTCGAGAAAAGGAAAAAAAAGAAGAAAGTGAAGGTTAAGAAACCAAAGGGCGATTCGTTCGAACAAACCATTGATGCTGAATCTCTTGTGGTGCACGATTCTCCTGAAAAGTCCGTTCAACTTGAAGAAACAAACATTGAAACTGTGATAGTGTTGGATGATGATAACGAATGTGACTCCATGGCGCAACCGAGTCTGAAGAGAAGTCTAGACTTCCCAGTATTCGACGAAGCTGCATTGAGGAGGCAGGCAAAACATCGGCTTGAAGCAGAAATGAGAGCACAATCTGCGGATCTTGATATCTTTGAGGCGTCTGATGAAGATTTCACGGCGAAGCTCAAAAAGATCGCTTCAAAGACGGAGAAGATTCTCTCGAACAGAGAGCGGGACCCATCGTTCAGAGAGAGATCTACATCCCGTGAACCAAGCTTTGAAAGGGCTTACAAGCTCACCGTCACATCACATATCCCGGGCTCACAAGATTATGCTCTAACAATCTCGATGAAAGGAAACAAGACATTTAGCTCTGTGATATCAAAGACGTTGAAGTATCTCCTCGGACTGGAAGTGGTGGAGGAATCGTTACGGTTTCTATACGATCCTGTCAATGTTACGCTCATGAGAGATACGATGGAGCTCTTGGAGTTTATGAAACCTGAATCTCTCGATGTACGTCGTGGCCCTGATGGCTCTTTTGAGTTGGCTTTGGGGCTGTACACCAAGACTCAAGCACGCGGTGTTGTGGAGTTCATGGAGCGGGAGAAACGTGATAAGCTGAAACAGTTAGAGCGTGATGAGGAATTGGACAGAATTACAAAGTCACTACTCCCAACGGACGATTTCGATCCCCATGCTCGTGATAAGGAGTTCGAGGAGATTGACAGAGAAATTGCGATTGAAGACCAGAGGCATCGTACTGAGGATAACCTGGTAGAAGAGGAAAAAGACTACTTTAAGATTGTGCTTATGGGCGCAAACAAGTCCCGCGTTGACGTGAAAGTGAGACCTGTCACAAAGATCTCCAAGTTGGCACAGTATTTCATTGAGAAGTCTGGGCTCCCAGCGGAGACGCGACTCAGACTAGTGTTTGACGACGAGGACTTGGACTTTTGCAGCACTGTGGGCGACACCGAATTGGAAGAGGACTTCACCGTGGACGTATACGTCCTGAAGTGAAAATGTATAACGAAACTGAATAAAAACTAATGTATAAACTTCTCCTGTACCATCAGCTTGTTGGCAACCTTTCAAGCATGCAACACGCTGAACAGAATGGTCAGTCCCAAAATCAAGAAGTTCAGCATATGATAGTGCTAACTGCGACTGTGAGTGCACCGTGCACGACAAGGCAAAGGTTATCAGTTCATCGAACAAGAATTTATTGATAATGCGTGTTAATTTTTCCAAAAGATGATCACGCACCAAGAGATATCTGGATCAGCTACTATTCACCATGTTAAAATCCAGCCTTCGTGGATTAATAAAGGGCATGCACATAGTGCATTCATTGAAGGTACTCGCAAAAAAAGTATAACAATTATGGCAAGTGCTATACATCTAGTGGCACAGGTTTCCCCCTTGTGAAATCCTTCCTTTCGGTGTTTGAGGGCCCATCATCCAGAGCTGGGTTCGGTCGGTGTTGGTTTGTTCCAGACTTCTTCTTCAAATAGACCTCTAACAAGACACAATTTCTGGAGTTGGCCTTGTATGCAATGTTAATGACATCCCCAACGATTGGAATCAGACCTATGACAAAGTCGAATGTCGTATTACCAATCATCTGAGCCTCAATATACTTCGGGAGCCCTCCATCAATCTCTCTAGCCTTCCTCACCAAGCATAGGGCTAGGTATGCTGAAATGCAATCACCAATCCAAGGGAGTATTCCGATGAGCCCAGCCCATCCCACCTGCAAGCCACAGCAACACTCAAAAGCCAGGTCCAATTGGTATGCTCTTCTTCTCACTGATGTGAGAACTTTCGCATCGTTCTTCGATAGACCTGGAGGTAATGCCTTCTTTCTCTTAGCTCCTTCGCGCTGGAAGCGGCCAAGCTCATCATTGGGGATCTGTGTTCGTCAGTAGTGATCAAGTCAAATCCATTAGTAAACACACAGTCTCACGATACGGATCTTCGCCTCCAGCAATTTTGACCTCTCCGACTGTCTGTGGAACGTTAGTACCTGTTTAACGGGCGTTGATCTCTGTAAACAAGCACACTTTGCGGAACAGCCACTTGTAAATTAAGCTCATTGGCGCAGATTCCCTTCCGGTACCAGACAATGCCGTGCTTATGCCCAAGCACACTTCCAGTAACAAAGAAGCAAGTACTGTTCCACTTTTTTGGAAAGCTTCCCCCCGAACCTTGATATAGTTGCCATGGAAACATCTCAAGAGCGGATCATTCTCACATTTACCCCGTAGACAATTTTTCATGCGTAATTGTATGTCCGCCCACGAAAAGTTTTCTGGGTTTCGGTGCACGAGAGAGAAAAGACTGAAGGACCACAGGCGAATCAGCACAGGAAAGTAGACCCACAAGCACCAGAATCGCCATGGCCCCACCTGTGATTCGTCCAGACAACGTTCTGAAGGTATGTTTCTCCTGATATATTGTGTGTGGCTCTGCAGTCCGCGCTGCTTCACTCC
This sequence comes from Williopsis sargentensis, assembly GCA_020995425.1. Classification (NCBI taxonomy): domain Eukaryota; kingdom Fungi; phylum Ascomycota; class Saccharomycetes; order Phaffomycetales; family Wickerhamomycetaceae; genus Williopsis; species Williopsis sargentensis. Next base: position 731,426 of record CP083466.1, on the reverse strand, counting down.
TTACACAGAAACAATCCTCGCATGACATGCTAACAGTTACCATCACAGAGAGCTGAGGAGCTCATTGCCGTTGGCAAGTCCGATGCTGCCCTCCAGATCATTCACGAGTTCTTGGTCTCTAAGAGAACGCGTTCCGTCGCACCAACATCCCTTGAGCCAATCGCTTTGCTCTTTGTCCAACTTGCCGTTGAGCTCAGAAAGGGTTTCACTTTGAAGGATGGCTTACACCAGTTCAAGAAGAACGTCCAGATAGCCGACAACGGTTTGCCTGTTGTTGAGAACGTCTGTCGCAGATTGATCGAGCTTGCTGAGAAGAAGTTGGACTCTGCTCAGGCCGAGGCTGACGAGAGAGACAACAGCGTCGAGGACGACTTTGAATCTGAATCCCCAGAGGACATTTTGCTCTCAGCTGTCTCCAACGACCAGTCCAAGGACCGTGCTGACAGAGAACATGTTGCTCCATGGTTGCGTTTTCTGTGGGAGAACTACCGTTTGGTTTTGGAGCTCTTGAGAAACAATGCCCGTTTGGAAGTCACATACTCCGCCATTGTTCAAAAGGCTTACAAGTACTGCTTGAAGAATGACAGAAAGAATGAGTTCAAGAGATTGTCTGAGATGCTCCGTACCCACATCCAGACTGCTTCCCAGAAGGGTGGTTTTAAGCAGGCCAACGCTATTGACATGCAAGACCCAGAGACTTTGCAACGTTATATGGACTTGCGTTTCAACCAGTTGAACGTTTCGGTTCAGTTGGAGTTGTGGCAAGAGGCTTACAGATCCATTGAAGATATTCATGGTTTGATCAACACTTCTAAGCGTCCAGTTAAGCCACACATGATGGTTTCTTACTACGAGAACTTGGCTAAGATTTTCCTTGTCTCTGACAACGGTCTTTTGCACGCGGCCGCATGGAACAAGTACTTCAACTTGTATTCCACCTCCCCATTAGCTTCTGAGGAGTCATTGACTCGTTATGCATCCCTTTTCATGTTGTCCTCTCTTTCCATCCCACAGGAATCTTTTAACCCAGATTTCAACGAGTTGTACGGTCAATCCTCCACTCAGCGTTTGGGCAACTTGTTGAACTTGGCCAAGATCCCAAAGAGAGAAGAGCTGATCTCTGCCGCCTTGCACAAGAACGTCTACGACTTTGTTGACCCAACTGTTAAAAAGTTATATCAATTGTTGGAGGCTGATTTCCACCCATTGTCCATCCGTGAAGACTTGAATGAGATCACCGCTTCTATTGAGGCTAACCCACTCTTTACCGCTTACATCAAGCCATTGACCAAGGTTATCATGACCCGTTTGTTTGAGCAAGTGTCCCAGGCTTACGAATCTGTCAAGTTGGACTTCTTGATTCAACTGGCTACTTTCCAGGGTAAATTCCAACTGTCAGAGTTGGAGATTGAGAACTTCCTCCTTAATGCTGGTAGAGACGGCCACCTCTCCTTCTATATTGATCACGATGCCGAGGTTGTCACTTTCCGTTCCGACCCATTCGATGAGATTTCTGAGCAACGTTCCGCTTTGCAGACTTCTCCAGCCGATTTGATTCAATCCCAGTTGTCCAACTTGGCCAAGACCTTGTACTCTTCTGTCCAATACACTGACTCATCCTATGGTGAGAAGCGGAAGGCTCTCCGTGATCGTTTGATTGCTTCTGCCACGGCTGCTCTCGTTAAGGAGCGTGAGGAGATTGAGAGATCCCGTGAATTGCTCGAACACCGTAGAGCTCAAGAGGAGAAGGACAAAAAGGAGCGTTTGGAGGAGCTCAACAAGGCTAGAATCCTTAAGGCTGAAGAGGACAAAATTGCTGAGGCTAAGCGTCAAGAGGACGAGAAGAAGCGTCGTATGGAGGAGAGAATCAAACGTGAACAAGATGCGGTTGAGCTTGAGAACAAGCGTAAGCTTGTTGAAAAGATCAAATCTCAGGGTACTGTTAAGCTCGAGATTGACAACTTGAAGGAGGTTTCTATGGATGAGCTGCGTGATATCCAACTGAAGCAGTTGGAGAAGGACAAGAGTGACTTGGAATCCCATGTCAAGTCATTGTTCAAGAAGCTTGACCACAGTGAGAGAGCTTACAGAAAGGCCGAACTCCCATTGTTGGAGAAGGATGCTTCTGCTCAGACTGACAAGGACTTGAAGATCTACGAGGATTTCAAGGCCAAGAAGATCACCGCTGCTAAGAAGGAGCATGAGGAGGCTATCCAATTGCGTGACAGATTGCAAAAGATCCTTCCAGAGTATCAAACCTTCAGAGACGAAGTTGATTCTCAGGCTTCTGCTAAGCGTGAGGCTTTGATTAAGGAGCAATCCGCCAAGTTGGCCGCTGCTAAGAAGGCTCGTATCGAGCAGGTCCGCCAGGAGCGTTACGAGAGAGCCGTTGCCGAATACAAGGCTGCTAAGCAGAGAGCCATTGATGAGGCTGAGAGAGCTAAGAAGGCTGCTGAGGCTGCTGAGGCTGCTGAGAAGAAGCGCGCTGAGTTGCAGAGACTCGACGAGATTGCTATCCAGCAGAGAAGAGTCGAGGAGGAAGCAGCTGCCCGTGCCAACGGCGGTGGTGCTTACAGACCGCCAGGTGCTAGAGGTTACAGACCACCAGGTGCTAGAGGTGATGATGCTCCACCAGCTCGAGACATCCCACCGAGAGAGATTCCACAGGCTGCTCCGCCAGCTAGAAACATCCCACCAAGAGAGATCCCACAGGCCGCTCCAGCCCCAGCTGAGGGCCGTAAGTTGACGTATGCTGAGAAGTTGAGACTGAAGAGAGAGGGAAGAATCTGAATGGACGGAGTAACTATATAAAGATCTTCAGCCATCAAGAATCAAGATATTTCCGTGAATAGTGAGTGCATTTCCTTCTGTATCTGTATGCATGTGGTAAAATTACAGGCGGGGCCTGGGCCCTGAGCGCTGGGCTTTTTCGAAAAGAAAACAAGCGCGCGTGAGGGCTAGAAACGAACGTCAACAAATTCTGTCCAGCGTGAAACCAAACCAGCATTCGGAAGCGTACACTTGATTCATATAGGCCGAATGTCCACTTTCTTTGACGAACAGAAGAGATCCTTCAGCGACGTGCCGGTCACCGACGGCAGGATCTCCACATTGGAGTTCCTTGAGGCCTCTGAGGCTCTGATCAAGTTGTTTGGTGTGTATTTTTGTCCCGAATGCCAACAAGGTTGATGTACTAACGCCACGACAGACCTTCTTGGTTCTTCTGCATTCACCGTTGTCCAGAACGACTTGCAGGGCAACGTTCATAAGATCCGTGCCCGTCTTTTGGCCACTCCAGACAAGTCTGCCACGTTGCAGGACATGGTGTTGAACGAGAAGTCTGAAAAGGCCACCAAGGCCACACAGGCTTTGTTGTGGCTGTCCCGTGGTTTGCAGTTCACTGCACAGGCTATGAGAGAAACAGTGGACAGTCCAGACAAGGAGCTCGTCAAGACTTTCACTGACGCCTACGGTAAGACATTGTCCAAGTATCATTCTTTTGTTGTTAAGCCAATCTTTAAGCTCGCCATGAAGGCCTGTCCATACAGAAAGGACTTCTTCGAGAGATTGGGTCAGGACCAGGATAAGGTCCTTGCTCAGTTGAAAGAGTGGTTGACCGCCCTTGAGGAGATTGTCGAAATCATCTTTGACTTCTACGAGAGTGGTAACTACGGTAAAGGTTTGTAATACGGGCCTGCATAATAGATCCATTGAGTAAAGCATACAGTGTAGAGTCTAAAGATCAATGGATAACACAACATCACAGTATATTATAGGGGGTAAAAAAGAAGAGGTGATAGGATCAACAAGTAAGAAATAAAAGAGACAAGGTTGGAAGGAACTCCCATTCGGTAGAAAATCATGCTGTAATGTTTTGTTTCAGTTTTATAAGCTTGACAACGTCGGATGTAAGCACATTTACAAAAGGGCCAACAACAAACCAGCAATACCGGTCAACAAACCAGCACTGACAGTAACGACACCGGCAGCACCCCTAGAAGAAGAGGATGCCCTAGTGGAGGAAGCAGTGGCGGAAGCAGATGTCTCGCTGCTGCCAGAAGCAGTGGAAGAAGCAGAGAGAGCAATAGAAGTTGAGGAAGAAGCACCCTTACAGACGTAAGAGTTACCCTGGATGGCACCCTTCTTATTCAAACTGTTGAAACTGCTGCAGTCCAAGTCACCACTGGACTCAATGTCAACACCACCAGACACTCTGGTCAAGGATGGCAAGGAGGCGTTGGTGAAGTTACCCTGGAAGATGATGGCACCACCAACAGACTGCAAGTCCTCGAAACCGGAAATAGTGTCCAAGGCAGAGTTGTTGGAGATAAGGAAACCACCACCAATCTTGGTCAAGTTTTTGAGCTCAATGGTCTCCAACTCATCGTTGGAAACGAAAGTCAAAGAGCCACCAATGGTAGTCAACTCAGTGAGATCGATGTCAGTGACAGAGTTGTTGATGAAACCCAAGGAAGCGTTAACACTGGACAACTTGGACATGGAGATTGCTGCAACGTCACGGAAGGTGATGTTGTTAGCCCACTCCAATTCGTTGAAGCTGACCTCGACGGCCTCAGAGTTGTAAGAAACCTCCAAGGCAACCTTGACATTCTGCAATTGAGAGTCAATGGAAGCCAAGTTCTTGTTGTTGTTGACGTTGAAGGTGTCCAAAGAAGTAACATCGAAACCATCCAAGGTCTCCAAGGAAGTGTCAGAGATGTACAAGGTGTTGATCTTGGTGACACCAGCATTCAAGTTGATGCTGGACAAAGCTGGCAACGTGACAAAGTTGATGGAACCAACAGTGGTCAAGGATGGCAAGTTCAAAGTGGACAGGATGGTCAAGGAGTTCAAGTTCAAAGTGTCAGTGACGGTGTTCAAGGAACCGGCAGAGAAGAAGCTCAAAGAGGTGGCGTTCTGGATGATCAAGGAACCATAGATGGCCTCGATGTTGTCCATGGCAGCGGTACCCAAGCTACCCTCGATGGTCAAGTCACCTTGGATGGCGGTACAAGCATTGTACTTGTCCAAGTCGGACTGAGCGGTGGCAGTAGCGGAAGTGAAAGAACAACCGGATGCGATGGAAAGGGTGGCACTGGCAGATGCAGCAGATGCACTGCTGGAAGCTATGAGAAGACTGTTAGTATTTCAGGGTCCCTTTGTTTTGTTCTCGTGATGTTTTGGTGAGCCTTTCGGGAGAAATAGTTTTTTTTCTCCGAGGGGGGGGGGTAAAAATAGAACCCCGGTTGATGCAATGACCGGTTTGATCTGGCTGTCAAGAATAGATATTGTAGAGTGGAGTGGTCTGGTGTTGGTTGTTGACTGGGCCGGTGCGCAGTATTCGTCATGTTCATCATGCCCATGCAAATCCCACCGGGTCGGAGAAACATTAGCTTTCTTTTCAATTGAGAATCCCGAGATGGGTCAAACAATGGGCCATAAGGCTTCAACATGATAGAACACTGCGCAACCAGACAGAGCATGACTCGAGCATCAGTCAACATTGTACGTACACTTCTCACACATATACTCAATTTGCCAATAAGTGCACCTGATCAGGCAACACGGCCTGGTTAAATGGAGCAAAGGCACCACCACAACACGACACGAAGAACGGTAAGTAATACTCACAGGCAGCGAAGGCGACAGAGGCCAAAGCACTGGTCAAAGCGAATGTGGAGAATTGCATTTTATTCAAGAGAGGTCTCGTTTGTGCAGTTGAACAACAAGGAGAAGCACTGAAAGAGTTGGAAAGGGAGGAAGGAAAGGGGGATTTTAAAAACTTGACGGCGGTAGGCGATCGGACGTGGATGCAAAAAAAATTGCGAAACTCAAACTGCAGCAGCTTCCGTTTTGGGCCAGAAATGGCGTGTTGACAATTTGCTAAATCTGGAAAGTGCAGGTCTTGCGGTCTTGGGCCTTGGCTCTTTTGACAGAAACCGCCCTAAGTGCGTTCATTGTTCTGTGCTGAGTCTACTACGGGTGTGCAACGCGCCGTGAGAAGTGAGCACACATCGATCCAAACCCTTAAATCCGCAAGTGGCAAGCAAACAGCCCATTTGGGCCGTTTGTTTGCGTTTCCGGCTGAAGCGCTTCCCCAGTGTTGACCAATCGCCATGGGAACAACAACCGAGTGTCCCGCCCGTATTGTAGACCTGTAGTATTCTCAATGTAGATCAAGAATCTGCTACGCATCATGTCTATAAGTATATACTTGGTAGCTGGATTGCAATCTATGGGTGTGGACAAGCCTTGGACCCTAGGAGTAAGCGTAAGGCGCGCTTCGCCTATTGAGACCTGTGCTCCAGTCTCCAGATGATTGACCTCGATGGCACGGCTCTGCCGTGCATGGAGTTGTCCAATCTCTCAAACAATGAGTTAAGTTCTAACAATGGTGGCAAGGTTAAAGGCATTGGTCATCGGGCGAAAGGCGGTCCTCTGGTTCTTGTTTTCATTCCAATCGGTTCTTTGGACTTTGGTCCATTCAGAAAGAGACCCTTTCGTGAGCAAACAAACGACTAATCACAAGAACCTCACACCGCGAGCAATCGAGCTACACCCTCGCAATATCCGTGTTGTGTCGGGGACAGTGGATCTATTGAGCCTCTCAGGAAATGAGCATCCAGAGCAAGTATCAGTTATCACTGTTTCACCAAATGCTCATGTGTCTTTTTGAATTAGCCTTTTCCAGAGTATGTACTGCCGACAGTAAGTTTTTTCGCCAAATTGCGCTGAGTACCGTTTTTCGATATTTCGCACATTCTCGTGCGTTTGGATTGTCCGTATTTGGCAGCCTCATGCCTTTAAGGAGCTTCTCCCAATTGCCTCATTGGGTAAATTATATGATCTCTTCGAAGGCATTGTTTCTTTTGTCAGTAGGAGGGTCATATTTTAATGTTGTGTTTTAACTATCTTATAAGCATACGTATAGAGTACTGTGTACACTCATTTCGTATACCCGTCCTCTCTGTTCCACCTTAACTGCCTCTGGTTACTGCATGGCTTCTCTGAGTGTGATTCTGGAATCTGTGAGGCACCCGAGACACACCAATGGCATGCCATCCATAGCGTACAATCTGAATAGCCGTGAAAAGCTACATCAAGTGTTATCGCTGCATTTTTGCTGCTGCGTCACATCCGTCTCCACTGGTACTCTTGTACATATATAATCCGGTGCTGATGGAACGCTACGGTGGTTGAAATTTTGACGTCACCTCAAATTAGCCAGCAGCTTCTGCTGAAGCAACAAATACACACCAATAGTTGGCGCCAACAAAATAAGTATATACCAAGACTTCTAGATACTCGAGTCTCTTATATCAATATCAGTGGAAGACGTATTAAAACGGGTCCCCTTTAAAACAATTCGATGATTTCAACTATTTTGATCAGCTGGGTTTTCCTCTCGCAATATTTCTCGTTAGTCAAAAGTTGTCATATTGAAAAAATACAATTTAACTAGAATAACGAGAAAGCACGTATGTACATTACAACCTGGTCCATTGTTGATCATATTCATCGAATTAATTGGTCAACTATTCCCCGAGAGGTTTTGCTTTTGAAACTATCAATATTTCTGGCCATCAAATTGTCAATAGCACCTGGGACTTGTCATGGATGCCCCCACAAGTGTGTGCACCCTATATTATCTTGACCAGCCTACAGACCTGCATTTGAAATTATCTGATATAAAGTAAACAGCTTGCTATACAATGTAGGGCCTAGACTTGTGTTATCAGCTAGATCAGATGTTAATGATCTTCACCAGGTATTGGGCTTATATAATTACTTGTTCCTGGTCATGTCGACATTAATGCAAGACGTGTATCTGCGATGTTCGCGGTGTCCTGAGAAGGGACGTATGCATGTTTGAAATCTGGAAGTGAAAAAGTATGTGCAGGACAAGTTTCCGTTCCTGTGTTGACCCGGCCCTTCAAAGTGTCAGCAGTCAGAGTATGTATGAATTCTGGACCCCAACCCAAAATCAAAGTCATAAGTCCACTTGAGAATTGAACATTGACATTATACATGAATTGCTAGTCATCTGTGCCTTTAGTGATATATTTGAATCTTTCCCATTCTGCTTTCCTCAATGCTTTGAACGTCTCATTCCATTCTTTACCAAACTCTTTCGATTGTGTCGTCTCTTCAATCTTGTGAAATTTGAAGTAATACTTTTCATTCCTCTTCTTCAATTTCTTTCTCTCTTGTGGTTTTATAGACCTCCATTCTACGCCATTTAGCTCTTGAACGTCCTTATTGCGTACACAGTCAGGATTCAATCCTAAATGCAGCAGCTTCGAAGTTATTTTTTGACAAGAGAGTGCCATTATCACACTTTTGCAGCGGATACTGCTCTGTGTATCACTGATGAGAGAACGGGGTTGAGCAGAAATGTAATCATCATCACTGGATAGGGGTTGGACAGGCCCCTTCTTGGATCGTGAGTGATGAAGCTGTGGTGTCTCGTCATGAGAGAGTCTGTCATCAGCAGTACTTATAGGGAACTCTTGTTGAGCATGATTCTCTGCGCCCTTTGGTGTGGTCTCAGCAGTCTCTGTTTTCATGAACCCTCAGCCCGTGTAGTGTTCGTTAGCCAGAGTGCCACTCTGTCAGTATGTGTGGATATGTGTGACGGCTAACGTAAAGGTAGCCAGTAGGTGGATTGTGAGCGTGCTTGCGTTATATGGGATAAAAAGTTGTTAGTGCGCACTTACTAAAATCAGCTCTCCCTCAATATGATACCCGGAACGAATTCGAAGGGAGCACTGCAGCACTGAGCATTTTGCAAGAAAATTGATTACACAAGAGGAGCTCTTAAGACTAACTACAGCATTCGTAAATGTTGGTACATGGCTTTTGAACATGTGGTCGATTCGGTGACTTCGACTGTGGACGATGAAATCAAGAGCAAGGGGCTCCACGCGCTTAAGATGAAGACAAAAACCCTTACGGAGGCCAAAAAGTGAGGGCTTCTACAGTTGAATGTCAAGGAAGACAGCTAATGCCTGATTTGCCTACAAGTTGCCTGTGATGGTTGTTACTTTGAGGGAGGGGTTTGATAGATCATGGCACTGCTGATTAAGTGGTCCTCAGCCTACAAGTCCTCGAGGTGCTGCTGCTCCTCCGTCAAGAGATCGGCGTAGTCCCCCAAACTTATCCTCCCACTCATCCCTTAGCCAACCAACCCTCTCCCGTTGAGTCCTCGTTGATCATCTCAAAGTGAGTGTGTATAGTTACTGCGTGCTGTTCTTTGTGGTCCACAATCCTCATTCCAGATACTGATCTCTCGCCATGTCCTTTAGCACGCCATAGGTAGCAGTTGTTCAGAACTCATTAGTGCAATTCTTGACGATTTCACCTACTAACTGCTGTCCCATCCCCAAGCGCTGCATTGATCGGCAGGAGAGAAGAACTGTAATTTCTGACATTGACAAGTATACTGTCCTGGTATGGGTCTTATACTGTCTTGGTATGGGTCTTATTAATCATGATTCATGTGCAGGAGTTGAGAGAGATATACTACTCGTTGCTTGAAGGTCCAAGCTTATGTATAAAGCTGTTGCTACTTCAAGGCTGACCCATCTCTCCGTACCACGGTCTACCACGATCCTGTGCTGAGGCAAAGTTAACAGCACTGAATGACTTTGTGTCCGGTCACAATCCGTTGCGATCTAAAGATGCCTGGGTTTTCAACCTGTAGACACGGATATCTCTTTCTATAGTTCATAGAGCCACATGTTATGTTCTGCTCGATGTGGGTGCTTGCACCACAGTCAGAACATCAATCCAGAATCCAAGTCGTCATATGGAGACCACTCACGACTCAGGACTAGCCGTTCAAGGTCGAAGCTTCTGAGCCGTCAATAAAGTCCAGTATAATATCTGTAGAGTGCCTGCATGATCATGTGATCTTCGAAGAATAATATTCCCAGCCTTCATGAATCATGCATGATTCATGGGTGATTTATGGCTGGGCTGCGTTAGCTATCAATTATTAGCTGGGCCGGCCACGTGTGCATACTTGTCAGATCCCAATTGAGAGTGACCTCAGCACGCAGCTTATAGCAGATAGTGCAAACATTCAGGAGTAAATGACTTAGTACTTCGTGAGCCTGAAGGTCACTTTTATACTCGCTGGGGTTTACTTGATCCTCGTTGCAGGTTCAGGCACAACGCTGTCAGATTCCAGATCTTCCCGGTTTATCATTTGTACCTTAAGTTATTAGACTCGTCAATCTCTGCAGTGAAAGGTACAGTTTTGGAACAAAAATGTTATGCATGTATATGCAATTCTTTAGAGACAGCGTATGCATAGTGCCGCTTTGCCATGGCAACCAGTGATCCTAGAATCACAGGGCGAATTCCAACAGGGTTGGGAATTTGAGACGTCTGAGGCTTTTGGGTCTGCAACTGATGATATTATGCCATGAATAGCACAGCATGTCTAGAGCAGCTAACAAGTATATGAGACCGGCTGATTAATCTCATAAGCTGGCGTGAGATACAGTACAGGTTAAGCCCGGAATGAGGGCAACCCGAATCTGGATTATGTTATATGCAGGACAGGAGTGTGAAAAGGCCAATGGCAGCCGAGCTCGGGCGCACAGGAAGTCCACCTAGACGAACTTAATGAACGCCTGATGCTACCGAGAGTTGAACATGAGAGTTTTTTTGTAGTTGTTCTAGGTTAGCCAAGTTGAAACTTGAGACGCCTGATTAGAGAGATATTGTAAATTGCCTTGAAAGTTGAGACTTTGTTGATGGCCTGCAACCTCACCATTGAACTGCTCAGCCCTTGACATGAAAAGTTGACAACTGAGAGATCTTCGTAATGGCCGACAGATCTTCAGTCAACTGGTCAGTGGGCACAGACATGTCATTTGATCGTGTATAATGTGATCATAAGCGCAACATCACTTTAGCACATGTTAGTAGCATAGGTACTGTAGAAACGGGTATCATTTGCATTTTGTTATGGAACTTCGCAGTCGCTGCTCCCAGGATCAACATAATGTTCTGACCCCCTTGATATTCTAGTAAACTGGACAGTAATATCTGAGTGCCACTACTGCCGGGCATACCTCTAAGCCAGGAGCATCTGGTGGGCGCACCCTGCAGCATAGATATTATATACACCTGCTGTCAGATGTACTATATCCTATCCAGTAAGACTGCATAAATGTAGGACCGCTATTGCTTTTACAATCACGGATTATGGATGATCACGAGATCAGGTGCAGACCCCGACGTGCATCGACTTACGATCGCGACCAATGATTAGCCAAGGTATATGACGGCGATATTGCGGGATGACGTTATAGGGCCAACTGGCAACAGAAGCAGGCGCATTATAACTGCTGCATTGAGCAAAGTCTAGAAATGTCGGGGGGTATCAGTCCAGTTCAGGTTGGCAGATTGTACATAGATAATATGGGAAATGCGCATTAGTCGTGTGCCAGCTTTGCTGGGCGTGGCTGAGCTGTGCGGTCGTGCGTCTGGCGTAATATTTCTGCATGGATGATGGAACTAATATGACTTATAACTTATGAGACGGTTTTCATAATCATGACTAGATCATGTATTCTCCCTTCAATTTGGAGTTGACTGTTAGCTCACACCAGTGACCAATCATAGTGGCCAACTCCATGATATGCCCCAATTCATACTTTAACCGAAGTGCTTGCTGATAAGAACTTGGTGGGAAATTATCCCAAAACGGAAATGGCCATACTAAGTTTGGTCCACGCAGATTCTGCTGCCAGACGAGGAATTTCCGGTGCGACCTCAAACAGGATAGTGTTGCAGCGAAGGTTTTCACTGGTCAGTCTTCAGATGTATAGGCGCTGACGGTGTGTCATGACAGTGTTGTTGTTTAATGTCAGCTATGTTCAACACCACGAAGGAGCCTCGGAGTGCTGGTTGTGTGGTAACAGGAATAGCAACAGACAGGGGTGCCTTACGGTACGAGAAACAGTGCTGTGCCCATGTTCAATTGCTTCGTCTTGCACTTTTGTCTTAGAGACCCTTCTCCATCAAGAGCACCGGCTCAAAACTACAACTAAGCCTTACAGGTAAGAGTTTCGAGAAGTTAAGACAACGGCCAGCCGACATGTTCATCCCAATACCTTTCATCTTTGGCATCAAAGACTTTGACACCCCAATGCCGGAGTACCCCAACGCATTGCAATGCCCAAACTGCCACAATAACTCCGTTGAGCCAGTGAAACGCAAGGAGTTCATCTCATTCTTCTTCATCCCAGTAATACCACTGTACTGGGGCAAGCAACTGAAGTGCAGAATCTGTACATGGCGTCAGGACTTGAAAAAGGAAGATTTTGAGAAGTATGACATCAGACCGATGAAGCGATAGGTGTGAATAGTGGTTTGAATTATCTGATGCTCATCATATATAAGTTCCACACACAATATATTATAAGAATGACACGGGATTTTTGGACCATGCGAAGTGAAGGCAGAAGCATAGCCTCCCCCCTGAATTGATGATGATCATTTCACCACGAATGAATGACATGATAATACAACCGCCACATAGGAGGAACACTCAGATCAGGTCTGTAGTATCTTGGATTTGCAGATGGATAATATTTACAAGAGTCGAAGCTGTTGTACACAATGAAACTCGATTCTTGGACCTATCGATGCTGATGTGTTGGATGCACCTAAGCCTTACCAGCAGTATCAATAGTACTAATGGGTTTCACCACCAGAGACCAGTCTGAGAATATATCTAGAGGTGAGTACCATTGTAGACACAAAGTGTTATGACGTTGGACAAATCTCTCAGTCCCTAGATTCGCTTCCTCATGTTTCACCAACGCGGGAATATATAATGCTTGTACGTCTATCTCAATTGGTTCCAACATGAACAAAAACAGACTACAGCTGTAGTATAACTGCATTTCAACGCGGCAAGAATCTTAATGATACAGAAGTCTGCAGACTACGTGAAACGTGTGACTCAGATTGTCGACAGCTGCTACAAGTCCAATATCAATAATCTTTGGCTAGTTCATGCTAGCTCATGTGCCCACTGCCTTGGCAGTGTGCTATTGATTCGGGTTATAGAACACGTCCTTTTCCAGTGACTGTCCTGCATGCCGTCACAGCATCAATAAATATAATAAATTTCTCGAGAGTCTGCTACATCAAGCATCTGGCACCAATGCGAATTGGTTATACCGTTACTGTGTGACGGTGGTAGTCCTTTGTCCAATGACGTGATCTACTTTGTTGCAGCAGTATTGTTCACAATCGTAAAAATACCCAGGGAAATTACAATGGCTGATCCTATTGTTCCTGTTACATAAGGAGGCGCGACGTCACGAGTACATATCTCGCCTTCTTCGCATCACTTGTGTCTCTTATTTTCTCTAATTTTCGAACGCACCTCGTGATGTTTTTCACCTTGAAGTTCGGACTGTCCATATCTAACGTAGTAGGAAAATACTGGATAGTCCCAATAGACCGGCAATTGCTCACATTCAAGCAGATTCATCGCTTTAGGCTGGCTGTCACCGCAAAGCCTCCCAGATGTCGCGATCCCCTTCTTATCTTGTAGACACCATCGCCGGTGGTCCTGGACCCCGAGTCTGGACTCCCATTTTCGGCGAGTCGTCTAGTAGGCAGTCACTGCGAGCTGCAGGCGAACTGCAAGTGTGCTGTAGAATGCTGCGGAAGAACGCGAAGCCAGCTCGTGAGCTCGACCACTTCTCCTAACCACACGTGCAGAGGCGGGGTCTCTGGGCTGCGGATGCTCCCTGGTGCATGGTGCAGTCATGCCGTGCACAGTGTCAGCCTGTGTTTTCTGCGCTGACGTACACCACGTCTCAGGATGATTGTGGGTCGCTTTGATATGTCAAAATTTTGCGTATGCGAGCCTATGCAGGATTTCTTCTCACATTTGGGAGATTGGAGGGGGGGGCAGGGGGGAATATTTATGTTATTCCACTCGTCTTTATCTAAACCGTATATAAGGGGGTTGGGCCTCATCAGCTTGCGTTCTTTTACCACCACTGAACAAGCTTAGAGGAACCTTGGCAACGCTCTTGAACTCTCTTCACAGTGGAAACATCTAAGGAGCTTGCACATACACAAAACAACAAAGACCGGCCACAAAATCAGGAAATTGCTAACCTTGTACTAATACATTCTCGCTATATAGGCGCAAACAGTCTCCTTCGCACTACCTTGACACGCAATGCCTAACGATGATTTCTTTGGGCTGGATGACGACGCAGGCTTTGAGTCCGAAAGCTATGACTTTGGAACCGGAGGTCAACTGCTTGACGGCACCCTGGACACACAGATATTTGAGTTTCTGCCTCTAGTGGAAGGACTGGCTCACGCAAACCATATCTTCAACGGACCGACAGACCCAAGAACAGTCATTGGACCGCAGGACATTCTTGACTCCCTGGAACTGAACAGAACGGCCCCAGCATATGAGGAGGGGGAACGGGGATTTGACGAGCAAGGAGTTGGAGCTGAGTTTCGTATTGCAGATTCGAACAATTTCTTCTCACCGGCTGCCACATCAAGTAATGCTCCTCATGAACGCATGTTTCCACAAAATTCTCACCAGCAACGATTCCCGAATTATGTCCAAGGAGGTCCAAAGGATATTTCAATCTCCTCAAGCATTCAATCTACACCGCCAGCTACATTCTCACCAGATGAACAAAATCTGAATGGCTACGCCGGCGTGTTCAGAAATGGACATGGAGATGTATCATTAGGCTACAATATTGTTGAAGATGGAGCATTCAGCTTGGATATCAATCACAACCACCAGTCTGGACCTATAACTGGCGCCTCTGATGCTTACGAGACATTACTGGATTCCTATTCCAATGCTCACATGAGTCATAGGGTCGCCGACGCTTGTAACCAACAGCTGTCTCAGCAACATTTTGGAGCTTCTAGTTTGAATGAACTGCAAAAACTTCAAAGTTCTCATCAAATCAAACATCAACTGAAGCAATCAGAACAACAAAACACGGAAGAAGAGGAACAACAACAGCAATCATATTTCCAGTCGCAGAGAGATCATCCTGGGCAGATTACCTCGTTGTCAACCCCTGGTGGATCACCTTCTCACTTCCTGTCTCAGTCCGAATCTCAAGTTGATCAACAATCACAGTCTTCACGTCCATCATCGTCGAAGTCCAGATCTTCTTTGGATTCCCGTCTTTCATTGAAAAGACTAGGACAGGTTCTTGGATCTGCCTCGATTGAAGAGACTGCCGAGATGGAAAGAAACATTTTAGAAGTGTTTGAACACGTTATTGGGTTCCCATTGGGCCATCGTACATGGATTCGTGATACGACTGAGCAGTACCGTAACCAAACGTTGGAGGAGCTCCTCAGCCACATCCGTCCTCTTTACCCAAGGTTGACGAGGGATCATTTGGAGACTGTTGTTAAGAGAGCTACATATTCCGTCATGCAAGGCCGTTTGCGGAAAGAGAGAAGAGCTGCAGCAAAGCAAGCAAGGAAACTTGCGAGTGCCGAGGCTAGAAATGCGAATGGCCGAACACCTGGCTCAAATGATGATCATGATGAATTCAAGGCCCTATGAGTTTCACACTTGTGTTGTTTCATGATGAAATGGGTCTTCACTATACAGCCTTGCTAGATGTTTATATCCTGGCGATATAGGGGCATGCTAAAGAGCTAAAATAAGCACAGCTGCACACATGATCAGCAACAATTTCAATTCTGTCTTACTACCCCATATGTTTCAATTCTACTTCCACAGTCTCACAAGTACCACCACCACCAGACCTTACCCATGTCACCAGTTTACACTCGACTGACCATTAATCCTAACTGATCTTGCTGTTGACGTACATATACATTTTTTTTTGATTCTGACTCCTTTACTGTGTTTGTAGCGGCGTGGGCGGTAGCCTCTTGCAGTGACAGTCACATCTGTGTGCCGTATAGCCCCAATTAGCTCCCGTGTCTTAAAACACCGTTCACTGTGTCACGTGTGTTTATAACTCTGGACGACAATGCCGCAATGGGCAGAAATCGAGATTTTGAAGAGTTATCCGCGACTATTTCCTCTTTCGGACGTTTTTGTGGCAGAAGGATGTACGTGTGTGGGGGGCACCGGACAAACGTCATTTTTGAAGGGGGCAAAGATCAGCAATTTATCGTGTCATTTCGATATTGTTTTATCGTGTTCTTCTGTTTTGTTTAGAACTCAGATAGCACTCAAGGGAGATAAAGGCATAGAGCAATATGGGGAACAACGCCAGCACCGTCCCACGCAGACGGTCCATACACAGAGAGACATACCGTGAGTTGTGCTTGTGATTGTGACAAGGAGACGTTCTAACACACACCAACAGACAAGCCGCAGACCACACACAAGGAGTACACGGGAATCGTCCCCACTGGGATTAAGAGCCGTGCTGTTACTGAGGTTGAGGCGCGGGACGTTGAGATTGCCCCAGGTAGCGGCGGTGCCGTTAACGATGCGAGAAGCACAACCGTGGTTTCCATGTCCAATAGTGGTACGACGACTCCAGCAACTCCAAGACCAACGGTGGTCACTCCGAGCATCTTGACCGATGAATTCATCAGTGGTGACTACTTCAGCAGACATGATGAGCAGGTTGTCTCATCAGAGGTTGTGTACGATGAGGATGAGGATGGGTATGGCATTGATGAAGATTTGGCTGATCCTAGTGTGGATGATGAGATCACACGCCGTCAGGTTAAGTTGAAGTACGTTGATGGTAGTCGAAACATGGTATTGAGCGACCAGGTGTACGTTGTTGGGTCATTTGACCAATGGGCAAAGAAGGTTGCGCTATCTCCTGATTTTGACGTGTCTGGCAAGTTGCTCTTTAAAGCCGTCTTGGAACTACCAATGGGAATATACAGGGTCAAGTTTCTGGTGAATGGTCAAGCGAGACATACCGATGCACTTCCGACGGCTACTGATAAGTCTGGTAACATTGTGAACTGGTTTGAAGTTGGAGCCAAGGATGTTGATGCGGAGTTGGAAGCTGGTGAGATTGAAAGACATCAGATCATCAATCATATCCGGAGGTCCACGCCGTCGATAATGAAGAATCCGCAGGGGAACCAGAGTGGATCGACGTTGGCGGATGAGTCCCGGTTCCAGAGTGGTTATTCCACACCGGCGCAACAGGAACTCGTGGTTCCGAGTTATACGCAGGAGATTCCACAGTCGTTTCAGACATTTTCAGGGAGTACGGATGACCTCTTACCGCTGGACGAGGAGTTCATCCATAAGCATCCTATTCCGGAGCTGCCCGTGTACTTGAACAACAACTACCTGAACAAGCACTTCAGCACGCATCATACCTTGAGTTCTGACACTGCGATAGTGAGTAACAAGAGCAATGCCAGTGGTCCTCAAGCCCAGAACTCATTGATGCAAGGGTTGAATTCGCACATCATTCCACATGTCAACCTCAACCATCTTTTGACGTCCAACATCAAGAACGGGGTACTTGGAGTTGCGTGCACGATGCGGTACAGTGGTAAGTTTGTTACGCAGATTATGTATTCTCCTTCCGAGCCGGAAGGTCAGATGTGAAAAACTTCAACCATGTTTATTTACATTTTTAACAGCGAGGTCCGAGGGGAGTAAAATACTAATTTGTAATGTCTATGTGTGTTGTGCATAATGCGGTAAACAAGGGGTCAAGGAGGCTGTGTTTCTGGTGTGTATTTTGAACCTTGTAGTTTCCTGTTATTGTGGGTGTGCAGATAGATATAGACATATATAGGTATAACCCGTTTGTGGAGGGGCACGCACTACGCATTTGTGTTGTGTTCTAGTTGTACACCGAGTTCCTGTGTTACCTGACTAAAGTATTAAATTGTAACAACTTACACACATACACAAAGCAAACCCCCCACACACACACAAACACACAAACACAACAAACACGCTCAATCAGCAAATCAGCAAATCAGTCGATGGAGAAACGCTGGAAATTCTCTCGGAAGTGGCAGCCCAGAAGGCCGTTGCGCCGCGCACGCACGGGCGTTGTGCGGGGCACGCACGGACCGCTCTCTGCCCAGCGGAGTTTGCCCTCTGCGTCCGCGCTGCCTACCGCGCCTAGCACCGCCCAGTGGAAAAATGCCTCATCGCTTTATTTATAACAAACACTGGCGCCCATATTTATTATAATGTGTGCGTGTGTGTAGGGCTTGCCTCCACGACAGAGGCCCATAGGTCCAGACACACACACACACACGCAGACACACACAGACACACACACACATGCCCACCTTTGCGTACAACAATCTGCCCACGCAACAGGAGGATGCGTACTCGAGGCTATGGACGTGGTACGTGGCGCACCTGGAGTCTGGTGAGTTTGAGGGCATTGTGAGCGACACAGTGCTCAGGCGGCAGCTTGACCGGTTCATCAGTGAGCACAGCTCCAGTTATGACTCCAACGTGCTCGTGCTGCTGATGCCCACACAGGAGATCAACAGGTCCCCCAGCCTGCTCACGGGCCTGATGTCCAAGTACTATGCAGGCTCGGACGCTCAAAGGGTTTCCATCACGCCAATGGGTGCCATAGCACAGTCGCAAACCAGTGTGATACTCATCAGAAGCAATGAGGGATACACACACACTTTCAAAGAACAAGAACAACATAGTGCAGTGATCCCGGATGACATTGACGCGGATAGCATCAGCAGTGGGAACCCTGCGTTTCTTTCTTCGTTCAACGATGAAATTAGATCAAGCTGCTCGGAAGATGATCCTCAATCACCAATATCTCGGGCTTCCCTGAGCAGAGTCTCCACCATCGAGTCACCCATAGAACCAATCATCAGGGTACAAACGCAATTCTCCTCATCCCAACATTCATTCCAGGTTGGAGATTCGGAAACCGTATCCATGATGACAGAAGATACCGGGTATTCTTTACAACCATTCCCAACACGTGTGAGTGCAATGTCCGCAGTGAATCATAAACTCGTGCTACGAAGCATGTTACTCAAGGATTTACAAACTGGTGAGATGAAAACGGCAATACGGCAGATTGAGGACTCATCCATGTGCGATGAATGGTTATTATACGATGAGACTTTTACAATGACAAACTTACAACTGTGTTCATTACAAGAGATTATCGAGTCAAATGCATTGTGTTGCAAATTCCTCTTTTATGCTCTCGTTGCAGATACACCGTCTCTATACGATGACGAGGACACAGATGAAGAGATTGGTGAACACGATCTAACAGTCGTTGAATTCGATGGGGGCGTGGATGATTACTCCCAACCAATCAGATTCATAATGTCAAATACAACACAGGCAACAACTCCAATCAATCTTTCAAAGACAAACACTTTGCATACCAACCATGAATCAATACGTTCCGAGATGATGATCCACAGACCAGACTCCTTATATCCACCCGTCCTCAGATCAAAATCAACACCGGCAACTGGGATAAAGAAGATCAAGAAGAAAAAAAGTAGATCAAGGGTTAACAATGAGAAATGTCTAATTATGTGAATTTGGTTATCGCGTGTGTGTTTGCAGAGTTGCGCCATGGGAATAGAAGCGCACCGGGGGGTTATAGGTTATATAACAGGGTTTAAGATTATGGATATAATATGAATGAACCGTAGATGTCGGGTGAATTTATTAACTCTTTTGCTTATCCAAATGCTGCTCAATCATCTCAGTCCACGGCTCAACAAAGTCCAGCCCAATCGCTTCGTCGTTCTTCATGAACCAATCAACAACAGCATCGGGCAAAGGCTGAATGCTATCCTTCATCTGTTGATAACCAAAGTTGTAAAACGATCCCTCCATCGATGATGACATTGGAGATTGCTGGTGAGACACGGATTGAAATGGCTGTTGATATTGCTCTTGAATCGGAGTTTGTTGATTCTGTGAGTTCAAACTGGGTGTATCCATCCGTGTTTGCGGTGGACCCATTGAACCTTGCATCTCAACTACCTCTTCATCACTGGACCCACTATCCAATGGCGTGACATTAGGAGGATTCACCATCAATTTAGAGCGATACTTCATCTCAGAACACAAATACATCAAAATGGTAGAGTATCTCGTACACAGATGCAATTCATCAGGTGAAGCCTCTCTCAAGACAATCGCAGCTCTTTGAATCGTTTGTAAAATGTCCTCGGTTGGGATGATCCCCAATGTTAATAAGGCAGATGCCTGTTGTGAAGTAGATTGATTTGGTTGCTTGCTTGCATTGGTCAACGTCAAGTAACATTTGACGATAAATGCAACGGATCGAACAACACGTGTGACCCAACGAACAGGCATGTACTTCAACATCTTCAACTTGTGTACCCTGACAGCAGCATTCAAGATCTCCTTGGCGGCATTGTATGCCAACTCAACGTACTTGGCAGCTTTGGAAATCTCATCAAGATGGATGTTGTTCAATGGTTTCCTGTTGTCAGATTGACTTGAATGTAACGGATTATCCATGCTCAATGCCAAAGAATAGATGTACAGTTGACAGTAGTAATAATCACAGATCACAGACTCCTTATCAATTTGCTTGGTGAGTTCTTGAACGTGTTTAGCATTTGTTGCAAGTGCCAAATTGCAATGATAGTTGAAATTTTTTGGATTCGATGGTTTTAACAATTTCTTGTACGTCCTATACCAATGCTCAATCAATGGAGATAGGACGCTCAACACTGTTAAATTCTGTCTATGTTGTGCGATATCAGTTTGATTGTCTCCACAATAGACCGTTTCATAAGCCAAAGACATGATCTTCAACAACTCCAATTTGGCCTTTTGCATAAATGAAAACTTCAAACTTCTCTTTTGTATTGATCGCTGTCTCATTGTCTCTTCATCCAAGGTCAAGATGAATTCATCGTGAAGGAATTGCTTCCTGTTATCAACCGCTTCACCTTCATCCTCATTATCCAAATCAATTTCGCTCAAACTTTGAGCAAGCATACTCCTCTGACCCAAGTTCATCGCGGTATGGGTCTCTGCGATATGCGTGGCGACGAAGATCTTTGTTGACCCGTTGATGAATCCCATATCTTGTGCTAACCGAACTGAAGTACCAACCAACATCCATGCCATACGGTCAGACCTTCTCATTGCACTCAACCCGGTGAAACCCTCCGTGGTGTCATCCTCACCAGTACCTTCTGTACTAGGCGTGTTCTCTCTCGATGAAGTTGGTATGTTAGCATAGTCTGACCATCTCCAATGGATGGCCCTTGGGTTCCATTCAGTGAACAGGATGAATGCCAACACCGTTCCAACTGAACGTGTTGAGGCCTCAGCCCAAACAGTTTGAGAGATCAGCCTTTGACAATAGATCCATAGTCTTTCATGCAGTTGTATGTTCCTGGAGTTCTTATTGATGTTATGTGCATCATCGCCTTCGAAAGGATGATAACGAGAAGCAATTGTCAAAATTGCACAAAGAAGAATCGGGTATCCAGCCAGCACTTCAGGAGAATGCAGTTGCTCTGGGATATGTGGGAAGAAGGGATGCATCGTTAAGAAAAACAAGTGGATCAGGTGCTCAGCCTCAGCTTCTGAAAGCATCTTCCCCGGACCGATGTATTCTATATCGGTCAGGCTTTTGGAAGGGTTTGGTCGTACATTGGAGCTTCTCTCCACTGGAGGTACGCTCATTGGCGCATCGCCTTCCGGTCTTATAAGCGGTGCAATGTCATGGGCATCCACCGAGGACTCGTGTGTGGAGTGCTCCGTGCTCTCCAATTGCTCATGTTTGTCACGGGCGTCGATGTGATCTCGATCGTCAGCACGTGCAATCGTACCAGCTGCACGGGCAAGGAATACCAGCGCACCTTGCATAGTCGTCAGTTCGGAGCGTGGTTGTTGTTGTTGCTGGCTGTCGTCGGACGTTATTGTCGTGTTGGAGTTGACCCTCTCTTGGAATCTTTTCAGCGGTGGAAGCTGCTCATTGGAAGCTGTAGCGTTGTTACCTTGAACCTGTGGGATTGGAATACCTGTATGTATGGGCGGCGGTTGCTGTTGATGTTGATGTTGCTGTTGGTGGTGTCGATGCTGGTGCTCATGGTTCTGTCCCAGGGGACCGCTAAGTGAGTGCTGTTCGGGCGAAGTCGTCATCCGGTTCACTGGCAGCGGCAGCTGTGAGCTGTTGAACAGTGGAAGCGGATCCTCGTGCTTCAGCTTCTTATATGCCGGCTGCGCCATGCTGTCGACACTGGTGGTGTGCCCACCTGAGTGCGACCCGCCACGGCGGCTCTCAGCAAACACGCACTCCTTGCGCTCTCTCTTGCAACGAGCACAGGGAGGGTCATGTGGCGCCTCAACTGGGCCAAGGTCACAGCGCACTTTCCTGGTGCGACAGTTGAGACACGCCTTGTAGTTTCTGCGGAAGCGCTTGTCGTCGTCCATTTGGCGGGCGGGAACGTTTAGCTGTTCGAGTGCTGTTGGAGCGCCTTCGGAGAGGAGTGCAAGTGCTAAAAGTTGTTGATGTTTGTGGGAAATTTGGCGTCCGCTTCTTGCCGCTTTTTCCCAGGAGCACCCGTGGGCAGCGCTTAGCGAACGCCACACCTTAGAGGCTCTGCTCTGAGCTCACGATCCACGAATCACTTGTGGCTCATGAATGATGAATAAGTATAAATATTGAATATGACCCCTCCTGAAGGGGAAAGAACGATATGGACATAGTAAGTATAGCCCGGTGCACAATGGCGTTCTACCCTCCGGTGTCAGGCTACGACTTCCATATCTACTATCATCACAAAGCAGCACCCATCCGTGACGAGGCCATCAGACTCAAGAATGCAATCTTTGACACCTTCCAGCAAGAGATTGACCAAGACTTGCTTGTTGTGAAAGTCCTTAGGGATGAAGAGATCAGGGGACCGCACATCACTGCGTACTTCGAGGTCGATGTCAACTCTGCAGAAGTGTTCGTACAGTTCTTTTCCTGGATTCAGCTGAACCACGGGTCTCTATCGGTGCTCATCCACCCCAACTCTGATGACTCTCTGAAGGACCACACTGCCCATGCCGCATGGTTGGGTGACAAGTTACCATTGTTGTTGTATCAGTTGGAGGGCGTCAAGTTCATCGAGCGAAACTTTGGCTTCCCTTCAAGAGATCTTATCAACAATGGTTTCTACGAGGATCCAAAGCAGTACTCGAAATCTATTGTGATTCGTCTCCTTAACAAGGGCCCACTGGATAAATTCGTCTGAGCTATACAATTGTATATGAAGAGGATTGTACTAGAAAATAAATCATTAGAACAGCTAAACAAAAGATTTAAAAAGAGTTAGTAATAACCTTGTGGTCCTCCTTACTGATCGACTCATCATCACCTTTACCAGAGAGCGTGATGGTGTCATCACCCAGCAACGTGATGTCAAAGCCAGTAGATGCCAAGTATTCAAGGAAGGCAGCATCCTCGTTCTGCATAGCAGCCTGGTCAACAGGTGGCAGGCAAAACAGCGCAACAAAGGCAGAGACCAAACCCAAGGAAGATGCCAACCACCAAGCAGACTTGACACCGTGTTTGTCCACCAGAGGTGTAAAGATATAAGTACCTGTGAAGGCACCAACCTTACCAATGGCAGCGGCCATGCCGTAGTATTGGCCTCTGACTGGCGTACAAGACGTCTTGGCAGCCAACAAACCAATGTTGTTACCTGGACCAAACTCACCAAGAGTCATAAAGATACCGTAACAAACAACAAACCCTGCAATGGACTTTTGCAAGCTCTCGAAATTACCGGCCATGCAGTATCCCAAGATGGATTGAAGAGTCACACCAACAACCAAGGTGATTCTTGGACCAAAGTAATCAGCAGCAATGGCACCCAGGAAGGCACCTGGCATGTAGAACAAGTTCAAAACAACGTTCCAACCAAACACTTGATACAAGTCCTTCTCATTGTAAACACCGGCAAGGACATAAGAAGAGAACAATCCAAACCCATACGCAGAGTAGTCATAGATGAACCAAATCAAAGCCACACACGACAATCTGAACCAGTAGAATCTGATCACAGCCATGTATGGAACTCCCACCTTGTCGAACTTTGTCTTTGTAAAAGTCTCACCTTCCTCGTAGTATATACGCAAGATAAACAGAGAGATTGGTGGAATGGCACCAATACCCAACGTGACTCTCCACACTGGGGTCAAATGCTCTGGAGTACAAATCCACAACAGAACCATTGGAACAAAGGAAGAAACGACAAATCCCAAGTCAATCATAAAATTCGTGAACCAACAGAACCATCTGTTTCTTTTACCTGGTGGCAACAACGCAGATGCTTCAGCACATGCGGTAGAGCCAGCTGGGTATTCAGAGCCGATACCAATACCCAAGAAGAATCTATAGACGGTCAATGCAATCAGCATACCATGGATATCAGCGGCGTTTTTACCCCATACACCAGCCGTCAAGATAGTCATGATAATCAAAAGAATGGTACCCCAAAGCATGGCAGTCTTTCTGGAATGATAATCAGCGACATACCCAAATGCAAGCATACCAACAACAGTACCGGCAAAGGCAATGGATGTGACGTTTCTAATGGCAGTGGATTCCTTGTATTCCTTTGGATACAAGATGGACAAACAAGTGGACACAGTTCCAATGGAGTTATTGATGTATCCATCGGAGAACAAACCGGAACCGGTGGTGATGATTGGCAGGTATTTCTTCCATCTACCCAATTTGTTGGCGTTGGCAATTCTCTCGTCGTATTCTTGTTGTGACTCGATCAAGTCTCTGCTGCTCTTGTTCAAGGTGATCTCCTTCTTAGCCCTTGGAATCCAGGCTGTGAAAAGCTTCAGCGGAGAAGCTGGTATATCTCTGAGAGCACCAGACATTTATCAAATTGCAGTGTGGTTATTATGTTGGTTTGCTGTTGCTCAGATTTGGCAAGATATGAAAGAGAGGGGGACATGTGCTGGGTATTTATACTTCATACTCGATGCAAAATGTAATCGTGGTTACGAGAACAAGCAGGGATCAGCGTTCCAACTGGCAACACGTGGAAATCCGCGTCCGTAATGCGATCGTTTTACATTACATTAATTAGATGCACAATGCACAGAACAGGATGCAAAAGTTTATCGGTCTTTTGAACGCCGTGTAATGAGATTTCTTGGCCGTGAAGTGATTGCGTGTGCATAGTGAAATGCAGTGAGCCTGGCTTGCTTGTGCCATGTAACAGGTACCGTGACCCGCCACATTGTAGTAGCCTTGGCCCTTGGTTGTCAATGGATGCTTAATGCGTCATGCCGCTCAACTGCGTTTGGAATAATACTGTCCATTGATATCATTCGCGTCGAACTCTAAGGCCCACCAGGAGGAAAACTAAGCCCGACGCTGCGTAACGTTGACACCGAAATAGTGTTACATAAACATATATATAAGGTGATCGTGAGGCACAACAGGCCCAAGAACAGTCGATCAGTCTAACAATTATACGACAATGCCGGCTGAACAGGCTACACCTACAGCTGCTGTTTGTCAGATGATGGATGACCCACGGGCACTGAACGTCTCTCAAGGATAGTTGGGGCCGCTGCTCTGCGTGTCTCTGACGTTTTCATCCCCGGAGATCAAGCACACGGCGCACACAAGTTAAGAGCAGCGTACAGATGAGATCAATTGATGAGCGGTGAACGTGTGAGAACTGTATCTGGACCTGCCCTCCAATCAAGTACCACTACAGTCTGAGTCTACTGTCCACAACCACAGAGAACAACGCTCCGAAGCGCACGGTGTTATTTTGCTAAGTGGGCGCCGGGTCGTGCCCCAAAGGCGTCCCCGTCGGCTGAATTACTGCGCTTAACACCAGGGTGGATGGAAAAATTTGCGCCGTACGAATCTGTGATTGGTGCAGAGCGTTGTTCGTTCTCGTTCAAGGATATGAGACCTGGGTTAAACCCCACGGGCCACGGGCTAGCGCACGTTGTTGAATGAGCTCTGATCTGCGATAACAGTAGTTTTGACACATTTTACCGCTCAGCTGCACTGTTTTCTGGCTTTGTATGGACGGCTTGCATGAATAAGGCACATCTGAAATCCCCATGGAATTAGAAAACGTGTATGCTTACGTCAGACATTCTATTCCACCAGGGCTACGCAACCATGCTATGGGGAGGGCTTCGTAACCATAACCCGCTCATGGGCTTCATAACCGCTTCCTCAATAAACTGCATCCACCCAACAGATTGAGGTGGCATACCTTCCTCATAAAAGTTGTAAAGGGGAACAACAACAACGATGTCAGAGATTAGAGAGTAAGTTCTACCCTTTTATCGGTATGTCTGATGCGTGGTGCTAACTTTCCCAAGGTTCTTTGCGCGCACACCAAAAGTCACAAGGCTAATCTTGTTATCGACCATTATCATTTCATCGTCGTGTGTCCTTGGTGTCTTATCACCATCTATTATCCTCTTATCATGGCCCTCGATTAGAGATGATTGGCAAATCTGGAGATTGGTCACTGCTCTTTTCTACACAAATATGAGTCAGCTGAGTGGATTGATGGATATCTATGCCCTCTACTCCTTTTCAAAGGGTATTGAAGAGGGAAAGTTCTTTCACAACGCTGCCGATTATGCCTTTTACCTGTTCTTGGTGATCCCATTAATTCAAGCATCATGGGTGTTATTGGACTCTCCGAGCTTATTGTTGCCTTTGTTGTCCGCTTTGACCTATACCTGGTCCCGTGCTAATCGGTTTAGCCAGGTCATGGTCTATTTCATAAAAATTCAGGCTGAATACTTACCATTGGCGATGCTAATCTTTACTTTCTTACTATTTGGTAAGGAGTTGTTCTTCTCTGCATTATCTGGTCTATGTGCTGCCTATTTCTACCAATGTCTTGAATCCAAGACCCTTGGCCCTGTGTATGCATGGATTTGTTCAACTCTGGGTGTTGACACTTCCAGAACAGGCCAGACTCAAAGAGTGGGCACAATCCATACCATGAATCAGACAGAGGGACCATTGAAGGCACCAAGATGGTTTGCAAACATTGTTAATTCATTTGTGAGAGATGCGCCCCTTGGGAGAAGTACAAAGGGGAACGCTGGTGCCCGTATTGGTGGGTTCAACACCATGCCACAGAGAGATCAGTCCACCTATGGCACATCTTCGGGGTATAGTTTCAGCGGGAGTGCCTTTAGAGGCAGTGGTCATAGACTAGGTGGTACCGAGTGAAACGTGAATGTGTATATTGTATAGCTTTGTATAAGTTTACAGTTGCATATTCCATATTGATCCCTGAACTTGTCATTGTACTGCTGGTGTACCCCAAGGACGGGGAGGGGGATCTCTGCTGTGTGACCATGTATACTCACTCTGATATCACTGGATCTGTCTTCTTGTAGCAGTAAAATTCCAAAAGAAATTGTTGAAACTCATCTAAGAAGCAGTAAAGCATCCAGTATGATGCAAAGCTCTCTTTACCTTGTACTGACAGATTTCTCAAGACAATTGTGGCGACGTACTTGAAGTGTAAGATGAATGTTCGTATTGCGAAGTTGTCAAATTGGGTAAACAGTTCGAGAAGGAAATGCACCATCTTGATCTTCTGTTGATTGACTTTACAATGGTCATATCGGATTTTGAAATATCTCAAGAGAGAATCTCTTTCCACCACCTCAGAAGCCTTGAAAGTACCATCCAATACCATAGGGAAGGTTGAGATCAACGTCAGGGTTCGATCCTTGAAAACTCCAGATCGTCTCACTAAGTTGACAATGTTCAACTCATACCAATCCATAATCATAGCATGTAAGATACCACTCTTATCAACTTCATTCTCGAAACTGCCGAATAAAATATCACTCTTGCTCAACATTGATGAAACGGAACGTAGCCGTTCGTCATCAATTTGTTCATTCAAGTATTCAAACTTCTCATCGTATAAGAATTTCTCAAACATGTCATCTAGTACATTAATCTTGGGATGAACAATGATCTTGAACCTCATTGTTTGAGTGATGTATGAGCCTGTCTTCTTTGGCTTTTTCATACTAATCCAGTCAGCGTATATCTGCTTCATCCGGAGGCCATCATAGCAATATTGCGCGCCATGTTTATATCCGATGCGTCTCGTGGGACAGTTGAACACCAATTTGACCAACTTACCAATTTCAGGAGCACCACCCATGGTAGAGCTGTAATGATGTTCGAAGAAAAGCTTCAAGTCGTCATAGAGCTGAGACTTCCTCAGCAGACTGTGTTCAGACCGCTCAAACAGTAGGAACAGACAATGTATGACCAAAGCCCTATATGCGGCCTTGACTGGTAGATTCCAACCGCGTACGGTGGTTTTGATCTCCTCGAAAGATGCGTGTTGAAGCGGGAGCACTCTCTTGAACACGGCCAGGTCATCCCACTCTGGTTGATGCTGGTCCGTTCTCTTGTTCCGTGCGCGCGTGATTTGCGCCATGGCCCACAAGAGAGCAGTAGCACATTATGCGCATTGTGAGAGCACCCTCCCACTCGTGGAAATCGTTGGTGATTCGCTGGTGCCTTTCTCTTGATGCACTTTTATACACGATTTGTCGATGAAAGAGGAATTTGCACGGAGAGTGTGTGAGTGGTCACGAAAAGTGGCCAACTCTGCCAACATTTCATCCACAAAGTTCACGGTTGATACATCATCATCAGGTTCCAGGACCACATGACACCTATGTCTCTCCATACACACTCCACACACACACACACATACACAATACGTAGCACCCATACGAAATACTCATAGTCAACATCGTTGCCTGAACCAACTTTGGCCGAACGACTTCCGGCCCGACTCACGTGATGCAGACGCTCACCCGGTGGAGGCCTTAGTCTGATGTGGAAAGCAGCGCTCGGTTACAGTTGGCCGTTGTGGGGAAGCATAATGACGGGCATAAATATGTGCAGTGTTGGGTGATTGCAGTGTTGCAAACTTGCATGTGCACGAGTTTGCGACCAACAAGAAGTCATCATTTCCCTGCGGGTGCGCGGCCCTTGGGACTTGTGCTGTGTGGTGTTGATCATCGTTCTTCCCAAATCCCATCCCGCGGCAGAAAACTCCATTCATCCCCACACGAAAATGACAGTTCCATCAACATGCGACATATAAAAGGCCAGAGGGATCCCTTGTACTCCGGCCCATCTGTCAGTCTGGCACAGCGGCCAACATCCAAATGTACAAGAGAATGGCAAGAGCGCTACATACAACCGCGCGCAAGATGAAGGGCGACACCTACAAGTTCCAAGACCAGCTGCCTTCTCTCCCACTGCCATCGCTCGAGGCCACCAGACTGCGTTATTTGAAGTCCATCAAGCCTTTTGTGCAGTCACAGGAGGAATACTCCAAGCACGAGGAGCTTGTCAATGACTTCTTCCAGACACAAGCGCCAGTGCTTCATGACAGATTGGCCACTTTGCAGTCACAGTCCAGAAACTGGTTGTCCAAGTACTGGGACGACTATGCCTATTTGCAGTACAATGACCCTGTGATCCCATACGTCTCCTACTTTTATGGTCACAAGGACTTGCCACACGAGCTGAGAGCAATTGGCAAGAATCAACTCTACAAGGCGACCGCCATTATCGACAAGGTCACTGACTTTGTTGAGCTTTTGAAAAATGAGACACTTCCGCCAGAGGTTATCCGTGACACTCCCTACTGTATGAAGTCCTTCCAGGTCATGTTTAACAACTCTCGATACCCAAAGGAGTTGGGCCAGGACTCCAATGTGTTTTATTCACTCCATGAGAATGAGTTCATCGTGGTGATGAAGAACAACCATTTCTTCAAGTTGTTCACCCACAAGAACCACGAAAGATTGCCAACTTCTGAAATCCACAGACAGTTGATTCAGATTGTCGAATCTGCTAACAGACTGTCCAAGGGTAAGGCTGTCGGAGCATTGACCACTCTTCCAAGAGACCAATGGTTCCATGCCTATCAGGAGTTGAACAAGTCCCCAATTAATGTCGCGTCAATCACCGATGTCCATAAATCTGCATGGATCTTGACTTTGGAGGATGAGCAACCAGTTACTTATAACGAGAGAGCTCATTTCTGCTGGCACGGAGATGGTGAGAATAGATTCTTTGACAAGCCTATTCAGTTCTTTGTTGCAAAGAACGGTTATTCTGGATTCATCGCCGAGCATTCCAAGATGGATGGTACTCCAACTTTGTTGTTGAACGAGTTCCTTGCCAGAGAGTTGAGAAAGATTAACTCAATTGAATTCTTGAAATCCTTGAAGTTTGACATCGAAGCCCCAGAATCCACTGTTAAACAGTTGAGATTTGAAGTGTCTCCAGTCATTGAGGCCGCTATTGCCGATGCAAAAGCAAACTTTAAGGCTGAGTTTGATAACCATGATGTTGAAGTGTTCCATTACAACAAGTACGGTAAGTCACAGATTAAGCAGTTTAAGGTTTCCCCAGATGCCTTTATCCAAATGGTTATTCAGTTGGGTTTCTACAAGATGACTGGAACGGTCTGGCCAACGTATGAGGCTGCTTCAACGAGAAAGTTCTATGGGGGTCGTACCGAAGCTACACGTTCCGTCTCTGAGGAATCTCTCAAATTTGTTCAAAACTGGGAGGATGCAACCGTCACTGACGGACAACGTGCTCAAGACTTCCATGGTGCTGTGAAGTCCCACCTCAACTTCATCAAGGCCGCGACCAATGGTGAGGGTTGTGACCGTCACTTGCTCGGGTTGAAGTTCCAGCTGCAACCTGGCGAGACTCCACACGCTTTGTTCTCTGATACTTTGTACAACTATTCCTCCACCTGGTTGATCTCCACATCTCAGTTGTCCTCTGACTTCCACGACGCCTACGGCTGGAGTGAGGTGAACCCAATCGGATGGGGTTTGGCTTACCAGGTGAATGCCGAGTTCATGCATATCAACGTGTGTACCAGACGTTCTTCAGGTAATGAGTCGAAGAAGTTGAGATTCTACTTGGAAGAAGCGGCTACAGAGATCTACGAGGTGTTGCTTAAGGCTCACAAGGCGAAGTTGTGAGGGCTCAAGGCCTACTCAGGGTCTGCTCAGTTCTTACACTGGCTGTAAGTTGTAAGTTGTAACCTATAAAATCCAATGCTTATACATATGGACAATATTGTGTAGTTTCGGCTGTTTTGTGACACTTTAAAATGGCTGCCCGCCTTTTTCATTGGATGGGAACTTCGGGCGGCGAAAAGATGGAAAAGATAAAAATATACAAAACACCCAGCTTACAAACAGTCCATCAACAGACAGCCATCACAGCGAGCGAAGAACAAGAGCATGAAGACCACGTTGACCGTGAGCGGAATGACGTGTGGTGCATGCTCCTCGAGTATAGAGGAGCAGGTTGGCGCCCTGGACGGTGTTCACAGTGTGACCGTGTCATTAATCACGGAAGAAGCTGTTGTGGAACACGATGATACTGTGAGCAGCGAACAACTGAAGGATGCGGTAGAGGACTGTGGGTTTGACGTTGAGGTTCTGACTGATTCCAAAGCCGAGGTCGGAGGAGATGCCGAGATCGTGGACTCGGTAATCAGCGTTAAGGGCATGACTTGTGGCGCTTGCACGAGCTCTGTTACAGGGGTGCTGGATAACTTCCCACAAGTCATAAATGCTTCTGTGAGTCTGATCACAGAGCAGGCGCTAGTAAAACATTACAAGTCACTGAGTACTCAGGAATTGTGTGAGGCCATTGAGGACTGCGGATTTGATTCTGAGTTGGTTGAGAGTACGGCTGCTGGAGATGGCGGCTTGACTGAGATTACAACGTTTGAAGTTGACTCCATACAAAACATGAATTCCCTGAACGATATCGACGGTGTGATTGAATTAACTCTGGTAAATGATGGATGTATCAGTATAAAATACAACTCTTCCCTGGTGGGTATCCGTGACTTGATTAAGCACATGCAGGAATTGAACATTAAAGCAGTTCCTCAGAATGTGCTTGATATGACATCTCAGCTGGAATCACTTACAAAGCAGAAAGAGATCTCCTTCTGGAAGTGGAACTTCCAAAAGACTGGTGTTGTCGGCTTCCCCATATTTATCACGCATCACGTCCTGCCATTGGTAGGTATCAATCTATCGATCCACTTGTTCCATGGAATTTATCTTGAATCGCTAATAGAACTTGTGCTTTCAACATACATTCAGTTTACAGTGGGGTTATTCTTTTGGAGAAATGCTCTGAATTCTCTCAAGCACCGTTCTGGGACCATGGACACTCTGGTTTGTATATCTACGAATATCTCGTATTATTTCTCCATATTCTCAATGATTATGTGTGTCGTCCACAACAGTGACGATATTCCACCACATACACTGTTTGAGACGGCTGTGCTATTGATTAATTTTGTTTCCTTGGGCAAATGGTTGGAATCGAGAGCAAAGTCTGAAACTTCAACTTCGTTATCCAAATTGATCAGTTTGACATCTACTGAGTGTACAGTATTTGAAGATCCAAAACAATTTGATGCTACAACAGGGATTGGTGGCGACCTCATTACAATTCCAATCAATTATCTGCAAGTGGATGATATCGTTGATGTGAAACCAGGTAAGAACATTCCGGCTGATGGTGTCATAGTTCATGGCTCTTCAGAAGTTGACGAATCACTACTTACTGGTGAATCTCTACCTATAGTGAAAAAAGTTACCGACAGAGTCATTGGTGGTTCCATCAATGGTATTGGTCACTTATTTGTGAGGGTCACGACCACGTCAGAGAACTCCCAGTTGGCAAAGATTATCAAATTGGTCAAATCCGCACAGATGAATCGAGCACCAATCCAATTATACGCAGATTTTATCGCGTCCATCTTTGTTCCTACTATTTTGATCCTCTCTGTGCTGACATTCATTTGTTGGTTGATCTTGTGCAACGCTTTGAAAACTCCACCAGCTGTTTTCAACGATGTCAATGGTAAAGTCTACATCTGCATCAAGATTGCCATTTCTGTAATTGTTGTTGCATGTCCCTGTGCACTTGGACTGGCCGCACCAACAGCTGTCATGGTTGGAACAGGTGTTGGTGCTTCTAATGGTGTGCTGATTAAAGGTGGAGACATTTTGGAAATTGCCAATGATATTGATGTCATTTTGTTTGACAAGACTGGTACTTTGACTTTAGGCCAGATGGTTGTTGAAGAGGTTCATATTCTAGGAGAGTTAAGCGAGAAAGATTTCGCAGAATTGGTCGGTTCAGTGGAGAGTAATAGTGAACATCCAATTGGTAAAGCCATTACTGGCAGAATGAAGGAGGAATTAGGAGTTGAAGTTTTCAAGAGTTCAGTCCAAGATTTTGAAGCGCAAATTGGAAAAGGTTTGAAAGCTACTGTGTTGCTGAACGGTTCTCAATATGAAGTCAAGGTAGGTAACCTGCAGTTATTTGATGATGACTTTTTATCCAAGGACCCCATTTTCTCGACACTTACAATCAACTCCAATAGCACATTGGCCCATGTTGTGATCAACAATGAATACCAAGGCTATTTGGAGTTACAAGATTTGATTAAAGATGATTCTCAGGCGGTTATCTCATATTTAAAAGAAGAATGTTATGAGATTGCAATGGTCACTGGTGATTCCACAAAGGTTGCAATGAAGATTGCCGGACAAGTTGGCATTCCGTTACGAAATGTATTCGCAGAGATTTCACCATTTGGCAAGGAGCAACTGGTTCGTGATTTCCAAAAAAAGGGTCTGAAAGTTGCGTTCATTGGTGATGGAATCAATGATTCTCCAGCTTTGGCTACTTCAGATCTAGGAATTGCTATTGCTTCTGGAAGTGATATCGCTGTTGAAGCTGCTGATATTGTTGTTGCTAAAAATGAAATGAAGCTAGAAGGTGTTGTCTCTGCAGTATCCATATCCAGAGCCACTTTGAACAAGATCAAATGGAACTTTTTCTGGTCTTCTGTGTATAACTTGACGATGGTTCCACTGGCCATGGGTGTTTTGATCCCTTGGGGAATCCAATTGTCTCCACTTTTCGCTGGGTTGTCGATGGCGCTCAGTTCTGTCAGCGTTGTTATCAGTTCGTTGTTGCTGAAGAGATGGACCGCTCCAGACTTGACACAATATGAGTTGAACACAGTGGGTGATGTGGATGGTTATGACCTCGAAGGTGGTGTGAAACGTATGCAGAACTGGAGCTTGAGGAAGAGTGTGAAGAGCATGCTCAATAAACAGAAGAAACACTCACCAGATATCGAGATGCAAGAGGGTCTTCTTAATTAAGTTGACTCCGAGTATATAGTGAAACACCGACGGTTGATGAATGAATTTAATGAGTACCTAATTTATGAAGTGCGGAATGTTGAAAAGAAGAAACTTTAGTACTTCCTGTTCTTACTACTAAGTGACCTCGTGTTAATATGAGACAACTGCGGATTATGCCGCTTGTCTCAAGCCCTCTTGAAGAAATGCTCAAATGCACCAACTAATCTACTAATACGTATGAGTCACACACAAGAAACTGAGGCGCAGCCTCTCTTGCCGCAGCATGCATCTCTTATACGCCCGCCCAGTCATGCAGGTTGCACTGGATTGGGTTGAAATTTGGGGTTGGGAAGGAGAAGAATAAGATAATGAAGTGACACGTGAGCACAATGGCAATATGAATATGAAACGCACCAAGATCCAAAGACCGACTTCTTCCGAACAGAAGTTGCTACAGACCAAAAGAACAACAGTGACCACAACAACAGTTCACGAAAAGCGGCGGTGGTTCTCCGCTTGTGAACGAGCGTCCTGATTTGGCAATGCACGCCGACCTCCGTTTTTTTTGTCACAAAAAAGCGACGCACTGCTCTCTCTCTCTCTCTCTCGAGATCCAGCGAGCATTTGAGTCGACCCGTTAAAGAGTTCCCGCCATTGTGACCACTGAACATTCGCTAGTATCACAGATGAGCAAGAAGCAGCATAGTGCGGAACACTCGCTGAGCACGGTTGCGTCGTACGTGACAACGACATCGCTGACAACGCACGATTCTGGAGACAATGCCGTTGAGATGGTGGAGGCACAGGACTTTGAGGTTCAGCCGTTGTCGAAGCACGCGGGGTCCCAAAGGCTTAGAAGAGTCAGCACCATCAAGAGACAGATTGCAAGGGACAACCAAACTATTGTACAGAGCGAGAGAGATGCAGACTTGGCCGACATTCTCCGCAGGGAGTTCACCATGGAGGATACCATGAGGGTCCTGACCAACACCACGCATCTGGACCTCACGCGTGAAGATGAAGAATCTGGAAGAGAGAAGAGCAGTCTGTATGATGCGGCAGCACAGCTTGATGTAACTGATCCACTTATCGCAGCTGCCTTTGCAGGAAAGGATGGTGCCATTGACTTACCTCCCGATGGAGGCTATGGTTGGGTGTGTGTCCTGTTCTGCGGGATCATCCTGTTCTGCACTTGGGGAAGTAACAGTGCTTTTGGTGTCTATCTTGCTTACTACATCGACAACGATGTGTTTCCAGGTGCTACAAAGATGGATTTTGCCTGGATTGCCGGGTTGATGGTGTGTATGGCCTCAGTGTTGTCGCCATTTGCTCTCATTTTGGACAAGGTCATCGGTTTAAGAACTACAATGTCCATTGCCGTCGTGTTACACACAACAGGATACATCCTCGCATCCTTTGCCACGGAACTATGGCATCTGTATGTCTGTCAAGGTGTTCTTGTCGGCTCAGCTTATTCGTTGATCGTTGTTCCTGCGGTGTCCGTGATACCGGATTGGTTCCTCAAATATAGAGCACTCGCCTCAGGTCTCTTATGTATGGGTACAGGGCTTGGTGGTGTTGTCTTTTCGTTGAGTGTGAACGCACTCATTCATCACACCGGAAACCAAAGATGGTCTTTGCGAATGGTCGGAATAATAACTGGAGTGCTATTGGCTGTGTCATGTTTCTTCATCAAAAGAAGAACATCAAGGGGGAACCAGAGATTCAATTTTATCACAATGAAGACGGCAATCCGTGCAATGTTCAACCCTCGAGTGTTCTTGACTTCCAAGATATGGTTTGTCTCCCTGTGGTTTGCTATCTCAATTCTTGGATATACAATGACCTTGTTTTCGTATGCTTCAGCGGCGGTGTCGTTAGGAATGAGTCAGGCACAAGCTTCTCAACTCACAGCGATAATCAACGCCGCTCAGACTGTGGGAAGACCCTTGATCGGGGTGGTTGCAGACAAATGGGTCGGTAGAGTCAACTATACCATCACGCTGAACCTCACGACGATGATCTTGATCCTAGGATTCTGGAAGCAATGCCGTACTTATGTTGAATTGCTTATTTGTGGTATCCTGCTTGGACTGTTCCTCGGTGCGGGTAATGTGATGAACCCAGTGTTGATTGCGGATGCCTTTGATGCGGACGAGTTCGGTTGTGCCTGGGCCACGCTGAATGTGACGATGGGTTTATTCTCGCTATTTTCAGAAGTCATTGCGCTTTCACTTCAGACGGACTCCACATCAAATCCATTTGAGCATACCCAGATCTTTGGAGGTTGTACCTTCCTGCTTGCCGTGATTCTTCTCTTGCCACTGCGTCAGTTCCATACGAAGAATGTCTTGAAGAGAAGAAAAAATGAGACTGAAGTGTCAATCGCAAAGATGGACGAGGATAGCTCAGATGAGGCGATGGATCAGAAGTTGTCTGATGACCGCGAGGAACTGGAGCAACGGCTGAACAATTATGACTCAATGTTGGAACCGTCTGTGAAGGGTTACCTCGTTCGTGTCTTTTACCCTGTGAAAGTTTGAAATCCGGGGACTAGTTAAGATTTGAACGAACAACTAAATCTTGCCAAATTTTCCCAAATGTAAACAAAGTGCCGAAATGTAAACAAAGACCTTGAGTAACTCCAAGAACACGGCCTCATAGAAGAAAATGGGGGACCCAGCGCTTCGTATTGAGCGGATATACGGCACATCGTCGAGCAACCAACGGAACTTTGCGGTGTCACTGAACCTGATAGCGTACATTGCCAGCGGCGGTGTTGTTGTTGCACAGATTGACAGACCCACAGGACAGTGCTCCAACGAGCGGTTCTTCTGTGCTAACAACGCCAACATCGCGCAGAAGCAGGGCGGTAGCGCACACTCCAATGCTTACTCCTATCTCAACATGGTACAACAGCAACAATCTGTGGACGAGAAAGACAGCTTTGGCATTCCGATGTTGTCTCAGACGGTTGTTATTGATGAGGGACTGGTGAGTGAGTTGAGCATCGGCAACAATTCTCCGCCGAAGGGACAGCAACAGAAGATGAAGAGCATCTCATGTATTGCACTATCACCGGATGAGAAGCTTCTTGCAGTTGGTGAAACTGGAACCCATCCACGTATTTTGTTGTTCTCCTTGGCTCCAGATTCAAACTCCTTTCCATTCTTGAGTATCTCAGAACACAACTTTGGCATTACCGCGTTGCACTTCTCTCCTGATTCCAAGTATTTGCTTAGTGTTGGCGAGACACATGATGGATTCATCTTCTTGTGGAGACTGAATGGGTTGAATGCCTCCATAATAGGTGTGAATAAGTGCACGTCACAGATCAATGGTGTTCTTTGGCATGATGACAACATTATCACTTACGGTGTTAGATATATCAAAGTCTGGAAATTCGAGGAGTTTGAGAAGAAATCTATGATCCAGGGGAAAAACTTCATCTTGGGTAACTTTATCAATGGGAACTTCGTGTATGCGACACCGGTTCTGAATGACAACAGCGAGGATGACTTATTGATACTTACTTCCTTAGGGGAGATATGTGGTTACAGCTATAGCACGAATACTTTGACCCTCCGATATGTCAACCAGGAGTCTGAGAGAATGGGCGTGGTTTTGAGCGATCAGTATACTGGAAATGTTTGGATCGCAACTGATACGATCAAACAACTTCCTGCAAGTGAATTATCTTCGGCCCTCATAAAGGTCAGCGATGGAAGTATTGACTCCCCGACAAAGGTGAAGTTCACCCCTCCAATTGCATGTGTTGAGCAATTAACACCAAACTTCTTCGTGTTCATAACCAAAAACGAAGAGATTCAGTTATTCAACAGTGAGACTAACGAGTGTACTCATCTTATTGACTCGTTGTCCAAAAACGTCAATGGTGTGAAGAAAACCTCTTGTGGTAAAATCATTAGCTGGACGAGAGAAGGCGTATTGAAGTCTATTGAACACAGCACGCTTGATTTAAGAGATTTATGTGCCATTCAGATCCAAAAGATAGCAAATAAAGTCATTGATAATCATATTACTTCTCTGGATATGGCTTTCTCAGGCGATATTGTCACAGGAGATGCCTATGGAAATCTAAGCATCCACGACAAAGATGGATCAATGACATTCAACGTCCAAGCTCATGAGCTTTCTATCAACAATGTGGCGTTCTTTGAGATTGCAGCAATTCAGTTCATTGTGAGTATTGGACGCGATAGAATGATTCAAGTGTTTGCACGTACACACGAGGAAGGCATTGAAGACATCTCACCAGAGTGGACTATATTCCAAACTCTAGTCCATCATCGTGGAAACTTACTTCAATCCATTTATCACAATGGTAAGCTCTATGTGTCATCTGCTGATAGATCTATTTCGATCCATAAATTTGAAGTTGATTCCGGCGTTGTGTCGATCATTAAAGAGAAGACAATCTCGCTCAAGTCGTCACCAACTGCTCTGAACATCTCTGATGAGGAGTTGATTGTTTCCACGATGGATAAACAATTGACAGTTTTCAACTTGAACACTTTGGAATCCACAAGATCTCTGAAGTTGTTAGACGAAGATAACGATACATTACTGGTTGATAACATTGTTGTTACAGGTCCGAATCAAATTGTATGTTCTTGTTCTGATAAGAGCATTCGAATTTTCAACTATTTGACTGGACGTCAACTTTGTGTTAATTGGGGACATTCTGAACCAATAAAGTTCTTACTACATTCTGGTGATCACTTGATCACATTGAGTAACACTGGATGCTTATTTAGCTGGTCATTGATAGCGGATGCGTTACTGGCACAGACATCCACCGTTCAAAAGTACAATGATATAACTTCCACACCACCGAGGGCTGTACGAAAGATCAAAAAGGTTGCCTCACAGAGTGGATCACCAGCTATTAGAACCACACCCGCTAGAAGGTTGAATACCTCACCATCATTAGCAACTAGGTCACCAACGTTGAATAACAGATCACCGAGTGGTGTTCCAAGCATTGGCACAAGATTACAATCTACTGCGAAGATGACGCCTTCCAAATTGACAACATCATCCAAGACGAATTTATCGCCATCTCCTACACCATTGAGAGGAACACTGAATATGAATCTGTCATCGAAGGCTAGTCCATTAGTCAAAAGAACGTCGAACGTTCTCAATGGGAATGGGAATCTGAAGGAGAATACATGCTCGATTGATGAATTGATTGGGCAATTGCGTTCTTTTAAGGAGAACATTGGTGGGTATTCGTATGACCAAGTGCAGTCTGTTAAGCGAGAGATCCGAGGGTTGTTTGAATATGAGCAAGAGTTGATGGAGAAGTATAACGGTGTCATTATTGAAGCTGTTAAACAGATGAAGGTTGATAAATAATGAATAAATATATGAGAAAGGAAAAGTGCCATGCATACATATGATCATGACGATGTAGAAGGAGGTGATGGTTTGTCATGCGTGGAGGTGTTCTTATTAGAGATGTCCATCAGAATTCGCTTGTCCTGCTCGAGGATTGATTCTTCCTTCCAACGGGCATCAGCTCTTGCAGCGAGAACTTTCATTGTTTCTCTTCTCTGTTTCTCCTGGAGCAGCTCGTCGAGCGTTGGTGCATCCGGCCTCGTGAATCTCAACCAAGAGGACCACCGTGGGTCCATGTCTCGCTGCGAGTACTGGCCAATCATCCCCTGGTGCTTCACTCTGTAATCGATCATTCTTCTCATCGGGGATTGTGATGAGAGCCTGAACTCCCAGAAGGAGTTTCCCTCGAGGTCATACCCGACGAACCAGCGCCGTCTGAAGGGGACCGAGCGTAGAGACTTCCACTGGTGGTACATCAGCGTCCATGGCGATAATTTGTCCATCTTTTCTTGTCACTGGTTTGTTGATGGTCCAATACGTGAGAGGATTGAAAATGATTGGATTCAATCAATTATTTGAAGGCTCTTCGCCCTTAGCAAAGACAACAACGAGGGACAGTGCTGGCGATCTCTCTGGGAAAACAGAGACAGGAAGAACTACTCGTGCTACGCAATGAGCAGAAATCTGCAGTATGTGCCTCCGGTACCCATCAGACTCATCGATGAGGCACCAACAGCGGACTCAAACTCGTGGGTCAAGGACATTCGAATCGGCGAATGCACGCTTGTCACGGGCTCCAACGGGGTCAAGTTCGCCGTGTGGAGCGTGACGCTGAAGACGGTGACCGGCGGGTCGATGAAGCTGCTGAAACGGTACAGAGAGATCGAATTGCTGAGGAAGCAGCTTCTCAGTGCATTCCCAGACCATGCCACCGAAATCCCCAAGCTGCCACCGAAAAAGGTCTTTGGCAACCTGAAGGATGACTTCCTGAGCAGCAGACGCGGTGGGCTGGAGTACTTTCTCAGCTGTGTGCTGCTGAACCCTTTGCTGTGTGGCAGTGACGCTGTGCGGGCCTTTGTTGGTGCTTGATTATGGCGCTCTTCAGGCCTTTTGCCCTTTTGCCCTTCTGCCCTGGCCTGTTCTAATAGCAATGGTGACGATAATGAAACATTCTGTACTACTGTGTCACCCGTGTTGTAGTTACACTCATCTATTGTGTGGTGCCGTCCATTACTCTGAAGTTAGCTTTGTTATATAAAGACCCGATTTATTGAAAACCTCCTGATGTTTTTATTACTCCAGACAATCCAAACACAGGGGGAAACAACATGCACGCACTACGCGACACAGCTGTCACAGGAGCAACAGAACGCGCCACCAGCATTCTCAACGTCACAATGCGAAGCATCTGCCAGTGGAACGACGATCTCCAGCTTACAAAGGACGTCAAGCTCGTCCAATTCGTTCTCAGAAGGGCAGCCAGACATGTCTACAACGTGTTCAGCGGACGCGTACACTACTGGTACGTCTTTGAGCGCACTGTGAGGGAACACCCAGACAACAGAGCTCTGTGCTTCGCCAAACCCACGGGCTTAAGTGGAGATGATGCCTTTGTCGCTGAGGAGTACACGTACGGAGAGCTCTACGCCATGGTATTGAGACTCAGTGAGATCCTGGTGCACAGGTACGGTGTCGCAGTCGGAGACACAATTGGTATGGATTACACGAACAAGCCGATGTTCATTGTACTGTGGCTCGCTCTATGGAACGTCGGTGCGTTGCCTGCCTTTTTGAACTACAACAACGTCGGGAGACCATTGACCCATTGTATCAAAGTCGCGGGGATGAGGATGGTGTTTATCGATCCACAGTGCTCTCAGAACGCCACGGATACCGAGGAAATGATCAGAGAGGAATGTCCTGATGTCATATTGCATTTTTGGGACGAGGATGCCATCATGGCTGAGATCAAGGATCCAAACTCCGTTCAATTCAGATTGGAGGACTCGAAGCGATCAGTTGATGAGAAGGACTATCAAGCTGGTGCGTTGATCTACACGTCAGGAACTACAGGTCTACCGAAATCGGCCATCATGAGTTGGAGAAAAGCTGGCTTTGGTTCTTCTCTTTACGGCTACATCGTTCGCTTGACATCCAATGATACAGTGTTCACATCCATGCCGCTTTACCACTCCACTGCATCGATGTTGGGTGTGTGTGCCGCATTCAACCATGGCGCGTGTGTTGCTCTAAGCGTCAAATTCTCCGTATCGACGATTTGGACACAGGTTAAGTTGACGAGAGCTACACATTTACAATACGTTGGTGAGGTTTGCCGATACTTGTTGAATTCACCAGTCCATAAAGACGAACGTAACCATCTTCTGAAAGTTGCGTATGGAAATGGTTTGCGTGTTGACATTTGGGAACAGTTCAAGGAAAGATTTGGCATTGAGGCTATTGGAGAATTCTACGCTGCAACTGAATCTCCCATCGCACTGACGAGTTTCCAAGAGGGAAATCAAGGTATTGGAGCGTGTCGTAATTATGGATATCTTATCAATAGTATTCTGCAGTTCCAGCAGACACTCATCAAGATGGATTCAGAGGATAATTCTACAGAATGGAGAAATGGCAAAGGGTTTTGTGAAGTGACAGAAGTTGGTGAACCGGGTGAGTTGATTATGAACATATTCACAGCGAAGCATACCGAGCGCATGTTCCAAGGTTATCTGGGAAACAAGAAGGAAACCGAGTCCAAGATCCTGAGAGATGTGTTCCATAAGGGTGATGCCTGGTTCCGTTCTGGTGATTTGCTCAAATCTGACGCCAGAGGACTATGGTATTTTGTTGACAGACTAGGTGACACTTTCAGATGGAAATCAGAGAACGTTTCCACTGTAGAAGTGGAGAATGAGATTGCAAAGATAGAAAGTGTTCGCGAGACTGTTGTCGTTGGCGTCAAAGTGCCTAATCACGAGGGTAGAGCAGGTTTTGCCGTGCTCGATGTGGATGACAAGAATTACAATGAGGATATACTTAAACAGGTGGCACATGTATCTTTGCCACGCTACGCTGTTCCAATTTTTATCAAATTTGACACAATCACCCATAGTGATAATCACAAGGTGTTGAAGAAAGATTACAGAGAACAAGTTCTCCCCAAGGGTTCTACAGGTGGGGATGTTCTGTACTGGTTGAGCAAAGAAGGGTACAGAGAACTAACCGAAGAAGACTGGAAGGGCATAGAAGAGGGCAAGCTAAAGATCTAAACCAACAATTTCTTGCAGAATACATCACATGACCCTTTGTAGAGAACGATTATGTAAAAGCCCAACAGACATTTTAGTGTGGGACGTCTCCTTTGTATTCCCTCCTCATCTCTCTTCCTTTGCCACCGGGTAGCTTACAAGTGACAATGGCTCAATCGTTGATTATTGGTGTGGCAAAGACCACCATAATTGTGGCGACGTTCATACTAGGATGTTTATCCATTCTTTATTCCCAGCTGCTCGGACTGGTCATCGGCAGGTTAACAAACACTGAAGTGTTACAGTCATGGATGTCACACACCAAAGAGAACTTTATAGTACTGCTGGTACAGATCATCACATTCGCATCTAACACCAATATCCACGTCAGATTGTCCTCCTCGAACCTTTCCAAGGACAGGTTCGGCTTCCAGCACGGCAGGCTCACGATGGTGATGAGTCCATACTCATTATCACTTGCCAATCACCAGATATACACGGACTGGGTCTACTTGTGGTGGTTGGCACAATCTGGATCTCTTGGTGGCTTTGTATACATCATGCTCAAGGCCGAACTAAAGAACATCCCACTCTTGGGATTTGGCATGAAGTGCTTTGAATTTATCTTCCTCTCAAGGAAGTGGGACTCAGACAAAGTCACCATGGGCAATCAGCTCGATATCATTGATGCTAACGCACGTGGAAGAGGACCTGCTAATGGTGTTGTGCTCAGTGGTGATCAATGGCCGCAAGGCAAGGGTTCAAAGAGATGGCCTTATCAATTGGTGATCTTCCCAGAGGGCACCAATCTCAGTGATAATACCAGGCAGAAGACAGAACAGTATGCTTCCAAGGTCGGTAAACCCCCTTTCAAGCACGTTTTATTACCAAAGACTACAGGTTTGAGGTTCAGTTTGCTGAAACTGCAAGGATCATTAGAAGAAGTATACGATTACACTGTCGGCTACTCTGGTGTGAAACCGGAAGAGTATGGGCAGGATATCTACACGCTCTATGAGACATTCCTCAAGGGTAGGAACCCAGAGATGGTTGACATACACATCCGTGCTATTCCGCTGTCTTCAATACCGCTGGGTAAACTCACATACGAAGATCCTGAGGAAGAGAAGAAAGCAATCAAGGAGTTTGAGGACTGGGTATATGAAATCTGGGAGACAAAGGATCAACTGATGGATGAATACTACAAGAGCGGGAGATTCATTGCTGAAAACACCATTGAAACTGAACTTAAGACCAGCAAGTTCAAGTTCATGCAGATCTTTTACTCGCCACTGATCACAATCATGCTCATCAGATGCTGCTGGGTACTGTATAAGTTGTTCACTTAGACTACTGAGGCCAGTCGATGTCTCATAAAACTACTCGTTTACCTTAATCTACTTGTTATTTCTGTACTTGATCACCGAGCTCACTCCATAGCTTAGACATGGTGTTCGGGTGTGATATCTATGTTAGTTGATCTGGTACTAACTCTTCTCTGTGCCGAAAGCCGCAAGGAATACAAGCACTGCTCACCAGGATCAGATGAATCTACCGCAGTTCGCTGTTCTTACTGATCGTACCGGTACCACATACCCTGAGATCCGGTACATCTTCAAAGATGACCCGTTGTATGACACATTAGAACCTGTTGAAGGTGAAGAGACAATGGTTGTGGAGCTGGACTCACAGGGAAGACTGGTAAGTGGTAAGTCACTGAGTGAAGAGATCGGCATCATCGGAGTTGCCATGAGAGATAGAGAAGACATGAAGACCCTTTGCATTGACGTGATAAGGAATGACCACAAGATAAAAGACGTTGGGCCCGGTAAAGATATGAACGCGTTAAATGCCCTTATTAATGAATTCAATAGAAGGAATGAGGAGTTACAGAAGGTGATA
Organism: Williopsis sargentensis; assembly: GCA_020995425.1. NCBI lineage: Eukaryota > Fungi > Ascomycota > Saccharomycetes > Phaffomycetales > Wickerhamomycetaceae > Williopsis > Williopsis sargentensis. Next base: position 686,642 of record CP083466.1, on the reverse strand, counting down.
CAGAACGACTAACTAATTAAGCAATGTGTTTATATCAAGAAATGGACTCGATGTTTGCTGGCATCTCATCGATTTGTGTGGAATAGTACTGTTCAATGTCATGTAGTGCCTGAACGTCATCCTCGGTGACGAAATTGATAGCAACACCCTTTCTTCCAAATCTACCGGATCTTCCAATTCTATGGATGTAGTTCTCTCTGTCCAATGGTAAATCGTAGTTGACAACAAGTGATACCTGTTGAACATCGATACCACGAGCCCAAACGTCTGTGGAGATCAGAACTCTTGAGTTACCCAATCTGAAATCATTCATGATCGAATCACGTTCATCCTGTTTCATGTCACCATGCATGGCGACAACAGTGAAGTTTGCCTGCTTCATCTTCTCACTCAGCCAATCGACCTTCTTCTTTGTGTTACAAAAGATCACAGATTGCATGATTGTAAGAGAATCGTACAGATCACACAGCGTGTCAAACTTCCAGTCCTCCTTCTCTACAGAGACAAAGTACTGTTTGATTCCCTCCAAGGTCAGCTCGTCTCTCTTCACAAGAATCTTTACAGGATCCGTAGTGAACTTATTCGTCATATCGAGAACATCTTTTGGTAGTGTGGCACTGACAACGACAACTTGTGTTCCTGGCGGTAACTGCTTATAAATCTCGTAAATCTGCTCCTGGAATCCCTTGTTCATCAATTCATCGGCCTCATCAAGGACAAGCATCTTCATGTTCCTCGTTGTCAAGTTACGTCTCTTTATCATATCAAGCACTCTGCCCGGTGTTCCACTGACAATATGCTGGCCCTTTGCTAATTGCTTGATGTCAGCACCAACGTTTGTACCACCAATACAGGCATGGCATTGGACATTCATGTAACTACCCAATGCTTTGATCACAGATTGAATCTGAACAGCCAATTCTCTAGTTGGTGAGAGGACAATAGCCTGTGTCTCTCTATTTGAGTCTAGTGCTTCCAGCATTCCAATGGAGAAGGTAGCGGTCTTACCAGTACCACTCTGGGCTTGTGCAATTGTGTCTCTGCCGCTAATGATCTGCATAATGGCTCTCGACTGGATGGCTGATGGTGCTTCGAAGCCATAGTTGAAGATGCCTCTCAGCAGCTCCTCCTTGAGTCCCATCTCTTCAAAGGAGGATACAATCTGAACAGATTTGGAAGTTTTAAACTTCAGTGACTTGTCCTGTTCTCTATCCATTGTTGTGTCTTATTCTTGTACAGTGAGTTGTTGTTCTGTACTATTAAAGCTTCCGATGAAAGACATGCTCATCGCTCTCTCCTCCGAAGAAGTTTTTCAAACTTGACATAAAGCCGACGGAGTTAAACGGACGAAATAAAGAGGAGCCTCAACTCACAAATACATCCACGATTAACTTTATAGCATACTCAAATCTTGAGCCCCCCCCCCCTCGGACTGCTCTAATGCTCACGCTCATCACGGTTGCGGGTGGGCACAGTGCTGGCAAAGTATGGTGCTTGTATCACTTCATCTGGTTGAAGTACTAACTCTCTAAAGCACACGGTATGCAGACACATTGCGCAGGCACTGGAAGCTGATCACAAGGTTGTAACGATTGAATTGGATGTTTTGACAGTGGCTGGCCGAAAAGGACCGCACCACTATGACTTCGATTCTCTGCACTCTCGCATTGATGCACTAGAGGCATCACCACAACAAAAATTGGTAGTGCTTGTGCCAGGGTTGTATGGACTGTATGACATGAAACTACGCCAAAGAGCATCGATAAAAATTTTCATTGACTGCGATCCGGACACGAGGCTCAACAGATGGATGACACAAGACGTTTTGGAACTTGGAAAGCCATTGCCTGAGCTGTTGGACCATTATCTCAAAATCTCACGTCCTGAGTTCAACGAATTCATCAATCCAACCAGGGAGTACGCCGATGTTATCCTTCAGTCTGAGAATTGTGAATTGGGTGTTGGATTGATCTGTGATGGAATCAGAGAGAACCACAATGTTGTAAGAGTGAGAGAGGACACGGTGTTGAACATCTACGGTAATGCAGATGACCAGTTCTATGAGTTGAACTGATTGGTTCTAACATCTATATCACAAAAGGATTATAAGGAGGAGATTACAATACAGTATATCATGAACTATATGTAGCAATCAACCAATCCAAACACTCTTCCAATGGACCAAACTGTTCAAACTTTATTGATAGCACACTCTTCTTCTGATGTGTGGCTTTCACATTTACCATAAAGTTCACAAAGTCATAAGAATCCAACTCCATCTTGACCTTTAAATCACCGTTTTGCAAATAGAAAGTGGTCATCGGAGGCTTTGATACACACTTGAATGAATCCAGCGCATACTCCTCCTTTGTGATGTTGGAGTATCTCTTGAGCTTCAGTGTACAGCCATCCATGGCTTTTAATATCGTGTATAGTTCACCAATCAGCTCCTCATGACGAAACAACCCAACCAGGGGTCTCAACACATGTGCATAAGGTCTCATCACAATTCTCTGACTTGTCTTCAGCACTGTGAGGTGTTTCTTGGATTCCAAGTTGTGCTTATGTTTCAAGGAGAGCATCAATCTCAAGTAAGAGCTGAACAGCTCTGCTCTGTTATCTTCCTCATGTGTCAACTGTGGTGATTCATCATAATCAATGAATTCCAAGTCAACAATCTGTGATTCACCCATGATAGTGATCTTATTTTCATTATCAATCCTTACACCATTCGCGATCAATGAGAGGGACTCATCCATGAGTTGGTTCCATAGTTCCTCCTCAAAGATGAAATGTCTAGCCATTTGGATTTTGGTTCTGATGGATTCATCTGTTGGGAAGATGGACGTCTTTGATTCACCAATAATGGCCACATCATCATCTGATTTGGTTAGTAGTCTGACACGAATAATCCTGGATTGTGACTCTATCAAGGGTTGGAACTGAAGGGCTTCTCCTTGAGGTTTGAGCAATGCGTTTCCCTTCTTGAATGACGAACCAGAGTCTTCGTAGCCGAACTTCACTCCAAATACTCTTTTCCCAGTTGACTTATCTCTCGTCTTGTACAGGATCTCCTTGTTGTTGAAATTCTTCTTTAAAACATTCCAAAACATATGCTCTCTATGAACTTCTTCGCTCAATCTTGCCGCAGCATTGTGTAGTACATCTGCGCTCGATTCCAAACTCGCCAATTTCCAACCTTGTCCTACCACTTTGTCCTCTTGAAATCTCTGCTCCTTGGACTTTGTGGATGACATTGTTGTGAGATCAGCATTCAGTGAACCAGGAGGTATGAACTTCTTTAGATGCGAAGACATAGAAATTGTTCCCGCTGCTGGTCGGACACAACTGATTAATAGTGAGACGAAGTCCAGGGATAGGGAGCACTCATTCAATGCCATTGATATGTACTTCAACACCTCGTTTTTATCTTTGTAGAACTTCTCGTTAATTGTTGTTATAGATTGGGTGCCATCTTCTTCGGTGATCATCGACATGGACTCTAAGGGAGACACAGGGGTGTCCAGGGACTCAATCTCTTTCAGAAGTGAGTCCTCCGTGATGTTGATAAAAGCACCACGATCATGAATGATACGTGGAATGAGTTGTTGAAGAGTGAGCTTGTTCCTAGCGGTAGCAGTTAGTATTGAACACCTCAAGCCAGCCTCAAGTGGTATTGACTTACTCGTCCAGGAGAAACGTGTCAATGTGATCATCCACAGGCTTGGAGTCAAGCGTGAGAATAACTTTCGAGAGGTCGTCCATTGTGTTGCTGGTGGGATCAGACGATGCCCTGACTTTGGCTATGTCTTTGTTCTTGTGTTATTGCTCTTCCCGTGAATTTCTCGGGGCTTGATCTGGAAAAAATATAGCTCGAACAAATTATGGAAGAAGCACTCAGAGGCTCACTACACCTTAATTCACAGTGCTGCGACCACCGCAGTCATTAGATTATACATCAACGTCTATCTGCCATGGTCAATTTACTATTTAGTTCGTCAAGTGAGCTCTAGAATGCAGGAGACCAATGTTGCGCTACACCAAAGCCCGATCATTCCCATTCCAATCTGTCTGTTCATCTCCCATCGATGCATTGGCACCACAATCAACAATGCCACCAAATTGATCACAAGTGTAGCACCAGTGACGATTAATGTTCCAGAAAAATCAACCTTAATGTTTTCACCGGTATTAGGAATCACGTACAATGCACTGCCACCAATACCCAAGAGAATGTTCAACATTGGTCCTCCAAAACATGCTGATAACGCCATAATTGGATACCCCATCTTCGCAATAGTGAAATTGGAGATGAAATCTCCAAGGGAGTTCCCGATGGCAAACACAGTGATACCCAAGATCACATCACTCAAGTCAAGCAGCACGGCAAAAAATTTGATGATAGCGATCAATTCAGCTGCAATGGTGGAAATCCATAAGATGGAAATTATGAATCCCAATATTGAGAGTATGATGCAGTACCACTTGGTCATATGATCGTCATGACCTCTCTGCAGACTTCTACACCAAAATGACAGTGCCAATAATCCCAGTGAGATCATCGGTGGTATGACAAAGAATCTCCAATTGAGTGAATCGTCATAACACATCAAGACCATACCAACGAATGGTGCAATGATACACTGTGTGACCAAGATGAAGAACTCTTTACCAAACATGGTTTTGGCCTCCAACTGTCTAGTTTCAGAGGTAGGTACCACTGGAATTGTCAATTTAAGCATTGTGACAACTGGAAGACAGATCACGCTAATGCATTGATCACTGATGGGTTTCTCTCTCAAATTCGTCAATGTCGGGAACAATGAATTGATACCATCCTTATTCCAGAGCAAATTTCTCCCAGACCAGTCCTTTATCCGGATTTCATCCGTATTGTGCTGATTATCCTCGAACGTCGTGTATGTTGCAGGTGCAGATTGTGTTCTCTGCTCGTACTCTCCAAGTGTCAGTTCTTCATCAATAGGACCATTATCAGTAAACTCAGGAGCCGAGCTCATTCTTATCTCTGTTGTTGTACTCCGTAACGGTGGTTGCTCTGGGAATGTATCCAATGAAATGCCAGACGTGGGTTGTGGGAATTCAGCAGCCCTCATATTGAGATCCAATGCACTCAAGATGGATGATCTATACTTATTAATGGTTGATCTCCTTGTCCACTCATCAAACGAGTTTAAAGATTCACGCTGTAGTTGTTCATCCAAAACATGGATACCTGCTGATCCAGTGGGGTTCATCTCCTCTAACAGATCGGCATCATTGATCTCATTCTGTTCTCGAACTTGGAAACTTGGTAGTTGACTCGTTGAAGATCCGTCAAAGAATTGATTGCGGATCTTCTGATCAAGCAGTTCTAGCTTTCTCCTCTTGGTGACAATCCAATCCCAGCAGACGACAAACACCACGTAAATGCAGTAAAGCACGATCATCCATGTGGCCTCCATCAACGAAATTTCACCGTCTGCCAAAAACGTCGCAGTGAGCAACACACAGACCAAGAGGAACGTTACGTCTCTGATGAAGGGTCTCTTTGCCACTTTGAATGGTCGTACGATGGCCATACTTCCCACAACGACACCTGTAATGAACAGAGCAGCACCAATAAGTTCACCGATGGCCAAATTTGTAGACCCAATCTTGATCGCTTCCAACGTGGAGAAGACATCTGGTGCACCATTACCCAAGGCCAATAGTGTGACTCCAGCAAGTGATTCGCTCAACTGGAAGAATTTGGCAATCGTGTCCAAGTTGGGACAGAGGAATTCTGAAGCTGTGATGCCCAAAGTCGTGAATAACGAGACCAACGTCAACAAGAATAAGACGACAGTCGGAATACGAACACTGCTGCAATAGTACCATTGGACGTAGTTCACAAAGCCGATTTTGAAGTCCTCACAGTGGTTGTGGGCAAACGAGCACTGGTCTATGCGTGGCTGTGTCCTTATGTCGTGGCACGTCAATGATACGTTTGTGAGTCTTTGTGGCTCTGACACCTCTGGGAGACGATATGAGGCGTTTGTGGGGTGGAATTGCGCACATGCGGTCACTATGAGGAGGAACACGGGCCACTTCATTGGAATGATGAAGTGGATATGTGGAATGACAATTATTGGTGCGGAATTGGTGGAATTTGAGTAGTTTCGTAACGCTCTTTGAAGCTTTTGGAGGTGTTTGGAGATTTTGGCGGATAACGGAGAAGAGCTTCTGGTGGCCGAGTGTACGTCTACGATGATTCAGAGGATGGTATGACGATTCCATGGACTCCTTGAGCTGTGGAAAGTAGACTCTCTGGGCACTTATGCTTTTAATTGGTCTTTATATAGCACTGTCGTTTAAAAGAACTCAAAGAAACGTCCCCAAATAGGAAATATTTCCCTTTTAGACCAAACAGTGATAAAGAAACCTGATCCCTGGAACTTCTGTCAGGTCTACATCTTTGTCCTCGTTAAACTGCTGTTTCAAGCTTGAGATAGTGAGAAATATAGATCAATTGGGTTCATATCACTATGGGCGCTAAAACGAAAGTATGGACTACTCTGATCACCAACATTGACTATCTCCCTGGTTTACTCACCCTTGACTACTCCCTGAAGAAAGTGGGTTCGAAGTACCCCCTTGTGGCCCTGTACACCTCTACTTTCCCGCCAGAGGGCCATGAAGCATTGGATCAGCGTAGAATTCCGAAGTTGGAGATCAAGTACTTACTTCCAACGAAGCACAAGGACTACTCAAATGATCCAAGGTTTTACGACTGCTGGAGCAAACTCCAGCCTTTTGGACTGACCCAGTTTGAAAGGGTTGTTCAGTTGGACTCTGACATGGTTGTGGTGAAGAACATGGATGAGCTATTTGAGATGAATCTGCACGGGTGTGCATTTGCCGCCGGCTGGGCGTGCGTTTGTAACCCGAAGAGGTTTGAGCATTATCCTGCGGACTGGATCAGTGAGAACTGCGCCTTCACTGGTTGGTATGGGAAGCTACAAGGGAATGAGGCACCCTTGGGTCCACCTGTCGATGATGCTCATGGGTTGATGATCTGCAATGGTGGTTTACAATTGGTTGAACCAAGCAAGGAGAAGTATGACAAGATTGTGTCGAAGATGAACGATGATGATTTGGACTATGACTTTGCCGATCAGTCTCTGTTGAGCGATGTTTTCCATGACCAATGGATAGGGCTGCACTATGGATATAACTATCTGAAAACAATGAGGCTTATCCATTCTGATTTGAAGTTTGAAGATGTGAAGAACATCCATTATATCCTCACGCCAAAGCCTTGGAACGTTGACAGATCGTTCGATGATGATACTGATACTTTCAAGGTCTGGTGGGATATCAATGATGCGAGATTAGATTATGAGAAGGGAAATGGTGTTGCATTTGATGGATTTTAGAATGAATGAGAAAACTACAGACAGTACTGTGTTGTTATATAATTGTATACGTTCGTTGAGGATGCATTAAAAGACGCGGGAGAATCATGAAGACATAATAAGGAATCAGTTGATGAGTCCAAGTGTAACCCTAAAGCCGAGGAGGTGAGTGGATAGCCTACACCTTAAGCGTAAGCCTGCTTTGGGTATGGGAAGGATGGACCAACCTCCTGGATGGAGAGCTTAGCCAACCACTGACCCTTGTCGACGGAGGTCTTCAAGGAATCGCCAGAGACCAAACCAGCCAACAAACCACCGGCAAAAGCGTCACCGGCACCGTTGGTGTCCTTAATCTTTTCAGCTTGCAATGGGTGGACTGGGTACTCGTTGACGTCAAACTTGTCAGCTGCAGCGTCGTAGGAGACCGTGATGGTTGGCTCGAGGCCGTGTGTGATGACGACTGTTCTGTTCTTCAGTGCATTGGCACGTGGCTCCTTAGCAATGAACTTGGCAATCTCAACGAGGTCCTCGGTGTCCAAGGCGTGGGCCTTAGCGTAGGCAGCAGCCTCGGTCTCGTTACCAATGACGTAGTTGGCAAAGGTGATGGACTTGTCCAAAACATCCTTGAAGAACTCAGGGATGAATGGGGCGGACAAGTTTAAGGAGAAGTCCTTGTTGGTGTCAGCGGCGTGCTGACCCAAGGTGTAGATGGCCTCTGGGGAGACGGTCAAGTGGAAGCCACCAATGTAGAAGAACTTAGCCTTCTCAACGTATTCCCAGTTCTCTGGCTTCTTCAGGTGGTCTGGAGTGAAGTGGTTGGCAGCGGCAAGGTCAGTGGCCAAAGATCTGTTGTGGCCAGTGATCAAAGCGGCACACTTACCAGTCTCAATGTTGTCCTGGAACTGGTACAGGGTCTTGATACCGGCCTTGGCGTTGGCCTCGAGCAGCAGCTCCGAGTACTTGTCTTTACCGACAGAGCCAAAGTACACGACAGAATCCTGTGGAAGAAGGTACTGGGCACCACGGGCGGCGTTCTGGGCAGCACCACCAGCAACGATGTGCTTGTTTGGGTTCTCAACGACTTCGGCAAAGATTGGCATGTGCTTCTCCTCGACGAGGATGGCGTCGTTGGCCTTGAGGCCGTACTTGTTGAGGTACTCCTCAGTGGTGTCGACCTGGAGGTCAAGGAGCGGGTTGCCGAGGGCGACGAGTGGGAAGGACATACTGTTTGTGCGTGGAGTTGTTCAATTGGCCGGTGTTTGTTGATATGATGAGCTGTCGTTAATGTTAACGAGGAGAGAACAGCGAAAAAAAAAAATATAAAACTTGCACGTGAAAAAAAAAAAAATAAAAAGCTGATACCGCGATTTACGATTAGAGACGCAATCCACAGCTCTGCCACAACGGCGATTACGGCTCACCGTCTCTCTGCTTTACGCTGCTCTCTTGTTCTCTTTACACCGCTTCACACTGCCTCCACCGCACTGAATTAGCACCAATTGAACCAGCAAACGATGCTCTTCCCGGCCGAAGACCCGTTCCTCCAGCTGAGACCGTTCGTCGCTGAGCCGGCCAGCTACTACGAGGCACACTACCACGAGATCGCTGCCTCCATCGTGTTCTACCAGCTGCTCTACCTGATCTCGCCATGGATCTCCGCGTCTCTGTTTGGTGAGAACTACCGCAAGCTAGGGCACACCAACAGGCTCAACTTCGACATCCACGTCGTGTCGATGGTGCAGTGCCTCATCTCCATCGCAGCGATCATCCCGCTGGTCGGGGACGAGCACCTGGCACAGAACTCCGTGTTCCACTACACGCCATATGCGGCCTTTGTGAGCTCAATCACCATTGGCTATTTCATTTGGGACCTGTACGTCTGTGTGCGCTTCTTCAAGATGTTCGGCATCGGGTTCCTCGTGCACGCCGTTGCGTCGCTCTTTGTGTTCTCCTCCACGCTCAAACCCTTCTGTCTGGGCTGGGTTGCCTCGTTCCTTGCGTTCGAGCTGTCCACCCCCTTTGTCAATATCAACTGGTTCGTCAACAAACTTCCCCAAGGTGCCGTCCCAGGCTGGGTCGTTGCCCTGAACGGGTTGCTCCTGTTGCTCTCATTCTTCCTCGTGAGAATCGTCTGGGGCTTCTACGCCATCTACTTGGTGCTGTGTGAGTTCTTCATCTACAAAGATGATATCCCTATGCCATTGGCCGCTACGGTTGTCATTCTGAACCTCGGGCTCGACATCCTCAACGTATTCTGGTTCCAGAAGATGCTCCAGATCGCAGCAAAGAGGTTCACGGGGAAGAGCTCAAAGGCCGAGTAGCGATCTACAAGTAACAACACAGACTGTGCTGTACAGTGTAGTATGTAATATATAAAGTCGCTGTGTGTGTGCCACTGTACCGTCGCGTGCTGATATTGTCACACAGTTCACATGGCTTACATAGCAAACAAATATTCGCGTGAAAACCTCAAAAGAACACCAGAAACACCAACGACAACACTAGCAACTCCATCAGAACAAGCCAACGATGTCGCTCCTCCAGCAGTTCGCCGCCCTCATGGACCAGCCCCACATCCAGTGGAAGAAGATCATCCTCGGGTTCACAACGTTCCAATTCGTCTTTGAGACGTACCTCACCTTCAGACAGTACAAGGTGCTCTCCAAGAAGGAAATCCACCCATCTTTGAAAGAATCCATCGACACTGAGACCTTCTCCAAGACCCAGGCATACTCTCGTGCCAAGGCCAGATTCTCCATCTTCTCCAATGCCTACTCCTTCATCCAGAACTACGTGTTCATCCAATACGATGTCCTTCCAAAACTCTGGACCATTGGAAAGTCTCTCTACACTGTTGTCTCCCCATACTTGCCTCTCGCAATGCAATCATCTGTGATTGTCCACTCCCTGTGCTTTCTCTTTGTCTTCAACTTCATCTCCACTTTGCTCTCGCTCCCTGTGTCTTACTACCAGAATTTTGTCCTCGAAGAACAATACGGCTTCAACAAACTCACGGTGAAGCTTTGGTTCACCGATATGCTAAAAAGCACAGCGTTGACAGTGTTATTAGGGTTCCCAATCCTCGCTGGATTCCTCAAGATCATCGATTACTTTGGTGACAGCTTTATCTTCTACGTCTGGGTCTTCCTCATTGCCGTCCAGATCGTTGCCATTGCCATCTACCCAACGTTGATCCAGCCATTCTTTAACAAGTTGACCCCATTGGAAGAAGGCGAGCTCAAGACCTCCATCGAGGAATTGTCCTCCAAGAACAAGTTCCCATTGTCCAAGTTGTACGTCATTGATGGCTCCAAGAGATCCTCCCATTCAAACGCTTACTTCTATGGTTTGCCATGGTCTAAGCAGATTGTCATATATGACACTTTGATCCAAACATCCACCACTCTGGAAACTACCGCTGTCTTGGCACATGAAATTGGCCATTGGGCTTTGTCTCATACGACAAAGACGTTGGTCATCTCCCAGGCTCACATCTTGTCTATTTTTGCCATCTTCTCAGGTTTCATCCATAACAAGTCCCTTTTCCAAAGCTTTGGGTTCTTCAACGAAACACCAGTGTTGATTGGATTCTTACTGTTCTCTGATATATTCCAGCCGGTTGACAATATTATGACCTTCTTCATGAACTTGTTGTCAAGAAAGCACGAATACGAAGCTGATGAATACGCAGTTAAGCTCGGCTACGCAGAGTCTTTGTCAAAGGCCCTAATTAGCTTGAATGTGAAGAACTTGAGTTCCCCAGATGCGGATTGGTTATACTCCAGTTATCACCATTCTCATCCAATCTTACCAGAGAGATTAGATGCGATCAACAAAAAGGCTGCCGCTTACCACGCGAAGGAGAAGTGATCTATGTGGTCTACGTGTGTTATTTGTATAATTATGAATAAAGTGAACTCTTCCATCGACAACGACTGACAAGCTCAAATGATGTAAAAATGCACGATACTGTAG